>JAZGQO010000011.1:49647500-50897500 GCA_036850965.1 Patella caerulea
GCTGATGTAGTGAATTGTGTATTTATTTCCAAGATGGTACTGCGTGATGGATTTCTCTAAACTGAAATAAAAACTACTTCCATTCGCTCGATATCAATCCGAGTTTGACACCGGAAATTGGTATTCCCGACCGGAAGTCAATGAAAAATATTCCAATCGCTTTGTGTATCATAGATGGGATCGGTATGATGAAAAATCACGAGAATGGACTTCAGATCATGAAAATCCAACCATTATTAGGTACTATCACTTTGCTCCCCTTTGCGAGAATGTTGTTAGTTCTGGTGTAAATTATTGTTTATATTTTGTTTATAGAGTTCGGAGTTTCTATATTGAGCGTTTCGTTCGGCACTCCGATCCCTTGATTTCGTAAAGCAAAGGCAGTTGGCATAGTGATGCAAACTTGGCGACAGTCCTTTATTTCAGTTGGTCCACTACTTGTAAGACGAAGACGAACTATACAACTCGGATACGCGTCTCAGTCAATTTCGTTTGTATTGAACGAAATAAAGAATCTAAAACATTATAAAAGTGTTCCATTTAACTTTAATTCACGCGAGAATACTGACATCCTGTATACGAACCTGGGATAAGAGTCGGTCTCTTTCGACGCTCGAGAGCAAATCGGGAACGACCCGTCCTGTTACATTATGATTATAACCCTGTCCTTTATAACAAGAATTACAATATTTATTGTTGATTCCCCCTTTATCATCACAGCTGTGAAATAGGCGTCTTCATGTTTTATTTTCAAACAGGAATGAGTAAAAAATATGTCAAATGTTGAATCCCCTTCTCAGTCAACACAGGACGCGAATCTGATACCATCAGGTTAAAAAACCAGAATCATTCTTACTGAAATACCATGAACCGTTATTAATGATATACATACATTTATAATGATGTTAATGTATTTCAGACACATCATTTCCAACAAACCCAATTGCTTCAATAAACTATCCTGATAATTATAATAACAGCATGTATGTGACATACCATTTTGTATTATGATGCTGTACTCCATTATCTTACAGTAATACAGTCGCCAAACTATCCAGATAATTATGATAAAAACACGGATATGACATGGGTTCTATCAGGAATTCCTGATAAATATATTCTGTTACAATTTGAAGATGTATTTGAAATGGAAGATTACACCGTTAATTCGTGTGGGCACGTGACATATAATTCACTGTCCAATGAAGCTTGTGTTGATTACATACAGATAATTACAGGAGATATTAATGTGTAAGTATAACATTATCTATGTATGGCGGTCGATGTTCTCTAGCATCAACAACCAAAGTAATGTATCTTGCCCTGCAGTAAATACAATGTACGTTGATTATAAGGTTAGTACACTGTATTTGTGTTGATAATTTATATTATATTCGTGCTAATGAATATTGTGATGATTACCTAACTACTTCTCTGGTACATTTAACGGTGTGGTTGCTTGTATAGCGAAATTAATACGATATGCTTGCATTCGTATTTCTTGCAACATATGACGGATCATGACATTACATAATTATTTCTTTGGGTATTATTCCAAATTGTTTGCGAATATGAATGAAGTCTGTGTCACCACAGGCTCGTGACTGTACAGCGCAGTGGACGCTTACGGTTATCATAATCCATGTCTAGCCTTGTATCTTGGTATAATTCCTATCTAGTATAATATTCTTATATAATTACCGTCTAGACTAACATCTTAGTAAAATACCATGATTATAACACATGTGTAGCTATAATCCTCGTCTAGCCTATACTAATACGTATAGGATATTAACCTACCCAATCCGAGCGAGAGTAGGTTTATATCTGACATATACAACGTTCACCCTTAAATTAAATGGACTCTTCTAAAAAAGGCAACAGTGATTGGTTAATTGCTCGACAGCACGTGACGTGTTTGTTTATACGTCGGCAATTTGTAGTAATTGAACTGAAGAAAGCTAAAACAAAATGGATAGTAAAACGAAGTCAGACGAATAATCAATCCTTTTTAGTCATCATATTGATGATAGAGTAGATGTGAATGCCACTATGATCAGGATCGATACAAAGTCTGAAGAAAATTTGGATCAAAAGGCAATCTTTTCCGATAATTCTTACAATGAAGCGTGACTGAAGGTTACTTTTCGGTATGTTCAGAGAAAGATTTGACCGACTGTTTTGAGTGGACTGTAGCCGTAGCCAAAAATACTTTACAAAGGAACTCTTTGGTGATAAATACTTTCATGTCTTGGGGTGTGTGGAGAAATGATTTGGACAGAAAGAAAATTCTGAAAGATATCTTAGACATGGACTGGAGTGTGGATAACCGATTTAAATAAGCCGATAAGTACGCCGTCTATTTAGGTCCTGAATGCTACAAACTGTACCAAAACAATTTTTTTTTTATTGTCAAAAGAATAAAATTTTATTTCTGTGTTCTTTGTATTATTTCGATCATCTACGTCAAGAGCTGTTGATATGAGCCGAATATATCGACCTGTAATGACGTCATCAGCGGTTGATATGAAATAACAACCTCTCAGGACGTCATCAGCGGTTGATATGAACCGAATATATCAACCTCTGATGACGTCACGAGAGGTTGTTATAAGATATAACTGCTATGGACATCAAAGAAAAAAACTACTACCAGTTGTATATATATACATATGATGCGTGGTGTATCTAAATACTCAAGCTCAACTGCTGCACTGAAAGAGCTCCACATCATACCAGTAAAAGTAAGAGCTGAATTCAAGATCCTCGTCAAGGTCTACAAGTGCCTGGACAATCTGGCCCCGGACTATTTAAAAAAAATAATTTCATATAATGTAAATCGGCGTTCACCACGTTTAGGTACTACTGAATTCCTCCATGTGGCATTTACTAAAAAACGAACATTCGCAGACAGGGCCTTCAGTGTGGCTGGTCCTAAACTATGGAATGATCTCACAGATTCTATAAAGTCTTCTTCAACATTAGGAACATTTAAACAATCATTGAAAACTTGGGTAGTATTCCAAATAAGTCTGTGTCACCGCAGGCTCGTGACTGTACAGCGCTGTGGACGCTTACAGTTATCATAATCCATGTCTAGCCTCGTATCTTGGTATAATTCCTATCTAGTATAATATTCTTATATAATTACCGTCTAGACTAACATCTTAGTAAAATACCATGATTATAACACATGTGTAGGTATAATCCCCGTCTAGCCTATACTAATACATATACATATGATGCGTGGTGTATCTAAATACTCAAGGTCAACTGCTGCACTGAAAGAGCTCCACATCATACCTGAATTCAAGTGCCTGGGCAATCTGGCCCCGGACTATTTAAAAAAAATAATTTCATATAATGTAAATCGGCGTTCACCACGTTTAGCTGCTACTGAATTCCTCCATGTGGCATTTACTAAAAAACGAACATTTGCAGACAGGGCCTTCAGTGTGGCTGGTCCTAAACTATGGAATGATCTCACAGATTCTATAAAGTCTTCTTCAACATTAGGAACATTTAAACAATCATTGAAAACACATCTTTTTATGCGCACTTTGCCAGAAGAGAGAGAGAGAGAGAAATGGGATTTAACGTCCACTCATCACAAACTAGGTCATTTCGGGACTAACATATGGTTTTAATTTTATTTCAATAATTCGCTTGTGCGTAGGGGTCTTTAGCATTGGGAGGAAACCGGAGTGCCCGGAGGAAACCCATGAGATTGAGAAGGCGCCCCTATCTCCATGCCACATAAGCTCACACCAGGGCTCGAAACCACAGCCGCAAGCCAGAGATGACCCGCCAGCTAGAGGTCAAAGCGCGGCACTCTAGACCACTAGGCCATCCCACCCACCGCCCCTTTTCCAGAAGAAATAAACTCTGCTATAGTTGATTTAAATGTCACAGTCAAATATTGTATACCGCGTGTATGTATGTTTGTTATGTTCTTTGAATATTTATTTATGTGTTTTGTAAAGCGCCTGTGAATGCTGATGTCAGCAGTAACGAGCGCTATACCAAATTTTATAAACTTAAACTTAAACTATATACTAGTATAATATATTGATATAATCCCTGTTTTATCAAGTTTTATTTCAATGCTTGTATTTGTAGTCAATATTGTGGAGGTGCACCACCATCGCCTATAACGGCACAGGAGGGGTCTGATGTTTTAATTGTCTTTAGATCCAGGACCATATGCAGTTATAGAGGATTTAAGCTTAACTACACGCATATAGGTACGATAAGAAACATTTGATTATAATGAAGCCTATAATCCTATATGCTTATATCTGACTATTATAGTTACGTTAATTGACTATAATAAACCCTGTGATAATATGTAACTGAATCATAATTACGTTAACAACTTGTGGATATAATGAACCCTATAGTAATGGTTTGTGGGTTCTGTAAACAGCCATAATTTTGATCGGATTTTGTTAAAATTTTGATTTATGTTTATATCACAATGCCCATGGTTACTGTCGATACTCACGCTATCCGAACGAAACTTCCGGTAGTGTGACCCCTGATTGTTCGAAAAATCACATTTAATACGACCCCATTTTCACTTGAAGCTATATTGTCTTGCCCCCGCCCGTCCGTGTGTCTGTTCACGTTTTGTTTATTGGCACTCTACAGGTGACAATTTCTGTCTGATTTTGCCAAAATGTGAAATATAGATTTATCTCTGTTTGTACGACAAATTGCGTTTTAGGCTTGCGGCCACTCTAAAAGTTCCCAATTTTTTATATGATTTTGATGGCACTTGAAATGTATGTCTATAATGCAACGTGAAGATGGCACGGGATTCGGGATTCAAATAACGAATAACGAGCCAGCTCGTTATTCGTAATTCGCCAAGAACGAATAACGAGCCAGTGCGGTATTCGCCATCAAAACAGAACGGTCTATCTTGCACCCGACCATTTCCTCGTTGGGTGACCTACCACGATGGAGAAGACTATTTGCGAATTCCAAATAACGTGCCAACTTCATGTTGCCTGTTTATAACCCAAGATTCTCGATTTTGTCCATATTCACACATATCGAACTTAGTCAAGGAATTTATGTAATGAAACCTTACTCCAAGTTTCATCACCCTCACTTAATTAGAACTAAAGTTATCGTGTCCCACAGCATCAACCAATCAAATTGCTTATCTCTGCTTACCCATAGCAGAAAAAGCTCATCTTCGAACTCCATCAACACGTAAACACCTACACCAAGGTTGAACATTCTAGCAATTAGAAGTAGAGTTATTGTGTCCCACAAAGTGTGACGAACAGATAAAAGGACGGACAGACAGGCAGAGAAACGGATTATTGTAATAGTCCCACAAACGTTCTTCGAAAGGCAGGGTACAGAAAAAAATAATATTTGCTTTCGTGAAAAGGTACGGAACTATGTCAAAATTGTAGTTTTTGGTAGAATTTCGTCACTTCTGGTGCCGACGGGAAACTTTATCGGTTTTAAAAAAAGTTGACACATGGGACCGAAAAACTGAATTAGCCAATGGTGTCCAACACATTTGACTTGGGAAATTATATTTCACATTTTTATACGCCCACAATTAAATGGGGTCGTATATTATTGCCGCTTTGGTCCGTTCCCTCGTCTGTCTGGCATCCACAATTGCTTGGGGACACAGTGTTTAAGGTCATAAGACGAAGAATTATTTTGTTTCATATCCACATGAAGACTAAGGCCTTTATGTATTTTGTATTTAGGTTTCGTCGAGCTATAGTTCTTCTTTTGTTCCAGCACGCTTTATAATTAAAATATCTGCTTTGCTTATTATTATTTTGTTGTCCTCTATACGAAAGTGGCCGAAATTATAGAGGCAAATACCCAAAATGTGCGGTTTAAACATTTTCAAGTTACAAATTGTTGTCAACTTTGTTTAATCAAATCTATTAATTTATGGTGCGTAGAACAGACCACTTCTTATTACTTGTGAATGCAACTGCAACAATGTGATTGGGTGGTTGGAATTCAGAGTGGGATTTCGGTTACAAAACCCCTGAATACCTTTGGAGTTGCTTACACAGGCTTGGATAGCAGAAAACGCATTTGCGGTGATTAAATTTTCAAAATTTTCTCCGGGAGGGTGAGGCTCCAATAGCCCGCGACGACTGATTGGTTGTTTGGAATTCTGGGCAGCCAGGTGGGCTATGTTGGACCTAATTGAAGTTGCTGTATTCACAGACTGGAATAACAGGAACACGCGTTTGTGACAGTTAAATTTTCAAAATTTTCTCTCCATGGTTCCGTCTTCGTGGGTGTAACGATTGATTGGAATTTGAGTCAGCAAGCCACCCTAATTAGGCTATATTAAACCACTTTGAAGTTGCTTTGTTCACTGGCTGAAATAGCAGGAAAAGGTTTTGACAGCCGTCAAATATGTGACAAAGTAATTTATACACAGAACTTTGCTAGATTTGACATTATGTTATATTTGACATTTTTAACTATATACAACTTCTGCTAGACACGGACTTATTAAAACATCTGATGTGTTCAATATGTTATTTACGGGAAACACACGGATGACCTATGCTCGATTTGACAAAAGGCACGATCTCATTAAACATCTTATTGTCCCCCGCCTTTCGAAGAAAGTTGGGGGACTATTAAAATGGGTTCGTCCGTCTGTCCATCACACTTTTTGGGACACAATAACTCTCTTCCTAATTGAGCTAGAATGTTCAAACTTGGTGTATGTGTCTATTAGGTCAATGCCTTGATGGAGTTCGAAGATGAGCATTTTCCGCTTAGGGTAAGCAGAGATAAGCAATTTGATTGGTAGATGCTCTGGGACACGATAACATTAGTTTTAATTAAGTGAGATTGATGAAACTTGGTGTATAGTTTCATTACAGTAATACCTTGACTAAGTTCGATAATGAGCATTTTCTGCTCAGGGTAAGCAGAGCGATATGCAATTTGATTGGTCGAGACTTTGCAACACAATAACCCTCCTTCTGATTGAGTTAAAATGTTCAATCTTGGTGTATATGCTTATTAGGTCAATACCTTGATGGAGTTCGAAGATGAGCATTTTCCGCTAAGGGTAAACAGAGATAAGCAATTTGATTGGTTGATACTTTGGGACACGATAACTATAGTTCTAATTAAGTGAGAGTGATGAAACTTGGTGTATAGTTTTATTACAGTAATACCGTGACTAAGTTCGATAACAAGCATTTTCTGCTCAGGGTAAGCAGAGCGATACGCAATTTGATTGGTCGAGACTTTGGAACACAATAACTCTCCTTCTAATTGAGTTAAAATGTTCAAACTTCGTGTATATGCTTATTAGGTCAATGCCTTGGTGGAGTTCGAAGATGAGCACTTTCCGCTTAGGGTAAGCAGAGATAAGCAATTTGATTGGTTTGGTTGATGCTTTGGGACACGATAACCTTAGTTCTAATTAAGTGAGAGTGATGTAACTTGGTGTATAGTTTCATTACAGTAATACCTTAACTAAGATCGAAAATGACCAGGGTAAGCAGAGCGATAAGCAATTTGATTTGCCGAGACTTTGGAACACAATAACTCTCCTTCGAATTGAGTTAAAATGTTCAAAATTGGTGTGTACGCTTATTAGGATAATGCCTTGATGGAGTTCGAAGATGAGCATTTTCTTCCGAGGGTAGGCAGAGATAAGCAATTTGATTGTTTGATACTTTGGGACAAGATAACTTAGGTCCATCTTGATTGATGATTTTTATGCCAATACAATGACTGCATTCTCATTCAGTAATGGATTCGACAGTAACAGTGCATAGAAACGATTGACTCGGACACGAGGGCCCTTTCCCTTGGCCAGAGGGGCCCTTTGTCAAGCGTAGGGGCCCTTTTGTCTGCCTTTAGGGTCCCCCTAACTAGGGTACATTTTAATTTTTCTCGTCGGTTTTAGCATTTTTGGATGACACTTCGTGTACAGTTTGATTGCTCGATACGTTTGAAAAAAATAAATTCGCGATTAATTAATATGTGCCATCTATTTATTTTGGGATTTCGGCGGGGGACATCAGCCTCACTGTTGGCTTATTTATTCATATGTTCTTTATAACCTACACATGATCTATGTGTTTAACACTCGGCAAACCAGTAAGAAGACTTTTGTTTCTATCATATTTGATCTCTTCCCATATAGTGATAACTTTTCTACACTTATATAGATAGTGTTCATTAGTATCTAATTCATTACAGTGTCCACAATCGGGTGACTTAGACAATATGGAAGACCAAACAGCTCTTTATTCAGTGTTTTAAGTTCTTAGTTCTCAATTCATAGTCCTTAATTCTTACTTCTTCATTTGTTATCGTATTTCGACATTT
The DNA here is from genome assembly GCA_036850965.1 of Patella caerulea. NCBI lineage: Eukaryota > Metazoa > Mollusca > Gastropoda > Patellidae > Patella > Patella caerulea. The sequence goes on from JAZGQO010000011.1 coordinate 49,655,856, forward strand.
GTGCACTAAAATTAAAATTTGTATCTTTTAAAATCAATAATTGTTTCACAAACCATACATTTGTCATATCATATTTGTAAAATGTATTTTAATATAAGATCATTTTTTTTTTAGAAAATCAAAAAATTAGTCCATATTTACATTTCATCACAGAAATACAACGACGAAAAACAAATCTCGAACAACAAATTTCAAAATACAAATCTCCAAATACAAATCTTGCAAAACATTTCTCCAAAAAAACATTTATTCAAAAACATTTCTCCAAATAGATTTCTCGAAATTCGTTGAACCGAAACATTAATGGGAATCGAGTATAAGCACATGCACAATAAGAACAATCGCACGGGGACCGAGACTCTAGTGAAACGAGTCCTGTAGTTAGAATTTGATATAAGAGTAGGCCGTAGCGCCGCTGCCCGGGTAAAATTACCCTCATACCACACTGTATGGCGTATGCCTGTCTTCAATAGCCCCGTGTAGGAGCAGAACAGTAGGATGGTAAACCCCATTTCATTTCATTTCTCTAGTGAAACCTCGTGCGTAGCACGCCTAATCCGACCGGTCTATCAATAACGAAGATAACTTGAAAGTAGTCTATTTTCAGAATCAACTGATCATATAACCCGGGAGCCCAGTGAGGTTTAATCAAAATATTGAGTCCAAAAGGTTTGAGGTTTGCAACACATATTTTGACCCCTAGATCATTATGGAAAGGCAAGTCTTTAGTTTCGTAACCTGTGCGTTTACCTGGGAGCGCTCCCCCTAACCACCTTAAATTTAATGGGAGTTAAAATTCAATGTCCATCCACAATTTTCTTGCAAGGATTTCATACTTAGCACTTTGAAACAGAATGTATGACTTAAGATCATAAAATGTTGTGCTAATTCTACTTAAGAGCTTAATTAATTAGCATTAATTAGTGGCCGTAATTAGAATTTAGAGTCCATGACTGAAACAAAGCCTAAAAGCTAGCTAACGAAGACATGACACCAAAAATATCACTTAAGAGCGACAAAAGTTGAACAAACCTTGCTTAAGACTGGTTCAAAGGTGACAAAGGTCAAAGGTCACTAATTAGTGACTAATTAAAATTTAGAGTCCATGACTGAAACAAAGCCTAAAATCTGGCTTACCAAGCCAGTAAACCAAAATTATAACTTAAGAGCAACAAAAGTTGAACAAACCTTGCTTAAGACAGATTCAAAGGTGACAAAGATCAAAGGTCAATTTTTGGGTATCGTAATAGGGATTGAGTGGATTTGATTAAATTGTCTTGTCCAAGATTATTTTTGTTTGGAAAACATATTTCTATGAGTTTCACTGCACCAAATTCATGACTTAAGAGCATAAAATGTTGTACTAATGTTACTTAAGAGCTAATTAATTAGCACTAATTAGTGACTGTAATTAAAATTTAGAGTCCATAACTGAAACAAAGCTTAAAAGGTAGCTGACCAAGTCAGGAGGCCAAAAATATCACTTACGAGCAACAAAAGTTGATCAAACCTTGCTTAAGACTGCTTTAACGAGGGCGGATCCAGAGGGGGGGGGGGGGTCCAAACCCCACCCTACTCAGCTACATAAAACAAAATGAATGCCTTGCATCAATGAAATTAAATCACAGTAAGATCCTACATCATTACAAAAATGATCCCTCTCCTTAAAAAGCGCAGTTTGTATGTATGACTATGTAATTTAGAGACGATGACTGACAGATTTCCTTAACAAACCCCCTCCTGCAAAAATTCCTGGATCCGCCCCTGTTCAAAGGTGACAAAGGTCATATTTTGGGCCACATTATGACCAATCAAATATTCAAATTGCTTGCTTATCTCTGCTTGCCTAAAGAGACAACGAAAAACTATGCGACGAATCATTCCTTACTGGAAATGAATGGAATTATTGAACTGGATAACTATCTGGTTTTGAAAAATGCAGACAATTCGATAATATTAATAAAGATATATATTTATATGATTCAAAACATTTATGTGTTCTCCTTAACATCGATATTTACCTTGGTGAAAAAATGGTTGATATCCTAAAGTTATTTTCAGTATAATGCTATCAAGAGTGACTTATACTGTTTACTTATAAGATGTTCATTGCACCAGAACATCCATTCAGGACGACATGTATACATTATATATTTAGACATAGTCACATACTAGAAATAAAGCTGTCTATGTCATTGATTACTGAAGTCCATCTATATATTCCATCGATGCTACTTTCTATATGCAAAGTGGATGTTTTTAATTTGTTAATTATAATTCCAAATTTATATCAGTTTTACAAATAATATATATATATATATAAAATGGAGGTAGATGTTTCATTCGACTCTCAGTTTTTCTATGTAATAGAATTATATGATACATTATACGTTTTTTACAGCCTCAACAATTTCTTTTCCACGCAAAATAATATTTGTATTTCATATATCCAAGTCAGATTTTTTGGCTAAAAATTGTACCAATATCTTTTTGATAGATTGCTTTTTATAAGGAACCAACTTTTGAAAATGTTATGCCTAAAATTTTAATAGCGACGTTGTTATTATTGAGTCACAGTTGAGCAGTGCCATATCTAAGGGGGGCAAAGTAGGACAAATGTCCCGGGCCGCCCACATTTAGGGCCCCCACAATTCTATGTCATACTAATATTTTATCCCAGATTGAGCCAACCAGTTCCTGGGCTGAATGGGCGAGGATTGGGGCCCTTGGCAATAAGGGATATTAGAGGCCCTGGGACTGGCGGAAAACACCGCAGGCACTCAAGGGGTGGAGTACATACTAGTATGATCCGCGGTTATTACGAACAATTTGAACAAACAACAATTGGGCCCCGCACACAAGGTTAATCCGGCACTGCATTTTAAGAAGGATTAAATAAGACAACAGAACATGGGTACATAAACTTTAAGAGGTATTAACAATCGAAAAAAAAAACATGTACATAACACAGTTTTTTTTATATGGGAAACAATCACTGGGTTTATCCGAAAAACCCATTGTTTCAAAAATATACACTTTGCATAAATAAATTGAGGTAGCATTGGTGAAATACACATATTGACTTTTGTAATTAATCACATAGACAGCTCTGAACTACTTTTGATAACTTTAAATTGTTCTTGGTCGGCCGCAATGAAATCCCCCAAAACAGAATTACATTCAGAACTCCGTGCCATAGTCCACAGTAAATCTAATTTACAATTGGAAATATTTAGGAACGATAAACCATGTAGTAGAATGAAAATTGATAAAACAAGACTAACATCTAACAAAAGTATCGTATATCTGTATGAATGTATTCCTCGTGTGTACATATATGTTTTCTATACTGCATGTATTATTTGTAGTCTACAACTATGTCTAAATATGTATGTGTTCATGGTGTCCCAAATGAACGTTTTGATGCAATTAACATCTTATCTAGTACAATATCTTGTAAGTAAACCGTATAAGTCTTGATAGCATTATACTGCAAATAACTTTCGGATTTCAACCCCTTTTTTCACCAAGGTAGCATTAGTCTTAACTCAGAAAAATTTTCGACTGATTTTGGAAGACATTCCCGTAAATAATCATGTTAAGGAGAACACATAAATGTTTTGAATCATATATTATTATATCTTCATATGGACTAATTTATCATCTAATTGTCTGCGTTCCAGAGAGTCATCCAGTTTCATACTTCCATTTTCAATATTTAGAATAATTGGAAAAACTTAACAGGTTTTTTTCTTTTCATTTCCTATAAGGAATGATTCATCGCAAGGTCTTTCGTCATCTCTTCAAGCCAATCAGAGATAAGCAATTTGAATGGTTGATTGGTCATAGTGTGAAACAAAATATAACTCACCAGTTTGTCATCTTTGAACCAGTCTTAAGCCAAGTTTGTTCCATTTTTGACACTATTAAGTGATATTTGTGGCTTTCTGGCCTGGTTAGCTAGTTTTTAGGCTTTGCTTCAGCTATAGGCTCAATCCCCATTACGAGACCAAATAATTGACCTTTGTCAATTTTGAAACAGTCTTAAGCAGGGTTTGTTCAACCTTTGTCGCTTTTAAGTTATATCTTTGCTTTCCTGACTCGGTAAGCTAGTTTTTAGGATTTGTTTCAGCTATAGACTCTAAATTACAGTCACAAATTAGTGTTAATTAATTAGCTCTTAAGTTACATTAGTAAAAGATTTTATGCTCTTAAGTCGTGAATTTTGTGAAATGAAACTCATAGAAATGTTTTCCAAACAAAAATAATCTTGGACAAGTCAATTTAATCAAATCCACTCAAACCCTATTAAGAGACCCAAAAATTGACCTTTATCACCTTTGAAGCATTCTTAAGCAAGGTTTGTTCAACTTTTGTCGCTCTTAAGTTATATTTTTGGTTTCCTGGCTTGGTAAGCTAGTTGTTAGGCGTTGTTTCAGTTATGGACTCTAAATTTTGATTACAGTCACTAATTAGTGACCTTTGACCTTTGTCACCTTTGAACCAGTCTTAAGCAAGGTTTGTTCAACTTTTGTCGCTCTTAAGTGACATTTTTGGTTTCATGACTTGGTTAGCTAGCTTTTAGGCTTTGTTTCAGTCATGGACTCTAAATTTTAATTACTGCCACTAATTAATGCTAATTAATTAAGCTCTTAAGTAGCATTAGCACAACATTTTATGATCTTAAGTCATACATTCTGTTTCAAAGTGCTAAGTATGAAATCCTTGCAAGAAAATTGTGGATGGACATTGAATTTTAACTCCCATTAAATTTAAGGGGGTTAGGGGGAGCCCTCCCAGGTAAACGCACAGGTTACAAAACTTAAGACTTGCCTTTCCATAATGATCTAGCTGTCTAATATGTGTTGCAAACCTCAAACCTTTTGGACTCAATATTTTGATTAAACCTCACTGGGCTCCCGGACTAATATGCATATTTGTTAACTTAATGTTGTTGTTTTACTCGGATCGGAGTACAATAGCGTTTTTTGATACTACATATTACACCGTGATATGTAAGAACGTTAAACGTTAATATTATACCATTTGTTATTTTAGATAGTTTTGTTATTTTTCTTTTTGTTAGAGTTATACCATGTAACAGAGTTTTTGTGACATAAGGGAGTGACTTTAATATATGCCCAGGGTGCAAAAACAAAGCAAGATGGCGGACTAGAGAGATCGAGTAGATAGCCAGGGAAAGTTTTTCCAATAAGTTCAGTGATAACATTAGGATAACTTCTAGAAAATACGTATGATGATTATTACACCTCAGTGACACAGATTATGCATATATTTCACAACAATATATATACACGATTATTTGATATATCAACTTTCCTGAATATATACAGTCTGAATACAGCTCGCCTGGGTTTTTGTTTTGTGGGTATTGTTTAGTCTACTAACAACAGCCACAAAATAAAACCAGGTACGAACAATCCAAACCATAAGACAGAATTCGAAGTCCTAAAAAACGTTGGCTGTATGCACTTTTGTCAAAGAAGAGGTTTACATCCTGATCCGGAACTTACACTGGATGGTAGTCCCATTCCAGTTGTAGATGAAACGAAATTCTTGGGTTTGATATTTGATAAGAAATTATCATTTATCCCCCATATCAAAACCCTCAAGAAAAAATGTCTGAAAGCCCTCAACATATTGAGAGTATTATCAAACACTGACTGGGGAGCAGACCGTAAGGTCCTGCTCAGATTGTATCGAGCATTAATACGATCTAAACTCGATTATGGGTGTATTGTGTATGGGTCTGCCCGCGAGTCTTATCTCAAAGAGCTAGACACCATACACAACCAAGGACTTAGAATCAGTTTAGGAGCATTCCGAACATCTCCAGTGCAGAGTTTATACGTCGAGGCGCACGAGCCCTCATTGCACGACAGACGTGATAAACTTGCACTGCAGTATGTCACAAAAATTGCATCTCTGCCTCATCACATTTCATTTAACACCATATTTAGACCTCTTCATGAGCATTTGTATCTGATGATACTATTCCATCATTTGGTATTCGGATTCAACCCCTTTTGTCAGAGGCTGGTATAAGTCATGACAGTATTGCGAATACCCCTTTTTTTGAGACACCATCATGGTCTATATCTCCTCCTAAGATCGATCTAGATCTTACAAAAAATAGGAAGAAAGATACTAGTTCCACAGTGTTTCAAACTCTCTTCGGAGAGTTGAGGTCTAAATATGGTGATTATGCTCCAATTTATACAGATGGTTCCAAAGATGGCGATCGGGTAGCTTCGGCTACTATCACGCCATCTGAGACCATTTCTGTTCGCCTTCCTCCTGCGGCATCAATATTTACTGCTGAACTCCAGGCCATCTTTCAGGCACTAGAGTTCATTCAATCCTCTCCATCTTTGAAATATGTTATATTTACTGATTCTTTGTCCTCCTTACAGGCAATAAACAACAAAAGCCTCCTACACCCATTAGTAGCAGACATTTATCGTCTGCTACTATCACACGAGTTCATCAGGAAGGACATTGTCCTTTGCTGGCTCCCCAGTCATGTTGATATTAAAGGGAATGATCAAGCAGACTTAGCTGCCAAGTCTGCTTTAGATCTACCCATATCACAATTTTTATTACCATTTTCAGATTTTAAATCTTCAATTAATCTTTTTATTTATGGCCGCTGGCAACGGTCTTGGGATCTTGCAGACACAAACAAACTCCATGACATCAAGCCTCTCTTAGGAGATTGGCTCAACTCCTATAGAACTAACAGGAGAGATGAAGTTGTCTTGTGTCGCTCTCGCATTGGTCATACTTTTTATACGCCCACATTTTCATGTGGACGTATTATGTCGTCGCCCCTGTCCGTCCGGACGTCCGTCCGTCCACAATTTGTTTGTGGACTCTCTACAGGTCACAATTCTTATCCGATTTTGACGAAATTTGAAATATAGGTTTATCCCCAAAAGATCTCGGTTCCTTTCGATATTGGCATGTATCGGATCAAAACTTCATGGATTATGGCCCCTGAGTGTACGAAAAATCACGTTTTTAGCTTGTGGACCCTATAGAGGTCACAATTTTGAACCGATTTTGATGAAACTTGACATGCATGTTTGTAACCCAAAGATCTTGGTTCCTTTCGATATTTGCGGCTATCGGAATGTAATTTCCTGAATTATGGCCCCTGATTGTCCGAAAAATCACCCTTTTTAGCTTGTGGTCACTCTGGAGGTCACAATTATTATTCGATTTAAAAAACCGTTCGATTATATCACCGTTACACCCTAAGGAAGGTTGAGTTCGAATTTCGGGAAAATCGGATGAAAATTGCCATACAAAATGGCCGCCGTTTGTACGCGAATACTGTTAAAAAATGGTATATCAAGGTTGTGGACCCTGTGGAGGTCACAATTTTGATTCGATTTTGATGAAACTTGAAATTCATGGTTATAACCCAAAGATCTTGCTTCCTTTCGATATTTGCGCATATCGGATCGTAACTTCCTGAATTATGGCCCCTGATTATACACAAAATCGCCTTTTTTTTAGCTTGGAGGTCACAATTATTATTCGATTAAAAAAAACGTTTGATTATATCATCGTTACACCCTAAGGAAGGTTGATTTCGAATTTCGGGAAAATCGGACGAAAATTGCCATACAAAATGGCCGCCGTTTGTACGCGAATACTGTTAAAAAATGGTATATCAAGGTTGTGGACCCTGTGGAGGTCACAATTTTGATTCGATTTTGATGAAACTTGAAATTCAAGGTTATAACCCAAAGATCTTGCTTCCTTTCGATATTTGCGCATATCGGATCGTAACTTCCTGAATTATGGCCCCTGATTATACGCAAAATCGCCCTTTTTTTAGCTTGGAGGTCACAATTATTATTCGATTTAAAAAAACGTTTGATTATATTACCGTTACACCGTAAGGAAGGTTGAGTACAAATTTCGGGAAAATCAGACCAAAATTGCCATACAAAATGGCCACCGTTTGTACGCGAATACTGTTAAAAAATGGTATATCAAGGTTGTGGACCCTGTAAAGGTCACAATTTTAATTCGATTTTGATGAAACTTGAAATTCATGGTTATAACCCAAAGATCTTGGTTCTTTTCGATATTTGCGCATATCGGATCGTAATTTCCTGGATTATGGCCCCTGGTTATACGCAAAATCCCCCTTTCTTTAGCTTGTGGTCCCTCTGGAGGTCACAATTATTATCCAATTTAAAAACACGTTTGATTATATCACCGTTACACTGTAAGGAAGGTTGAGTTTGAATTTCGGGAAAATCGGACCAAAATTGACAGACAAAATGGCCGCCATTTGTACGCAAATACTGTTAAAAAAATGATATATCATGGTTGTGGACCCTTTATAGGTCACAATTTTAATTCGATTTTGATGAGGAAGGTTGAGTTCTAATTTCGTGAAAATCGTACCAAAATTGCCGGACGAAATGGTCGCCGTTTGTACGCGAATAGTGTAAAAATATGGTATATCATGGTTGTGGACTCTCTACAGGTCACAATTCTTATCCGATTTTGATGAAAAGTCACATTTCTAGGTTGTGTACCGTCACACCATAATCATTGTCGGTTTCGAATTTCATTAATATCAGACTGGAACTGACCAACTAAATGGCTGCTCCCAATACAGTATGAAATACAGGACTTAAAGATGTAGGAAAAATCACTTTCGGTATTGCTTGTTCTCTGTCCATCTCTCGAAAATGTGGGCGTATCCTGCCTGGCAGTGCCAGCCTATCTTTTAACTCATATTTTCATCTTAAAGCGAGAGCCTCAACCAGAATGTGAACACTGTCATGTTCCTTTGACAGTTAAGCACATTTTGATTGAGTGCAAGCATCTCAAGGATGTTAGATCGCATTTTTACCGTTGTCAGTCATTACATCACGTGTTTGCCCAACCGGGTTTATATGGTAAAGTGTTGGACTTTTTAAAAGAGACAGGATTTTATTATAAATTTTAATTATATATATATGTGTCATTTCTTTTTTGTATTTAATACTTATATGCATAAAAGTTGTATTTTATTTTTAATTTTACTAACTGTGATATGGTTTTTATTTATGCATATAATGTTTTTCCGTGATATCATTTAGCCTGTCTCGTAATATTCACCATATGTCTGGCGCAGTATGGCCCGGTTGGAGCTGACGTGCCATAAAACCACATTTCTTTCTTTCTTTCCTAAAAAACGTTATAGGCAAAATAGTGTAATCAGCAAATGGACTGCTCCCAGTGTACAAAATACACGACAAACATGGGAACAGGTGTCCGGAAGAGTAAGCTTACTCCGCCTGGCGCAACACCCGCCATAACTGCATCCCAACTATTAAGCGATTGGCCAATGAACTATCGATATGCAAAATGCACGTGATGAACTGTGTTAACGATGTAGTTGACATAATCAGGGAGATAGTAATAGTATACCTGTCAATTAAATATATCTAGAATAATAGCGGACAGAGAAGTCAATATGGCGGCCGTAAAACTTTTTAAATGCTTTTGAAAAATGAAAATGAAATGTGGTTTTATGGCACTTCGGCACCAACCGGGCTATATTGCGCCAAACCTACAATGATTTATGCGAGACAAGTTAAATAAATATCACAGAAAAAGTTTTATAAGCATAAATAAAAGCAATATAACAGTAAATAAAATAATAATATCAAATAAATCTTTTATGCATATAAATATTTAAAATATAAAAAATGAAATGATAAATATACAATTAAAACTTATAATAAAAGCTTGTCTCTTTTAAAAAGTCTAACAATTTACAATATAAGCCCGGTTGGGCAAATAATTGATGCAGAGACTGGCAACGGTAAAAATGCGATCTAATGTCCTTGAGATGCTTTCACTCAATCAAAATGTGCTTCACTGTCAAAGGAACATGACAGTGTTCACATTCTGGTTGAGGCTCTCGCTTCAAAATGAAAATGTGAGTTAAAAAAGTATGACCAATGCGAGAGCGACACAAGACAACTTCATCCCTCCTGTTGGTTCTATAGGAGCTTGGCCATTCACCTAAGAGAGGCTTAATGTGATGAAGTTTGTTTGTGCCTGCAAGATCCCAAGACCGTTGCCAAAGGTCAAATATACATTTATTTATAGATGATTTAAAATCTTTTTATGGGGTGAAAAATTCGGACAAGGGAAGGTCTAAAGCAGACTTGGCAGCCGAGTCTGCTTGATCATTCGCTTTTATATCCATATGACTGGGGAGCCAGCAAAGGACAAGGTCCTTGCTGATGAACTCGTTTGATAGTAGCAGACCATAAATGTGTTCAAGCTGTTTATTGCTAATTGCTTGAAGCGAGGACAAAGAATCAGAAAAGATAATATATTTAGAATCAGCAGATGATTGAATAAACTCCAAAGCCTGAAGAATGGCCTGGAGTTCAGCTGTAAAGATGGAAGCAGCAGGGGGAAGGCGGACAGAAATAATCTTAGATGGTGTCACGGTAGCCGATGCTACCCGATCACCATCTTTCGAACCATCTGTATATATTGGAGCATAATCACCATATTTAGACCGTAGCTCTCGAAAGAGAGATTTGAACACCGTAGAGCTAGTATCTCTCTTTTTATGTTGAGTAAGATCGAAATCGATCTTTGGGGGAGATACAGCCCACGGTGGAGTCGTAAAGACAGGGGTATTCGCAATACTGTCAAGGTCGATACCAGCCTCCGACAAAAGGGGTTGTATGCGAATACCGAATGATGGAACAACATTAGTCTTTACCAGATATAAATGCTCATGACGAGGTCTAAATATGGTGTTAAATGAAATATGATTCGGAAGTGATGCAATTTTCGTAGCATACTGCAGGGCCAGTTTATCACGTCTGTTGTGCAATGAGGGCTCGTGCGCCTCGACGTATAAACTGTCCACTGGAGATGTACGAAATGCTCCTAAACTGATTCTAAGTCCTTGGTTGTGTATGGTGTCAAGCTCTTTGAGATAAGACTCGCGGGCAGACCCATACACAATACACCCATAATCGAGTTTTGATCGAATTAATGCTCGATATAATCGGAGCAAGACCTTACGGTCTGCTCCCCAGTCAGTATTTGATAAGACTCTCAATATGTTGAGGGCTTTCAGACATTTCTTCTTTAGGTTTTTAATGTGGGGGATAAATGATAATTTCTTATCAAATATCAGCCCCAGAAATTTGGTTTCATCCACAACTGGAAGGCGATTGCTATCCAAATAAAGTTCTGGATCTGGATGCAAACCTCGTTTCTGACAGAAATGCATGCAGACAGTCTTGGATTTCGAAAAACGAAATCCATTTTCGGTTGCCCATTGTTGAAGGGAATTCAAACAAAGCTGCAACTTACGTTCGATTATCCGCATGTCTGTCGAACCATAGCACATCTGAAAGTCATCAACATAAAGAGCGCCGTTTGTACCTGGTTTAAGGCACGCTGGGATCGTGTTAATTTTTATGGCAAAAAGAGTAGGAGATAAAATACTTCCCTGTGGAACCCAGGAAATGGGTCAGAGAATATTGATCCCAGTCGTACCTTAAATGACCTATCTTCCAGGAAATTTTTAATGAAGACAGGTAAGCGACCTCGCAGGCCGAGGTTATGGAGGTCGCGCATGATACCATGTTTCCATGTTGTATCATAAGCTTTCTCCAGATCGAAAAAAATTGCAACTAAATGTTGCTTCTGGATGAAAGCGTCCCTGACGAACGTTTCAAATCTGACGAGATGATCAAGAGTGCTCCTTTGGGACCGAAATCCACATTGGAGGTCAGTAATGAGGTTTTTAAATGCTTTTATAAGTTTAGTGCGCAAGTATCCTTGTAGTTGAAGCTCAGATGATAAATGCCTCGATCTACTTAAAAAATCAGAATAAAAGGAACACGCTCTCACGTAACAAATAAACTGGGACACAAACACTCCATAAGCTGGTGATATTGGAATGTTACTACTAATAAATGGAAAGTTAATAATCGGAAAATCAAAGTAATCACGTTTATCGTACAATTTAACACTCAGTTTATGGCAATTGTCAAAATCGAGACGCAGATCCAAGTAGGAAGCGTAATTGTCACTGTCAGTGTTGTTTTTAATTTCGAGCTCATCAGGATATATGAATTCTACATAATCACTAAATATAGGATTATTAAGTGATATATCGATAAGTGAAATTAAAATGTCTGACTAATCGTTTATTTGTTTTTACGAGCGCCTGTATGTATTCGGCTTCGTACGAATAGAGAAATATATCAGTACGCAAAGGTGCACAGTTGGTGCCCATGGGGATACCTACCAATAGGTCACATATTTTCCCTCCAAATTCAACGATTAAAAATCCAACATCTGAATTATCTTGATGACGGTGAGTTTGTTTTTGGAATTACTGTGATTCTTATCGACATATGTGGAATTGTAATTTACAACTACCTATTGATATCTAGTAGTTCCCGATTTAGACGAAAAGACACTGCGAATAATGTCTTTCAACCGGGCTTTTAATTTACTATGGGAATTTTAGTGTACAAAGTAGGAAACGTTTGAATAGATGAGACTGAAGCAAGGGATCTAGATTGCAAATCACCAAGTAATTCTTTGGATTTTTTAAGTATCCACATTTGATTTATACCACAACGCGTGTATATTTTGACACAGTATTTTTGAATACCCTCTTTAACAGCCGTTAGAATAGATGTTAATACTTTTGAAACTAGAGATTTTTATGCCGTTTAGGTATCCAATATAACAAGGGCAAATATGTATAGGTATCTCCACATGGAGTACCAAATGAAGTGAGTACAGATCTGTGATTGGATATAATTTCATCCTTACTAAGAGTAGATCGTTTATATGAAGCACTGTCGACTGATTTCCCGAAATTAAGTTCTCTGAACAGACAGTCATAATAATATCGTTTACCTATAAACACTATGTTATTGGACACTTTGTCAGCCGGAACAATGACATACTTGTCATGCAAAGCATTGCGATTTTCAACAATGCTAACATTGACCTAGTCTCTTAGACCTAGTCTCAACTAACAAACGTCGCATGTATATTCTTTGTTTAAGTACACGACTAAAAGGCTTAGTCCAGTCATAGAGAATCATATCTGGGTCCGTATTCAAAGGATATCTTAAGTTTAAGATAGTCACTTAACTATTAGCTTTCACTTAAATATACGTAACTTCCTGTAAGTTAAGGGCAAGTGGTATTCAAAGGCACTGTTAAGTATCAAATTTTCCCTTAAAGTTAAGCTGTCTTAACTTTTAAGTGTTAGTCTTCAAGTGGTATTCAAAGGCCAGTTTAAGTGAGAAATATCCACTTAACTTTAAGTGACCTACGGGAGGTACCTTAAAGTTAAGTGAGATTATGATGACTTATTTTAATGCTGTAGAAGCAGTCCCGTAATGGCGATTTTAAAAGATAGGGAATTCAGATTAAAACAAAGACAATGCCGCCGAGCGTAGCTGACCTCCAATTTATTTTTTCGTCGTCAACTTTGATGTTGTAGTGCCATAATAAAGTATAAGGTTATTACCACCGATTTAGTTAAGGATATCTTTTCCCGATCATTTATCATGTTATGTTTGTATGTTTCCATGGCTGTCATAAAATATAGTTAAATTCATTTGTGGAGTCGTGGCTTTATAGATTTTGGAAATTATTTATACTACCGCTAGAAGCAAGGCATGATCTAATTTTTACAACTCATTCCCATCTATACATAATCGGTATAATTTATTTTTGGTAAAATATAATGAAGCATGAATATTTCGTACACACAATGTACCGTCAATGCCAGAACTGTCAAAATCTAAAGTGTAGGTACTTACACAATATCTATGAATTTCTCAAATGATAGATTTACAAACAACACTGTATAATTTGTCCAGTCTAACTTAGAAGGCGAGGGCCATTGTGTATTGCTAATAATATGTTGTTTTCTATTCGCTTTATATTGTTAAAAAATTAAAGCTTACAATATCCATCATTATACTACCACTATTTATTGTAATCTATTTGAATGGATTTTATTTCTTTTAAAAAAAAGTCTATGAAAACAGCTCTTCCGGCAAAGGATGCACACTATCATAATTTATCTTATATTATAATCATACTATTTTCATGGGTTACAATATAATATTTCGACAAACATTTTCCTGGTGATGTAAACTAAGAATTTACTAGAATACAGCGATGCTCTTAAGGGGGCATAACTAGTTGGTAATGTCAGTAAATCGTGATTTTTGGCAGTGGAGGGTATTCCATAAATAAAAAAAAATCATGCTTTTTGGCGAATGTGAGTATTCCATAATTTAAGTGTGCAGTTAAGTTTTCACATAGCCAAGTATGTGTAAAATACAACCTTTGAATACCGATTTAAGGTAGGACACTTGGTTAAGTGGAAAAATTAAGTATTTTTACTTAACTTTTAGAAAACCTTTGAATACGGACCCAGGTCTGCGCCGAAATTCCCACAGAAAATATGTTTGACGAATTAGGGTGGGAACCATACTGTTCAAACGCCGTCAAAAGCATAAACTTGTATATTTGTATAAAATCTGTAACTACTATAGTCCCCAGTATTTGTACGATATTCTAATGAAAATACAACCCGAAACAACTTATTATAATCTTAGAAACCACAAACTGACAATACCACAATGTAAAACATTTTCTTACATAAAAGTATTTTTCCCAACACAATAAAACTATGGAACAGTCTGCCTACACACGTGCAGTTATCGCCGTGTCCCTAAACATTTAATTCCAGTCTCCTGAGTCAATATCCTATACATATATATAAAACCTAATAACTTTCATTATGGAAACCGCAAGGAAAATATCATTCAGTGCCAACTAAGAAATGAATCTTGTAATCTCAATAATCACTTTTTCCAGCACTACCTATCTGAATCAAAAATATGTCCAAAATGCAGTTCTTCGGATGAAAATAACTTCCACTTCTTCTTCTCTTACCCATCTTATTCAGCTATCAGAATCGAACTATTAAATTCACTTAAATTCAGCTATCAGAATCGAACTATTAAATTCACTAAAGCTATTCACAGAAACTATTAATCTAGATCTAATTATGAATGGCTCTACTGATCTTTCTAACACATCTAATATTTTGATTTTTGAAGCAGTCCATAATGTTATTGAACGTAGTAATAAGTTTTGATTTGTTTTTAAATATTGTTGTATAATAATAAATAATTGCTCCCACACGAAACTATATAATTTCGATTTTACAATTTAGCTTGTTTTCTATCCAGCTCTCGAAAATGTGGGGGTATCCTGGGTATCCTGCCTGACAGCCGCTGATATATGGCTCTTTTCACCCAATTAATCTTTATTGATTTAGCGAAAGTAAAAATATCTGGAGCATTTAAACCACCCTGATCGAAAGGGCTATACATTTGTTTTTTAATATAAAGTTAAAAATTCATTAAGAATTTCCTCACTTGGTGTTCGCAACATAGAGAGTTGGTAAATAATTTTCTGTAGGATTATTGATTTTATGATTACAAGTCGGCCGCTCAGTGTTTTGGATTCACCCATAAGCGTATTCAGGGTATTTTTCATGATATCTATATTATACTTATATATACCTTCTATTTTGTTATTTAAAGGAAGCATGTATTAGTTTTTATTATTCTGATATTGTTAGGAACTGTGCATTTTATACCCGGACGTCGAAGCGCGCCGAGAGGGTCAATTTCGCATTTATCAACGTTTGCTTTTAATCCACTTGCTATTTTAAGTTCTTCCATAATACTTTTAAAAGAATTCTACTGCAGCGATTTCCGATAATTACTATCAAAGTTATAGTTCTTGATCACTTTGAAATATCTTGTAGATGCTCGAGAGGTTAAAGTTTAATATTCGATTGACTAGACATTTATACACGTAGTTTCACTTACTTATTTCAGCCATAGTTTTTCCACTAAGCCGAATTGTTTCTATGACATATTCTGCTAATTATAATAACAACAATATGTGACATGTGTTCTATCAGGAATTCCTGATAAATATGTCCAGTTACAATTTGATGAAATGAAAGATAAAAGCAGAGTTGATTGTGGAAACATATTATATTATGCAATGTCCAATGCTTTTTGGTGACAATTTTGAAACGAAAGGGAGACGATGGAATTTACTGCTCCTCTGATACATCAGCCAGAGACTGCAGCAGCTTTCAGCTTTCAATAGAATGTGGCTTACGATAATCACTGTAACAGTATTTCAGTTATTACAGAGTCAGCTTCGTATATATATGGTTTATTTACATCGGGAACAGAATATCAACAAATACACAAATGGGCCTACATCTACACTACAGGAACTAGTCTATATATACTGGAACATATCTAACTACATTGTAACATCCATTCTACACCACTGCCAACGCAGCGTCTGGACTCCGGCGAGTCCATACGCCGGTCTCTGTCGTCTGCTCTCTCTCTGGCTGTCTGTCTTCACTTATCTGCTAACTGTGAGTATACTACTGTATATAAAGCCTCCAACACTTAGGGAAGGTGGACATGAGGGGTCATCAAATAAGGAAGTTCTATGGCGTTTGTACATATCGTATGTAGCTTGTAAATAACATATGGAATAAATTATATAGTTAACAAGATCGTGCCTTAAATAAGTTTAGAGAGTAAAAGAAACGTCCACTATAATAAATATCAAAATTAACAGAGGTCATACAGTTCTTTGCACCTAAATGAATGTTCAGACAACTTTGTTACATTTCCTTTCTCACCCACAGGTGATTTACAAAAGTAAATCACAAAAACAATTCACACAGGTGGGACACTGGGTTCATCTCCATAAATTGATCACACGCGAAATAAGAACGACACACACGACATAATAATAATGTACACAATATAAACGTCGATCGTAAACATAATAAAAAGGAAATTCATATACTTGAAATATAATGTTAATAAAAAATAGCAAACGTTTTATAAAATAGAAAATGTACATATATAGAAAAAAATTAATATAGGATTTTGTCATTTTGTTTTTTACTTGAGGTGAATGAATGATTTGAACACATTTTACCAATCTTAAATAAGATATTTTTAAAGAACTTATCAAAATTAACAACGGTTTATCTCTCTATTCCTTAAACAAAACAAAACACCACATACGCTTCTAACCTAAGCGCGACCCTTCTTCCTTGAGGGTATACAAAACCGATTCCTCCTAATAGGAATACACAAATCTCTCGAATTTACGAGGTAAAAACTCTTGAAAAAACTCTCCCGTTACGTCGGGGTATATAAAAACACACAAAAAAATTAACAGGAGATAAAACCGTGAATATTATGTGAATGTTTGTGAGTTAATATCTTCACCGCAAATATGGCGATGGACGATGAAAAATCTATTCAACCGTCTATTCAAGAATTTCCTAATTAGGAACTTAACTCAATTCCAGTCAAACAATCACAAAATATTTTACTTCTTACTACAAACTTCTTAATACTTTATTACTATTCACTTTAACAGCCAACATATGTGTTCAAAAACAAACGAGGACAATTTACATTCTTTTAAAAACAAAATGACTCACCGTAAAACAACAATCACACACATTTTTCTCGCTGTTCCGTCGCCATTAATCGGAACGTCTTTCGTGGCTTTTTGTTCGTCATTTCCCCATGTTTGGTGATTTGCTCCATTTCCATCCGTGAATTAAGAATTTTTATATCAACGAAACCGCGCCTGCCACCCACGGTTTCACAGATAAACGTTTCAGTCCTGGATTTTTATTTAAACTTCTTTTCACAAACGCAACGGGCGGCTAGCGATGAAACTTCATTTGTCTGCCACGCGGGATTTTTTTTCTGGTTGACGGGAACACACCCAAGGGTCTCGTTGGTCGATGACACCAAATCTAATCACTGTAACAGTATTTCAGTTATTACAGAGTCAGCTTCGTATATATATGGTTTATTTACATCGGGAACAGAATATCAACAAATACACAAATGGGCCTACATCTACACTACAGGAACTAGTCTATATATACTGGAACATATCTAACTACATTGTAACATCCATTCTACACCACTGCCAACGCAGCGTCTGGACTCCGGCGAGTCCATACGCCGGTCTCTGTCGTCTGCTCTCTCTCTGGCTGTCTGTCTTCACTTATCTGCTAACTGTGAGTATACTACTGTATATAAAGCCTCCAACACTTAGGGAAGGTGGACATGAGGGATCATCAAATAAGGAAGTTCTATGGCGTTTGTACATATCGTATGTAGCTTGTAAATAACATATGGAATAAATTATATAGTTAACAAGATCGTGCCTTAAATAAGTTTAGAGAGTAAAAGAAACGTCCACTATAATAAATATCAAAATTAACAGAGGTCATACAGTTCTTTGCACCTAAATGAATGTTCAGACAACTTTGTTACATAAACTGGTTGGGCTATCATGCTCTGATGGAATAATTATATAATATAATTTTGGTAGATTTTTCATCAAGTTATGGATTACAGCAGACACAGTCCAACCCATAAACCCAATTAACTATTACTTTTTTTAAGATACAATACTATTTTTAAAGTCGAGTATGTCATCTTTCTTTTCACACAGTTACCACATTTTAACCCATTTAACTCTTGTTTCCTTTCCGACGTAATAAAATCTTACTTTTCAGACCAGCCAATACCACCCGTAAACCCGATTATATCTCCATCATACCCCATTATGTATCCTGATGATACGTATCTGACATGGTTGGTTCCTGGACGTCATGGGTTTAACATATCTTTTACATTCAATGGTGTTTTTGGTGTGGAACATGATGACAGTTGTAAATATGATTATGTGATGGTTTATACGAATGACAAGTAAGTAGTTGTTATGTCAATGTCCATAATCGAGGGAGGGGGGAGTTTGCGGTCCACCAGACACATAATAGGTAATTTCGGGACTAACGTATGGTTTATCTATATTTCAATAATACGAATGCCAAGTAAGTACTGCAAACAGGGATGGGTGGGGTGAAATCAAGCTACTTGACTCAATGATAGACTTTATAATCTAAACACATGCTTTAAACCATTGGGGAAACCAACCCCCGTCCTTAATCCAACATAAATTGTAAGCAGGGTTCAATCTTCAAATATGCACGGCACTTTGCAGGCTGGAATACAACATAAATTATCAGCCCTGTAAACTATTCAGATATGCACTACAACAGTCATATTTATATATTTTATAAAGGTCTTCAAGTTTTATTTTCTTTTTGTTTTCTTTATTGTTATATATTTTCCTAAATATAAGAAAAAAGAAAGAAACTAGACACATTTTTAGACCTTTACACGTATATTAAAAACCTTTTTAAAAAAGACTGAATCCTGGATTTTTTCATCTAGAATTAACCGTGGAATTACAGAATAGTAAAGAAGACAATGCGACCAGGCTTAGCCTATAATAATATAGGCCTATAAATATGTACTTTTAAGGAATAAATTTTGTCTATTTGGAATAAACAGTGAAAATACAAAATTTTAAATTTATCACATCCTAATGACAATTAAAAATATGTAATACTAAGGTTGTGGACACAATATTCATGAAACTTAAATTATATCGTTATATCCCAAATATCTCAGTTCATGGCGATATTCGAAAGAAATCAGTGCTAAATACATGCTGCTGGACGAAATTTAAAAATCTAATTCTCAAAACTCTATGGAGAATAGTTCAAAGGAGCAGCATGTCAAATTATGTCTTCTTGATCAGGCTTGTGTTGACAGGACCTTGGGCTTTTATCGAAGAGCGTCAACCCAACAACAAGAAGCACATGAGTAGCGTTTTGCGACCAGTTCCTATTCAAAAAATAGGATATAGGCTTTTACTATAAGTATAATCTTTTAAAGAAAATGATGTAGACCTACAATATAAGTAAGTTTGTTTTTTAAAGAAGATAATAGTGCACATATCATAATGACAGGTTCGAACAGGTACATGGAAAATGGCACACATGGAAAAATGACAGACATACACAAAATAGTTTATAAGAATTAAATAACAAGAGGAAAAAGGATACATTGTTTTGACTAAATTAAATAATTTATTATGAACAGAAGCACCATATAAAATGATAATTGTATTGTAAAAAAATTAAAAGTACATCCATTAATAGCCTTATTGAAGTAAACTCGGAACAATTAAACCGAATCTAATGTTGAGGTATGTAATTTTCCCCCTTTTTATTCCCCCTATGCTTTTAAGCCTGCAGCGTGAAGTTCCGCTTCAAGGTCCTCCTTTTTGGAAAGATTATAACGCCAGGAACACATATCCAGAGTCAATTGTTAGTATAAATATAGCATTACTTGATAATTATCACAACTTTCATCTGTCCCTAAATCGAGTTATTACAGATATTTTGCTTGGTACGCACCGAGTATGTGTTCTTAGTGTTATAAGCTTTATAAAAATGTAATGATAGTCTGTTTATTAGGGAGTACGTTCCATCGGAATTCTGTTTCTAATTATATAAGCAAGCTAGAAATTGTGACAGCGGGTCTAATTGTTATATGTGATATTTTTGCCGATTGCCGCTGCTTAAGGGTGAAGTTAGACACACTTTTTATTCGTTGGGTTATTTGATTGTGCAATGGATTTTATTCAATTGAATAGTTTGACTATAATCGATGAAATCCGTTTATAAAATAGGAAGGTTTAGACAGTAAGTAGGGTACACTAACTTGATCGCCATTTTAACAAAGGAAATATAAAACATGTAAAAGTTAACACATACCTGTAAATTGTATTACTGAAACTTTACTGAAAACAACCACACTAGATTATATTAAATTGAAGAAGATTCAACCATAAAAAATATCCCACTAAATAAAACAGACTAAACTTATAATGGACAGAAAAAAATGAAAATATCAGCTGGCCTTCATAGAATCAGAACTAAGAGCGACCATAGTGATGGTGGGACAAATCTAACAAAACTGCAGGTCAAAGTTGAAATAACTGAGTCTGTGAACAATCGTTAACATGTCCATAATCTCGTTGTTTATTTATGATTACTTTGTAATGGGCGCACTATAATAATGATACCGACTATTACCCACTACTAACTCAATATTACAAAATAATACCACTACCAGCGATCTAGCGATATTACTGGCAAGACAATTTACCCACTACGTACTCGGTACAACCAAATACTATCTCTACCAGCGATCTCGCTATATTACCCACTACTAACTCAGAATAAACAAAATGACATACTAAGAATTTAATCTGATTATACTTTCTAGGTATTGTGGAAATGTTAAACCAGAACCCATTTTAGTACCTACTGGTGAAGATGCTATGGTTATATTCAATTCAGAATACGCTGATGGATTCGAAGGATTCAATTTAACGTATGAATACCAAGGTTTGTAAATACTTCTTTTGACATCTTAGAGGAAGTGACGAACACGAAAGGTTATCCTTCTATATAAGTGACGAGCGATAACAGATACAGAGGATATCTGACAATTGGAAAAGTAATTGAATGTCACTTAGATAACCGAACGAGATATATATCGAAATAGTCCATACATTCCCTCGATTTTATTCATTCTAGAATTAATAAAAACATGGCAATGCACAGACTTTTCTATTTGTTTTCGTTTAACTTTTCTAGTGACAGTCAATTTCTGTTTCTAATTGTAGATGTATTCTGACAGTCTCATATAACAACTGAGGTGGTATTTGTCATTTCCACTTCAATCAGTTATATACATGGATAACTTGGGTTTTCCTTTTGCATTCGTCACTTCCGTTTGTTGAAACCATGATTACGCATCTATCCTTGCAATGATCTGTCTGACACCTAATGACCGACACCTATATTGTCCTTTGCATGATTATTGCAATTAAAACTTCGGAACATCTTCATCACGTGGATTAGTGATTGTTGCAATTAAAACTTTAAACTATCTTTATCAAATGAGTTATTGGTATAGATTTTCCTTTCCTATTTTCAGTTCAGTGGATTAAAGATTGCCATACATGATATTTAAAGTTAAACATATATTACAGGTTAAACACAAACCATATATCACAGGTTAAACGCAAAACATATTGCATATATAGTGTAGGTTAAACAACAAAATACATAGTATAGTTTAAACACAAAACATATAGTATAGGTTAAACAACAAAACATATAATACAGGTTAACCACAAAACATATATCATAGGTTTAACACAAAACATATAGTATAGGTTAAACACAAAACATATAATACAGGTTAAACACAAAACATATTGTATAGGTTAAACAGAAAACATATAGTACGGGTTAAACAGAAAACATATAGTACAGGTTAAACACAAAACATATAGTATATAGTGTAGGTCAAACAACAAAACATATAGTATAGGTTAAACACAAAACATATATCATACGTTAAACACAAAACATATATCACATATATCATACGTTAAACACAAAACATATATCATAGGTTAAACAAAAAACATATAGTACAGGTTAAACACAAAACATATAGTATAGGTTAAATTCTCGCTATGAACATATTTAAAATTATTCTTGTCTTTATAGAAAACTGATAATGCTTGGCGAATTTTAACATGAAGGACTGATTATGCTGGAAAAGATAACGACGTAGACTTATATAATATATAGTAATTTAATTCATTTTTATGTACTATATTGTATCTTTTATTGTAATCAAATATTGTTGTATGGTGTAATCTATGTGGCTGTTGCTTTCAATTATAATCTATTATTGTTGTAAGATGTAAATCTAAGTTCTTATTACTGTCAATTGTAATCTTTTATTACTATATAATGTAATATGTTGTTTTTTTAATATAATATGATGTAATATATGATATTTATAAAACTTGATTTTACATAGAGGATTAGAAAGCTATGTGTGACCCCATTAGTCTATAGAGACTAATTTCTCTGTAGAATTTAAACACCTTTCGAATTTTCGCTACAGAGTAAGAATCTGTCTGGTTCATTGACCCGTAAGATGTGAAAAAAGAGACTTTAGTGTGATGTTATGGAGGTTTGGGTCGAGAACGAATGTTTCTAGATTCGCCATATCATCTTGCGAGTTCTGTGATCTTGATCGTGACTGATGAGCTATCTTTGAGGTTATATGCATGCATCTTTATTTATCTACCTGGAGGGGTTTTATTTCTAAAAGGTATATATTTATGTAATGTTATTTGATTGTTTTGGGTAACTTCTGTGGGATAAAATAAATTAATGAATGTTAAATATGTTATGTTATTTGAGGGATAAAATAAATGAATGAATGGTAAAAATGACAATATAACTTGTTATGTTTACACACTGAAGACGGGGTGTTATAGGAATGAGGTGAGGGGGGTGGAATAGGTAAGGCCAGGTCTACTTATAGCACGGTGATGGAAAAGGGAGAGGGGGAAAAGGGATTGTACTTTAGGGAAAATTTTGTCCAAGCAGTAGAGTTACTGTCTACCGAATTCCAACTGTGCAGGGTTCTTTTACATGCCCTCCAATGAGTACATGGGGCCTCGTTTTTTGTCTCATTCGAACGACTAAATGATGTACAGTGCCAGGCTCTTCGCAATTCTAGGATATTTTGCCAAGACAGTCGCGTTTGTGTCTACTCTTTATCGAATTCCAACTGCCAACAATTACTGTCGATTCCTGTAAACGAATACACAGGACCAATGTTTTTTGTTCCATCCAGCCGACTAGATGATGTACTTTGTTAGACTGTTCGTCCTGCACTGTTGGTTTGGATGGCTGAATGTCTAGCGCGTGCGTGTTGTATCATACGGTCTGTCAGTGAGACAACTGGCGTAGTTTCGATTCCTCGGTTGTATATGACAAGAAGTAGGGTCGTCTGTCCAGCCTCGTGGGTTTTCTACGGGTTCCCCCGTTTCCTCCCACTAATAAATACCCTTCGCGCAAATGAATAATTGAAATAAAATTGAACCATGTGTTAATCCCGAAATTACCTAGTTTGTGTTGATTGTACATTACACCCCCCCCCCATCTCTCTCTCCTCTCGTCCTGCGCTACAAAGCAGGGAAGACCATGTTGGGAAATCTTTAGGTACTTCCTGGGCTAATACCAGGACTGATCCAGCAAGTTTCGATGAATTGGGCAAATCAGTGCATTTGTAAGGGGCTTACCGTGGTCGGACATGTTTGAGTCGCTGAATTATGACCCGATTGTAAGAAATATCACGTTTTAGCTTGTGAGCCCCCTAGAGATCACAGTTTTTATCCGATTGTAATGAAGCTTGGGACATATCTTCAAATCTTAGATTATTGCGTCTGATTGTACAACAAATCGCGTTTTTAGCATGTGGTCCATCCAGAGGTCACAATATTTATTTGATTTTAAGAAGAATTCAACTATATCACCGGTACTCCATAATTTCGAGACTCTCTGGCAAAATGGTCGCTCCCATGTACGTAAATACCGAATTAGTATAATATTCGTGTGATAACAAGGGTGTCGACCCTCCAGATGTTACAATTTTTATCTGTTGTCCTTTCGATATTGCCGCATGTCCGACCGTAACAGCCTGGATTATGACCCCTGAGTGTACGAAAAATCGCTTTTTTAGCTTGTTCTCTGTCCATGGTTATGTTGTTGTGTACGAAACGAGAAACGAAATTTGTAATATTATCATTTGCCCGAGAACAAAGCCGATTGACCATTGTGGGCCATCCTGACGTCGCGTAGGCCATAATAATATGTTCCAGAGAAAAGGGCTTACAAGTGAAATCCTAACTCAAACGCCAGAAATACCACTCTCCACCGACACGGATCGCAACGCACGACAGGCAGAAACGACACCCAATTAACTTATTAGTCTTGGTTTACGGGCCGCTACGAACGACAGAAACGTTGGTTCCGAAGGTTTGTCATTAAATCAAATTGGGCGTTTTCTATTCCCAGCTGGTACAGAATCGTTTGTCCGACCTCTAAATTTTAATTACAGTCACTAATTAGTGACCTTTGACATTTGTCACCTGTGTAGCTAAATGTACATTGCGTGTGTATGCGTATGTGTGCTATAGTAGAGTGTTGGTGGTTTCGATCACAATCAAAGGTTTTTGTATGTGACAAAGGTAAGGATCAACAGCCCAACCCAAGTCTTTATTGCAATATAAATATATCGTGACAGTCCCAATGGGTGTCCGCTCTAGATGTGTTTAACGTCCGCTAACCGAAGATGTCTTAATTTCACTTTTGTTACCTTAGCGCACGAGTCTTTCCTGGGGGAGGAAACCGAAGTTTCCACATTGGGTGAGAAGCCGCCCCTATCTCCAAGCAACATACACGAAGAGGTGACCGATCAGCTACAAGTCGAGGCGTGACACTGTAGACCACTACGCCTACTTGCAAGAGATATAGGGGAATATTTTACATGGTACACCTTAGAGAGGGCGATCCCACATGAACTCATTGTTTACCCTACAGCATTGTTTTCTTGTACATTCATTATGTGTGTTAATATGGTATTTAATCGCGATACTTCGAAATACGATTCTCTTTCTATCGATTAGGTCACGTGGTATGAGTTCCTTCAGCGAGAACGTCCATTGCTTCCGGAATTAACACTACATGTATTGTACGTAGTATTGCATTTCGCAGTACAGTTTACGTAAATCTAACCATCAATGTTAGCTGGGAAGTAAAACAGGATACTCATTATCAGATGAGAGTACAGTTCCAAAGCCGGAGTCTGAACATATTCACATTTGATATTCCTATCACTGCAACAATCTGTTCTACGAAAGTTATAGGTACAATTTCAAGAATTTAATACATTCAGAATTCGTCTGCGCTTTTAGTAGTAAAAACACCGTCTAACATTGACATGACGCCAATTGTATGGGAATTCCTCCTGTTACCGGTTGAGGCATGAATACAATTCAAAGTTTTGTGTACCATTTTGAAACTTATCAAGAACTGTACATGTGAGATCACCCCAGTCCATCTTCCATCTTGATCAACACCCTGACAGACTTTAACCTTCTTGAGCTTGTACATTTTCACCTACATTATGGAACAGCAACATCATCTTGAGAATAATTGACAATTTGATCTCGTAGGACTTCAATGGCGCCAAACATTTTCTTGACTAATATTCATCAGCTTAGTTATGACCGCAAATGATTTGAAAGTTTTTTTCAATATCTGTTTATGGATGTATTTCAAAGTTTCTTTCCTATCAAACGAATAGTAGTCGACACCTGCTAGTTCGCTTCACTGTAAGATTGGGTAAAGCATAGCACCAACATCTGGGCACATGACACACACTACGTAACTTAAATGTTTCAAATTTATTTCAATAATTCGGTTGCGCGTAAGGGAAGTTAACAGTGTGGGGAAACCAGATGAACCGGCGAAAACTTACGGGGCTGGACCCTAAACTGTTGTATCTGTCGCATCTGAACGAATGAATTAAATGAATGAATGAATTGTCAGTACCAACCCATCTTCAATAGATGCTTTATAGCAAAAATGCTTACATGTGACAATCGAGTTGCAAAGTTCAAAGATCGATCAATGTCACGGTTGCTGTTTTCTCACGAGTTTCTCAATTTAAAAAACCCTGTTTGTTTACAGTGTGTTTGGGGCCACGAACTTTGATTAATGCTAATTAGTCACATGTTTAAACAACTAGCGCGAAGTTCGGGGAATTGCTGAGTAACGGAGAGATGTTGTATAACTCGCGAGCGTTGCTTAAGGAACGTGGTACCAACCGGGCTATGTTGGGCTATATATACTATTCAAAAAAAAGTAGGGGATATTTGATTTTGGATGCATAATACTAAAATATGCAAATGACTACGAAAAAAGTCACTATAGAACCTAACAGAAGAAACATTTCCAGTTACATGTGACGCCCAAACGCACCAATAGCTACCGCATGGAATGCAGGTGATGCTTGGGATCATTATGGGGGTCCAACCCAAGATTTGCACGACTCTGACTTTGAATGTAACAGTCATTGTGGCATTGAATTCCAGGGTGGAAACATCAGTTTAATTGTTTTAGTGACCAGAAAACAAATTTTGATATGCTTCGGCTTACACAAAATGAAAGGTTACGTGCCCTTGGCATGCTACAGATCGGCACAACATAGGCGGTTGTGGCGCGGACGATGAATGTTTCTCAGTCATAAGCAGGCTATGGTCCAGATACCGTGAAACACAATCTGTACAGGACAGACCACGCTCAGGTCGACCAAGGGCGACAACTCAAGCCCAGGATCGATTTATCCGTAACTTGGCCTTGAGAAATCGTGTCATCACAGCAAATCAGATCAGCGCTCGTCTTCAAACAGACACTGGTGTGAGAGTGAGTGGCCAGACGATTCGGAATCGACTGCATAGGGGTCACCTTCGCGCCCGACGTCCTCGCGTGATCCCTTGTTTGAGAGATCATCACATTCAGGCAAGACGTCATTGGTGTAGGCATCGTCAACACTGGGATAATCGACGCTGGAGCAATGTGATGTTTTCAGATAAGTCAAGGTTGACTGTTGATTTTTTGGACAGACGTAGGAGGGTGTGGCGTCGTCGAAACGAGCCCTTCCAAGACGTTAACGTCATCAGACATGATCGATTTGGGGGTGGTTCTGTTATTGTGTGGGGAGGCATCACTGTTGCTGGAAGAACGGCTTTACATGTTGTTGCAGGGCGTGTTACGGCCGTACCGGGACAACATCTTAGCAGTCCATGTTGTGCCGTTCGCACGACGTCATGGCCGCCGTTTCATCTTCCAGGATGACAACGCAAGATGTCACAGGGCCAGGATCGTTACAGGTTACCTCCAACAACAGAACATCACCACATTACCTTGGCCAGCACTGAGTCCTGACCTCTCCCCCGTCGAGCATGTCTGCCAATGTCCAAGAACTTGCTACTGCGTTGCAACAGGAATGGGACAATCTGGACCAAAATGACCTTAGACGTCTCATTGGGAGTATGCCACGTCGGATCAATGCTTGTTTGGCAAACAGAGGATGATTTACCCGTTACTGACTTTGTTGTGATGCTGTGGTAACTTTGCTGTTTGACCCCGGGTATCATTTTACCCTTATAATTTCAGTCTGTGCCTTACTTAGTCTAACGATCATTTCGGATAAATCGATGAATGTGAACTTCATTTCATTTTGTCATTTGTTTCTTCGTCAGTTTCATTAGGTGACTTTAATAACACTTAAAAATCAAATATCCCCTACTTTTTTTGAATAGTATATATTGTGATTGTAACGGAGACAACTGAAAATATGTATGTTGTTTTTTTTTATTTTTAAGCAAAAACATAAAAACAAGTGTGTAAAGTGTAGTACTACTGCTTCTTTTATAGGACTTCTTCTTGTTGTGTTCTTGTGATCGTAAAATAATACCACAGTATTTAAAATATAAGAACTTTATTGCCAGCTGAATGGTTTCCCAGGTCCCTTGTTCTCAACAGATATAATGGCTGCTTGAATGTCTGGGTGAGTTCTAATGGGGCCCGGTCTACACTCGAATTTATACCCCCCATCCCTGCACGTCCAAGCCTCAGCCTTGACGTCAACCTCCATTCGAAATGCGTGAGGTCAAAACCCGCCCTTACATAGTTATGGAAATTTACTCCCGAAATTGTGCATGAGATATCTGTTATCATGTTGTTGCCATATAGAAGCAGCCATGCTCTGCCTCTATAACCCTTTTTTATATAACAATATGTCAACCCAATGTTAGTTGATTTCAGTACACACATGCATATATGTGAATATGTTTAGAAACATCAAACTATATCTTATCTCCTCATTCCTCGTCTATAATCTTTAAAAAACAATGTCGACCACGACTATATTGCTACACTACTCCCCCCTTTAAGAATATATATAGAAGATAGATATTCTAACTAATTATGCACAAAACTATAGGTCGTATGGGGAATAAGGGGGACTAGAGAACAAGGAAGCCTGGCAAAGAAACATGAGGGTACATCAATATAATACAAATTCATGCATACAATATTTCACTATGATAAAATTTCACCTTTAAAAGAACTAAATCAAATTCAAAAAGGTTTTGATTCTTGACGTGTCCTAAACGCGCTAACAACGCACAAAACTGTTGTTAAACGTTCATCGGTTGGCATTCTTTAAGTCCAGTTCACATTCCAGAAAGAACCAAGCATTCGCTTATCAAATAGATAGTGATATAAAATAAAGTCCTGCTACAAGACACATCCTTCTACAATATATGACCTAATGAAGTTGACCTCCATAGTTTGTTTGATAATATACACCCATCCTACACGAGTAGGGTCACATATTTGACTTCTGGTTACCACGAAAGGTGAAAAGTTACACCGTGTTCAATTGTTAATGACAGTTTGATAGACAATACAACTACCGAACAATGTGCAGTGGAACTGAAACACTCTGGATATATATATATATATATATATATGTTGATATAGGTACAAGTATAATATGGACATATTATATAAGCGCAATAGTTATATGTATACCATAGAAAAGCTGTCGACAGGCGAACAAACAGTCACTGAATAGTGGGTTATTCACCCATAAAACAAAAGTTGTATAAAATACACACCTTCCGTGAAGGACTGTTTAACACAACACTTCTTATGAAGTCACATGGAAAATTTCCTTTATATCGGGCAGAATAAAGTCGGGAGGTAATTTCTCCACTAATTTCCTTTCCTTTGGAATCCTCTTACCAGTAGCGACAGGAACAGTCGTTGTTCTTGAAGACGTAGGAGACGTACCACGTACAGGTGTTGATTGAATAATGTTGGGCTGTGGCGAGATGGTTGCTACTTCATTCCCATTAGTTGTTAACTCGCCTTTTCTTGATAGAACCATTTCTTCTCTTGTACTGATCTCAGGACGATTTCCACATTGTTTCATTCTAAAATAATGACTTACGAATTTTTTAAATTTCGGGTGGCATTGATAGCAACATATAAAGTCAATGCGAATTACAAGTGTTGAACCAATAAGTATTATTAAATAATAACATAAAGGTCAGGGTTTGTCTTTCTCTAAGTACCTCAAATTTTGTATCTCATAAATTAACCCTTTCATAGACATTGCCCTTGCAATTCTATAATTTTAGAGGTAATTTAGTAATTGTATAATTATTGATGGTCATGAGTACAGTTTTCCCAAAGAGTGTCTAAAGTTTTTATCCGAATGATTTGCTAGTTTTATGAAACAAAAATACAGTCTACACAACGGAGTAACATTTCAATCAAGGGAAATCGCGAGTCGAGTAAGTCTACGAATTTTAGTAACCCAACCGTTTTTGGAACAACACAACTGTTTTTGGCATTCCTAACTAAAAATCGACTCAGTTAATTAATCATTAACGTAAAAAATTCAAATATTATAGCATACTGGCAATCAGTTTTAACAACTGTTTCGTTTTTTTGTTCGGCGCTTTTTTTCAGGTTTTAATTTACCATCGCTCTTTATATCGCATTCAAGGACATCCGCATCTATGTTGCGTTCATCATCAGAGGTGTCACTACTACTTGATGACAAGCTATTCGTGTCCATAATATTTTCAGTATCTTGATCATCACGAGCCTTCAGACGCTTGGATAATTCCATTAATGGAATATCTTCCCCGTCCGACGCGCTTTCCGATCTTTCCCGCCTAAATCGTGTAGCCAGTTGTGCCAATGGGACATCATCATCGGGCTCACTGGTCTCGTTTTCTGAGCTAGAATCGGAACTCGATGGATCTTCCGCATATTGTGCCTTCCGTAGCAACTTTTCCTTATCGGATTGTTTTTCCGGAATTTGCCAATTATCAAGTTTCGCTAAACGCAGACCTTGTGCATTCGACTTTGTAGTTCGGCCTGTTAATTGATTGTGTATTATAAAGGAGACGGGCGACGTTTGTTCGATTATGCGATAATATGGCGTCCATCTTTCTTGTAATTTATGTTTTCGAAGATGGTTTTTATAATACACTGGGTCACCCACCTTAAAAAGGGTGTCAGTTGCATTTCTGTTCACATATTCAGCGTTTTTACGCTGTGTTTTCCTTAACCTCTTGTGAACCAAAAGAAAAGCCTTATGCTGATTTTGCAACGCCATTTCGTGAGGATCGGTTCCCAAATATTTCCTTTGAGGTTTCAAAATGTTGTCCAATGGCAATACAGGATCGCGATTATACAACAAGTAAAAAGGAGAAAATTTTGTAGATTCATTGACATTAAATCGAATAGCGGCCAAAGTTTGATTTAAGTATAAATCCCAAGTGTTATAACTTTCAGCGATCATTTTAGATAATATGTCGTGTGCATCGTGCGGTGCATGCGCTCAACACGCGCGTTCGCTTGTGGGTGGTAAAACGACGTAAGGGCATGTTTAATATTTAATTCTTGGAGTGTTGTCTTCATTATCCTATTTACGTTCTCGCTACCGTTGTCTGTAA
Source organism: Patella caerulea (assembly GCA_036850965.1). Lineage (NCBI taxonomy): Eukaryota > Metazoa > Mollusca > Gastropoda > Patellidae > Patella > Patella caerulea. The sequence goes on from JAZGQO010000011.1 coordinate 49,687,395, forward strand.
CCAATTCTAATGGCGCCCCGTAACGAGGGAAAATTTCCTCTATAAGTAAGTGAGCGACATTCTCGGCAGATTTACTTTTTACTGCAAAGGCCTCCGCATAACCCGAAAAATGACAAATAAAACTAATTATATATTTGTTCCCCGAAAGAGTTGTGGGATACGGCCCCGACAAGTCTAACCCTATCTTCGCAAAAGCATAAGGTGGTATATCATAGAACTGCATAGGTGGAATTTGTTTAGTTAAAGACCTCGATTGACATAACACGCATTCATTTACATGATTATGAATACGGACATACATGTTTGGAAAGTAATAATGCCTTTTTATGGTATCATGTGTTTTATCTATGCCCAAATGTCCGTTATTATCATGATATTGTTTTATAACAGTATTTTGAAGGTGTTGAGGTATGTATAACCTCAATGTTGGATCCTCATCAGGACTTGAGATAAAATATAATACTTTGTCCATAAGCAGAAATCTATTTTTGGTCTTATTACCACCCGTATTGGCCTTTAGTTGTTTAATAATAGATACAATTTCCGGATCTTCATTTTGTTCTTTTTCTATGTCAAAATTATCCACATTTAAATCTATTTTATTTGGCAGATCTTTATCCGGCAGATCTTTATCCGGAACAGAACATTTCGCATAATTATGTGGAACGAATTCATTTGAATTGAATGCACTAATCTCAAACATATTATCACTTGTGCGCGGCTCGATTGTTTCACCGATAGCGTTATTATCATTTGCTTCTTGTTTTGATGGAACTCTAGAGAGAAGATCAGCTATAGAATTTTGTTTTCCGGGTACATATTCAATCTTACTATTAAATCCCCAATGCCCATAACTGTATTTTCTTATTTTGCATAGGTGATTCCAAAAGATATTGCAACGGCTTAGGATCAGTTCGAATCGTAAATTTGGCATTATGTAAATAATAATCCAACTTTTGTAACGCGTAATGGATGGCATAAGCCTCACGTTCTACAACACTCCACTTCCCCTGAGACTTTGACAACTTGTGTGACAAAAAGTAAATTGGGCGTTCGACTTTTCCTCCGCTTCCATCCCCGTGCACCTGCACTGTCGCTGCGCCTATAGATGTATCGCTTGCACCAGTATAAAGTATATACGGTAAATTAGGATCTGGGTTAGCTAATAACGGCACCGTCGTTAAACTCTCTTTTGAAAATTCAAAAGCAGTTTGACTTTCAGATGTCCATTTAAATTTTGCATATTTTTTCGTTAATTTGATTAAAGGTTCAGCAATGTTAGAAAAATTTGGAATAAAGCGTCTATAATAACTACACATTCCCATAAAACTCCTAACTTCTTTTACCATACGAGGTTGATCCATACCCTTAATAGCACAAACCTTATCCTGATCTGTTTTAATTCCTTCGGGAGTGATGACAAAACCCAAATATTTAGTTTCTTGTTGAAAAAAATTACATTTAGAGGGTTTTAATTTCAACCCATGTTGTCGCAAACGATCAAATATAAGTATATCATCGATATATGCTATTGCAAAATCTTCAAGTCCTTTAAGAACGCGTGCCATTAAATGCGAAAAAGTACAATTATTAATTCCAAATGGCATTGAATTCAAACAAGCCTCTATGGCAAACAAACGCTGTTTTTTCTTTATCTTTGTCATCGACCAAAACAAGCCAATACCCTGATTTCATATCAAGAGTTGTGAAGTATTCTGATTTATCTAACCGACTTAACATGTCCTCAATAAGGGGTAGCGACCAACTGACGGTCTTAGTGATTTTATTAAGCTTCCGAAAGTCAACGCAAAATCGTTTTGTTCCATCTTTCTTGTCTACTAAGACGATAGGAAATGGCCAAGGACTGTTACTCTCCTTTATGATATTATTACGTAACATGTCATCGATAGCCTCATTAACAATGGGTCTAGACGTTAATGGAGTACGATATGCCCGCTGTTTGATGGGGAAATGGTTACCCGTATCAATAGTCATTTTTACCGTATCTGTATGTCCTAACTCTGAGTCACTTATCGCAAATAAATCATGATTTTTCCTCAAAAGATTAAATAACTTAACGCGTTCCGTATCTGGCACCTTGATCTTAGAAAATTTTGCATTTAAATTTGCATCAGTACACTGCGAAGCACCCCGTAAAACCTGATCCACAGACGCTATCGTACTGTCAAACGCATCGACAGCACGACCTATAACACATCCGCTTTTTAATCGAAACGTTTTGTTGGTACCGTTTACAATAAAGACTGGGATTCTTTTACCAAAAGTGTTCGCACGTTCCATGCTAAACAAAGAATTGCTGACCATAAGTCCCGGTTCACTACTCACAAACCCTTTAGTGGCTTGTTCAACCATGAAGACATCTTGCCTACTGTCGTAACTATGTCTTTTCAATTTCGCATGAACGATGTACCTTGTCTGGGGTTTTAAAATTACGTCGTTTGCTATTCGCAAAACAGAAGATATTTCTGCGTCATTATCCAAGGAAACATACATTTTTCCAATTTCCATACATCCTAAATCAAAGAAAAGCCTACAACCATGAGAAACGAGAAAATCACGACCTAAAACTACGTTTCTATTCACATTGGAAAAACATGAAACACGTGTCTTAACTTTTTACCCTTAATTTGAAATTCCAAATTTGCAGAACCGACCAATTTATGTTCAAGTCCATTTACTGACTGTAATATAATTTTACTTTTGTCCAATTTTGGTTTATATTTTAAAGAACCATATACCTGCTTACTAAGTAAAGATACTTGAGCCCCGGTGTCAACTAATGATCGAAAATTTCGTTTTTCTATTTTAATCAAACATGAACTTGAACAACCTGAAACATTTATACCAGAAAAGGGCTGTTTATATCTACTCTTCCCGTAAGCCCCCCGACAAGAGTACCTTGGTTTCCCCGTGTATGTGGAGTTTTAGGCTTAACTGAAGTACCCCGTCGTTTAAATCTTGGATTTGATTTAAGATAGTCATCAAATTTCCTACAGTCACGTTTAAAATGCCATTCTACGCCACAAATCAACAAGTCGTATTCTTTGAAAACTCGTCTTAACCTCATTTACACTTCGCTTTTGTCTGCAGTCGCGGCTTACATGACCACGACGAAAACATATTCCACACGTGCGGTTTCTCACATAATCGACATCCATGGGTTCATGTTCGCTATTTGCATACGCGTGTGTGTTGTCCGCCTAATCTTAATGCAAATCTTTTCCTAATATTTTGTTCTTGGCTGGCCAAATCTACTGCTGTGACGAAAGTCTGCGGGTCGTCCCGTAAAATTTTGGTTTTTATATTTTCTAGCTGAAGTCCGTCGACAAAGAAATTAATTAGTTGCCTATCAAATTCTCGCTGTCCGGCATACCCTGGAAATGCTTCAGCGGCTAAAGATAGAATTCTTTCGGCAAAAACTTGCACGTTTTCCTCATGTTTTTGTCGGATTTTTGCTAAAATTGCCACTGCCTGTTGTGCATCGGTAATTTCCGAAAACGTGTTAATTAAATCTTGTTTCAATACATCCCACGTCATATTTGCATCTGCTATGATTTTCCTTTGTATAAAATGACTTACGACCCCTCTACTTGATTGAAAAGCGACTAACTTTACCCGGTCTTCAGGTACAGTTGCGAGAACACAATATTTTTCAATATTTTTTATCCATTCTTTAAATTGTTTTGGATCCCCTTTATACGGTTCAATTATATTAGCTACCGAATTCGTGGAAATTGAGGAAGACAAACCTGTCAAATGGGCACCTAAATTTCTATAAAATTCTTCAGCCATTACTACAGATAGAAATTAGTGAAAAATCGAAAAGAGATACTCACAAAAATAAAATTTGGCTAATTCTATCTGTCCCTGGAATCCACAGCACCAAATCAACACTGTAGTACTACTGCTTCTTTTATAGGACTTCTTCTTGTTGTGTTCTTGTGATCGTAAAATAATACCACAGTATTTAAAGTATAAGAACTTTATTGCCAGCTGAATGGTTTCCCGGGTCCCTTGTTCTCAACAGATATAATGCTTGAATGTCTGGGTGAGTTCTAATGGGGCCCGGTCTACACTCGAATTTATACCCCCCATCCCTGCACGTCCAAGCCTCAGCCTTGACGTCAACCTCCATTCCAAATGCGTGAGGTCAAAACCCGCCCTTACATGGTTATGGAAATTTACTCTCGAAATTGTGCATGAGATATCTGTTATCATGTTGTTGCCATATAGAAGCAGCCATGCTCTGCCTCTATAACCCTTTTTTATATAACAATATGTCAACCCAATGTTAGTTGATTTCAGTACACACCTGCATATATGTGAATATGTTTAGAAACATCAACCTTATATCTTATCTCCTCATTCCTCGTCTATAATCTTTTAAAAACAATGTCGACCACGACTATATTGCTACAAAAGGCCATCATTTTCGTCCGATTTTAATCAAACTGAAAATTCTTTTCAGGATTATAATAACCCCATCTGGCATTGGATCAATTGGTGTGACTTCGATGCCCACCTTTATGTGACATGGAGTAAAGTCGTTCGTCGTGGTTGCCTGTAGTGATTTCCTTACAGGCCACATGTCCCATTCCTACCAGAAGTTAAACATGTGTGCTGTCTTGTATGCAATGTCTTGTTTAGTTATAAAAGACGGTCACACGCCTCATTGAAAATAACAACTAATCATACAAATAATTTGACAGAATTGGAGCTAAATTGTGTTGTTAAAACACAGAACGGAGTGGCTGTATACATTGTTTCTCTAATTCATCATCATAAACATGATATTGTGTCATGTTTCACAGACTCCGTTGTCATTTCAGTTGTATATAGTCCGGCTGTATATGGTCTGTGACTGAACTTTGAAATTATATACAATTTTTTTTTGTTGATTGATTTTAGTAGCCTAGTGTGTCCTCTTTCAGAATCTGCCGGGTGAACCTCGGTCACCCTTGGGCGCTTTTGAGAAATTCATAGTGTGAACTTCGATATGGTGAGTCCAGCTGTAATATAGCAATTTTTGACTTCATATATTTAAGATATTGTGTACTTTTTGATTATATTTATTCTAAATATTGTGTAATTTCAATCTGATCTATATTTCGTTTCGTTTTGTTATGCTTTCGATGGCCTACACTACATAAAGATCTGAAAAGTTTTAGAGCGAGTTTACGTCAGGGATTAAACGAACTAATTTTTACCTAAAAATACTTAAAATGTCTTTATTTATTTAGAATTTAATTTGTCGGATGAATAAATTTAATATTTGTGGCTCATTAAGTCGCATCGATGTCATCCTTATCAGTGATTGTAGCGGCCTAGCGAATATTCACTGCTGATCATTGGCTACATATCGCAATATTCACTGCTGATCAGTGGCTTCATATCGCAATCACGTGTATCGATCACGTGTTCGTCACGTGAATAAAACTCGTATGAATATTCAATACCTTGCTGTTTTACATATCATCATGTAATCCCTGACTGAAAGGTCAACAGTGGTTCATAAATAATTAATAAACCATGCACTGTGATCGCAGCATATCAGTTGACACTCTTTTTGTCAGTTCCAGAATTATCTTTCGTTCCACACCGTATCTCGTTACTGGTGTCTCGATAGTACCAGTTTCACAAATTACAAAATGTATATCTACATCTTAATCTCAACATCATTTCTACAGTAAAATAATAGACCTAACGAATACAGTGTTCGTGGTTTAATAATACTGAGCAAAAAAGACAAAATATAAAAAAGTAAAATATTTCTATTTGTATACCTAAATAGGTTTATATACATTTCAGATTGATAAGAAACTCTGGATGTAACTCAAACTGCCAGATAGTAGAGAGAGTAGATGGTACGAAAACCCGGGTCCACCTGTGTCCTCCTGTAAAAGTGTCCAAGTATCCATGACAAATGGAATGAAAAGTGGACACAAATGCTGCCGCCTGTGCAAAATTCTCCTCCAAGGCCAGGAGAGAGAACGTAAGCTATTTTTGAAATTATCAGTGAAAGAGCACTAGTCCAGGACTAGCCATATAGGTCACTAGACAGTAATTTATTACTGGTAGCCTGGTAAGTTTTGTTTTTGGTAGCCCGTTAGTTATTTTTAGTAGCGTATCGTCGTCAGAATGAGAAACGTCACATTGTTTATTATCTTCTTCAGACATGATGAAAGTTTACCATCAAACTAAAAACTTGAACAATCGACAGCTTGCATAATCACAACTTCAATGCGCTTATATATATATCGGCACACTACGATAGAGTTAATCAAACAAATTCATTATCCATGAACAGTGCGGCAATGTACATCATCACAATCATGACATCAACATTACATCAATACTGGACCGATGTAAACATCATGACATCGGTTGTGATTAGTTTAGGAACTATCGATGTATACAATTACAATGCATACCAAAAGGTTCAACCGCTACCTAGCGATCCAAATGCAAAACCAACGTCAAATTCTGCCTCGAACTGTCAACCGCATGGCCACCTCTTTTCCCCAGCGGAAACGTTGTCCTAACAACCAAACGTAGACTTGCACAGCCCAGGCTCTAATTAAAGGATAAGGTAATCTTACACGGGATTGATAATAATAATAATGATGCCCATATTTGAAAGTAAATGGTAGCCACATAGGTGGCGTACCTGAATCCCAAACAACCAATTAGTCGGGTAAAGATCATCTTCATTAGAAGGCTTGATCTAGCCTTAACTGCATACATCTTATCCAGTAGACATGGTACAAGGGTTAATCAGCGAAATGGATGTATGAGATGTGTTGTTGACGTTTGGGAAAGTAGACGAGGGAGTGTAGGGAGTGATGGTTAGATGTATTATGAATGATTAGAGTGGCTGTGGTGTTACGGTGAAATACTATGCCGCCACCGTAACACCACAGCTTTATGATTTGTTAGACAGGAGTGATGTAATAAATACGACAATAATAAATAACATATTTCTGATTTTATTGTCGTCTTTTCCCACTTGCACTGGTTGTACGCCATTTTGAAACTAGCTGACGAAGACAGCTCGGGCGGCGATTGCTCGACTCCGGGCTGCTCTGTCGGTATCTAACAAACGTATTTAGTTCGCGTACAACTTTTAACGAGAGTTGCCAGGCAACGAAACATACGCCCACAGCAGCTAAATCGTCCGGGCAGTAAACAAGGGTTGTCGCATATTTTACTTTTTTCGGTATTGAAACATTTATAATACACTAAAATATGATTATTAAAGTCAATCGGTTATTAACTTTAGCCTCTAGAGGGTCCACAAGATTTTTTGAAGTGATCAGAGGAGAGGGGTGATATAGGCTTTGCCTGTTCACTGATCCCATTTCATGTATTTCTGAAATAAAATATTGTTTACAAAAAAAAAAATCAAGGGCCATAACTCTGACAGTAATTATCGGAAATTGCTGAAAATCAATGGGCTTCTTCGTCACATGACCTAAACTCTGTGTATAAATTTAAAGTCAATCGGATATTAACTTTGGCCTCTAGAGCATTCACAAGAATTTACGAAGTGATCAAGGGCCATAACTCTGACAGTAATTATCGGAAATTGCTAAAAATGAATAGGATTCTTCGCTTCATGACCTTAAACACTGTGTATAAATTTAAAGTGAATCGGATATTAACTTTGGCCTCTAGAACATCCACAAGATTTTTTGAAGTGATCAAGGGCCATAACTGTGACAGTAATTATCGGAAATCACTGAAAATCAATAGGCTTATTCGTCTCATGACCTTAAACACTGTGTATAAATTTAAAGTCAATCGGATATTAACTTGGCCTCTAGAGCATCCACACGAATTTTTGAAGTGATCAAGGGCCATAACTCAAACAGCAATTATCGGAAATCGCTGAAAATCAATAGGATTCTTCGTCTCATGACCTTAAACACCGTGTATAAATTTAAAGTTAATCGGTTATTAACTTTAGCCTCTAGAGCGTCCACAAGATTTTTTGAAGTGATCAAGGGCCATAACTCTGACAGTAATTATCGGAAATTGCTAAAAATCAATAGGCTTCTTTGTCTCATGACCTTAAACACCGTGTATAAATTTAAAGTCAATTGGATATTAACTTTAGCCTCTGGATCGTCCACAAGCAATTGTGGACGACGGACGGACGGACAGCACTTACTACACTCGTCACTAGGCTTCCTATACATATTATAATATTCAATTTACATCCTTTTTAATTAACACACCTTGTATAGAGTTATAATCCGAATGTTATTTTTTTTTTATCGACATTCGTAGGTATTTACCTTGTTTGCTAGATTTTTATACGGCAAACGTATAAAACCTATTACTCAGTGATAAGCTTCCGCTGCAAAAAGAGTTCTCGCCTTTTATTATGAGTATCATGTGCGGCAGGTTAGTTTGCTTCTACAATCGCTGTTCTCCGTTCCAAAAAATACAAAAGTAATTTTCTACCAGACAACCATGGTTCTATTCACCGAGACTAGATAATTTCTCTCGGTGTAAGGATATTATCGCTATGAATAAATTCATACACTGTTGAGAAAATAATACCGTTGGTTTGCTTTGCAACAAATGGAGCGCGCATCAACTCAGTCCTAAAAAGTTTTCGCGTAATAAATATGAACGGTCTTCAGACATTCGGTTTATAATTAGCGATACACAGGTACAGTGGCAAGTGTTATGCTTTACAGAATAATAACTCAAAAGTACCTACGCGCGAAATCCCCGATTTTGGTACATGGAAAACAAAAAAAAATAGTGCCCGTGCGCGTGCCAGTAATAGAAAAACTAAGAGTTCGCGCATAAAAAATGCACGAACGTACCAGGCGCGATGTCATCAAGTCCTTCACGTAATACCTCGCATATTTCGGCACTAAGTTTGATTGGGTAACAAGCCCAGCTTGGGAGCCTATCGGATTCCTTGGTTACAAATATCGGAGAATTATCAGAACACATAAACAGCAAAGAGACTTGCCACTGCCGGTTTTCTTGCAAATAAACATATCTTTAATAGTTCCTAAAACTGCTTGAATTGCTTTTATGTTTTCCGTGAGTTTCTCAATGGAAAAACAACAACGTTGAATCGGCTGTAAACTTGTCTGTTTCTTCTTCTATGGAGGCCGCCATGTTTGTTTACAGTGTGTTATGTGCCACGACCTCTGATCTCTGATTGAACAATGCTAATTAATCACGTGTAAACACAACGGGCGTAAAAGTTTCGGAATTGATGAGTATTGAAGCAACTGTTAGAGTATAATTAGCATAAATCCAATATGCTCGCCATTTGCACATTAAAACTCCAATATCTCGGAAATCATTTGAGTTTTGTGTAAATGTATAACGGGAAGATCTCACCACCACAACGCCCATATAGATCCCGTATTACTTACGTGGTGGAGACCCACCCCTAGTATTCTTACATAGTGACTTTCTACAGTAGACAGTACCACGTTGTCTTGGATTCTCCGTCGTCCAAATGTAATCAGCATTTGAAACCTGTAGACGTTTTGAGGTATTCCAATGGGTGTCATCAAAACTGTAATAATGTTATTGAAATTAGAAAACTATTTATAAACAAACGCATACAAGATGGGTTGCTGTCTGATATATTAAAACAAGAAGATCGGCTCTCTGACATTAATACAAGACGTATTCGTGAGAAACGAAATGGATTTAACATTCTTCTGTTCTGCCAACCGAAGGACTAGAGACTTATTTACGAGGCCCTATATCCTGCACCACTGACAAGGAGAAACCACATCGGGAACCCCGGAATGTCCATGCTACCAATTCAGCATTATATTCACCGAATCACTACGGCTAGACTGATCATGAGCCGAGACATGCGAAGTCTTAAGAAATTACAACATAGCTGAAACACACTAAGCCACACGAAAATATTCTATACACCTGTCGCCGACGGACGTTTCATCTTACCTGACAGTGTTCCAACCGTCTTCCTCGTCATCTGAACATTTCCAGCATGTATCAGTTTTAATCCCGTTACTCAAGACAACGCTGATTCATTCCAGTCATTATCATTCGTACATTTGATTGCCACAACTTTTGTTCTACGAGATATGTTGATGGGCGACACAACATTCCAACAGTTATCTTTATCATGCATATATCGAACACCATCAGCGTAGAATTCCACCCTGTCGATATACGCTACGGTCCCAGTTATATTTGGATGGGCTACTTAAACAAAAGAGACAGGAGTGGGGTTTAACGTCCATCCGAAACAAACCATGAAACCGGAGAAAGTCAACGAGCTTTTACAGGTGACGCTATTCCTTGTACGGACAAGTTAGGAATCGATACCATGTTACTTGACTAAAGAACCTGAGCCGCCGAATTAAAGGAGCCCGTCCAAGAGTATTAACTGTACACATAATTCAAAGCATATTTAGTGGTACATTCAGGTAGATTCTGAAATTTCTTTTAAAAGGCCTGCACTACCTTTGAGTAACACTAACCCTGTGAATACTGTAAGCATATACAACCCTGTGACACCTGCTGTGAATACTGTAAGCACGCGTGACCCTGTGACACCTGTTGTGAATGCTGTAAGCGCGCCTGACCCTGTGATACCTGCTGAGTACTGTAACAATTCTGCGAACATTCAAGGGCCCGTGATTTTACAACCCCCTACAGTGAACATTAGCAATCGTGTAAACAGTCCTATAAACATTAGTGAAAAGGATGTGTATGTGAATAGAGATACAGAAACTATCAATAATTCTGTGACGAAATCTGAACCAGAAATTTCTACTATTTTAACCAAATTAATCGAAAGTCAAAAGGGAGCAAGCGTTACCAGCCCAAGAAGTGAACCCATTTCATGGTTCAAATATATTGGACTTCCCAATATTCATGAAAAAATTCAAATATGTGGTAGAGAACAATACTGTAGACCCAAGTCGTAGACTTGAGCTGTTAATAAGATACACACAGGGCGATGCCTACGAGTTGATAAAGCAATGTCAAATGATAGTGTCCGCATCAGCAGCATATTTTAAAGCCAAAGACTTATTGAACCGTGATTATGGAAACCCTTTTATTTTGGCAGCTGACTTTCGGAGTAAGGCAGAAACGTGGTCGAAAATACTTATAGGTGACAAAAGTGGACTTCGAAAATATCCCCTCTTCTTAAATAACTGTTGTAATAAAAAACATTCCAATTCAGACATGTCATCAATGGACAGCAGTGAATTCTTAAAACTTTTAGCATCTAAGTTACCAGGGATTTAAGGGAAAATGGTAATAGGGCTCCAGTGTTGGAAGATTTAGAGAATTTCATCAGTAAGATTTCAAGAAACGAAAACGACCCCAGAGTGAGCGGTTTGGGTTATCAGTTACGTACACCCACATCAACTTTCCCACATCTTACTAGTAATAAGACTATGCATCAGTCGCGTAAAATATTTTCGACTCAAGTCAACAAAGTTAATTTAGCAGCACAACCTCCCCGTTTATATTGCACAGGTATGCATTCCCTGTTCTCATGACGTAAATTTAGTAATTTGAATAACAGTGACAAATCATTAGAAGTTAAGAAAGGGGGACTTTGTTTTGCATGTTTGAACCCTAAACATATGAAAAGTGACTGCCCAAATCCCCAGTGGGCTAAATGTGATAAATGTGCCAGAAAGCATACAACTATAATGCATGACCATACTAAAGATGGCATTTCTCGAGACAAACCAATGATATCAAGTGATTCAAAATCCTATAGTTCTGCTAAATCATTTGTACCTAAATCAGAACATGAAAGTAAGGTATCTTCTGGTTGTGTACTGGGCAATACCAACCCCTTGATGGCCGTTTTGCCTGTACTTATTAAACATAAAAACAGTGATGACTGTGTAGCAACATATGCATTTGTTGACAATGGCTCAGCTGCTGGTTTCATAAATTCTGATCTTGCACATCGTTTAAAAGTCAGTGGACGATCCACATGTGTTACTCTCAAAACATTAAATTCTGTAGAAACTCTTAAAACTGAAATTATTGATAATTTACAAATAAGCAGTCTCGATGGTGATCAGTTTTTAGATTTACCACCTACATATGTGAAGAATGATATGCCTGTTGACATGTGTGATGTACCGAGAAAAGATGACCTATATGGTTGGAAACATTTAAGTCACATTAATGTATCAACAATTTGTGAATTTCCTAATTTTATTCCAAAAGTTAGTCTAATGATAGGTGTGAACATGCCTTCAGCTACAATACCATTAGAAGTGTGCACCGGTAACATTGGTGAGCCTTATGGGATTAAATCATCATTAGGATGGTTGCTGTATGGTTTACCAGGAAAACTACAAAATTCTTCTGCTTCAATTAGTGTTAATTTATGCAAGATTGATGATAGTTTCGAGCAACAAGTAGAGAAATATTTTAATTTAGAATTTAGTGAAAGGCTTTGTGAAGACAAGCACACATTATCAATTGAAGACCATTTTAACTAACTCTATTGAATTAAAAGACAATCATTATCAGACCGAATTACCGTTTCGTGACACATCAGTTATTATGCCTAATAACAAACTTCAGGCTGAATCATTTGCCTACAGACTTAGAAACAAACTCATGAAAGACCATTCTTTGAATGAACAATATTGTAAATTTATGAACAATTTAGAATCCAAGAAATACTCTGAAATTGTCCCACCAAGTGAAATTGATAGGAGCGATGGCCGTGTGTGGTATGTACCGCATCATCACGTGATACACCCTAAAAAGCCTGATAAGGTGCGTGTAGTTTTTAATTGCCCGCTTATCTTTCAGCAAGGGCCAGATTTGACTAATTTACTGCTAGGCGTATTATTGCGATGGAGACAAGATTATATCGTAGTTATGGCTGATGTAGAACAAATGTTCTATCAGGTCAGAGTTGTGAAGAGAGACTGGACATGCTTCGCTATTTATGGTGGCCCAATAGTGACATTAATGGACATCTCACTGAATACAGAATGCGAGTGCATATTTTTGGTGCAGTTAGCTCCCCTAGCTGTGCTTACTTTGCTCTGAAGCAAACAGCTTTGGATAATATGAAAGATTATTCTCCTGGAATAATCAATGCGGTAAATTATGATTTTTACGTGGACGATTTCTTAAAGTCTATGACTACAGTAACAGAATGTGTAAAATTAATTTGTGAAATATGTGATCTCTTATCCAAAGGTGGATTTCGACTTACCAAGTGGGTGAGCAATAGCAGACATGTATTGTCTACTATTCCTGAAAATGATTTAGCTGAACAAGTGATGGATCTTGATATTTCATCAGATTCTTTACCCTTGCAACGAGCCTTAGGTGTTCAGTGGAACATTGAATTAGATTTAATTGAGTTTAACGTTGATGAAGTTAACAGAACCGCAACACGACGTAATATATTATCCGTGATCAGTTCAATATTCGATCCCTTCGGATTGGCATCTCCATTTGTGCTAAAATGTAAAATAATCCTCCAGAATTTATGTCGAGATAAGTTATCGTGGGATGAAATGATTCCAATCAACCAACAAAGAGAATGGAATAACTGGCTTACTGATCTTGCAAATTTATCTAACTTGTCGGTTCAGAGATGTGTGAAACCCAGAGTTTGGAACAATTGTGAACACACACATACATCATTTCAGTGATGCATCGCAAGAGGGTTATGGTTCAGTTACTTATTTAACATTTCAAAGTGATAAAAATGAGATACACATTTCATTTTTGCTCGGACGTTCTCGTGTAGCACCCATAAAGCCCCACACTATAGTTAAATTAGAGCTCGCAGCGGCTACGTCGATTGTGAGAATTCACACCACGTTAACACGTGAATTGTCGATTCCTATTAATCAAGTGTATTTTTGGTCTGACAGCCAAACAGTGTTAAAGTACATACATGATGTGAAAACACGTCATCAAGTTTTTGTCGCTAACAGACTTGCGGTAATTCATGACGGTTCTAACGTGAATCAGTGGCGTTTTGTGCCTGGAAAGCTAAATCCAGCTGACCTAGCATCTCGTGGAACGAGTGTGGAGAATATCTCAAATAACTCCATGTGGTTATGTGGACCAGAATTTTTGAAATTATCGATTAATGATTGGCCAGAGAACATGGCTGCAGTGAATAATGAAGATATACAAGTACCTACTAATTTTGTGAAAACAGACGATTCTGTGAATACATTGTTAAATAAGTACTCTGATTGGTATCGATTAAAGCATGTGATATCATGGTGGTTACGATTAAAGCAAATTTTAAGGTATAAAGCTCAAAAATGTTTAATTCCTGATAGTACTAAGTTATTATCTGTTAAGGAAATTTATAATGCTGAATTAGAAATCATTAAGTTTGTACAAAATCAAGTATATTCTGATGAAATAAACTGTCTTAGTGAAAACGGTGAAAATCCTAATAATGTGAAAAATGTCAAAAACAATAGTGAAATCTCAAGTTTAGATCCATTTCTTAAAGATGGAATCTTGCGTGTAGGTGGAAGATTGCGCAATGCAAATGTACCTTTTAATTTTAAGCATCAAATTATACTGCCTTAAAGTTGTCATGTATCAAATCTCATTGCTAAATATTGTCATGTTAATGTAGCCCATATGGGTAGAAATCATACTATTAGTAATATTAGGAAAAATTATTGGATAGTTAAATGTGGTGTATTAGTTAAGTCTATTTTAAGTAAATGTGTGATTTGTAGAAAATATCAGTCTAGAGTTAGTGAACAGAAAGTGAGTGACATTCCATATTTTCGACTTAAACCTGATTTACCTGCTTTTAGTAAAGTAGGAATTGATTATTTTGGTCCTTTTGAAAGCAAAACAGGACGTTCTATCCGTAAGCGATATAGTGTTATATTTACATGTATGATATCTCGTGCCACGCATATAGAAATTTCTAATTCCTTAGACACTAGTTCGTGTGTGAATGCCATAAGACGTTTTATTGCCCGTAGAGGTACTCCCAGTGATATATATTCAGACAATGGAACAAACTTTATTGGTACTCAGAAAGAACTGAAACAATCATTATGTGATCTGAATCAAAAACAGATTGAACACTTTGCAACTCAAGGTGGATTTAAGTGACATTTCAACCCCCCTACAGCATCCCATTTCGGCGGATTGTGGGAGAGGCAGATAAGGACTATAGGGAAAATCCTATATGGGATTCTGTGTGAACAATTTTTGCGAACAGCACAAAGTGATGAAGAACTAAACACTTTCTTTTGTGAAGTAGAGGCTGTAATAAACAGCTGACCTCTGACTTGTGTATCTAATGATTCCAATGACTTGGAAGTAATAACTCCTAATTTACTTCTTATGTGTCACCAAAATGTGTTATTTCCTCCTGGATTATTCAATGAACGTGATGTATATTCAAAGGGACGATGGCGTCAAATACAGTATTTGACTGATCTCTTTTGGAAACGTTGGACTGATGAATATTTGCATTCATTACAGCGCCGTGAAAAGTGGCTCAATCCTTCTAGAAATATTAAAGTTGGTGACATTGCTCTTATAGTCGATTCAAGTGCGCCCCGTGGATCATGGCCCATGGGTGTCGTTGAAGAAGTGTACCCAGACAAGCATGGTCTTGTACGTAATGTAAAATTAAGGACAAAAACAAGTATTTTAACTCGTCCTATAGCTAAATTATGCTTAATCTTAGAAAGTGACAGTTAAATATGTCAGAATTTATTAAGTTTTCATATTTACATTGCATTATGTGTATTGAGATATTAGATTTGATGTCTGTGTTACTATAAGTAAATTTTGTGAACTGTGTAACTGTTGAACTAAAATGGTCGAATACTATAAGTATGCTTAAATGTGAATCTTAGACATAATTTTGTGAAATAAGTTTCAATTGCGAAATGTGAATTTATCTTAATTTTTCTATTGCATCATTGTAATATATGGTGTGAATGTTTTGTATTCTGTATGGGTATGATAGAGTACATTGTATAAGCTATAGTATGATAAGACCCTGATTATTTGCATAACAGTCTACTTCTGATTATTATAGTATAGAAGAGGCGTGCTTGGAAACACAGTGAAAATGGCGTGAATGTGAATACGTGTGAAGCCGTTTTCGCGAACGGCGGTCGTGATATCGGTTTTTTAAATAGACACTGTATGTAATTTAGTGTAATGTGTTAGTGAACTCTTTATCTACGTATCGTGAATAGTGAACTTTGTTTAATATGGTGAACTTTATGTGAAATTAGACTCAATTGTCGAGTCAGCCGTGACTAACTTTCAAGTGATATCGTGAACTGTCAAAACAGAATATGTGAAGTGTGAATATATCTTTTATCTTTCTATCTTATTTAACTCTTATTATTAACATTTCTGATTTATTATTGAACCGTTTATTCGTTTAATCAACATAGAACTCTGTTGTTTTGTTCAAGTGACCTGCTGCTATTCAGTATTATGATGCTGACCTTTGACCCCTGAAGTGACCCTTTGACTTATATACAGTGTCTGGCGTACAAACGGTATCGTCATAAACGCCGGTAAGGAAACGTGTTACGACGGCCCTCACATGGAAACGTGTTACGACGGCCCTCACATGGATTTTAAAATATTTTCGAACCCTCTGGACATGTAAAATAGGTCGTAATGGATAATTTACACAACAGGTAGGACACTTAAACATCTAGTAGGCCTACTTAGAATAAGGGTATTATTTATTTTCTGGAGCTACCAAGCCAGCAAGAATGTTATTGTCCCTTTAATGCAGAATTTGGCTGGCTTTGATTCCAAAACGTATCTGTTCTTGAGCCATTCATTGATCCGGTTAAAAGGCTACTGGTGCAGTCTACATGAGTAGCATACCACCACCCGCCCCCGAATCGCCTAGGAACATTCCAAGTTTTCAGTATAATCAACATCATATGTCGAGAAGGTATTGTTGTTCAAGTTAATAGTACCAGTCAAACTGTCCTCACATGCTGTTCCATTACCATCATAGCCACCAATATATAATCTATAGGATGTCGATTTATTACCAATAGCAAAGTTGGTGTACTGACTGACGCAAGTTGATAAATCTGGTTTAATCAGGACTACCCGTAAGCTGAAGGTACTGTTTGGATTATCAAGTAGATATAGTACATGTTTCAATCCTAGCCATTTGTTAGACGCAACATTGCCTAAACCCTCGTCATATTCTTCTCGAGCTCTATTAAAGTTCTCATGTAAACAGTCCTTATTCCAGTCCACCCACCGTCGCCAAATGTACACAGTACTTCAAAAGAATCTGGAGATGTCGGTTGTTTTTATCTTAGTCAATACGCATGGAGATATGATCGGTTGTAGTGGGAGGTCGCGCTGGAGGTCATACAAGCGGCCATTGACCTATGACGTCATACATTTGATAAACAAATCACCATTGATGTTGCTCGTGGGATACCCATAGTTTCCTGCATTACACGCCAAGAGCTCGCTGCTTGATTGGCTAACCCTATACATCAACCAGAACGCGGGTTACATAACAATTTTTCCAGAACCTAGTGCACTAAAGATAAGTAAAACGAAATTTTGATCAAAACACAACGAAACGAAATAGTATCTGTGTTTTAATCTGATTGAATTTCTACAGTGTTTCAGTTGGAGAAGTCTATTAATCTTTAACGATTTCCGATAACTTTAACAGGCTAAATTTCAAATTCATAGTCTCTTGTAACTGTAAGTTCCTTCGTTACAGTTATGTCATCTTACATTTTCTTTTTAGTTGCAAATATACTGTGTTTTCAAACGACATATATGAATTATTAATTTGTACGACCGAACAATTTGTAGCTATACAATACATCGTGATATTGAATGGCAATCTTAATAGTACGTGTAGGGGGTGGGGCTGCAACACACATAATTTACACAAAAACATATATGGACAAGACACTATACGCAGAATTCACTAACAACGAACAATTCAAATTAAGTTAATCGATACGTACGCTAGCCGTTAACGCCCACTGTGCTGTAGTGATACAGACTTCACTTAAAGTTCCAATTTCATAATTTTAAGTTATATTTTTAAAATGTATTAAAATAAAGCCTTAAAATGTCAAACTATAGATGTTATCTATAAACAGTCGGACCTTGTTACAGAATAATCTTATTAATCCTATAATTCACTATTGCCAGTTGAGAAATTGGCAAAAATAGCATATTCAACTTCAAATTCAAACGTTTGAAGATCGCCATTGCATGGAGGGGAATGGGAAAACAAGGGAGGTAATTGTATTATTATTTCCAGTGACAGCCTGTGTGGGTGTTTTTAATGAATGCCCGTGATCGTATAATAGTGAGTTGACAAACTTTTGAGCAAAAGGCATAGAAATAATAATGTTTTGACTGTCTTAGAAAATATGGAATTCCCGCTTTAAATTTGAAAGAAATTAGGTATATAACCCAGAAAAACGCTGTGTAATGCCAAGAAATATGAAAGTAAGCATACTGAAGTAAAGATTAACTATACAAGTAACCACATCGGTGAAATGTATAAAATAACGGGTAGACTAAAAGCTCGAAGTCAAATGTGAAACGTTTTAGCATTCAATAGAATAGAGGCATAATGGATACAGATAGGGTACATATTCCAACAATACTCAACACAAAGAAGCAAATGAGAAAATGTAGACCGTCTGCTGATTCAATGATGTGATGTATGTAAAAAAGCCAATGACGTCAAATTTAGAAAAGGTAACGAAAAACACAATAAAAAGGGCGATAATCCATACACGATAACGCCAAAAGGTTAGCAATTAACCGGGATTATTACGTTATATAATTGCACAAAAAATAATACTTAATACCTCTACAACAAATGCAAAACAGTTATGCTGAAGAAATCGTATTTTAGAAGTGTGTTTATAAAGGCATACAATAAGGGTGATAATGTGCCTTGGTATTGACCGACAATCACTCCTGAAAAGTGCAAGACCATCATTAATATGCACTTGGAATTTTCGGGCATATGTACGCCATCACACAAAGAGGCTGTCTTTGTGCTACCCTCATCCCGTTTAGCCCGTCAGCCAAAGCGGTACTACAGCCTCTAACACCACACGCCTTACATTGAAAAGGCATAAAACAAGGGCGATAATCTATAACCCTAGGTTGGCAAATTATTATCAATGTAAATTAATCTTGTTATGATAACCGAGTATAACCTTCCCTGATTGATCACAATGCCTCCCGCTGCTAAAGACCCCTACACGCAAGCGAATTATTGAAATAAAATTAAACCATGTATATCGTTCGATGACGTCAGCTAACTTCCTCTATTTATGTGATTAACCTTGTAACAATATTATTTTACGTTTATTGTTCTTTGGGAAGAGGACGGTGGGGGAGGGGGTTGTTAACACGTGCTCTGCAGATCGTAAGTTTTGTCATCGAGTCAAGTGTTATGGTTTTGCATCTACGGGACCGAACAAGGGACCTGAACGTCTGTGAGCCCCTCGTGTCTCCAGTTTTAACATCCCACTTTTCTGCCCCATCTAGGGTAATGAAGACATGCAAGATTATAGAATTCTATGAGGTACTTCTGCTGAACAGCAGAGCTACAAGAATAATATGTAGGTGAAAGTTACCTTCCATTATCAAGTACAGTACGTGGGTCATTCAATGTATAGACCGCCAAAGGAACAGGAATCGATTATCAAGTGCCCCAACAAAAAATTGACCCGAAATCATAAAAGGGTTACGTGTCCAGATAAGCAGTTTTGACTTCCAAGTCCAAACATCTCAATATTTGGAGCTGAAATTTTGAAACAATGCACCATTCCCCTATAATTTGGCGCTTAAATTCCAAACGAACTCAGGCTTTTGTTTTTCGACTCCGTTCAAATCGGGATAGTCACTCTAAAATTAAGTAATCTGAACGGAATTTTCCACATCTGCAATAAATTATCCATGTGTGTGTGTGTGTTTGTGTGCGAAAGGGAGAGGGGGAGGAGAGAGGGGACGTGTTGAGATAATCATTGAGATAATCAACATATACTAATTAATTTTCACAAAGGCGTATGAGCTCGACGACAGTTATTAAGGGGGTAGAACCTGAATGCCCGAAAAATTATGGGCTTACAGCCAGCGGCGCCCGCTGGCTGCGATAGGCGAAGGAGCGGGGCTTACCGCTATGGAACTCGTAAAGACAATATTGGAATATTTGAAGGCTGGATACACGTTAGCGGGGATCTTTTCCAAGAAATAAATATGTTCTTCTGAGTATTATATACAACTCAATCAATATGTCCATATAGAAATACAATATTTATCAGCTATGTTAACACCTCAATAGATACGTGGTATATAGTGTTCTAGAATGAATGAATAAAATGGGGTTTAACGTCCTATTTTTCCATTCCAACCGCGATAATGAAAGGGTGTAACACCATCAGACGCCAAAATATCAAACAGAACATGTTTTCATCCCATTAACTATTCGATTATTTTTTTTTTTTTTTTTTTTCAAAATCCAAAATCATGATGAACTGAGTTGAAACGGAGGTGGTCCGGACACGCTGGCGGTGACAAGAGCCTGATGCGAAACGAAAAGCGTTCCAGGGCGCCACGGCTAAAAGGCCCGGAAAGAAGGCTAATGGTTTGTAATCCTTCACACACTCATATTCAGAAGCGTGACCGGTTTTCTTGTATTCACCATCACATTACATTGTATTCTTTTCTTTAATTTATACCAACAATTATTTTTTTAAATAAAAAAATTACCCGGTATACCTCCAGGCCCCTCTCATCATCGGGGTTCCCTGGACAAGTGCCCCTACTGTCCTCTTCTCACTGACCCTGTCTGCATGTATGTTAATTTGCCAAATCGTCCACGGGGCTTTCCCATGTAGTACTCTATTTTGTGCGAACAACTTTACAGTTAATTTCCAGATACTGCTTTGAATTTTAAGATCACTTCACAAATCGTTATTCCGACGGGAGGAGTTGTAGTGTGTGGGGGGGGTAGTTTAGCATCCTTTAGGAAATTGATTACATGATTACAGGGAGTTCCTTCTCTTCCAAATTAATACCCTAGTGACGACATGATTAACGGTTAAAATGTAGCCACCTTCGCCCGTCACGAGCTATTAAATCTTTAGTCCTCAATTTTCTGACTAACCTACAAATTTTGCCCAACGACTGATTGACCTGCGTCTTTACAACTAGAGTGTTGTTTGATCGGAATAAAACAACTTGTTAAAACAAGTATTTGATATGGTCAACTGATATCCGGACCACTCGGGCCAACCAAAAACCGGTCGGCCCAAAACAGAGACCACTGGGAACAACCAAAAAGACCACTCGGACCAAACCAACAGACCGCTTGGACCAATTAACTTATATTGTAAGTGCACTTGGACCAATATTTATCTTTGCTAATCGGATCTCGGGAAAGGACCACTGGGACCAATTAAATTATATCATAAGGCTTAACTTTATTTAACACATCTTTCCATTTATATTTAATATTAGTTTTAACAATATTATTAAATTACCGGACGCTATAGTTTTCATCTTCGATTCGTAGAGTTTGGGTCCGTTGCAGTTTTTTGGAGTCTTTAAGACTATCTAATAACCCCAAATTCCCCTGTATATCAGGCCGCAAGTTATTCTGGGCATAGAATATACCATACAGATCAAAGATATTTACGGTTAGCGGTTTATAAGATGATGTAATATATTTGCTGGGCTTGGCACTTAATCTCCACTTACTCATACACAGCTGGCGATAGCACCAGTCTTTTAAAAACAACAGCTGATATTTTGTTTTGACAAAACAGACTTATTTGTAAACACTTGCCAGTTTGTTGTGTTGGCGTGTTTTTGTAATGAAATTGTTTCATGTTGGTTGATTGACAGTTGATTGAGTTGACTTCCAATCTATTAGAAACAAAAAAGGCTTGGGATTAAATATTGTCTACAAAACTATATCCTCTACTTCTAGAAAATCACACACATGTTGGCAACTACGAACGAACTAGCAACTGATCTGGTCTACAATATCAACTTCTGTGTGGTGGAATTTGAAGTAAAATTACAGGAACGAACGAACAAGCAGTTGAGCAGACATCACCATTCTATGTATAAGCGGACATTAAGGCCGCCTCACACTAAACAGTAGGAGCCGGTGGTAAGAAGCTCGCTAGTGGCAGCAGACAAAAAATCGTTTCGTCCTAATCGCTTAGACCCAGCGAGAATTAACGTATTAAAGTTCTTCACGATGTATGGACTGGTTGAATGGGAGAACGACAGTAACTACTCAGTAGTATCTGTGAAAGATATCGCCGAGTCTACGAGGGTGGTTAGGCCTACACCTTACCGAATAAGAGATAAAGCTAGGGTTCGGAGGCACAAGAAGATTTACAGTCGTAAGCTAACTACAGTCAGTGGTAGGTCTATTTGTTACACATACATTATGCAAGAGCTAAATTTGGCTATTGTATTGTGGGGAATTCTTTAATGGGCTAAAAACCAATTTTGGAAATAATATATTAACGCAAAAAATGGATAATCGAGACTTTATTTTACCACACCTACTTCAGTAATGATAATCTAGCCTACTCTAAAATTCAAAAACTAATATCTAGGTTCAGAGCCGAACAAATGGAGTGAAATTTTCGACATTCCCTTTACATTACCTATATTTAACTATTGTAGTGAGAACTGTCAACGCTTTAAACTTTTAGCGATCGGTAAACACATTAACAAAACACAGTTTTATATAACCGGCTTTCTGCTTGATGTGATGAATTACCTAATGAAACAGCCTGTTACCGTCACTTCTTGGCGTGCCATGTACAAATTGCGGATATACCACCAGAACCGTCAATGCTGATTGGTTAATAAATGACTGGCATAACTGTCAACGCTTTAATCTATTAGCGGCATTAACAAAACACAGTTTTTATGGGATACAATCACTAGTTTTATTCTAAAAGCACGACGTTTCGACAAGTATCCTCTTATCGTTATCAAGCACAAATGACAAGTAAACTTGACGTCAAAATATATGAAATTAAAACGAAAACGTCGATAGAATTTCAATTGTATATGTCTTTGTAAGAGAACCATGGCGACACAGTCAGTGGGTAAGACGTTGGCTCGCTCACTCGAAACTCCAGGCGCGGATCCAGAGGGGGGGTTTGGGGGGTCCCCCCCCCCCTGCTAAGCTACATAAAAAAAATAATGCCTTGCATCAATGAAATTACATCACAAAGTGATCCTACATCAGTATAAAAATGATTTCTCTGTTTAAAAAGCTCAATTTGTATGTATCCTATGTAATTTAGAGACGATGATGGAAGATTTCTGTAACAGAAACATGGCAAACCCCCTCCTGCAAAAATTCCTGGATCCGCACCTGAACTCCCGTGTTCAATCTTTTCGTTGGCAGAGAAAATTCATCAGAACTTTCGAGCGTGGTGCCTCCTTGTCAGCGGTGTAAGACTGAAGGCCTGACAAGGGACACGGTATACTCGCTCGGGTGGGACGAAAAACCGAGGTTCCTTCCGTGTATGTGGTGCGCAGACTAAAGATCCCATGAGAGTAGGCTGTAGCGCCACTGCCCGGTCTAAATGGTCCTTTATAGCACAATAGTAATGAATCTAATCTGGATTGTCTATTTTAGGTAGCGTAACAGAATTAAACCGGTTGCTTAAAGAAACGACAGTGACACCTGAATTAAACGGAGGTATGCTTTGAATCATCTAAATTTCACATATAAAAAATAATATAGAGTAGTTTTTAAGTTTAAATCATTGAAGCATATAAAAAATAATATAGAGTAGTTTTTAATTTTAAATCATTGAAGCAACCTTCTACGGTAAAATACAATTTATGATCCACTGTTCCTCTGATTTTTTAAGCACTCCTGGCTAATGATAAAGTGCGCACCTTTCCGGAATTGGAACATGGCACTACACGTGATGAGATTTTAATTGTATCGGACGAATCGGAAGAGGAATCGAAAGGAGAGGAGCCTGTGTGTAGTAAGTAGTCAAAAATGGAAATGAATGGGTAAAATGGGGTTTAACGATCTACTTTTCTATACCTAGCATAATAATGAAAGGTGTAACACCATCAGACGCCAAAATATCAAACAGAACATGTTTTCATAGCATAATCTATTAGTTACATGTAATTTGTTTTTTCAATATCCAAAATCATGTGGAATTGGGTTCAAACGGAAGGGGGGTGTCCTTGGAACAAAAGCGGACATTAATTGTACGGGCCAATTATAAACCGCCGGCATGGGGCTGGGAATATATCGGTGAATTATTAACTAGTGGCAGGTCCGGATTCGATCCATGGTTTGGCCGAATGGTCAGCACGTACGTGCTGTGTCATGAAGCGTGTCATTGAGTTAACTGGAATGGTTTCGAACCCCCCGGTTGTACATGACAAGGAGTAGGGTCGCCTGTCCGCCGTCGTGGTTTTTTTTCCGGTTTCCTCCCACTGCTAAAGACCACTACGCACAAACCAATTATTGAAATAAAATTAAACCATATTTTAGTCCCGAAATTACCTATTTTGTGTCGAGTGGACGTTAAAGACCATTTCTCCCTCCCTCTTCACAACACTAGGATCTGGAAGAGTTGTTATATATCCGGCTTTCTGCTTGATGTGATGAATTACCTAATGTTACGGTGACTTCTGGGCGTGCCATGTACAAATTGTGGATATACCTCTAGAACCGTCAATGCTGATTGGTTAATCAATGCCTGGCATCATATGGTGAAAAACGGTTCGTATGACCTGAAGCAGGCCGGTCACCTTTTTCTTACGGCTGTGGTTTCGATCCCCGGTGAGAGCGTTTGTGGCATGGAGATAGGGGCTCCTTCTCAGCCTCGTGGGTTTCCTCCGGGCACTCCACAGTTTTTCCCCACAGCAAAGACCCCTGTGTATGCGCTAAGATAATAAAAATGAAAGAAGACTTGCCTGCGATATCACCTTCGGTGGAAGCGGACGTTAAACGTTAAGAACAATAATAACCTGAAGTAACCTCCCACTACAGTGTAGTTAGTATAAGCCGTCGAAAGTAAAAAAAGCGAACAAAATAAAGATCTGTATTTTGACCGGATTGGGGGAGATGTTTGTATTCTATAAACGTTATGTCTCACAAATGAAACGAAATGGGGTTTAACGTCCTACTCTTTTGCACCTAACCCGGGCTAATGGAAGACGGACATACGCCATACAGTGTGCTATGAGTGAAATTTTGCCCGGGAAACGGCGCTATGGCCTACTCTTATATCGAATTCCAACTGCCAAGGGATCTTTTACGTGCACTCCAATGTGTGCACGGGACCTCGGTTTTTCGTCCCATCCGAACGACTAGGCTGCTGTCCATGTCAGGCCCTCCTCTGCATCACTGACAAGGGGAAGTCACTAATGTCTAACACATTCGAACTATGTATGTTATTTGGTTTAAATATTGGACAGCTTCAATACTTTAGAATAAGTGTTTGTATTGTTAACTATTCCTCAGAATCAAAAGAAAATACACCCAGAACAGTTTTCTGTGAACACTGCGGGGTTCTTCAGAAGCATATTAGAGAATTAGAAGAAAAGCTGGATAAAGCCAACAATAAATTGCAAGCTAGTCGATATGTTGATATAACCGTCAATAATGTGGAGGCTAGCCGTTGTGTTGATATACCTGTCAACACCTACACAGGTATGTAGAAATGTCTGTCAGAGTGTTTTTGTGATATATGAAGATGTGAATTTCATGTAGTACACTTTTGAGCTAATCTAGACTAGTTGAGAGGTATCGCATTTTGAGCATGGAATAACACACCCACCACCAGAAACCTGACAGACTATCATTTTGATGATACCAGACATACATGCATCGATAACATCGACGAGACTTAATGAGTCTCCCATATTAACTTTTTTCCTCCGACAAAATAAATTCTAAAACATTTTTTTGTATATATTAGAAAAAATAAGTAAAGGCGTTTGAAGTATTTGTAGTTAAAATAGTGAGAGAGAGAAAGAGAAATGGGGTTTAACGTTCACTCGACACAAACCAGGTCATTTTGGGATTAACATATGGTTTCATTTTATTTCAATAATTCGCTTGCGCGTAGTTAAAAAAATATTTCTTATTTAGTGTAAATGTTTATCAAAATGAGTAAAGGGCATAATTTGGCCCGAAGTGGTCTACTCTTATGTGTAAACAATGCACGAGCCATTGAGCAAATGATTGAAGCCGCTTGGTGCCAATGCACGTGTTGAAAACAGTCATCTGTTACAGAGATAATTAGTAAGTAATTCATGGTAATTCTCTGTGAAACAGATTGTCATGAGAGTACCCCCGTCTCGGCCCTTATGTAAATCTTATTCCCCGTTTAAATCAGTACTTGTATTTTTAAATCATGTTATATGTTAAAATATAAAAGGCATCTATATACATAACCATCAGTCACACACCCATAATCATGTAGGTCAAAAGACCCCTACGCGCAAGCGAATTATTGAAATAAAATTGAACCATATGTTAGTCCCGAAATGACGTAGTTTGTGTTGAGTGGACGTTAAACCCCATTTCTCTCTCTCTCTCTCTCATGTAGGTCAAATGTATTATATTTTTTTACAGACGCCGCGTTGCCACGACCCGGTATGGTTAATAAAAAAACAGCAGAGAAATACGAAGTAAGCTGGTCTATTTGTAATTCATTCATTGTTAGTTTTCTGTTTTATTTGGGGTTGAATCATAAGGTCTGTAATTGAGAAACATGGTGCAGTTTTGAAAACCTGATGTACGTAGGATATTCAGCCAAATCGATGTCATAGTTAAGTCTCGAAAATTGGCGGATTTAGTTTTTGAGATATGAGAGGAAAACCTATTCCATTCTTAATAACGCAATTAGGATATCAACATTTTTAAAAGTAATTTTTTGGTGAAAATTACGACCTTACATTTCTGAAATTATTCATAAAGAAGTCCCCCATTGTGATAAGTGATCCGATGCAAAACACGTTATTGGGGTCATAAGTGGCACTGACAACCTTCCAGAACTATGGCATCGAATTATTGAAGTACAAATACTGAACCAAATGTCATTCAATGACCAGTAGGCGCTAGACCCCATTTCTCTCCCTCTATTCCTCTCTATCCGCTCACCGCCCTCACATATATTTGTGTACGTAGTTATATTTATTTCCAGATGATCGAACTCTGTCCTGGGTACGGTGTATACATATATCCAGCAGACCTCGTAGATGTCAAAAAATTATTGGAGAAAACAAAGAGTGGGCAATCCGTGGCTCGACACCTTCTGAGTGTTATGTTTACCAAAGAAGAGCTTTGTTTCGGTTCAGTATCAAAAGATCCTAAACCAGGTCTGACGTCATTAGATGAAACTGTAATTAAAGCCATTAGAGGTAAAGTCTTGTTTTCACAGTGTGATCTGCTTACAATGGTTCCTGCATAGGTCGAGAATATTTCAAGGAATTTTCTATTACGGTTTTCTCTTGTCTATGGTTCTGGTCTGTATGTCTGACAAGGACACTCTAGATCTTCTCACTGGTTCTGGGGGGGTTGGGATGGCCTAGTGGTCTAGAGTGCCGCGCTTCGAGCTCTAGCTGGCCGGTCACCTCTGGCTTGCGGCTGTGGTTTCGAGCCCTGGTGTGAGCGTATGTGGCATGGAGATAGGGGCGCCTTCTCAACCTCGTGGGTTTCCTCCGGGTACTCCGGTTTCCTCCCACTGCTAAAGACCCCTACGCGCAAGCGAATTATTGGAATAAAATGATACCATGTTAGTCCCAAAATGACCTAGTTTGTGTCGAGTGGACGTTAAACCCCATTTCTCTCTCTCTCTCATTGGTTCTGGTCGGTGTGTCTGACAAGGGCATGCTCTCGCTTTTATCAGTGGTTCTGGTCGGTGTGTCTGACAAGGACACACTCAAGCTAGCCCTTCTCAGTGGTGCTGGGTGGCGCGTCTGGCAAGGGCACATACGCTCAAGGTATTATCAATGGTACTGGGCGGCCTGTCTGACAAGGGCACGCACGCTGAAGGTATTATCAATGGTGTTCGGTGGCGTGTCTGACAAGTGTGTCGTGCTATAAAGGCACCTGACAATGGTTTAGACTCTGGGCCTGTGGTTACCCCCCCCCCCCTCCTCCACCTGAAACTATGGCCATTATGTGATGTTTGTTAATCTTTTCAGATTACTGTGTAGCAATGTCAAACGACAAGAAGGCGCTCATTAATCAAGCTCTTCACAACAAATTGGCCACGTACAGATTTAAGGCGAGGAATAGAGGAACAAGTCCGGAATACTGATCGTTGACTGTGCTGATTTAAGGCGAGGGGTAGAGGAACAAGTCCGGAATACTGATCGTTGACTGTGCTGATTTAAGGCGAGGGGTAGAGGAACGAGTCCGGAATACTGATCGTTGTCTGTGCTTATTTAGGTGAATATGGAGGGTGAAGTCCCTGTGGTTAGGAGTCAAGTCGCTAACTCAATATCATCCTCAATCTTTGAAATTGCAAACAGGACTTATTGGGCAATTTAAATCAACATTGATGTTGTTATCTTGCCGTGAAAAGATGGCTTCTGATATCCAAGAGTTTAAGTCAAAATGAAAATTTAACATTGGCATGAAGAGATTCGGTGAACGACGCTAAATATATCCTAAGAAAGAGAATACTTCCGATGTAGACTGGAATAACCAGAAGCCAAAGACTACCTTTCAGTTCGGACCCTTCGCGTATTTCGCAGACCATAACTGATTAGAAATTACAGTAAAAACAGAAACGATTGAATGTAAATCAGTTTATATATGGTACATGTACATCCATTATACATTATTATATGCGTTGCGACCAATTTGTGATACAAAGAATAGAGATTTAACGCTTTCTGGATTGGTGGGGAAAACCCGGAGCTTATTAAATTCAAATAATTGTTTGGTGGGGAAAACCCGTTCTTATTCATTAAAAATGCTGAGTTGGTGTAGAGATTTAAGACCAAGGATACGGTCAAGAATTATCAGTAGAATACCGATTATTGATAGTGCTTTTATTAATTATATACTGGGTTGGTTGGGGAAACCCCGGACTTGTTTCGTTAATATACTGGGCTGCTGGGGAAACCCCGTGCCTATTTGGTTAAACTACTGGACTTGTTTTGCTAAACTACTGGGTTGGTGCGGAAAAAACCGGGCTTGTTTAGTTAAGTGCTCGATTGGTGGGGAAACACGGGGCTTGTTTAGTTAATTACTGGGCTGCTGTGGGAAAAACCCCTGGCTTGTGTTTAGTTGAAATACTTGATTGGTGAGAAAAATAAATGTTGTTTTTAAATTTAATCCGACTTTTGTTTTAATGTCTCTGAAACATTTTACTCAGCACGAGCCCTGGTCGTGCACCACTGACATGGCGGAACCACATCGAAATATCCCCGATCAAATTTATCAGGGATTGGACACGCGACCTCCAGGTCAACGAGATAAGGTCTCGTCACCGCGGCTCCCCAACCTAAACCGGCATTGTGTTTCACTGACTTGAAACACCATACCTCACGCTCGTTTTTCCATCTACACCTACCACTTGGGATTTTCAAGTTAAAATATCCATATTGTAAGACTTCTAGCTCCGGTTAAAATCAGATGATTTACCCGGCCTTGGCACCTATGATTGTCCGGAAAATGCCGCTAAGCCTTACTCTTATGTCGAATTCCAACTATCAAGTACACGCCAAAGGGTTCACCGGAAAAACACGGAGAACTTTAAAAACCAACTACGGAATTGAACCCCGAAAACCTTACTCCTAGTCAGCTAACCACTGAGCCACGACGGCTCCCAATTCGCATATTCATGTATACTTAATGTCACTGGAATATATCTCCCACAATTCAAGGTCTATATTTCTGCAGTGCTACCATTACACTAAAATGTTCTAAGAGAAATAAATAGCCCTAAAACAAGATGACCACGCCAATGAAGTCAATTCCAGAATTGAAATATCCGAAAAATCGATTCGCGTTCCCTATCCAGCACCCTACAATTATTTCTCTCTTCAATGGCCATATCTATGTTTGTTATTCATCCTGATTCATCGTCACGATTCATGTTGATTTATAATTAACCACCTTGACTCAATCACAGACTTGTTTTGTGTTTAAATAGTCTACTGCCAACACCACATTAAAAAGGTTTTTCACTTTTGTGAGTTCTAAAGTGAATGTTCAGTCTAAATGATCTACTACAAACATCACATTTATTTGGCTGTTCCCCTGTATGGGTTCTAGTTTGAAGTTTCGGAAAAGCTTTATGGTTTGTCTAAATGATCTACCACAAACATCACATTTATATGTTGTTATTTTTTTCCTCCAGTATGAATCACCGTGAGATCCTGTAGACTACTGTCCGTATTACAGGACCTGTCACACGCCAAAGATCCTTGCCGGGTCATTGACCAAGGCCCAAACAAGTACGCGCCGAAACAGCGCAAGCGCCCGAAGGGGGCCTGGCAGGGTTCATCCCCAGGAAAATTTCCAAGCATTTTAGACCAAACCTTCCTCTCCTGTGTTCTCTCCTCTCCTCCCTTCTTTCTTTCTCCACCTCTCTCCTTTCTTTCTCCACCCCTCTCCTTTCTTTCTCCACCCTCTCCTTTCTTTCTCCACCCCTCTCCTTTCTTTCTCCACCCCTCTCCTTTCTTTCTCCACCCCTCTCCTTTCTTTCTCCAATCCTCTCCTTTCTTTCTCAACCCCTCTCCTTTCTTTCTCAACCCCTCTCCTTTCTTTCTCCACCCCTCTCCTTTCTTTCTCCACCCTCTCCTTTCTTTCTCCAACCCTCTCCTTTCTTTCTCAACCCCTCTCCTTTCTTTCTCTTTTCTTTCTTCCTTATTTTTTTTTTCTTTTTCTTTTCTCTTTTTAAGCTTTCAAATGCAATATTTCTGTTAAGATTATTATTTTTTTTTTTTGTGTGTGTACTTTCTGCAAATCGGATTTCTCAGAATCTAACCATGGGATCTTTCTGAAACTTTGACCTACCCCCCCCCCCCCCCCAACAAAAAAATAAAAAATAATGGGGTATTTTCAAAAAGGTTTGCGAATCCGAAATCACGGAACTTTACGAACGACAAAACTGACAATGCATAGTCGTAACGTTGTTATTTATTGACCTATTTTACTATTATTTTTATCTTTGAGTACCTTGTAAAACATCATTTTCATCTGCAGTTTCAGATTTTCGATTTTCGAAACTTCGTGGCTGTCATTCGAACCGAAAGTTATGACCAATTCGACAACTTTTTTTTCCCCCCTGGGGTGTAGGGGGTGATAAGAATATACCCTTCGCATGTCCTGCGTGTCGTAAAAGGCGACTAAAGGGATCCCTGTAATGGGGCAACGTGTTTGCCGTGCGTTGCGACCCGTGTCGGTGGAGAGTGGAATCCTGGTAGTTGAGTGGGGATTTGGCTTGCGAGCCCTTTTTCTGCAACACATTGCTTCGGCCCATAATTCACCTAGACGGGTGGTTAGAGTGGCCCACTCTGATCAATCGGCTTTGGTCGTGTTTAGCTGACGAGTAGGCGCATCTTTCCCATAAATCTGTAATGTATTTATTGCAGTTCTACCTTTGCGTCCTAAGTGCCTACTCTAAAGCAGCGGCTTGAGTCAACTGGGTAAAGTAAAAATATTTCATCTTTACTTTGTCTAGGTATATCCCTGTCTGTCCTCTTAGGGCGTATGCGCTGGATAGCCGCGCAGTAGCCTGCATGGATATTGTAACCCGTTGGTGGTTGGATAGCAGGCAGGGATGAATCTTTAAAATTACACTCATGGCTTCCCAATCGAAGAAGACTCGTCCTTGAAAACGTACGTCGACCGAGGAATTGGAACCAAATAATATACCTAACAAAACTTCCCGAACCTGGCCTAGATTTCTGGTTATACAGAGTACAAATGATATCAACTTAGCTAAAACTTCTCCTTTTTTGATTTCTAAAGGTCTTGCTGGCTTGGCTGGCGAACCAAAAAGTGTCAAAAAAATGAGAAATGGTACTCTGTTAGTGGAATGTGCTAAAGAATCACATGCTACATCATTATTAAAATCAAAAACTTTAGCCAACATTCCGATCAAAGTTGCACCGCATAACTCTCTTAATTCTTCAAGAGGTGTTATTCGGTCTCAGGATTTAGAAGGCAGCTGTGAGGATGAGATGCTTGAAAATCTCGCCTCACAAGGTGTTACTTACGTCAAACGAATTTCCATCAGACGTAATGGCAATATTATTCAAACCAACACCTATATCCTGACCTTTAATAAACCAGATCTTCCTAGGATGATCAAAGCTGGTTTTCTTGCCATACCAGTTACCCCTTACATCCCAAATCCATTGCGTTGTTTTCATTGTCAACGCTTTGGACACAGTAAAAACGTGTGTAAGGGGAAAGCGGTGTGTGCTCGATGTGGACAGGATGGTCACGAAAGTACATCTTGTCAGCTCGACCACCACTGCATTAACTGTAAAGGGCCTCATTTCGCATACTCTCGAGAGTGCCCAATATGGAAGAAAGAAAAACAAGTTCAGCAGGTGAAAACAGAAAAAAATATACCTTACCCGGAAGCAAGGAAGTTGGTTGAGGCTGCAACCCCAACTTTTGCAATGTCCTTTGCAAATGCTGTCAAGCCGAAGACCACTTCTATTGCTTGCCAAACACCTGCTGTATTTCCAGCTGAGACAGAAGATTCCTCGTCCAAACAAAAACCTATCGTTCCACCTAAACCGGTTATTAAATCTCTCGGCACTCAGGCTGTTAATAAGTCTGAAGAGTCTGAGATGGAGGAGACTGTGCCCCCCACTCCTCAACCAAATGGTGGAAATCCACCCCAAAACAACAAAAACAAGGAACGTTCTGAGAAAGAAGTTCCTCGAAAATTACATATCTTCCGCAGTAGGAAGGGTGACGAGGATCCTGTCGGAACCTATAACAGGTTCGGGATACAGGACTCTCTAATGGATGTTGTTGTAGATGTACATGACCCCAAACAACATCATAGAAGTCGTGTTAAACCACCCTGAAAATGGCTAATTCCATAATTCAATGGAATTGTCATGGTCTTAAACCAAATTTTAATTAAGTTCAAATCTTAATTCAAAAATTTAATCCTTTAGCTATTTGTTTACAAGAAACTTTTTTAAAGAATTCAGATGTTTTAACACTCAGACATTTTGTTGACTATCATCATTTTGCTAATAATGATGGTAGAGCGCATGGTGGCGTTTCCATTTTCCTTAATGGGAATATTCCGCAGAGTAAAGTCGTCCTCAACTCCAGGGGCGTGGTGAGGGCAATTATTGAGAAGAAATTATGAGTAACAAAAAAGATTTTGGCACAAAAACCCTTTTACTGACCGCGGAGCTGTCGCCGGCGAAACCGACCACCGCGAGCGCCGAAGGAGCGAGCCCGCGGCGGGGGGTCCGGGGGGCCCTCCCCCGGGAAAATTTCGAAAATTAGAAGCCCAGAAACGCAATCTCCAGCAATCCGAGACAAGAAATACGGTAATAAAATATGATTAAATTTTCCAACTTGACTCTTTCAAAATTTTTTTAATTGGGTCAGATGAAACAAATTTTCCACTTACAAATGTTTTTCATTTTTTGAGTAATTTGATTGTGATTTTGGCGCAAAAACGTTTTGGCGCATGAGTATGGCTACTCATGAACTCATTCTCACCACGCCCCTGCTCAACTCGCCTTTACAGGCTGTTGCAGTCAGGGTGACTCTACATATTCCAATCACACTCTGCTCTGTATATTTACCACCTAGTTTACATCTGAACCCCGGAGATCTTGATGACCTTATTGCACAACTTCCCCTCCCGTTTATAATTACGGGAGATTTCAATGGTCATCATTCACTCTGGGGTAGTCCAGATGATAACAACAAAGGTAAACAAATAGCGGACTTCATTAACATTAATAATTTGTGTTTATTAAATGATGACTCGCCTACTTATCTACATCCTGCCACAGCTTCTTTTTCTTCCCTCGATCTCACCATTTGCTCTCCGGTCCTGTTTCAGGATTTTACATGGAGAGTAAATGAAGATCTGTGTGGCAGTGACCACTTTCCGATCTTGATAAATAATAATGGACCCTCTCCTGTCGAAAGGCCTCAGAGGTGGAAGTTGCATAAGGCTGATTGGGCTCTTTTTGAATCTTTGTGTCTCTTCTCTTTTGATGCAAAAGAGTTAGAGGATGCAGAAGAGCCCATGGCCTTATTCACTTCAATTCTTCAAGATGTAGCTGAGCAGGCGATTCCAAAGACCACGATTGAGCCCAAACGTTTCAATAAACCATGGTTTAATAACGATTGCAAATCCGCTCTTAAAGAGCGTGATCGTATTTTAAGACGACTTGAGAATCACCCTTCCATGGAGAATCTTGCAGCATTCCAAATGGTCCGGGCGAAGGCCCGTAGAATCATATGCCAGGCAAAGAAGTCTTCATGGCAGGGCTATGTCTCAAAGATAAATTCCCGTACGTCTTCCAAATCGGTATGGGATAGGATTCGTAGAATTAAAGGTAAAAGTAGTGCATTATCAGTTAACCATCTAAATGTTGATGATATCACCTTAACAACATTTCCTGATATTGCTAATTCACTGGCCAGTACAATTTCATTCAATTCATCATCCAATTTTTCCTCTGATGCCTTTCAGGGCATTAAACATCAGCAGGAGAAAAGGCGACTTAACTTCAAGTCCCGTAATGATGAGTGTTATAATGATAAGTTTTCTATTTCTGAACTCCGTGATTCACTCCAACGAGCTCGAGATACTGCTACTGGTCCAGATGAAATTCACTACCAGATTTTAAAACATTTACCCTTTTCTACACTCTTGATATTATTAGATCTTTTCAACCGGATTTGGGTTGATGGGAATTTCCCGCCTTCGTGGCATGAAGCCACAATAATTCCCATCCCTAAACCGGGTAAAGATCCTACGAATCCTAACAATTATCGTCCGATCGCTTTAACTAGCTGCATTTGCAAAACCATGGAGAGATTGATCAATCGAAGGCTTGTTTGGTACCTAGAGTCCAACAACCTCATTACAGACCTCCAATGTGGATTTCGGTCCCAAAGGAGCACTCTTGATCATCTTGTTCGATTTGAAACGTTTGTCAGGGATGCTTTCATCCAGAAACAACATTGAGTTGCTATATTCTTTGATCTGGAGAAGGCTTATGATACCACATGGAAATATGGTATCATGCGCGACCTGCATAACCTCGGTCTGCGGGGTCGCTTACCTATCTTCATTAAAAACTTCTTAGAAGATAGGTCGTTTAAGGTACGTTTAGGATCAATATTCTCTGACCCCTTTCCTCAGGAAATGGGGGTTCCTCAGGGAAGTATATTATCACCCACACTTTTTTCTATCAAAATAAATACCATACCGACGTGCCTTAAACGCGGGGTCGACGGCTCTCTTTATGTTGATGACTTTCAGATGTGTTACGGATCGACAAGTATACAGACAATCGAACGTCAGTTGCAGCTTTGCTTGAATTCTATTCAACGATGGGCAACTGACAATGGATTTCGTTTCTCGAAATCCAAGACTGTCTGCATGCACTTTTGTCAAAGAAGAGGTTTACATCCTGATCCGGAACTTACACTGGATGGTAGTCCCATTCCAGTTGTAGATGAAACGAAATTCTTGGGTTTGATATTTGATAAGAAATTATCATTTATCCCCCATATCAAAACCCTCAAGAAAAAATGTCTGAAAGCCCTCAACATATTGAGAGTCTTATCAAACACTGACTGGGGAGCAGACCGTAAGGTCCTGCTCAGATTGTATCGAGCATTAATACGATCTAAGCTCGATTATGGGTGTATTGTGTATGGGTCTGCCCGCGAGTCTTATCTCAAAGAGCTAGACACCATACACAACCAAGGACTTAGAATCAGTTTAGGAGCATTCCGAACATCTCCAGTGCAGAGTTTATACGTCGAGGCGCACGAGCCCTCATTGCACGACAGACGTGATAAACTTGCACTGCAATATGCCACAAAAATTGCATCTCTGCCTCATCACATTTCATTTAACAGCATATTTAGACCTCTTCATGAGCATTTGTATATGATGAAGACTAATACTATTCCATCATTTGGTATTCGCATTCAACACCTTTTGTCAGAGGCTGGTATTAGTCATGACAGTATTGCGAATACCCCTTTCTTTGAGACACCACCATGGTCTATATCTCCTCCTAAGATCGACCTAGATCTTACAAAAAATAGGAAGAAAGAAACTAGTTCAACAGTGTTCCAAACTCTCTTCGGAGAGTTGAGGTCTAAATATGGTGATTATGCTCCAATTTATACAGATGGTTCCAAAGATGGCGATCGGGTAGCTTCGGCTACTGTCACGCCATCGGAGACCATTTCTGTTCGCCTCCCTCCTGCTGCTTCAATATTTACTGCTGAACTCCAGGCCATCTTTCAGGCACTGGAGTTCATTCAATCCTCTACATCTTTAAAACATGTTATATGTACTGATTCTTTGTCCTCTTTACAGGCAATAAACAATAAGCAGCTTGTACACCCTTTAGTAGCAGACATATATCGCCTGCTACTGTCACACGAGTTTAACGGCAGGGACATTGTCCTTTGCTGGCTCCCCAGTCACGTTGATACTAAAGGGAATGATGAAGCAGACTTAGCTGCCAAGTCTGCGTTAGATCTTCCCATATCACAATTTCTTTTACCTTTCACCGATTTTAAATCGTCCATCAACTTTTATATATTTGAGCGTTGGCAACGGTCTTGGGATCTTGCAGACACAAATAAACTTCATCACATTAAGCCTCTCTTAGGAGACTGGCCAAGCTCCTATAGAACCAGTAGGAGGGATGAAGTGGTTTTGTGTCGCTCTCGCATTGGTCATACTTTTTTAACTCATATTTTCATTTTGAAGCGAGAGCCTCAACCAGAGTGTGAACACTGCCATGTTCCTTTGACAGTGAAGCACATTCTGATTGAGTGCAACCATCTCAAGAATACAAGATCGCGATATTACCGTTGCCAGTAACTACATCACTTGTTTGCCCAGCCTGGGCTATATTGCGAAATACTAAACTTTTTAAAAGAGACAGGTTTTTATTATAAATTTTAATTTGTTTATAATATATATATTTGTAATTTTTAACTTTTATTGTTTATATGCATAAAAGATTGTTTTTTATTTTTAAATTTGATAAACTGTGATATTGTTTTTATTTATGCATATACAAGTTTGTGATATGATTTAGCTTGTCTCAAAAGAATCATCATTTTGTTTGGCGCAATATAGCCCGGTTGGAGCTGACGGTGCCATAAAACAACATTTCATTTCATTTCATTTCGACAACTTTTTTAATATTTGTACGATTTTCATGAAATTTAGTATGTAAGTAGATCTTACAGATGCGACTTCAAAAATATGATTAGAAATTTTCTAAATTATCTCCCTTGATGAAATTAAGGATCAAAGTTTTCAACAAAATCAACGAAATATAGGTCAGAATGACCTCCGAGATACTAGTCCAATTTTTGGTATTTGAATATTTCAAAAATTCGAATTTTGCCTTTGACATTTTTCGTGCCGACAAAGTTGTTTACGAGTGATAGATCACATTATCTTCACTAGATTGTGGCCGATTTTAATGAACTTTTTTTTTGTTCGGATTATTGATATGACCCATGATATGTGACAGGAAGTGACTGTGAACATGAAAGCTTTAATATCTGCTTAGCAGATCTAGTTTTCTTTTTTTATATATATATATAAAAGGATTTAAGCATTTTGTCTTTATTAACCTGTCCTGTAATTGTCCAGCTCAGCAAGATTGTCGTAGGTTTTAGACTGTGTCACGGTTATAACAGACACTTAACCTGTTGATGGAAAGCTTATTTAATTACCTTTCGGGATATATTAATAGCTGGATGTCCAGAATTTTGTAAGATAATGAGAAATTACACCTCAATTCTAGCTGAGGATAGAAGATAATATATTCCGCTTTCACATGATGCATGTAACGTTGGATTGTATTGTCTGATAAAAAATAGATGAGTTTGGGCGATTGTAGTCTTAATTCTGAATAAGTTGCCAATACACCTCTATGGTTGCCAACGAACAGTTTGCCAGCTGGATCGGTCGAATAGGTCGCTAGGCGAATAGGTCGCCAATTTGTAATTGTTCTCCCCCATCTTCCTATGCCCTTTTGCACAATTTTCCCTTGGGTTAGGGTTAGGGTTCGGGTTAGGTTATCGAAAACTATTCTGAAGGGCTAGGGTAGGAATTGTGGCTATAAACACGGAAAAATATTTGTCCGTTTGGAAAGATCCAGTAGGCTATCGTGCATAACTTTTATTCGAAACGAAATACAATTTTATTGAATGTTGCAGTGTTTTATACAATTCGTCTAATCCGAATATTTGTAAAACGGAATGCATAACTACTGTAGTAGGAGGGGCTTATGACTGGCAAAAAGTACTCCACGAATCTCGCCAATTTGTAATACGAGGACAAACGTGACAAAAATGAAGCATCTAGGGACTTATAAGCACAAACGTAGGTTCAAGCTCGCCAAAAACCAAAGGTACCCTGGGACCAAATCGCGCCCCAACCCTCAGATTAAATTCAGGCAAAATAAGTCCCACCCCTTTTACCAGACACAAAACCTCCAACTGTGGGTTTGTTCAGAAGAAACAGGGATTCGTATACTGGATGCTCAATGGTTTGCCTCAAACATCAACTCAGAGAAAAACAAACAATATTATTACAAAGTTTTATTATACCAATTGTAACTTCTGACAATTGGGTAACAAATAAGTAAATACATAAATAGGCCTAGATGAATGTATGAATGAATGAATGGAGGAGTTTATCCCTAATCAATAAAAACGGACCTCAAGTTACAAGGTAAGGGTTTAGCTTTATCCAGATGAATATCAAGGTACGTTTTTACTGAAACAACTAATTTAAATGCAATCTAGAAATTCCATGAGAATATTTCACAGTCACTTTCAACAATTACAAATCTTACGCGTCTTTCCGATTATATTAATACTGGTTCCACCCGTTCAAGATCACGTCTTAAATGCCAGAATTATCTCTGAGCAAAGTAAAATTCAGACGATCAGGCACAGTCATTTAAACGCG
Source organism: Patella caerulea (assembly GCA_036850965.1). NCBI lineage: Eukaryota > Metazoa > Mollusca > Gastropoda > Patellidae > Patella > Patella caerulea. The sequence continues at coordinate 49,726,637 of JAZGQO010000011.1, forward strand.
ACACAATGCAGGTACCGGTTTCCACAAACTCCGCACAATAAAACTAATGACCCGAAAAACCAAGACCGAATCAGTTAAATGCAGACAAAAGTCCGCAAAATTAAAAAAAGCTCCACGGAATCACTTCGCGAGAGTGACCCCGCGCCAATGATCGACGAGTATAAATACGAAACTATTCGAACCGAAGGCGCAGTAATATTAGAAAATGCGGAATGCCACTTTAAATGCTTAACGTATATGAGCGTGAAAAATCCTTAACTTAAACCTAACCAAATCAGAACGTTTAAATACTTCTTAAAGGACAATATTGGTGCCAGTCATTATCACATGTGATAGAACTGATTAAACACTTTCCAAATATAATATTATCACAGAGATCATCGCTACCACAGAGGAGTAATAAAGGATTCATGAATCGGAAGTGACGAACGCCAAAGGAAAACACGAGTTATTCCTCTATATAACTAACTGAAGTGACTAGTGATAACAGATACATGGGCGAATATCTGCTCACTAATAATTTCCTCGAAGACCTAAAGTTGCTGTGTGACACTGTGAGAGAATGTCTTACGATTCATAAAAAGAATTGACTGCCACTAGATAAGAGAACAGGAAAGAAAAACAGATTAAAAGTCCGTGCATTACCATGTTTTTATAAGGTAGGGGAGACCGGGACACGTTGGACCACAATGGATATATCCTTTATAAATAATACTATACAACCCAACACTATACAGAAGTAAGATAACTTCTTAGACCCATTTCTCCATCAATAAGCCACATGCTGTCAGTTATTTTCTTAGGCAGTGGATTTTTTAAAAAAGCGCTTAAAAGAGAAAAATTCTTAGCCTAGGAAATTCTCGTACTTAAGTTCATATATGTCTAATCTATACAATCCAGATAAACCGGGGTTTGATCCATATAAGAGGGCATATTGATTTTTTAAAAAAATTTTGATCATGAAATAAAGAGACATGCATGTGAACAAAGTGGATCAATGTGCCCTGGTCTCCCCTATAGAATGAATAAAAACACGGGGCTGTACGGAGTATTTCTATTTTTCCCGTGTTCTCTTATCTTACGACACTTAATTACTTTATTGCATCGTCAGATAACCTCTTGTGGTCCCATATAACAACTTTTTGTCTTCGAAGGAATTATTAGTGAGCAGAAATTCGGCCGTTTATCTGTCATCACTCGTCACTACAGTCATTCACATAGAGGGATAACTCGTGGTTTCCTTTGGCGTTCGTCACTTCCGATTCATGAATCCTTTATTACTCCTCTATGGTAGCGATGATCTCTCGATACCATTCAAAAAAAAGTAGGGGATATTTGATTTTTAAGTGTTATTAAAGTCGCCTAATGAAACTGACGAAGAAACAAATGACAAAATGAAATGAAGTTCACATTCATCGATTTATTCCAAATGATCGTTAGACTAAGTAAGGCACAGACTGATCATTATAAGGGTAAAATGATACCCGGGGTCAAACAGCAAAGTTACCACAGCATCACAACAAAGTCAGTAACGGGTAAATCCTCCTCTGTTTGCCAAACAAGCATTGATCCGACGTGGCATACTCCTAATGAGACGTCTAAGGTCATTTTGGTCCAGATTGTCCCATTACTGTTGCAACGCAGCAGCAAGTTCTTGGACATTGGCAGGATGTTGTTGACGTTGACGAAACCTCTCCCCAAGCATGTCCCAGACATGCTCGATGGGGGAGAGGTCGGGACTCAGTGCTGGCCAAGGTAATATGGTGATGTTCTGTTGTTGGAGGTAACCTGTAACGATCCTGGCCCTGTGACATCTTGCATTGTCATTCTGGAAGATGAAACGGCGGCCATGACGTCGTGCGAACGGCACAACATGGACTGCCAAGATGTTGTCCCGGTAGTACTGGCCTGTAAAACGCCCTGCAACAACATGTAAAGCCGTTCTTCCAGCAACAGTGATGCCTCCCCACACCATAACAGAACCACCCCAAAATCGATCATGTCTGATGACGTTAACGTCTTGGAAGCGCTCGTTTCGACGACGCCACACCCTCCTACGTCTGTCAAAAAAATCAACAGTGAACCTTGACTCATCACATTGCTCCAGCGTCGATTATCCCAGTGTTGACCATCCCTACACCAACGACGTCTTGCCTGAATGTGATGATCTCTCAAATAAGGGATCACGCGAGGACGTCGGGCGCGAAGGTGACCCCTTTGCAGACAATTCCGAATCGTCTGGCCACTCACTCACACCAGTGTCTGTTTGAAGTCGATCGCTGATTTGATTTGCTGTGATGACACGATTTCTCAAGGCCAAGGTACGGATAAATCGATCCTGGGCTTGAGTTGTCGCCCTTGGTCGACCTGAGCGTGGTCTGTCCTGTACAGATTGTGTATCACGGTATCTGGACCATAGCCTGCTTATGACAGACTGAGAAACATTCATCGTCCGCACCACAACCGCCTGTGTTGTGCCGATCTGTAGCATGCCAAGGGCACGAACCCTTTCATTTTGGGTAAGCCGACGCATATCAAAATTTGTTTTTTGGTCACTAAAACAATTAAACTGATGTTTCCACCCTGGAATTCAATGCCACAATGACTGTAACATTCAAAGTCAGAGTCTTTGCAAATTTTGGGTTGGACCCCCATGATGATCCCAAGCATCACCTGCATTCCATGCGGTAGCTAATTGGTGCGTTTGGGCGTCACATGTAACTGGAAATGTTTCTTCTGTTAGGTTCTATAGTGACTTTTTTCGTAGTCATTTGCATATTTTAGTATTATGCCCCCAAAATCAAATATCCCCTACTTTTTTTGAATAGTAGGCCTATATTTGGAAAGTGTTTAATCAGTTCTATCACATATGTGATAATGACTGGCACCAATATTGTCCTTTAAATCATCGACAAATAAATCCACAAATTAAATATAGTCTATTAGCATGGCGGAAAAGTTACTTTTCCCCGGCTAATAAATGGAATAGTTACTATTCCCGTACCTATATTCATCCCCGGCCGCGGTACAACTTGGTACAAGGACAAGAGTTGAATTCGACTGCTTATATACCCTCCTACTAGCGAAATGCTTGTGCGATCAGCGCTGAACGTCGACAATTAAACACCGATTTTATTGGTCGCGTGTAGCCAATCATAGAACACGTAGCGAAAACTCAAGGCGCGAATCAAGCATGGCCGACTTTTGACAGGTAAATAATGAATATTGACAATTATTCGTATAATATGGTAAACAAACAAATGTTCTATACGCCATTGACTCTAAACACAAAAGTATAGAGTGTTTTTAATAAATTACAAGGAATTTTGAAGCATGTCATGTTATAGTTTTGTGATAAAGGGATTTTCAAAAAATGAAAACTCCCACACTACAATAACCACAATGACTTGATATTGGAAATAACTGAAAAATAGATAAATCCTGTGTTCCAAATTTGAATTTGCTGGATTGCTGGAGTTCACACGGTCAATTCTTGTTTATTTTTATAATCGGTTTGCCGTAAACTTTTTGGAAATCTCATTCATACATCAACAGGTAAAAAATATGTTGAGGAATACAAATGGATATGAATTATGATAAATGAATTAAATGATATGTAAGTTTAAGCAGTGCAGATTAGAGCTGGGTAAAATATCGATATAAATCGATAGTATCGATTGAACAGCCCAGAAAAGCACTATCGATAGCGGTGGGTTACTATCGATTATCGCTCTTCGTCTATTTTTCTTGCGTCTGAAATGTCAATGTTTTCTTTCAGTTAATCATAATACACCGCTCACTTTAATTACTATCAAGTATCAATGTAACACATAACAAAATTGTGACTGCTTATTGAACAGCCGTTTTCACAAATTCACTCTCATTGAAATGTTACTTTAGTTTTGAAGAAATTATTGTTGAATATCGCTAAATCGGAGATACCCGGATGTGTAAATAAAGTTAGAGTTATTTCCCTTTGCAAGCTTCAGAATTCGTCTGTACAGTTCACTATTTCTGTACGTGTGCCTCAGTATTAGAGTACCCGGTGCAAAGCTAAAAGTGCTGTGTGGAAGCACTTTGGGTTTTAGACAGGAGCAAACGATCTGTCGCAACTTCGTATGGTTTTGAACTTTGAACTTACACTGTATCCAGTCCTGATGACGACTGTGAAAATAAATTTGTTTTCGATACTATTGATTATCGACGGACATTTCATTTCCGATTATCGATAGTAAAAATCACTATCGATTCCAAGCCCTAGTGCAGATAACTGGAAATTGTGAATTGAGCTGTCAGCTGAAAGAAACGAATCAGTTACAAATCACTTGAATTCACTTTGAAAACAAATAAACATCGGAATTCACTTTGAAAACATATAAACACTGGAATTCACTTTCAAATTATCATAATTCACACTGTAGACCTACTTTAAAACACCTACTTTAAAATTTCCCCCATAAATACCACACTCACTGTATAATGGTAGTTCAGCTCTGAACGTCGGTCTCATTACACTCACCCTGAATGTTCAGAGACTGTCCCATTGAATCAATGTCGAAAATAATTTGAGCCCCAGTCAATTTTACTGGGCAACTTTTCACTGCTAAACATTGGGGTGTCAATCCGTATGGACGCCTGTACAATGTAAACGTACATCTTAGTGAGAAAATAAGACCTTGCTTACCTTGCTAGAGTCAGTATGAGCGACACAACACGCTGTTAGAAATACGTCCCCTCCTATCAAGTTATCTTTTCGCCGCCATGACATTGACACCCCAATGTTTAGCAGTGAAAAGTTGCCCAGTATGGCGTATGACCGTCTTTATTAGCCCAGTTTAGGAGAAGAGTAAGACGTTAAACCCCATTTCATTTCATTTCTTCATTAGCCCAGTCGGACATTATTAAACCAAATTTCATTTCTTGTTAGATCCAAAGTTATGGAATTTTATCTGAGATGATCGTCAATAATGTAATCAAATGCTCTATAACAATCAATGTTTGTCATGGCACCAAAATAAGCGCTTTTCAGTCATATCCGAGTGACGTCAATCATATTTCCCTGTCAGTATTGCTCGTATCAATTTTAAAACTGATATCAGCACGCTGCAGTCAACTAAGATTTATAAATATCGTGATAATTTGAATGATAATTTGTCAAATATTTATAATCTGGATGATACCACGAAACAATTTTTTTTACATGTAGTTGAAATCTAGTAAATTTCAGTCAGCAAAACATAATCCACCTTTCTCCAGCTGTATTTGTCATAACTTATGGTATCACGCAAAAATGTTATTTGTGAAAAACTATGGTGCGCATTCACCAATAAAGTGAGCCTTGGCATCAGAATCTAGAGTGGTCATTTTTTAGTCGGAATCTTTGCAGATATTGATGATATTAAACTAATACGTATGCCCGTCTTCATTAAACCAGTCAGAACAGAACAGTACTACGGTAAAACTTGATTTCATTTCAAACGTTTCTAAGAAATAAAATAAAACCAAATACGAACAATTCAAACCATGAGACAAAATTCGAAGTCCTAAAACATGTAATAGGAAAAATAGTGTAATGGACTATTTTTATACGCCCACATTTTTATGTGGACGTATATTGTCGTCGCCCCTGTCCGTCCGTCCGTCCGTACACAATTTGTTTGTGGACTCTCTACAGGTCACAATTCTTATCCGATTTTGACGAAACTTGAAATATAGATTTATCCCCAAAAGATCTCGGCTGCTTTCGATATTGGCATGTATCGGATGAAATCTTCATGGATTATGGCCCCTGATTGTACGAAAAATCACGTTTTTAGCTTGTGGACCCTATAGAGGTCACAATTTTAAACTGATTTTGATGAAACTTGACATGCATGTTTATAACCCAAAGATCTTGGTTCCTTTCGATATTTGCGCCTATCGGAATGTAATTTCCTGAATTATGGCCCCTGATTGTCCAAAAAATCACCCTTTTTAGCTTGTGGTCCCTCTGGAGGTCACAATTATTATCCGATTTAAAAAAACGTTTGATTATATCACCGTTACACCCTAAGGGAGGTTGAGTTCGAATTTAGGGAAAATCGGACGAAAATTGCCATACAAAATGGCCGCCGTTTGTACGCGAATACTGTTAAAAAATGGTATATCAAGGTTGTGGACCCTGTAGAAGTCACATTTTTTATTTGATTTTGATGAAACTTGAAATTCATGGTTATAACCCAAAGATCTTGGTTCCTTTCGATATTTGCGCATATTGGAACGTAACTTCCTGAATTATGGCCCCTGATTATACCCAAAATCGCCTTATTTTAGCTTGTGGTCCCTCTGGTGGTCACAATTATTATCCGATTTATTAAAACGGTTGATTATATTACCGTTACACCGTAAGGAAGGTTGAGTTCAAATTTCGGAAAAATCGGACCAAAATTGACAGACAAAATGGCCGCCGTTTGTATGCGAATACTGTTAAAAAATTGTATATCATGGTTGTGGACCCTGTAGAGGTCACAATTTTAATTCGATTTTGATGAAACTTGAAATGCATGGTTATAACATAAAGATCTTGGTTCCTTTCGTTATTTGCGCATATCGGATCAAAACTTCCAGAATTATGGCCCCTGATTGTCCGAAAAATCGCCTATGGTCCCTCTGGAGGTCACAATTATTATCCGATTTGAAAAAACGTTTGACTCTATCACCGTTATACCCTACGAAAGGTTGAGTTCGAATTTCGAGAAAATTGGACTGTAATTGCCAGAAAAAATGTCCGTCGTTTGTACGCGAACAGTGTAAAAATATGGTATGTCAAAGTTGTGGACCCTGTAGAGGTGACAATTTTAATTCGATTTTGATGAAACCTGAAATGCTTGTTTATAACCTAAAGATCTTTATTCTTTTCGATATTTGCGCATATCAAATTGTAACTTAATTTATTATGGCCTTTGATTCTAGGAAAAATCACTTTCGGTATTGCTTGTTCTCTGTCTATCTCTCGAACAATTATTATCTGATTTAAAAAAAAACTCTGATTATATTACTGTTGCACCGTAAGGAAGGTTGAGTTCGAATTTCGTGAAAATCATACCAAAATTGCCGGACGAAATGGTGACTGTTTGTACGCGAATATTGTAAAAATATGGTATATCATGGTTGTGGACTCTCTACAGGTCACAATTCTTATCCGATTTTGATGAAAAGTAACATTTTTAGGTTGTGTACCGTCACACCATAATCATTGTCGGCTTCGAATTTCATGAATATCAGACTGGAACTGACCAACAAAATGGCTGCTCCCAATACAGTACGAAATACAGAACTTAATGATGTAGGAAAAATCACTTTCGGTATTGCTTGTTCAGCCTATCTTTTAGCTTGTGAACAGTGTAGAGGTCACAATTTTGAACCGATTTGGATGAAACTTGAAATGCATGTTTATAACCCAAAGATCTTGGTTCTTTTTGATATTTGCGCCCATCGGATCGTAACTTCCTGAATCTTGGCCCCTGATTGTCTGAAAAATCGCCCTTTTTAGCTTGTTGTCCCTCTGGAGGTCAAAATTGTTATCGGATTTAAAAAAACTTTAGATTATGTCACCGTTCCATGGTTATGAAGGTTGAATTCGAATTTCGTGAAAATCGGACCAAAATTGACAGACAAAATGGCTGCCGTTTGTACGCGAATAGTGTGAAAATATGTTATATCAAGGTTGTGGATCTTATAGAGGTCACAATTTTGAACCGATTTTGATGAAACTTGACATGTATGTTTATAACCCAAAGATCTTGGTTCCTTTTGATATTTGCGCCCATCGGATCATAACTTCCTGAATTATGTCCCCTGATTGTCCGAAAAATCGCTTTTGTTAGCTTTTGGTTCCTCTGGAGGTCAAAATTATTATCCGATTTAAAAAAAACGTCTGACTATATCACTGTTACATGGTAGTGAAGAGAAAGTATGAATTTCGTGAAAATCAGACTAGAATTGACAGACAAAATGGCTGCCATTTGTACACGAATAGTGTGAAAATATGTTATATCAAGGTTGTGGACCCTATAGATGTCACAATTTTGAATCGATTTTGATGAAACTTGACATGTATGTTTATAACCCAAAGATCTTGGTTCCTTTCGATATATTTGCGCCCATCGGATCATTACTTCCTGAATTATGTCCCCTGATTGTACGAAAAATCACCCTTTTTAGCTTGTGGTCCCTCTGGAGGTCACAATTATTATCTGATTTAAAAAAATATTTGATTATATCACAGTTACACCGTAGTTATTAGAGTTCGAATTATGATTTTCTGATGATTACTTAAATGCAACAACTCTTGTTGACTGCCCGGACGATTTGGTTGCTGTGTGGGCGTATGTTTCGTTGCCTGGCAACCTATTTTTTCTCTATTTCAGATCCAATCAAGTTAGAATAAAACAAACTGAATAAGTTTGATCTGGAAAGACTTTCAAAATGCCTCGAAAACGAAGGAGCCATTTGATAAATAATTTAAGACAATGTTGGCTTAAATGGCATCATAAAGTTGCAAATGAGCGTCTTGCTGGATCACGAGATCAACCCCTTCCTGAATCACGAGGTGGAACCCTTCCTGGATCACAAGATCAACCCCTACCTGCTTCACAAGATCAGCCCCTTCAAGGATCACGAGATGAGTCCCTTCCTGGATCACAAGATCAACCCATTCCTGGATCACAAGATCAACCCCTACCTGCTTCACAAGATCAGCCCCTTCAAGGATCACGAGATGAGTCCCTTCCTGGATCACAAGATGAGTCCCTTCCAGGATCACAAGATCAACCCCTTCCTGGATCACAAGATCAACCCCTACCTGCTTCACAAGATCAGCCCCTTCAAGGATCACGAGATGAGTCCCTTCCTGGATCACAAGATCAACCCATTCCAGGATCACAAGATCAACCCCTTCCAGGATCACAAGATCAAACCCGTCCAGGATCACAAGATCAACCCCTTCCAGCTTCACAAGGTCAACTGGTATGTTTGATATCTACATGTAAGCTTATCTAGAAAAAAAAAGTAATTCATGGTTTTTATACGCCCACATTTTCATGTGGACGTATTATGTCGTCGCCGCTGTCCGTCCGGACGTCTGTCCGTCCACAATTTGTTGGTGGACTCTCTACAGGTCACAATTCCTATCCGATTTTGACGAAACTTGAAATATAGGTTTATCCCCATAAGATCTCGGTTCCTTCGATATTGGCATGTATCGGATCGGAACTTCATGGATTATGGCCCCGGATTGTACGAAATATCATGTTTTTAGCTTGTGGACCCTATAGTTGTCACAATTGTGAACCGACTGTGATGAAACTTGACATGCATGTCTATAACCCAAAGATCTTGGTTCCTTTCAATATTTGCACCCATCGGATCCTAACTTCCTGAATTATGGCCCCTGATTGTCCGAAAAATTGCCCTTTTTAGCTTGTGGTCCCTCTGGAGGTCAAAATTATAATCCGATTTAAAAAACCGTTTGATTATATCACCGTTACATGGTAATGAAGGCTGACGTCGAATTTCGTGAAAATCAAACCAAAATTGACAGATAAAATGGCCGCCGTTTGTACACGAATAGTGTCAAAATATGTTATATCAAGTTTGTGGACCCTATATAGGTCACAATTTTGAACCGATTTTGATGAAACTTGACATGCATGTTTATAACCCGAAGATCTTGGTTCCCGTTGATATTTGCGCTCATTGATTCGTAACTTCCTGAATTATGGCCCCTGATTGTATGAAAAATCACCCTTTTTAGCTTGTGGTCCCTCTGGAAGTCACAATTATTTTCCGATTTAAAAAAAACGTTTGATGATATCACCGTTTCACCTTAAGGAGGGTTTGAGTTCAAATTTCGGGAAAATCGGACCAAAATTGACAGACAAAATGGCCCCCGTTTGTACGCGAATACTGTTAAAAAATGGTATATCATGGTTGTGAACCCTGTATAGGTCACAATTTAATTTGATGTTGATGAAACTTGGGATGCATGGTTATAACCCAAAGTTATGGTTCCTTTCGGTATTAGCGCATATCGGATCGTAACTTCCTGAATTATTCGAATTTTGTGAAAATCGTACCAAAATTTCCGGATGAAATGGTTGCCGTTTGTACGCCAATAGTGTAAAGATATGGTATATCATGGTTGTGGACTCTCTAGAGGTCACAATTCTTATCTGATTTTGCCGAAAAGTCACATTTCTAGGTTGTGTACCGTCACACCATAATCAGTGTCACACCATAATCATTGTCGGCTTCGAATTTCATGAATATCAGACTGGAACTGACCAACAAAATGGCTGCTCCCAATACAGTGAGTGAGAGAGAGAGAGAGAGAGAGAGAGAGAGAGAGAGAGAGAGAGAGCACAAGCTTCATTTGTGGGAAGGGTTTTTAGCAGTAGGGGGAAATGAGGAAGAGGCCCACAAGGTTGAACAAGCAGATTTCGTAGGCGCTGGTATGGGAGGCACTCAACCTTAAACTTCATGCGAGCTGGAATTGTGAGTCAATGTAAGGATAGTAATAATGTAACTGTTATGTATTACAGTAAACTAATGATGTTATAACTTCTATATTTCAGGAAATTGATGATGTTAAAATCTTCCATCAGTGTGTTTTTTGTGATGAGATTTTTCAACAGTATAGTGATTTAGACCTTCACTATCAGCTGCATGTGAACATGAAAAAAACTTATGACCGTAGAGTAAAACTCCGCAAAAGACATGTTAAAAACAAGGAAATTGATAATGCTGTAAAACTCCGCAAAAGATTTGTTAAAAATAAAGAAATTGTTAATTCTGTAAAACCTCACAAAAGACTTGGTAAAAAGAAGGATATTGTTAATGATGTAAAACTCAACGAAGAGAAAATTGATGTGGAAGAACTCAACAAGATACATGTTAAGGAAGAAAAAATTCATATGCAAAACCTAAACAAGATACAAGTTATCGAAGAACTCGACAAGATATTTGCTAAAGAAGAGAAAACTGATGTGGAAAGACCCGACAAAATACATCTTAAAGAAGAGAAAATTGATAGCTTGAATTTTTATCAGTGTAACTTGTGTGATAGAAAATATGATTTATATACTGACTTGGAAGAACACTGTAAAATACATATGGAAGAGGAGGATTCCCCTAATATAGGACAAAATGTTAAAAAGAGTGAATTTATCTCCAGTACTTTGTATCATTGTACTGTTTGTCAAATTTGTTTTGAGCAATATTTAGAGCTAGAAGAACATTGTAAAACTCATGGTTATCAGTGTACAGACAGAGTTTGGTCTTCCATTGGGTACATGTATGTGTAATACTGAGTTTCTGTTTGATGGGCAGGCCTGAAAATAAAAGTTTTAGATGTAACTGACATAATGTCAGGCACTAATGAAATAGTACCTGACATTTTCAACTTAGATCAGTGCCGGACAAAATGACATACACCAGAAGTTTTGTGCCTGACAAAGCCTGAACTGTGCCTTACGTTGTTAGGGTCAGGTGCCTTATTAAGTTATTTCCAGACTTGGTTATAGGAAAAGAACAATTTTAAAGTGCCAATCCCGATGACTTTCTGAGGAATAAAACTGCTTAATTTTGTATTAAAAGAATAAAACCCATTACCTAACGCCGACCAACTAACACAATATTTGTGATACGCTTGTAAATAACTTAAATCCGACAGTCTTCATCAGGAAATGGAGACCGTTGTATTATACAGTATCTGAATAAAACCAGACTTTTTTCTATAAAAAAAATATGTACATGTAGGTGAAATTTACTTTTTGTTATCAAGTACAGTACATGGGTCATTCACTGTATAGACCTCTCAAGAAATGTGAATCGATTATCAGGTCACCCGATGAAAAAATTGACCCAAAATCTTAAAAGGGTTACGTGTCCGGATAAGTAGTGTTGACGTTCACGTCCAAACGACTCAATATTATGAGCTGAAATTTTGAGACAAGATAAATACACCATGCCTCTATATTTTGGTCCATAAATTTCATAAACTCTTGGACTTTAATTTTTGAGACTCTGTTCTTATCGGAATTGACCCTTTAATACTTTCCATGGATGTGTTGTTTGTGATGCGTATTGTCAAGAGTACGAAATGAAATGGAGTTTGACGTCCAATTCTTCTGCTCAGAACTTGGTTAAAGAAGATGGGCATACGCCATATATATACAGTAGTGTACTCAGAGGGAAATTAGGCCAGACAGCGGCACTACGGCATACTCTTAGTCTTATATTGAATTCCAACTGCCAATGGATCTTTAACGTTAACGTGCATGCCAATGTCTACACAGGACTGTTTTTGTCAGGCCCTCCTGAATCACTAACAAGGAGACAACCAAGGACGAAAATCTGGATGAACTTTACAGCCAAGGCAGGGGGTCGAACACCAGACACTCTATGCCAGCGAGCCAGTCGCTTACCAACTTAGCCACCGTGATTCTCATGTGAAGATCAATGATATAGAAGACGTCGAGAATGAATAAATGTGAAAAAAGGGTGATATTCCAAAACTGAAAACAGGGTTCTGTCTAGAAATAAAAATAAAACGTTTAGACAAATCTTTAGGAGCCACGGTGGCTAAGTGTGTAAGAAGCTGGTTCGCTAGCCTAGAGGTTGCATGTTCGTTCCCTGTCTTAGCTGCTGAGAAAGTCCATCAGGACTTTGTGATGTGGTTTCCCCTTGTCGGTAGTGCAGGAAGGAGGGCCTTACAAGGTCAGCTCTCAGCTGTCTAGTCATTAGAATGTGACGAAAAACCGAGGACATGTGTACACATTGGTGTGTATGTAAAAGTTCCCTTTGCATTATCAAAGATTAGGTCATGGTGCCATTGTATGGGCCAAATTATCCTCCATAGCTCATTGTATGGTGTATGCCCATTTTATTAGCCCACTCGCAGCAGAACAGTAGGACGTTAAAGCCCATTTCATTTCATTTTCAAAACTTTTAAATGTGATGTTTGTTTTATGTAATTTTCTCAAATGGGTGGGTCAATTCAATCATCATAAGTCAAACCAGTCAAACATATAATTGTGATGTTTGCAATAATTTATACGCTTAAGCATACCAGATACTCTGAGAAACCCAGAAAATGTTTTTAATGTGATAGTGTTTCTTGTTAAGTCATTTATTACTGTGATGTGAATTATAATTTCATTAAAACGATTCTCTTTGTGAATATGTGATAGTGTTTCTTGTTTAGTTGTTTCTTATTATAGAACGTATAAAAAAAAACTAATGCAGGTGATTCCCCATATCTATCTATCACTGTGATGTAAGCTAAAATTACATTTAACTGATTCCATTTTTATAACATTTTTCAAACTATCTTTTATTTCATTTGAACTTGGATTGGAGAACATACATAATAGACGTTCTTCTTTTTCTCCTGCATTAGATTCACAGTCTGTACACAGTTTTTTATTTACGTCTTCTGAATTTTGATAATGTTTTCTTTATTTGTGAATATGGTCTAAGGGGGAAACTTCGGAGTGGCAGTTGGCACCATCTTCAAACAGGCATTTTGAAGTACAAAATAAGTCACCCCGTGTCAAATTGTTTCGTTTTTTTTAACACTCGATGGCCTACAATGCATTAAGATCTGACTAGTTATAGTGGGAGTTTACATAAGTGGTCCAATGAGTGGTTTTTGACCATATGATGTCAGGCATTGATTAATCAAATAACGCATTGATAACAACTCTTCCAGATCATAATGGCTAATGTACATGTAGTAAAGACGAGTAAAACGAAATTTTGAACTACGAAAACGAAACGAAAGAGGATCTGTGATTTAATCAGATTAGATTTCATGGAGGATTAGATTACAAATCAGCATGGTTCCAAAGGTATTGGAACATTTTTATATTTAAATATTTTTACTTTGTTATCATTTTTTTTTATGTCCAGACTTTGCAATAAATAACAACTAATAAATCTTATTTTTATATGCCCACATTAGAAAAATAAATAAAAGAGTTTCAAGTATAGCTAAATAAAAATGTTTTATTTAGTGTAAATGGGTATATAAAATGAGGCATCATACAACATTGAACTTTCAGAATTAAAACTGTTTGAACATTAGCCTTTCCTGTCTCTGTTTCCCTTGTATAAATTAAAGTAGACTACTAAACATATTGTGAGTTACTAGGGTTGGTAGGATGCAAGTCCAAAGTATATATACACCAAGAGTTAAATGGATGCAAGATGGCTGCCCAGAGTAATCGAATGCGACGATCAAATGATTGACATATGAAAGTTATGGAGCTTTGACCTCTGCCATGTAGAAGAATCTGGTTTTTTAACGTCAGCATAACCAGACAAGAACTGGGAGATGTAAAACCTTGCTCCTGTTTTAAAATATGATTTGGAAATCTTTTAGTGGCCCACGTCTGTCACTCTAGTCAGTCAGCAGTGTCAATGTCATTGTCCATTGCGTCAAAAGTCAAAGTGTAATTGCAATTAAATCACATCAATTTTATGATTTTTATCCCTCTCAACAAAAGTGAAATGGTAGGCCTATATTTACAGCTATTCACTACAGTGTACTGGTTGCTATTATTGGCAATCATGTGTTGTTCTTAGCATTTAACGTCCACTTCCACCGATATCGCAGACAAGTCTTATTTTTCATCTTTATTATCTTAGCGCACAAGCAGGGGTCTTTCATGGGGGGGGGGGGACCGGAGTGCCCAGAGAAAACCCACAAGGTTGAGAAGGCGCCCCTATCTCCGTGCCACATATGCTCACAGCAGTGTCTCGAAGTGCGGCACTCTAAACCACTAGGCCATCCCTCCCCCTCTGGCAATCATGTTTGATCCGATCTACTTTTTTTCATTCCACCACTTTTACTGCTGGTTCGTGGGTAGGGGTTAGGGTAGAATGAGTAAGAGTCAGGTATGTAAGATTAAAAAAATCTATCAACTCAGGGTTAGGAATTAGGGTGGTAAAAACAGCAGTGCCACAAACATACATTTGCCACTAAAACACTGAAATTCAACATAATTTTAACAAACCACTCATACATGGAAGAACTAATCTTCTTGTCAGTTGTTTAACATCCGCTTCCACCTAGGTGGTTGGGTGGCCGCGTTATACTCTTAAGTTATAGGGTCTGTCATTGAGTCAGTTGGTGTGGTTTCTATTCCTACAATGGTTTTCTCTCGGTTTCTATCCCAGACCCTTACTTACAAGGGAATTATTGAAATAATTGAAACCCTATTTCCCTCTCTCTCCCATAATACTACATTTTCCAATCAGATATTAACCAGTTTTCAATCACCAGATACTAAATGATATTAAAACTTAAATATTCCAGGATACTAAGTGATATTAAAATTTAAATATTCCAGGATACTAAGTGATATTAAAACTTAAATATTCCAGGATACTAAGTGATATTAAAACTTTAATATTCCAGGATACTAAGCGATATTAAAACTTAAATATTCCAGAATACTAAGTGATATTAAAACTTTAATATTCCTGGATACTAAGTGATATTAAAACTTAAATATTCCAGGATACTAAGTGATATTAAAACTTAAATATTCCAGGATACTAAATGATATTAAAACTTAAATATTCCAGGATAGGCCTACTAAGTGATATTAAAACTTTAATATTCCAGGATACTAACGATGTTAAAACTTTACATCAGTGTGTTGTTTGTGATGAGATTTTTCAACAGTACAGAGATCTAGAAATCCACAATAAAATACATGTTAAAGAAGAGAAAGTTGATAATGTGACCAATAAAATCAAAATGCAGGACGAGGAGGGTGACATGGATGAAAATAATTTATCTTGTGATGTTGATTTGCATAATGCCTACAAAACCGACATAAAAGACGTAGAAATGGAAGGCATTCAGACATCTTTTAAGGACAATATTTCTAGATTGTCGTTGTTCCGAATCAAACCATATAAATGCACTGTTTGTAAAAAGGCATTTAATCACAAAGGCAATTTAACGGAGCATTTGAAAACTCATTCGGGAGAGAAACCATTTATTTGTGGAATTTGTGACAAATCGTTTCGAATTAAACGTCATTTACAAGTTCACATGAGAATTCATACTGGAGAAAAACCTTACGAATGCGATATTTGTGATAAATCATTCAGGCACCGTGCACGATTCGTGCAGCACAAGAGAATCCATACCGGAGAGAAACCTTTCAAATGCGATTTGTGTGAAAAATCATTTAGTCGTAGCGATGCTCAGCTACAGCACACAAGAAGCCATTCTGATTATAAACCAAATAAATGTGATATTTGCGGGAAATTATTTAGTCGTTTGAACGTCCTTCAGGAGCATATGACAATACACAGCAATGACGAACCGTTTAAATGTGCTGTTTGTGATCAGTCGTTTAATTCTATTCGTTCTCTCGGTGAACATATCTCCGTTCATACAGGATTAAACAATTTTACGTGCGATGTCTGCAACAAAGAATTTTTCCATCCAAATACTTTACAACAGCATAAAAAATGTCATTTTGTGAAGAGACCTTATATATGTGGTGACTGTGACTTAGCGTTCACGTCTGCAAATAAGCTAGCCAATCACATGCGCATTCATACAGGAGAACGTCCGTTTAAATGCGGGGCTTGTGGTAAATCATTTACAAGAATCGATGGTCTAACAAGACACGAGAAAATTCATACTGCAAAAAAACCTTTTAAGTGTAGTTTATGTAGCAATTCGTTTACTTCGAATAATAAATTGGCCAATCACATGGTGTTTCATAGCGGAGAAAAACCTTTTAAATGTGATGTTTGTGATAAAGCATTTGCACGACGAGACGCTTTGAAGAGACATTTGAAAACTCATATGCAGGACATTAACAAAAATATTTCTCGTCAATTACTGTAACACACATAACGACACATTTTGTTCAAATTAATGTTGTTTTTTTTTCTTCTTCGCTGAATGGGGGTTGAGTGATATAGGAATCCCTTGCTATAGACCCTCCCCACCCCCGTGTGTGATGACAATGCCTTGCTTATTACAATATAGTAATAAGTGGATCTCTATTTGAAATAGATCAGTCCAATAATTGTTCACATCAATTCCCTTCATTATTTATAAAATAGTAAGTGCAGGAGGACCGCACTACACGAAAAAAACAAAAACCTACAAGATTAACCTGCGG
The DNA here is from genome assembly GCA_036850965.1 of Patella caerulea. Taxonomy (NCBI): domain Eukaryota; kingdom Metazoa; phylum Mollusca; class Gastropoda; family Patellidae; genus Patella; species Patella caerulea. The sequence goes on from JAZGQO010000011.1 coordinate 49,743,832, forward strand.
AAAATATCAAATCAAGTGAATGGATCCGGGGGCCAGCCGTATTGAAATTTTATCGGCCATTAAACATACAGAATTATGAAATGAAATGAAATGGGGTTTAACGTCCTACTGAATAAATATTATACAAGAGGTAAATCTACTATAAGGCCCCGAGTTCACAAAGCATTCTCAGACTTAAGTTGAGAATTTACTCAAAATTGTTTGCCTTATTTTAATTAAATCACAACATTTTATAATAATTTTGTTCTTTTAATGTATTAAATACATCAATATGAAACTATGTGCAAACTTTTGTGTTACTGGATCAAAGATATTTCTTGTAAACAGTGATTGAAATTCTCAACTTAAGTCTGAGAATGCTTTGTGAACTTGGGGCCAGGTCTCTCTTTAGGCCTGAAATGTTACCTAAATTATTAATTGGACTTTCATTAACCTATCCAGACCATAATCAACTTGGGATGCGGGATGCCATCTGATAGGTCTGATCTTCATTAGATTCGAATCTGGTCCGCTGTGAATAAACCGTAAAAGTGGATAATCGAGACTTGTTAATTATCATAACAAAGGCAACAATGATAATCAAGGCTACTGTACAGCAATTTTGGGAAATGGCTGCCATTTAGGACAGAGATGTATTCTGAAAGTATGAACTAGATAATTGCCTATCCAAACTCATTACTTTTCTACAGGCACTGTAGGGGTTTTAGGGGCTGGATGGCTGCATGGTGAGCGTATGAACATTGTATCGTAAGGTCCGTCATTGAGTTACCTGGCATAGTTTCGATTCCCTGAGGGGGGTGTGTGGGATGGCCTAGTGGTCTAGAGTGCCGTGCTTTGAACTCTAGTGGGCCTGTCACCTCTGGCTTGCGGCTGTGGTTTCGAGCCCTGGTGTGAGCGTATGTGGCATGGAGATAGGGACGCCTTCTAAACCTCGTGGGTTTCCTCTGGGCACTCCGGTTTCCTCCCACTGCTAAAGACCCCTACGCGCAAGCAAATTATTGAAATAAAATTAAACCATGTTAGTCCCAAAATGACCTAGTTTGTGTTGAGTGGACGTTAAACCCCATTTCTCTCTCTCTCGATTCCCTGAATATATGTCATAAGGATCAGTAGGGTCTCCTGTCCAACCTTGTGGGCTTTCTCCAGGTCCTCCCAATCCTAAAGACTCCTATACAGGGCCGTATGTAGGATTTTAAAATTGGGGGTGCAGCAGGGCAGTAGGGCGCCATAGCCTCCACGTAAGTGATATAAGAAAGTTTAGATCAGGGCAAACAAACCCATTGGCGTGTGGGCGCCATTTAAATCAGCCGACTGATCAATGCCTTAAGAGCATCACTGTATGATTATAATTAAGTGTATTATTTTATAATTAAAAGATTGTCAATATTTTTGGGGGGGGGCCATTTTTCGGGGTGCCTTATTTTTCTGGGGCTGCACTGTACCCCCTGCAGTTGCCCGGACAGCGTCACTAAAACCAACTCTTTTATTAAATTCGCACTGCCAAGGGATATTTTTCTTGCACATTAATGTGAATGTTCGTGGTAATGTATCTCAAAAATGCAACATGGGAGGCTATTTGATTAAAATAAAATAAAACCAAGTACGAACAATCGAAACCATTATACAGAATTCAAAGTCCTAAAAAAACCTATTTCATTTTGTTTTTGTTGTTTCAAAATTTTGTTTTACTTGTCTTTACTACACTGGGATCTGGAAGAGTTGTTATCATTGACATGTTCTGAATGATGTGAGATATTAGCCAATGAAACAGTCTGTTACGATGAACTTACGATGCATGTTTTGCATTGAACTGTGGGTAATCCACTAGTAACATCAATGCTTATTAGTCAATCAAATTTCTAACGGCATAGGGTTGTAGGACATCGGGACATGACCTGCAACTGGTCAGATTTTCAAGTATAAAAAAAACATAACGCTAACGCTACAATATACGTCCACATTCCTGCTTTGATTGATATGGTACTTTGTCAAGAAGGCTAGGCGTTGAGGGTCGTACACCAACATCAATAGTTGCCGTCCTTAGAGTATAAGGAATAAGTATACCAAGATAATCCATACAGAATTGTGCCTTCATAACACTAAAGGCAAAAAGTGGGCGTGGCTCTGCCCCTGGGGGTCGGGACATTCATCAAAATCAATAGTGGACGCCCTCAGGCTATAAGGAATACATAAGCCAAGTATCAAGCTGATTCATTCAGAATTGCGGCCTGTAAACGACAAACACAAAAATTGGGCGTGTCTTGCCTGTGTGAGTCGGGACATACAGTTGACGTCCTTAGGCTATGTGGAATACATATCCCAAGTTTAAAGACGATCAATTAAGAATCGTGGCCTGTAGACAACACACACAGACACAAAGTAAAAATGGGCATGGCTCTGCCCCTGGGGGGTTAGGAAATCACCAAAAACAATAGGGGTCATCTTTAGGGTATAAGGAATAGGTTTGTAAAGTTTTAAAAGGATCTGTTAAGAATTGCATCCTGTAGGCGAACACAAGACACAAAAGCATTGGGCGTGGCTCTGTCCCAGGGGGTCCGGCATGCACCAAAAATAATAGTGGTCAGCCTTAGGGTATAAGGAATAAGTATAAAAAAAAGTTTTCAAGACGATCGATTAAGAATAATAATTGTGGCCTGTATGTGACACACTGACAAAAAAAAACTGGGCGTGGCACTGTCCCTTGTGGTCGGGCATGCACCAAAAACAATAGGGATCTTCCTTAAGGTACCAAGAATAAGTACTGTATTCAAAGTTTCAAGATGATACAATTAAAAAATGCAGCCTGTAGACGACAGACAAACAAATACAAGAAATGGGTGTTGCTGTCCCACGGGGGTCGGGCATGCACCCAAAACAAAAGGGATCATCCTTAGGGTATAAGGAATAAGTATTTTAAGTTTCAAGATGACCGATTAAGAATTGTGGCCTGTAGGCGACACACAAAAAGAAAATGGGTGTGACTCTGCCCCTGGGAGTTGGGCATGCACCCCAAATGATAGGAATGTTCCTTAGGGTACAATGAATAAGCCTTCAAAGTTTCAAGATGATACGTTAAGAAATGTGGCTTGTAGACGACAAACAAATAAATACAAGGAATGGGCGTGGCTCTGCCATTGGGGGTCGGGCATGCACCAAAAAACAATACGGATCATCATTAGGGTGTAAAGAGTAAGTATACAAAGTTTTAAGAAAATCCAGTTAGAATTGCTGCCTGTAGGCGACACACAGACACACAAAAAGAAAATGGGCGTGGCTCTGCCCCTGGGGGTTGGGCATGCACCCCAAACGATAGGGATCTTCCTTGGAGTATAAGGAATAAGTATACCAAGTTTGAAGAAAATCCATGAAGAATTGCGCCCTGTAGGCGAACCACAGACACACACACCCACACACACACACACACACACCATTACATGTAAAAGGTGGAAAACGAGGACAGCTGCATCAACCCCCCATACCGAGGGCTGGTTAAATAATGCTCTGAGAGCAGAATTAGGGTCATGTTGGAGTAACCCCGTTTCACCTGATCATGAAATTGCAAATTAAAGTTCTGTATCGGTTTATTTTAGGTATGTGAATTTTTATAGAATAATGTAGGACACACACGTTACAACAATGACACGCGTGTGTGTGCACACATGGAATATATCGAGGACACGGAGACAAGGCTTATAATCGAGGTCACACCATTTGTGTGCACAGGAATGCTACAAAACGAGGTCATTAGTTCTGGAGTTAACAATCGCGGACATCACAGATTTACGTGAAAATAACCTCGAATTAACTCTCCACTGACCACACGAGACTATATGAAAAAAGGTGTAACATACAATATCCGTGTCATTTAGTTTTTCACAATAAATGGCTAACACACAACTACTAGAATAATATAAATTGGGGACGTCAGAACAATTCGCCACGACAACACTGGCATTCCCCTCCATCCCCACCCCCAAAGAGAAACAATCGAAGGCTGTAATTAAAAGATAATTGGATGGAAGTTCATTAGTACAGTGTGTGTCGGATTACTGCAGATATATGACATTTTTATTAACAACTGTGGACGTTATCTGTCCCCGCTAGGTGGGACCGATGTCAGATGTCATTAAACACATGTACATTAAACAGCGGTCCCGCTAATCGAGGACATTATTTATCAAATGGTTGGACTGGTCTGTTCTCGGCCTTTTGTGTAACAATATCAAATCCATACTGCCAATAATGTAGTTGAATTTTTTTAAAAAAAAAACCAGTGTCAAATACCTAAAGTACTGGGGTTAACAATTATAATTCTAAAGAAACACACGTGTGTGATTTGGATTACTATAAATCGAGGACATATTGATTTATGTATGACCAATCGTGGACGTACGTGTTGTCTCCCCTTTGACCACATGTCGAACAAATGTCGTTCTCCGAAGACAGGCCAATATTAAAAATTACAAAAATATTTATTAAATTGTGATTATAATTCCGGATACATTCCCCTTGACATTGCCATGGTAAAGTGTGGACACACAACTGCTCGAATGATAGCAAATTAGGACAAACGGGTGTGTGTGAGTAGGATTAAAATAAATCGAGGACATATCGATTCATGTATTACCAATCGGAAGCGTGATCTGGCTACATTTGAATCAATTACGTTCTCTGATGACTGGTCAGTATTGTAAATTACAAAATTTAATAAAATGGGGTCATTGTCTGATACCACTTAACACACTGGAACTAAACATCGGACCCCCACCGTGGACATTATTTGATAAAACGCTGATTGATCTGTTACCAGGTTTATTTATTGCAACAACAAGTACGGAATTTCATCAGTATAGCCGAAATCTTACTTAACCAGACAGTTCCAAAATGTATTAAAGACTTTGGTTACACCTGCGTGTGTGTCCAATTACTACAGATAGAGGACATTTTGGCTCTTTTATGTTATCTGTCCTCAGTAGTTGTGGCCGATGTCAAATGTAATTAAACACATGTGCATTAAACAGCGGTCCCGCTAATCGAGGACATTATTTTTCAAATGGTTGGACTGGTCTGTTCTCGGCTTTCGGTGTATCAATATCAAGTCTACACTGCCAATAATGTAGTTTAATTTAAAAAGAAAACAGAGTCAAATATCTAAAGTATTGGGGTTAAAAATTATAATTCTAAAGAAACACAAGTGTGTGAGTTGGATTACTATAAACCGAGGACATATTGATTTATGTATTACCAATCGTGGACGTACGTGTTGTCTCCCCTTTGACCACATGTCGAACAAATCTCGTTCCATGAATACAAGCCAATATTATAAATTACAAAAATATTTATCAAATTATGATTATAGTACCGGATACATCCCCTTTTGACACTGCCGTGGTAAAGTGTGGACACATAACTGTTCGAATGATAGCAAATGAGGACAAATGGGTGTGTGTGTGTAGGATTAAAATAAATCGAGGACATATCGATTCATGTATTACCAATCGTAAGCGTGATCTGCCTACCTGAAAAGCCACATTTTGTCCCCCATTTGACTACATAATCAATTACGCTCTCTGATGACTGGTCAATATTATAAATTACAAAATTAAATATCATAACTAAAAGTGGGGCCATTGTCTGATACCACTGAACACACTGGCACTAAACATCGGTCCCCATCACCGAGGACATTATTTGATAAAACGCTGATTGGTCTGTTACAGGTCTATTTATTCCAACAACAAGTTCTGAAATTCATCAATAAAGCCAAAATCTTACTTGACCAGACACTTCCCAAAATATATTAAAGAGTTTAGTCATACACGCGTGTGTGTCCAATTACTACAGATAGAGGACATTTTGGTTCTTTTATGAACAACTGCGGACGTTATCTGTCCTCGGTAGGTGGGACCGATGTCAGATGCTATTAAACACATTTACATTAAACATCGGTCCAGCTAATCGAGAGTAGTATATAAAAATGGTTGGAATGATCTGTTATCGGTGTTCTTTGTAATAATATCAAGATCAGACTGGCAATAATGTATTTGAAATTTTAAAAAAAGACAGTGTCAAATACATCAAGTACCGGGGTTGAAAACTATAATTCTGAGCAAACACACGTGTGTGTGTGGAGGGGATTACTATAAATCGAGGACATATTGATTCATGTATTAACAATCGTGGACGTACGTGTTGTCTCCCCTTTGACCACATGTCGAACAAATTTTCATTCTCTGAAGACTGGACACTATTACAAATTACAAAAATATATACTAAAACATGATTATAATACGGGATACACTCTATTTGACATTAACATTGAGAAATGTGGACACACAACTGTTCGAATGATAGAAAATGAGGACAAACGTGTGCCTGGTAGGGAAATATCGGCTCCCTCAATGGGCGCCAAAGGACGCAATACGAGGCCAACGACCAACGTCCCCATATTGGTATGGCGCCACGTATAGCCGAGTGACTTTGGTAGGGCGCCCACGACAAGATTGGCGCACAACCAATGTCAATTAACAACTGATGGGGCGCGCAAAAGGCTTTGATCTGTGGTGCACCTTATCCCAGAGAGGCGTACATGATTGGTGGGGCGCCCACAACTAGTGCATAATGGCGAATCAGATTGGTTGGGCGCCCATGACTTGATCATGTGGGATGCCTTATTGATCAGGGGAGCGCCCATAATGCCGAGATCACGGGCGCCATTAATATAATGCTAATGAGATTGGTTAGGCGCCCATGAATGAATTGGGGCCCAAAACGGCGTGATAATCTTCAAAATACAAACGGCATGTTTCGTGGGGTGCCTCATCCCGGAGGGGCACCCTTAATTGCGTGTTCTTGGGCTGCCATAATATTGGTTAGGCGCCCACTAATGTATTGGGCACCCAAAACTGCGTGATAATCTTCAAAAGTCTCGCATCCTAACCCGATTCCGAACTTTTCATTTTTCTTATAAATTATTATAGGTATGTTAAAGTCGGTTATTTCCTTCAAATGTTATAATTGTCATATCAAAATATCATAATACGCGAGTAATGCGAAATCGGCATCAAAATTGAAATTTTCCGTCATTTTCAGGTGGAAACACTATTTTCGAGGGGGTGGGGGAGAGCCCCATAGGCAATCTGGTCGTTTGGGCAGACGGGTAAAGTGAAAAAAAATAATATTATCTGGTTGGCAAAATAGAGTGCTCGAAATCTGATAAAATACGTAATTTTCTTATATTTTAATTGAGTACAGCGAATTAGTACTAAATTGACTATGGATTAAAACATTCTGTCTGGAGCCACTCTACTTTGTGCCACTTTTTTCGGGCATCAATTATTATTTGTGAATGCAGCTGCAACAGTCCGATCGGATGGTTGGAATTCAGGTCTGCATAGAGTGAGATTTCGGTTAGAAAACAGTTGGAAAATGAAAGTTGATTTACTCTTGGCTTAAAACAGAAACAGATGTTTAAAAATCCATATGCGGCGGTTGTTTGGGATTCAGGTAAGCCACCGTATTATTCTTCCTGAAACAATGGTCTAAGAACTCCGTCTCTGGTCATTGTTGACCAACAACATAGCAGCCGTTCGTTTAATCTCGGGTCTTCCCTGAAACTTTGAACAGTGATTTATGGTATTGAATCCGTTTAGATAGCTTCGTTTGTCACGCAATTACTTTTTTGCAACACTCTGTTATGCATTGGTTAATTGGGTATAATAAAACCGCGAACCACGACGTAACGTTATATAGACATAATTTATTTTGTCCAATTTGGAGCTCTGTTTAAAGCGTAATGATATTGTTATGTAGTTGTTAATCGGATTTTTTTACCAGTAATAATTTGCAATATAAATTTGCTTCAAATACAGCAGTGTTAAGTGGGTTTATCGCTCTAACCAAACGAAACACTGTGAGGAGTATGGTACGCCATCACGCGCTTGTGAGTACGATTAATACAGATAGAGGACATTTTGATTCTTTTATTAACAACCGTGGACGTTATCTGTCCTCGGTTGGTAGGGCCGATGTCAGACGTTATTAAACACATATGCATTAAACATCGGTCCAGCTTATCGAGGACAGTATTTAACAAACCGTTGGATTTGTGTTATCGGTTTCTGTGTAACAATATCAAGACTAGACTGGCAATAATGTATTTGAAAGAAAAAAAAACAGTGTTAAATTAAAAAATAAATGTCTCAATTAAATACCTCAAGTACCGGGGTTAAAAATTTAATTCTGGGGAAACTCACGTGTGTGCGTGTGTGTGAAGGATTACTATAAATCGAGGACATATTGATGCATTTGACATTGTCATTGTAAAGTGTGGACATACAACTGTTCGAATCATAGAAATTGAGGACAAACGTGTGTGCAGGATTAAAATAAATCGAGGATTTATCGATTCATGTATTACCGATCGTAGGCGTGATCTTTCTTCCTGAAAAAGCCTCATGTTTCTCCCATTTGACCACATTCGATTTAATTTTGTTCTCTGATGACTGGTCAATATTATAAGTTACAAAATTACCTATCATTATTAAAGGTGGGGCCAATGTCCGATACCACTGAACACACTGGCACTATAATTGTTCCCCTAACCAATGACATTATTTAATAAATAGCTGATTGGTCTGTTACCAGGCTTATTTATGCCAATGAAAAGTTCGAAATTTTATCAGTATAGCCGAAACTTAACCAGACAGTTTCAAAATATATTAAAGACTTTAGTCACACGCGCGTGTGTGTCCAATTACTACAGATAGAGGACACTTTGGTTCTTTTATGAACAACTAGGGACGCTATCTGTCCTCGGTAGGTGGGGCCGATGTGAGATGTTATTAAACACGTTTATATTAAACATCGGTCCAGTCAATCGAGGACAGTATATAAAAACGGTTGGATTGGTATGTAATCGGCGTCCGTGTAACAATATCAAGACCAGGTCGACAATTGTCACGTAGAGGAGTTAACTTAAGAGAAATAAACTTTCAATCAAAAAACAATCCGCCATTTTATAACGACGTAACGTAATGATCACGTGATTGTGTGTACACGTTCAAAACAGCTCTATCGAGGACAATGCTCCAAACATGTACATATTCAAATGAACGAGGACGTAGATTTTCAAGAGAATACACACCATAATTTTTTAGGCTATCACACAACACACCCTACATGTACTGTACCGTCAACCGAGGAAAAAAATAGAATTAAAAGAATTTCAGATATATCTCTATATTTAGGCTCTCCTAAACATCCTCAGCAAGTCAGTTCTAACCGAGGACGTCCTCGGTAGACCGAGGACGTCCTCGATTCGACCCAAGTCCTCAATAAGAAGGTGTGTATCCACGTGTGTGTCCTCGTTTTCCACCATTTACATACGCACCATCACACACACACACACACAGACAGGGGCGACGGCATAATACGTTCACATTATGAATGTGGACGTATAAAAAAACACCAAATATTGATCGGTATTTTAATGTGATTGGTGATAAATAAAGGTTTTTATTGACGCCAAGAATTTGTTTGCTAAGTTAATTTCGAATACGAGTGAAAAATTAGCTACTAGTACTCTGCTTACTTTTTTTTTATTCTTAAAACTTTTTATTTTGTAATTTTATTTTAATGTTTATTATAATTCGTATAATTTTCTGGGTTTTTTGTTTTTTCTTTCAATTATTTTTCATCTTCATGGTTTTTTTTTGGGGGGGGGGGGAGAGGTTGTGACAAATTTCTTTGCCATATTGTCTAGGTTATCCAGTCATGAATGGTATCTGACTGCGAGTTGTCTCCCTTAATGTTGTTTTTTCCAGTCAATTGTTTATTCATTTATTAGGCCTAAAAGCTTGTTTTGGGTGTTTTGTTGTTGTTTTTTTTTTTTATTGTGTATGCAATGTTAAGAATCAGAAATGATCGATGGAAACACGACCTAGAACTAAGGGAATGTTTAAAAACTTATGTAGCTAGAAGCCTTAAACGACATGAAATAATTGACCTTGTTCAAGATAAATTTCACGAATACTCCTGGAGTTTGGGATCTCTAGATCGCAGAATGGCATTTTGGGGTATTAAATATATAGACAATACCATTGACATATCGAGATTAAGGAATGTAATACAAGAAGAACTCCAAGGACCTGGGCGTCTTTTAAGTCAAAAGGCAATGCACCAAAAAGTACGACAGGTAGGTTAGATAATATAGGATATTAACCTGCCTGAGGTTGCCCAAGTGTTCTCTATCATATGGATCCGAGGGAGAGTAGGTTTATATCTGACATATACAACGGGTTCACCTTTAAATTTAATGGGCTCTTCTAAATAAGGCAACAGTGATTGGATAATTGCTCGACAGTTTCCGCCAAAATGTTTTTTTTGGGGAGTTTTTTCTTTCACTTTTTTTTTCATCTTCATCCCTGGTTTTTTTTGGGGGGGGGGGGGAGGGAGGGAGGTTGTGACAAATTTCTTTGCCATATGCAAGTGCATACAGTATTGCTGACTGTGACTTTCCTCTAAATCCTTGACAGTAAGCACAAGGAAAGGAAGATGGACTGGCTTCTAATTAAATCTACCCTGTTTTCGTGTCGTATAATCTTGACATATGTACATGTTTTGTTGAATACGTTGTTTTTCAGATCCATCACCTAAATGTCCCCAGAGATCTGGTGTGTTCAGTTATGCAAGAATTACTGGATGATAGTGGATTAGACGAAACATATGGTGTTGGAAAACCCAAACGTCCAAGGAGGAAAAGGAATTTTCATTCAGAAGTAAGTCTAAAACTCTGTACACGCTGCCAACATTTGCAGTAAGTATTTTCAGAAACATATCGGTGACGCACCTGGGTAACAAAAATTTAGCCCCGATTCACACAGCAACAGTCCGATAACATGTAGGAAAACTTAAGAACCATTCCTTGCTTGTATCTACCATTTTGTCTACATCACTTGACAGGGGGTTGTGATGGCCTAGTGGTCTAGAGTGCCGTGCGTAGACATCTAGCTGGCCGGTCACCTCTGGCTTGCAGCTGTGGTTTTGATCCCTGGGTTGAGCGTAAGGGGCGCCTTCTCAACCTCGTGGGTTTCATCCGGGCACTCCGGTTTCCTGCCACTGCTAAGACCCCTACGCTTAAGTGAATTATTGAAATAAAATTAAACTATATGTTAGTCCCGAAATGACCTAGTTTGTGTTGAGTGGACGTTAAACCCCATCTCTCTCTCTCTCTCTCTTTCACGTCACTTGACTCCAGCTAGATCATGTAATTTATGGCCCATTTCTGATTGGATGAAATTTGGCAACATTATAAGCATCTCAGCAACAAAATTGATCTTATATTTATTTTGACAACATTTGGACAACATGTTGCAGAATATTTCGGAACTGTAGACACTATTCACATATTCACCAACATCGCACGTGTGACAATGACAAATGATGCCACTATGCCACATTGTTTTAAAATGAGTATTTCTCGGCTCAAGGGTGAAGTAATTTAACTAGTTTTATCAGTAAATTGTCTTTACATTATTTACATTATCTAGTTTTAACTATTATATCGAGAGCTGCCAGTTCTTTATCTAATCTACCTTATAAGTTATAAGTTGAACAGAAACCAGGTGAGACCAAATGGTTAAAATGAAATGAAATGAAATGGGGTTTAACGTCCTACTCTTCTGCACCTAACCTGGGCTAATGGAAGATGTGCATACGCCATAGTGTGCTATGAAGGAAATTTTGCCCGGGCAGCGGCGCTACGGCCTACTCTTATATCGAATTCCAACTGCCAAAGGGTCTTTTACATGCATGCCAATGTATACACGGAACCTCTGTACTTCGTCCCATCCAAACGACTAGGCAGCTGTCCCTGTCAGGCCCTCCGTCTGCATCACTGACAAGGGGAAATCACGACGGAAAACAAATGGTTAAAGCATATGCGTTGGATCAAAAGATCTGTTCAACCTCGTGGGTTTTTACTGGGTCCTCTGGTTTTCTCCCACTGCTAAAGACCCCTACGCACAAGCGAATTATTAAAATAAAATTGAACCATGTTAGTCCCGAAATGACCTAGTTTATGTCGCGTGGACGGTAAACCCCATCCCTCTCTCTCATTCCTTAGATTAATTCACACTAAATTAAATAATATTTCTTATTGTATCAAGTGGACCTTAAACCCCATTTCACTTTCTCCATTTATCACCCTATAATATTACTACAATGTAATGTATGTCTCATGTGAAGTAAAATGATCAGCAGTGGATATACGCTAGGCCGCTACACAAATAAAATGATCAGCAGTGGATATACGCTTTACTGCTTCAGAAATAAAATAAAATTGGGTTTAACGTCCTATTGCTACGGTCTGATTGGGCCATAATCTGTTTCACAGAGAATTACTTAAAACGTGCAATGACATCACATGGCGAAAATCATTGGTTCAAAGGCTTGTGAATGGTTTACATAAGACGTAACTGCTCCGGCCAAAATGATGCCTTTTACTCATTTTAATACCCATTTATACTAAATATGAAATACTTTTTAACTTCACTTACTTCAAACGTCTTTACTTATTTTTTTAATACATACAAAAAATGTTTTAGAATTTAATTTGTTGAAAGAAATGAAATGAAATGGGGTTTAAAGTCCTACTTTTTTGCACCTAACCTGGTCTAATGAAAGACAGGCATACGCCATGCCAAGGGATCTTTTACGTGCACTCCAATGTGTACACGGGACCTCGTTTTTATTTTATCCCATCCGAACGACTAGGCAGTTGTCCTTGTAGTAGGAAAAAAGGGGTACTAATTAAGTCCCGTCAATGTCATCCTTATCCGTGACTGTAACGGCCTAGCGAATATTCACTGCTGATCAGTGTTAATGTTAATGAAGACACCGATATACCATACGGTGTGGTATGAGAGGAATTTTGTCTGGACCTACTCTTCATTCCAACTGCCAAAGCAGGCCTGGAAATAACGGTTTTAGATGTACATGTATCTGACAAAATGTCAGGCATTAATGAAATAGTACCGGATATTTTCAACTTAGTGTCAGACATTTATTAATAATATCAGACAAAAAGACAAGTATGACAGGCATCAGAGGTTTTGTGTCTGACAAAGCCTGAATCTGTGCCTGACATTTTCAGTGACAGGTGCCTTATTTCCAGGCTTGTGCCTTTTAAGTTCATGTTAATGTGTATGTTTAAGATAATGTTATGTTGCAGTCAAGTAGTTTATTCATCCCTTGATTCTGTGAATTAAGAAAACATTTTGCCACCAAAGTGATTTGGGTGCTTTTTGATGAACACTTTCTTTCCTGATTGCTCAGTTATCCTAATGATAAAATGTGATATTTTAGTAGTTTGGTTTAATTTTTATTTTGTTTATTTATATATATATATATATTTTGCTGCATTAAGAATATGTCTTAAAATGTTATTTTCCCCCATAAAACCAGGTAACGTAACACTATGTTTCCACTCGGCAAACCTCGGCTGAGATGCAAGGTACCGAAATACACGAGGTTTGCCGAGTGAATATGTTTCGTGATATTGACGCTAAGAATATGTTTGCTAACTTCATTTCGAATACAGGCGAGAGTTTAGCTACCGAACACAAATTGGCCGCCTATTCGGCTAGCCAGCTATTCGACCGATCCAGCTGGCCACCTGTTCGTTGGCAACCTATTCAGAATTAAGACAACAGTCGCCCAAACTCATCTATTTTTACCAACCAATAAAATCCAACGTTACGTCTATCAAATGAAAGTAGAATAATATACTATTTTTTATCCATTCCTTTAGCTCAGAATAGAGGTGTAATTTCGCATTATCGTACAAAATTCTAGACATTCAACTAAATATATTCCGAAAGGTAATTAAATAGGCTTTCCAGATATTATTAGTAAAAGTTGGCACAATCATATTAAAGGGGTGCGCTCTCATCCTAAACGTCGACAATTTTTCAATATTTTAAACTCAAAGAACGGTAATATTCCGAGTCAAAATTCGCACCATCGTACAAAATTCTTAGCAACCAGCTATATATATTCTGAAAGGTAATTGATTACGCTTTCCAAATATTATTAGTAAAAGTTGGCACAATCATATTAAAGGGGCGCGCTCTCAACCTGAATATAGCCAATTTTTCAATATTCTATATGTAAAGATAGACCGGTATTTTATTCGAAGTCCAAATTCGGACCATCGTACAAAATTCTGAGCAACCAGCTATATATATTCTGAAAGGTAATTGAATAAGCTTTCCAAATATTATTAGTAAAAGTTGGCACAATCATATTAAAGGGGCGCGCTCTCAACCTACAAATCGCCATTTTTTCAATATTTTAAACTGAAAGAATGGTAATATTCCGAGTCGAAATTCGGACCATCGTACAAAATTCTGAGCAACCAGCTATATATATTCTGAAAGGTACTTGAATAAGCTTTCCAAATATTATTAGTAAAAGTTGGCACAATCATATTAAAGGGGCGCGCTCTCAACCTGAACATAGCCAATTTTTCAATATTATATATGTAAAGATAGACCGGTATTTTATTCGAAGTCCAAATTCGGACCATCGTACAAAATTCTCAGCATCCAGCTATATATATTCTGAAAGGTAATTGGATAAGCTTTCCAAATATTATTACTAAAAGTTGGCACAATCATATTAAAGGGGCGCGCTCTCAACCTGAACATAGCCAATGTTTCAACATTTAAAGTGAAAGAACGGTAATATTCCGAGTCGAAATTCGGACCATCGTACAAAATTCTGAGCATCCAGCTATATATATTCTGAAAGGCAATTGCATAAGCGTTCCAAATATTATTAGTAAAAGTTGGCACAATCATATTAAAGGGGCGCGCTCTCAACCTGAACATAGGCAATTTTTCAATATTCTGAATGTAAAGACAGACCGGTATTTTTTTCGAAGTCCAAATTCCAACTATCGTACAAAATTCTAAGCATCCAGCTATATATATTCTGAAAGGTATTTGCATCAACTTTCCAAATATTATTAGTAAGAGTTGGCACAATCATATTAAAGGGACGCGCTCTCAACCTACAAATCGCCATTTTTTCAATATTTTAAACTGAAAGAATGGTAATATTCCGAGTCGAAATTCGGACCATCGTACAAAATTCTGAGCAACCAGCTATATATATTCTGAAAGGTAATTGAATAAGCTTTCCAAATATTATTAGTAAAAGTTGGCACAATCATATTAAAGGGGCGCGCTCTCAACGTGAACATAGCCAATGTTTCAACATTTAAAGTGAAAGAACGGTAATATTCCGAGTCGAAATGCGGACCATCGTACAAAATTCTGAGCATCCATCTATATATATTCTGAAAGGTAATTGGATAAGCTTTCCAAATATTATTAGTAAAAGTTGGCACAATCATATTAAAGGGGCGCCCTCTCAACCTACAAATAGCCAATTTTTTAATATTTTAAAAAGAAAGAACGGCAATATTCCGAGTCGAATTCGGACTATCGTACAAAATTCTAAGCATCCAGCTATATATATTCTGAAAGGTAATTGCATAAGCTTTCCAAATATTATTAGTAAAAGTTGGCACAATCATATTAAAGGGGCGCGCTATCAACCTGAACATAGCCAATTTTTTAATATTTTAAAGTGAAAGAACGGCAATATTCCGAGTCCAAATTCGGACTATCGTACAAAATTCTCAGCATCCAGCTATATATATTCTGAAAGGTAATTGGATAAGCTTTCCAAATATTATTAGTAAAAGTTGGAACAATCATATTAAAGGGGCGCCCTCTCAACCTGAACATAGCCAATTTTTCAATATTCTGAATGTAAAGACAGACCAGTATTTTTTTCGAAGTCCAAATTCGAACTATCGTACAAAATTCTAAGCATCCAACTATATATATTCTGAAAGGTATTTGCATAGGCTTTCCAAATATTATTAGTAAAAGTTGGCACAATCATATTAAAGGGGCGCGCTCTCAACCTGAACATAGCCAATGTTTCAACATTTAAAATGAAAGAACGGTAATATTCCGAGTCGAAATTCGGACCACCGTACAAAATTCTGAGCATCCATCTATATATATTCTGAAAGGTAATTGGATAAGCTTTCCAAATATTATTAGTAAAAGTTGGCACAATCATATTAAAGGGGCGCCCTCTCAACCTACAAATAGCCAATTTTTTAATATTTTAAAGTGAAAGAACGGCAATATTCCGAGTCGAATTCGGACTATCGTACAAAATTCTAAGCATCCAGCTATATATATTCAGAAAGGTATTTGCATAAACTTTCCAAATATTATTAGTAAAAGTTGGCACAATCATATTAAAGGGGCGCGCTCTCAACCTACAAATCGCCATTTTTTCAATATTTTAAACTGAAAGAATGGTAATATTCCGAGTCGAAATTCGGACCATCGTACAAAATTCTGAGCAACCAGCTATATATATTCTGAAAGGTAATTGAATAAGCTTTCCAAATATTATTAGTAAAAGTTGGCACAATCATATTAAAGGGGCGCGCTCTCAACCTGAACATAGCCAATGTTTCAACATTTAAAGTGAAAGAACGGTAATATTCCGAGTCGAAATGCGGACCATCGTACAAAATTCTGAGCATCCATCTATATATATTCTGAAAGGTAATTGGATAAGCTTTCCAAATATTATTAGTAAAAGTTGGCACAATCATATTAAAGGGGCGCCCTCTCAACCTGAACATAGCCAATTTTTCAATATTCTGAATGTAAAGACAGACCAGTATTTTTTTCGAAGTCCAAATTCGAACTATCGTACAAAATTCTAAGCATCCAGCTATATATATTCTGAAAGGTAATTGCATAAGCTTTCCAAATATTATTAGCAAAAGTTGGCACAATCATATTAAAGGGGCGCGCTATCAACCTGAACATAGCCAATTTTTTAATATTTTAAAGTGAAAGAACGGCAATATTCCGAGTCCAAATTCGGACTATCGTACAAAATTCTCAGCATCCAGCTATATATATTCTGAATGGTAATTGGATAAGCTTTCCAAATATTATTAGTAAAAGTTGGCACAATCATATTAAAGGGGCGCCCTCTCAACCTGAACATAGCCAATTTTTCAATATTCTGAATGTAAAGACAGACCAGTATTTTTTTCGAAGTCCAAATTCGAACTATCGTACAAAATTCTAAGCATCCAGCTATATATATTCTGAAAGGTAATTGCATAAGCTTTCCAAATATTATTAGTAAAAGTTGGCACAATCATATTAAAGGGGCGCGCTCTCAACCTGAACATAGCCAATGTTTCAACATTTAAAATGAAAGAACGGTAATATTCCGAGTCGAAATTCGGACCACCGTACAAAATTCTGAGCATCCATCTATATATATTCTGAAAGGTAATTGGATAAGCTTTCCAAATATTATTAGTAAAAGTTGGCACAATCATATTAAAGGGGCGCCCTCTCAACCTACAAATAGCCAATTTTTTAATATTTTAAAGTGAAAGAACGGCAATATTCCGAGTCGAATTCGGACTATCGTACAAAATTCTAAGCATCCAGCTATATATATTCTGAAAGGTAATTGCATAAGCTTTCCAAATATTATTAGTAAAAGTTGGCACAATCATATTAAAGGGGCGCGCTCTCAACCTGAACATAGCCAATGTTTCAACATTTAAAATGAAAGAATGGTAATATTCCGAGTCGAAATTCGGACCATCGTACAAAATTCTGAGCAACCAGCTATATATATTCTGAAAGGTAATTGAATAAGCTTTCCAAATATTATTAGTAAAAGTTGGCACAATCATATTAAAGGGGCGCGCTCTCAACCTGAACATAGCCAATGTTTCAACATTTAAAGTGAAAGAACGGTAATATTCCGAGTCGAAATGCGGACCATCGTACAAAATTCTGAGCATCCATCTATATATATTCTGAAAGGTAATTGGATAAGCTTTCCAAATATTATTAGTAAAAGTTGGCACAATCATATTAAAGGGGCGCCCTCTCAACCTGAACATAGCCAATTTTTCAATATTCTGAATGTAAAGACAGACCAGTATTTTTTTCGAAGTCCAAATTCGAACTATCGTACAAAATTCTAAGCATCCAGCTATATATATTCTGAAAGGTAATTGCATAAGCTTTCCAAATATTATTAGTAAAAGTTGGCACAATCATATTAAAGGGGCGCGCTATCAACCTGAACATAGCCAATTTTTTAATATTTTAAAGTGAAAGAACGGCAATATTCCGAGTCCAAATTCGGACTATCGTACAAAATTCTCAGCATCCAGCTATATATATTCTGAATGGTAATTGGATAAGCTTTACAAATATTATTAGTAAAAGTTGGCACAATCATATTAAAGGGGCGCCCTCTCAACCTACAAATAGCCAATTTTTTAATATTTTAAAGTGAAAGAACGGCAATATTCCGAGTCGAATTCGGACTATCGTACCAAATTCTAAGCATCCAGCTATATATATTCTGAAAGGTAATTGCATAAGCTTTCCAAATATTATTAGTAAAAGTTGGCACAATCATATTAAAGGGGCGCCCTCTCAACCTGAACATAGCCATTTTTTTAATATTTTAAAGTGAAAGAACGGCAATATTCCGAGTCGAATTCGGACTATCGTACAAAATTCTAAGCATCCAGCTATATATATTCTGAAAGGTATTTGCATAAACTTTCCAAATATTATTAGTAAAAGTTGGCACAATCATATTAAAGGGGCGCGCTCTCAACCTACAAATCGCCATTTTTTCAATATTTTAAACTGAAAGAATGGCTATGTTCAGGTTGAGAGCGCGCCCCTTTAATATGATTGTGCCAACTTTTACTAATAATATTTGGAAAGCCTATTCAATTACCTTTCAGAATATATATAGCTGGTTGCTCAGAATTTTGTACGATGGTCCGAATTTCGACTTCGAAAAAAATACTGGTCTGTCTTTACATTCAGAATATTGAAAAATTGGCTATGTTCAGGTTGAGAGGGCGCCCCTTTAATATGATTGTGCCAACTTTTACTAATAATATTTGGAAAGCTTATCCAATTACCATTCAGAATATATATAGCTGGATGCTGAGAATTTTGTACGATAGTCCGAATTTGGACTCGGAATATTGCCGTTCTTTCACTTTAAAATATTAAAAAATTGGCTATGTTCAGGTTGAGAGGGCGCCCCTTTAATATGATTGTGCCAACTTTTACTAATAATATTTGGAAAGCTTATGCAATTACCTTTCAGAATATATATAGCTGGATGCTTAGAATTTGGTACGATAGTCCGAATTCGACTCGGAATATTGCCGTTCTTTCACTTTAAAATATTAAAAAATTGGCTATTTGTAGGTTGAGAGGGCGCCCCTTTAATATGATTGTGCCAACTTTTACTAATAATATTTGGAAAGCTTATCCAATTACCTTTCAGAATATATATAGCTGGATGCTGAGAATTTTGTACGATAGTCCGAATTTGGACTCGGAATATTGCCGTTCTTTCACTTTAAAATATTAAAAAATTGGCTATGTTCAGGTTGATAGCGCGCCCCTTTAATATGATTGTGCCAACTTTTACTAATAATATTTGGAAAGCTTATGCAATTACCTTTCAGAATATATATAGCTGGATGCTTAAATTTTGTACGATAGTCCGAATTCGACTCGGAATATTGCCGTTCTTTCACTTTAAAATATTAAAAAATTGGCTATTTGTAGGTTGAGAGGGCGCCCCTTTAATATGATTGTGCCAACTTTTACTAATAATATTTGGAAAGCTTATGCAATTACCTTTCAGAATATATATAGCTGGATGCTTAGAATTTTGTACGATAGTTCGAATTTGGACTTCGAAAAAAATACTGGTCTGTCTTTAAATTCAGAATATTGAAAAATTGGCTATGTTCAGGTTGAGAGGGCGCCCCTTTAATATGATTGTGCCAACTTTTACTAATAATATTTGGAAAGCTTATCCAATTACCATTCAGAATATATATAGCTGGATGCTGAGAATTTTGTACGATAGTCCGAATTTGGACTCGGAATATAGCCGTTCTTTCACTTTAAAATATTAAAAAATTGGCTATGTTCAGGTTGAGAGGGCGCCCCTTTAATATGATTGTGCCAACTTTTACTAATAATATTTGGAAAGCTTATCCAATTACCATTCAGAATATATATAGCTGGATGCTGAGAATTTTGTACGATAGTCCGAATTTGGACTCGGAATATTGCCGTTCTTTCACTTTAAAATATTAAAAAATTGGCTATGTTCAGGTTGAGAGGGCGCCCCTTTAATATGATTGTGCCAACTTTTACTAATAATATTTGGAAAGCTTATGCAATTACCTTTCAGAATATATATAGCTGGATGCTTAGAATTTTGTACGATAGTCCGAATTCGACTCGGAATATTGCCGTTCTTTCACTTTAAAATATTAAAAAAATGGCTATTTGTAGGTTGAGAGGGCGCCCCTTTAATATGATTGTGCCAACTTTTACTAATAATATTTGGAAAGCTTATCCAATTACCTTTCAGAATATATATAGATGGATGCTCAGAATTTTGTACGATGGTCCGCATTTCGACTCGGAATATTACCGTTCTTTCACTTTAAATGTTGAAACATTGGCTATGTTCAGGTTGAGAGCGCGCCCCTCTAATATGATTGTGCCAACTTTTACTAATAATATTTGGAAAGCTTATTCAATTACCTTTCAGAATATATATAGCTGGTTGCTCAGAATTTTGTACGATGGTCCGAATTTCGACTCGGAATATTACCATTCTTTCAGTTTAAAATATTGAAAAAATGGCGATTTGTAGGTTGAGAGCGCGCCCCTTTAATATGATTGTGCCAACTTTTACTAATAATATTTGGAAAGTTTGTGCAAATACCTTTCTGAATATATATATCTGGATGCTTAGAATTTTGTACGATAGTCCGAATTCGACTCGGAATATTGCCGTTCTTTCACTTTAAAATATTAAAAAATTGGCTATTTGTAGGTTGAGAGGGCGCCCCTTTAATATGATTGTGCCAACTTTTACTAATAATATTTGGAAAGCTTATCCAATTACCTTTCAGAATATATATAGATGGATGCTCAGAATTTTGTACGATGGTCCGAATTTCGACTTGGAATATTACCGTTCTTTCATTTTAAATGTTGAAACATTGGCTATGTTCAGGTTGAGAGCGCGCCCCTTTAATATGATTGTGCCAACTTTTACTAATAATATTTGGAAAGCTTATGCAATTACCTTTCAGAATATATATAGCTGGATGCTTAGAATTTTGTACGATAGTTCGAATTTGGACTTCGAAAAAAATACTGGTCTGTCTTTACATTCAGAATATTGAAAAATTGGCTATGTTCAGGTTGAGAGGGCGCCCCTTTAATATGATTGTGCCAACTTTTACTAATAATATTTGGAAAGCTTATTCAAGTACCTTTCAGAATATATATAGCTGGTTGCTCAGAATTTTGTACGATGGTCCGAATTTCGACTGGGAATATTACCATTCTTTCAGTTTAAAATATTGAAAAATTGGCTATTTTTAGGTTGAGAGTGCGCCCCTTTAATATGATTGTGCCAACTTTTACTAATAATATTTAGAAAGCTTATGCAATTACCTTTCAGAATATATATAGCTGGATGCTCAGAATTTTGTACGATGGTCCGAATTTTGACTCAGAATATTACCATTCTTTCAGTTTAAAATATTGAAAAAATGGCTATTTGTAGGTTGAGAGCGCGCCCCTTTAATATGATTGTGCCAACTTTTACTAATAATATTTGGAAAGCTTATCCAATTACCTTTCAGAATATATATAGATGGATGCTCAGAATTTTGTACGATGGTCCGAATTTCGACTGGGAATATTACCATTCTTTCAGTTTAAAATATTGAAAAAATGGCTATTTATAGGTTGAGAGCGCGCCCCTTTAATATGATTGTGCCAACTTTTACTAATAATATTTGGAAAGCTTATGCAATTACCTTTCAGAATATATATAGCTGGATGCTTAGAATTTTGTACGATAGTCAGAATTCGACTCGGAATATTGCCGTTCTTTCACTTTAAAATATTAAAAAATTGGCTATTTGTAGGTTGAGAGGGCGCCCCTTTAATATGATTGTGCCAACTTTTACTAATAATATTTGGAAAGCTTATCCAATTACCTTTCAGAATATATATAGATGGATGCTCAGAATTTTGTACGATGGTCCGCATTTCGACTCGGAATATTACCGTTCTTTCACTTTAAATGTTGAAACATTGGCTATGTTCAGGTTGAGAGCGCGCCCCTTTAATATGATCGTGCCAACTTTTACTAATAATATTTGGAAAGCTTATTCAATTACCTTTCAGAATATATATAGCTGGTTGCTCAGAATTTTGTACGATGGTCCGAATTTCGACTCGGAATATTACCATTCTTTCAGTTTAAAATATTGAAAAAATAGCGATTTGTAGGTTGAGAGCGCGCCCCTTTAATATGATTGTGCCAACTTTTACTTATAATATTTAGAAAGAATATATATAGCTGGACGCTTAGAATTTTGTACGATAGTCCGAATTCGACTCGGAATATTGCCGTTCTTTCACTTTAAAATATTAAAAAATTGGCTATGTTCAGGTTGATAGCGCGCCCCTTTAATATGATTGTGCCAACTTTTACTAATAATATTTGGAAAGCTTATGCAATTACCTTTCAGAATATATATAGCTGGATGCTTAGAATTTTGTACGATAGTCCGAATTCGACTCGGAATATTGCCGTTCTTTCACTTTAAAATATTAAAAAATTGGCTATTTGTAGGTTGAGAGGGCGCCCCTTTAATATGATTGTGCCAACTTTTACTAATAA
Organism: Patella caerulea; assembly: GCA_036850965.1. NCBI lineage: Eukaryota > Metazoa > Mollusca > Gastropoda > Patellidae > Patella > Patella caerulea. The sequence continues at coordinate 49,766,734 of JAZGQO010000011.1, forward strand.
TATTTGGAAAGCTTATTCAAGTACCTTTCAGAATATATATAGCCGGTTGCTCAGAATTTTGTACGATAGTTCGAATTTGGACTTCGAAAAAAATACTGGTCTGTCTTTACATTCAGAATATTGAAAAATTGGCTATGTTCAGGTTGAGAGGGCGCCCCTTTAATATGATTGTGCCAACTTTTACTAATAATATTTGGAAAGCTTATCCAATTACCTGTCAGAATGTATATAGATGGATGCTGAGAATTTTGTACGATAGTCCGAATTTGGACTCGGAAATATTGCCGTTCTTTCACTTTAAAATATTAAAAAATTGGCTATGTTCAGGTTGAGAGGGCGCCCCTTTAATATGATTGTGCCAACTTTTACTAATAATATTTAGAAAGCTTATGCAATTACCTTTCAGAATATATATAACTGGATGCTGAGAATTTTGTACGATGGTCCGAATTTGGACTTCGAATAAAATACCGGTCTATCTTTACATATAGAATATTGAAAAATTGGCTATATTCAGGTTGAGAGCGCGCCCCTTTAATATGATTGTGCCAACTTTTACTAATAATATTTGGAAAGCGTAATCAATTACCTTTCAGAATATATATAGCTGGTTGCTAAGAATTTTGTACGATGGTGCGAATTTTGACTCGGAATATTACCGTTCTTTGAGTTTAAAATATTGAAAAATTGTCGACGTTTAGGATGAGAGCGCACCCCTTTAATATGATTGTGCCAACTTTTACTAATAATATCTGGAAAGCCTATTTAATTACCTTTCGGAATATATTTAGTTGAATGTCTAGAATTTTGTACGATAATGCGAAATTACACCTCTATTCTGAGCTAAAGGAATGGATAAAAAATAATATATTATTCTACTTTCATTTGATAGACGTAACGTTGGATTTTATTGGTTGGTAAAAATAGATGAGTTTGGGCGACTGTTGTCTTAATTCTGAATAGGTTGCCAACGAACAGGTGGCCAGCTGGATCGGTCGAATAGCTGGCTAGCCGAATAGGCGGCCAATTTGTGTTCGGTAGATTAGCTACGCTCGGTACATTCGCAAACTATTAATGGTAGCTAGTTCTTTTGTCACCCGTTACAAAACTGTCTTTCTGCCGAATTTAATCGTACAATGGACACTTTAAAGTTTTGAATCAAAACAATAAATCAACCAATTAATAGTCAATACTTACTTCTGGCTCGGCGCGAGCCGGCTATATATTTTGTCCGCCATTTTGCCCGTCAGCTCAAATCGAAAGAAGATTTTATTGCAAACCAGTTATAATAATGGTTAAGAGATGTGCTTGGGGTAATTGTAATTCTGACAGTAGATACCCAGAGAGACTGGCGGGAGGAATAACTTTTATTCCTTTCCCTAAATTAGGTAGAACACGTGATAAAGCCAGACGGTGGATTCATTTTATGTGGACGACCACACGAGAAGTTAAACGAAGATATTCTGGCTGAGCGGAGAAAAGCAAAACATCTGTTTGTCTGCTCGAAGGTTATTATGTATATCTAGATCGAGACGTATTTATTATTTGCAAAATCAACAACCCTATACAGCTGTACCTGGCCAGCATCGTTTTTCGAAAATTATATTTTTTTAATTGTTCATTTGATCTGTTTCGAAATCTAGTAGTTTCGTTACAAATAAAGTCGTTTCGTACGAGGTGGATGAGGTTGATTCGTTACTCACTTGAGAGGTTTAATTTCAAAGTGAAACTGAGGCTATATATAATCATATAATCACAATATAGCTTGTATGTTGCCTTCACCACTGGTCCTTCCCTCTTTCTTTTCTTTCCTCACCCTCTCCTTCCTTTTTCTTTTCTTCTTTCTCTTTTTTCTTTATTATACTAATTTATAGGCTTAAGCCCATTTTTATTTTAAGATCATGTTCAGTACGAACAGAAAGCTCTAACCGTCAAATTAGTATTTTGGTGTCTTTCTTTAATTTGATTTATATTAACTGGGAGTTGTACTTACCTATATAATATATATATCATACACAATAATGAGCTAGACAATATATTAAAAAAAAAAAAAAAAAAAAAAAAATATGTAGGCCCTACAACTATCTGACTTATTAAAAAAGAATTGCTGACACTGCTTCCTTTTGGAAAAAATAAGATAGTTGCTAAAAAGAAACCATGCTAAAATTTTCAGTCAAATTGCCTCACTCTGAACCCAGATTTTAGTATTAGCAATTTAATTTTAAGCAAACCTTGATCGTTAATACGACTATTGTTACAATAATAAAATCTTGAATATCAATTTTTCCAGTTCATCATCATGTATAAAACCAATGAAAATCAGACACATAAAGATGGCATCAAGAGTTGATTGTGGTCTTTTCATTTTAATAAATTTCTAATTAATGTTTATAATGTTTAAAGGAGCTAAATCGCTAATGTTTTGGACCTGCATGCACCAAGCATTTAGTAATATAATCTGATTGTATGTCAACTGATTTCCATTCAATTCATTACGTTTTGACTATAATTTCAAATTAGTTATATCCAGCGAAATACGACATGAGTCTCAACTCTCAACCAAATGGCGATTTCTAGCGCCTTGTTTGTTATTCTAGTCTATTGCATAAGATATAGCATTACCGTTTGACAGGAGTTGCCAAATATGTCTTGCCTCATTCTTTCTGGTTACTTGTTACAAATGACACTGGTACACGATTCGTGTAGCACACTGGGACACGATTCGTGTAGCACACTGGGACACGATTGGTGTACCAGACTGGGACACGATTCCTGTACCACACTGGGACACGATTCCTGTACCACACTGGGACACGATTCCTGTACCACACTGGGAGACGATTCCTGTAGCACACTGGGACACGATTTGTGTAGCAATGATAAAATGTACATGTATGTTTAATGTCAGTATCTCCTCTCGCACTAATAGCAGAAGTAGCAGCCAAGTAGCCTAGTTGCAGGCCTGGAAATAACGGTTTTAGATGTACCGAACAAAATTTCAGACTCTAATATTAAATAGTACCTGACATTTTTATACGCCCACATTTTTATGTGGACGTATATTGTCGTCGCCCCCGTCCGTCCGTCCGTCCACATTTTTTTGTGAACAGTCTACAGGTCACAATTTTTATCCGATTTCAATTAAACTTAAAATATAAGTTTATCACCATAAGATCTCGGTTCCTTTCGATATTGGCATGTATCGGACTGTAACTTCATGGGTTATGGCCCCTGATTGTACGAAAAATCACGTTTTTTAGCTTGTGAACAGCGTAGAGGTCACAATTTTGAACCGATTTGGATGAAACTTGACATGTATGTTTATAACCCAAAGATCTTGGTTCCTTTCGATATTTGCGCCCATCGGATCGTAACTTCCTGAATTATGGCCCCTGATTGTCCGAAAAATCGCCCTTTTTAACTTGTGGTTCCTCTAGAGGTCACAATTGTTATCCGATTTAAAAAATCGTTTGATTATATCACCGTTGCATGGTTATGAATGTTGAATTCGAATTTCGTGAAAATCGGACCAAAATTGACGGACAAAATGGCCGCCGTTTGTACGCGAATAGTGTGAAAATATGTTATATCAAGGTTGTGGACCTTATAGAGGTCACAATTTTGAACCGATTTTGATGAAACTTGACATGTATGTTTATAACCCAAAGATCTTGGTTCCTTTCGATATTTGCGCCCATCGGATCGTAACTTCCTGAATTATGGCCCCTGATTGTCCGAAAAATTGCCCTTTTTAGCTTGTGGTCCCTCTGAAGGTCAAAATTGTTATCGGATTTAAAAAATCGTTTGATTATATCACCGTTCCATGGTTACGAAGGTTGAGTTCGAATTTCATGAAAATCGGACCAAAATTGACGGACAAAATGGCCGCCGTTTGTACGCGAATAGTGTGAAAATATGTTATATCAAGGTTGTGGACCTTATAGAGGTCACAATTTTGAACCAATTTTGATGAAACTTGACATGTATGTCTATAACCCAAAGATCTTGGTTCCTTTCGATATTTGCGCCCATCGGATCGTAACTTCCTCAATTATGGCCCCTGATTGTCCAAAAAATCGCCCTTTTTAGCTTGTGGTCCCTCTGGAGGTCAAAATTGTTATTCGATTTAAAAAACCGTTTGATTATATCACGATTCCATGGTTATGAAGGTTGAGTTTGAATTTGGGAAAATCGGACCAAAATTGACGGACAAAATGGCCGCTGTTTGTATGCGAATAGTGTGAAAACATGTTATATCAAGGTTGTGGACCCTATAGAGGTCACAATTTTGAACCGATTTTGATGAAACTTGACATGTATGTTTATAACCCAAAGATCTTGGTTCCTTTCGATATTTGTGCCCATCGGGTCATTACTTCCTGAATTATGTCCCCTGATTGTACGAAAAATCACCCTTTTTAGCTTGTGGTCCCTCTGGAGGTCACAATTATTATCTGATTTAAAAAAAAACGTTTGATTATAAAAACCAAACAAATTCTAATGATTTTCTGATAATTCCTTAATATGCGACAACTCTTGTTGACTGCCCGGACGATTTGGCTGCTGTGTGGGCGTATGTTTTGTTGCCTGGCAACCTATTTTTAACTTAGTGCTGGACATGTATTAATAATACCATTAAAAAAGACAAAACAGTACCTGAAAAATGACAGGAAGATGTTTAGTGCCTGACAAAGCCTGAATCTGTGCCTGACATTGTCAGCAACAGGTGCCCTTTTCCAGGCTTGGTGTCAGGAAACAAACTTTTTGTATTGTTTATCATATTTGAACTGTTTCTTGTTTGGCTGTAACTGCAATAAGTTAATAAAAATGTTAAAAAAGGAACCGGTAGATAAAGCAGATACTCGCATCAAGTAGTAATTATCTTCCTGGAATAGTCCCATACATGCAGGTCTATCATTATTCGTGTTCTATTTTTTCATTTTTCAGCACTTTGTAAATGGTCAACAAGATCCGACATCTGCTCCACATTATAGTCAAGTTACACGACCAAGACAACCACGCAAAACCAGAAGTAAAGTTTCTAAGAAATCAAAGACTTCAAGGTAACAATGGGTTTATCAGCTTCAGGAAAGTGAGAAGGTTTTAGTTTTTTTTTTTACATAGACTAAGCCCGTGGCCCAATCCCATTCAGCAGCCTGTATAAAAATATTGTTTAAAGAAAAATCTTTAAGCTTGATTTTTTTTTTACCTGTCGCATGTGCTTAACGTATCCCATATACAGAGGTCCATACATTCTGATTAAAACACAGATCCTATTTCGTTTCGTTTTTATAGGTCAAAATTTTGTTCTACTTGTCTTTACTACATTAGGATCTGAAAGACTTGTTTGTTATTTAACTCGTGTTCTACTTGAAATGAGGGGTCAGCCAATCAAATTGTCTGATGAATCGAGGGTTTGACCTTTTTTAAGCGGAATTATGGGTAGGCATTATCAGCGATAGAAATCAAAACAAAGCAACAATGATTCTGATTGGTTAATCGAATGACTGGGGTTATAGGGTCAAATCTCGCGTGCTTGATATCTGAACTGACTGAACATGACCTCCCGCTATAACTTGTTAGATCTAAATGTAGTGTAGGCCATCGAAATTATAAAAAAAACGAAAAGAAATATTGATCTGAATTTCAATTAGATTGGAGGTCCATAATTACTATTATGGGGGATTGGGTTAGAAAATGGAGTAACCTGTGTATTTTATATCATAAGATATGTCATTGAGTCAAGTGGCATGGTTTTGATTCCCTGGTTGTATGTGACAAGGAGTAGGGTCGAATGTCCAACCTTGTGGGTTTTCTCCTGGTTTTCTGGTTTCCTCCCACTGGTAAAGACTGCTATGAGATAGGGGCGCCTTCTCAACCTTGTGGGTTTTCTCCATGTTCTCCGTTTTCCTCCCACTGGTAAAGACTGCTATGTGTAAGCAAATTGTTGAAATAAAATAAATTGAACCATATAGATTCTTCCCGAAATGACCTAGTTTGTGTCGGTTGTGGCGAGTAGACATTAAACATCATGTTTGATTTATTAGCCAATGAAATCGTATGTTGTGGCTATTTCTTGACGTGTGTGGTGCACAGAACTGTGGTTATCCCACTAGAAACATCAACTCTGATTGGTTAATCAAATGTCTGACATCACAGAGTCAAAAGCCGCTTGTAAGACCCGAGATGCGAACTCCCATTACAAGAGGTCAGATCTTCATGTAGTAGAAGCCATCAAGCATATAAAGAACCAAAATGAAATGTACATCTGTAAATATTTTAATATAATTTTATTCAATTATGAATTTCTTGACAGAGTTAGTATAAAATCAGAACAGGTTGAAGATGAAACCAGTGAAGAAAATACCTCAAATAGTAAAATGATACAGACTGAGAATATTGTTGAAGCTGCCACGGGTTAGTTAAATTTATTTTGAAGATAAGACCTATCAATAATTTTATAGATAGGACCTATGAATAGTTCTATAGATAGGCCCTATTTATACTTTTATAGATAGGCTATATGTATGATTTTAAAGATATGCCCTATGTATGATTTTATATAGATAGGCCTTATGTATAATTTTAAAGATAGGCCCTATGTATAATTTTATAGATAGGCCTTATGTATAATTTTAAAGATAGGCCTTATGTATAATTTTCATTATAAAATATGGCGTGTAAATGCCCTCTATGTAGAAATCCTGTCTAGAAAAAGTGATAAAGTCACAAAATCAAGTCCAAGATACGATAAGTTGTCCCTGAACTTGGTCCCTGGGAATGTGGAAAGGGGGGGGGGGCTACAAAATTTTTTGAAGGGCTGAGGATGTGGCCGGCTAAGAACACCCCTAAAAAATCATTATTGTTGGCGAAATATTTGGGAGGAAAACTAATTGGATTTTGGAGGGGGGGCTATGCCCCCCCCCCCCAGCTACGGGCCCGTCAAGCACCACTTTGAGATAGAATCACCCCTCTTTCACTCAATGACGGACAATAAAATCTGAGGAGCGCCCATCCGTCTTTCAAGTAAACATATTTTAAATTTTTTTACAGATGTATTATCAAGCAGAATTTCCGGGAATAAAAGTGTTCCAACTTTTCAAGTTCGACCAGTTTCAATAGTAAACAGTTCAAGAAAAATACCATTCCATAATAACTCTTCACAACCTGTAAGGAAAAACAGAATATATTTATATGCCACAATTTTCATGTGCATGTGTTATTCCTTCCGTTTATCCAGATTTTCGTGGTTTCCCCTTGTCAGTGATCTAGGACGGAGGGCCTGTCAAGGATAGCTGTCTAGTCATTTGGATGGTACGAAGAACTGAGGTCCCGCGTATACCTTGGCCTGCACGTAAAAAATCCTTTGGCAGTTGGAATTCGATATAAGAGTAGGCCATAGCACAGCTGCCTGGACAAAAGATTTCCCTCGTAGCACTCTGTATGGTGTATGCCATAGGGAGAGCGTGGGAGGGTGACCCTCCCACTGGTGCGAGCGGGGGGCCACTCCCATAAAGAGAGAGAGAGGGGTTTAAAGGAGCTTAATCGCTAATATCTGGGGCCTAGAAATTGACACAAATGGGTCGCAAGCCATATATAATAATGTAATATGAATGTATATAAACTGATTTATATTAAATCGTTTCCATTTTTACTCTAATATCAAATCAGTTATGTTTGGCAAAGTACACCAGAAGTCTAATTGAATCACAATATATATAGCGTCTGGTTATTGCAGTCTACTAAGTATTTATTGCACATCCTCACCGTTTGAGATGTAACGCGGAGAATACCTAGCCTTGTTCTTGGGGTTCCTAGCTGAAAATGAGTCTGGAACGCTGTATGGATTCGTTTACCAATGGTAAAAAAATTATTTCGTCTTAAATATTGGATATCAGAGGCCCATCTGTTCCTGCTAAGACCGTGTGGGGGGTTGGGATGGCCTAGTGGTCTAGAGTGCCTCGCTTCGACCTCTAGCTGGCCGGTCACCTCTGGCTTGTGGCTGTGGTTTCGATCCCTGGTGTGAGCGTATGTGGCATGGAAATGAGGGCACCTTCTCAACCTGGTGGGTTTCCTCCAGACATGGAGATAGGGGCGCCTTCTCAACCTTCGTGGGTTTCCTCCCACTGCTAAAGACATGTGAATTATTGAAATAAAATTAAACCATATGTTAGTCCCAAAATGACCTAGTTTGTGTTGAGTGGACGTTAAACCCCATTTCTCTCTCTCTATATAGATATATTAAACATACATGTGCATTATTTATTACACATTAGTTAATTGACTTACCCAGACCATCGCTAGCCTGTGATATTTACTGGATCAGAATCTGATGTGCTACTCAACTCTCATTGATGATTTAATCCAAAAATAGATAATCCAGGCTATGTTTTTTATTGTACCGACTTTAGTAATTATATCAAGGCTAGGCCTTAAATTCAAAAACTAATATTGCGGTTCAGGCTGGAGGAATTCAACTGAAATTGTAAGCAAATTTCCCTCACATTATGTAGTTTTTAACTCTTTCCCATAACTTTTACGGGAAACTAATGATGTTAAAACTTTCCATCAGTGTGTTGTTTGTATTCCAGGAAACTAACGATGTTAAAACTTTTCATCAATGTGTTGTATGTGATGAGATTTTTGAAGAGTACAGAGATCTAGAAGTTCACAATAGAATACATGTTAAATTGGAGAAAACTGATGATGTTGAAGATAATATTGACAGTATCATAAAACTTCACAACATACATGTTAAAGTGGAGAAAACTGATGATGTTGAAAATATCCACAAGAGCCATGCTAAAGTGGACAAAAATAATGATTTAGATGGAGCCTGCAGTGTAAACCTTGAACATAAAATAACTAATGTAGAAAACCATAGTAAAATACATGTTAAAAAAGAGAAAATTGATGGAGATAAAATAACTGACATAGAAAATAAGAGTAAAATACACGTTGAAGAAGAGAAAACTGATCATAATGGAAGAATCCACGAGTGTAACTTATGCGAGAACAAATTTGAGTTATACACAGACTTAGAAGAACATTGTAAAATACATATTAAGGAGGAAGGGACGACAGAATGTACATTTCATGAAATATGTTACAAAACCGTTAAACAAGAGATAGCCAGTAAGAATACGAACCCATCCCTGGAAGAGAAATCGGTTCATCCTTGTGTAAGTTGTGGTAAAATGTTTTCGATGAAGACGGAACCCCAAAAACCTGTTAAACGTAAACGTAAAAAGGTTTACAAGTGTCATGTGTGTCATGAGACGTTCGCCTATTACAGTTCTTTAAAAGAACATACCAAAACACATGGTCCTTTCAAATGTCATGTGTGTGGTGATTTTTTTAGTTGTTCGTCCGATATTCATACTCATATGAAAGATGTTCACGGAGCTTTTATCTGTCATATATGTGAAAAAATGTTTGTTGATTCGACAGACATTGAAGACCATATGAGAAGTCATAGTACTTTTAATTGTGAAGTTTGTAGTCAGTTGTTTACTGTTTTCCCCGATCTTTACATTCATATCAAGAAATCTCACAGATCAACGAAACCGTTTAAATGTGATGTTTGTGATAAAACGTACACACATCTGACGAATCTGAAGCTCCACTATGAGGTCTACGATGACATGAAGCCCTTTATGTGTTTCAAGTGTCGAAAATCCTTTAACTGTGAGTGTAATTTCGAAATTCACTTGAACAACTGCAAACAACAACTGTCATGAACAATTCCCATTAACTAAACATCTCATGCATTATACATCAATTACATTTCGAATATAAATAAATTATACATCAATTACATTATACATACATTTCACTATACATCTCAGACATTATACATAAATTACAGATACATCAATTACCGGTGGGTTGGATGGCCGAATGTTTTGCGTTGGCGCGCTGTATCATACGGCCAGCCATTGAGTCAACTGGCGTGGTTTCAAAACCACCCCTACGCACAAGCGAATTATTGAAATAAAATTGAACCATATGTTAGTCCCGACCATATGGCCTAGTTTGTGTCGAGTGCACTTAAACCCAATCTCTCTCTCTCTCTCTCTCTCTTTACATCACTTACATAACAGAAACATGTACATGTAAATCAGTTACACTGAACATTAATTACAGTATACATAAATTTCATTGCAGATATCTTTATTACACTAGTCATCAATTACACTTTACATGTACTTAAATTACATTTTACAGACACATCAATTACATATAAATTGCATTACATTTCACATGCATTAAGCACCTAATACATTACACATAAATTACATTTATAACATAGACATACATAGAGTACGTTACAGATACATAAATTAGAGGGATATGTCTTCTCAGTTAAAGAAAATTTGATAATGAAAAATAGAAAGCATAAATTTAGCCCACAACTGTTCTCAATATCATAAAATAACTTGTACAATGTTATTACTTGTACCCTTCACGGGTTGTTATCGCAATGCCACACTTTACTCTGACAAGTAATAATTATATGTGGACTAAAATTATTTTATTGTTTTGTCTTCCTTTGTCACAAATTTAAAAAATCAGGAAAACAGATTGATTGTGTATTTTCGCCCTGATGATCAATACCTGTGTCCCGATGCCAAGTCCATTTGCTACACCACTGTCCAGGCTATAGAGGAGGATTCATGTGATAAAACGAGGTCCTGTGTACATATTGGCATGAACGTAAAACAACCCTTGACCATTGGCAATTGAAATAAAATAAGCTGTATCGCTGCTTTGAATGATGTCCGTTGGACTACACGTTTTGGGTTATGTCCGTCGCCATTATCTCAGTCAGTGCAGACATGTAGGACGTTAATTAAACACAATATATCATAAAAATTTGGTGTGGGTTGATTCCAAAGTACGAATTAATGGAGTTATTTCCCTTGAACTATTCCACAACTAGCAAGTGCCTTGACGGTAAGGTCTTGAACCAATAAGATCCATGCTTAAACTTAAGGCACATTTGGGCAATAGGTCGGATGATGTAAACAGTGCTAGCACTAACCCTTACATTTAACCTAACCCCGTCAACAATTACATGCTCCATCAAACACTATTTACATCTAGGGACTTCTGTCGAAATCTGCAACGGGCCTTATTTTTTAGATGTTACCGTCTCCTTACCCACTGAGCTCCATAAGTCCCTTGTAAACAATGTTATCGAATCTCTTGAAGGATTACCGGCCCCACAATGATTCAATTCCATTTACCCACACTGCTAAAATAAAATTGAACCATTAGTCCCGAATTTACCGACAATACGTCTTTTTTAATCAGGTTTCTGCTGCAGGGGATAATTTGCTATCCATTATTCTATTGTTATATACATATAGTAAGTGATCGTTTGGAATTAAATCCTGAAATATCCTCATTAAAGAGAACTGAATAACGAGATGAAAAACGAAAAACAAACAGTCAAATAGCTCTTTATTCGCTTCTTGAATAACAATGTGGACTGTTTTCGTCCAGAGGTAGTTTTGTTGTGTTTTATACTGGATAACAAAAACCGATTCAACTTCACACCGCCGTCAACTGGCGTGGTTTCGATTACCCGGTTGTACGTGACAAGGAGTAGAGTCGCCTGTCAAACCCCGTGGGTTTTCTCCGGGTCTGCCGGCTTCCCTCCCCCATCACCCAGTGATAAACACCCTCACGCGCAAGCGAATTAATGAAATAAAATTGAAATATATATTAGTTCCAAAATGTCCTAGTTTGTGTCAAGTGGACGTTACCCTCCACCCAATTCTCTCTCTCTCTCTCTCTCTCTCTCTCTCTCAAGAGAGAGGCAATTAAAATTTGACTCCAATCGTTAGTTTCTCGTCATTCTTATATGCATCTACATGTGTAAAATAATAACCCAATGTACCAAATATGCATCTGTCAGGGGAAATTTCTACTGAAACTAAGATATTTAATACCTAAGCAACAGTTTTCCCGAGATTCTTGTTTGGTAACTACACACAATCCGCGTTATCACATGTAATCAAAGAAAGGCGATGATTAAAGGACAATATTGGTGCCAGTCATTATTACATATGTGATATAACTGGTTAAATACAACCCAAATATAATTTTAACACAGAGATCATTGCAACGGGAGATGTGTAACAAACACATGTTTGACGTCACTTCCCGTTCATTCCAATGTTTGTTACACATCTCCCGTTGCAATGATCTCTGTGTTAAAATTATATTTGGGTTGTATTTAACCAGTTGTATCACATATGTAATGACTGACGCCAATATTGTCCTTTAAGGTGGTGTGGTTGTTGGACTCAGACTAGTAATTATTTGCCCATTGACTTCAATGTTAAATGCCTGTAACATCACAGACTGTAGTTTTTTTCTCAACATTTCGTTGCTTCCAATCTTTTTAGGCACAATGGGGGCCATATTTGGCAATCTCCTCATCATAAATTTGTAGGGGGTTGACCGTTTAGGTCTTTTGCTACGGGGATTTTAAGTTGATTGGGGTGAAAATCTCACTTCCGACACAATGATTGCTCCGCAGAAAGACATTTTACACCCCCTATCCCTCCGCTGTAACATCCTCATTATTACCCAAAACTGCTATGAAATTGACAATTTGATGCCTTTTCTTCAATTCTAGACCAAAAAGTCAACCCAAAAATGCAGGAAGAGGTGAGAAAAAAAATAAGGGAAAAATTGTCTATTTATAACTCACACTACATTTATAACTCACTAATTACTAGTCTTAGTCCCGTTCTCTGATGTAAAATGAGTGGAGTTATTTCCCTTTGACCGATCCATCATTATTTTCACAGACGCTTATATTTCTTTGTGGAACCAATCTGATTAAAAAGCAGATCTGTATTTCGTTTCGTTTTTTTTATACTTTCGATGGCCTTCATTACATGAATAATTGAGCGGTTGTTGCTATCGGTCATGTCAAGGGTCATACGAGCGGCTGAAATATGACACCCAACATTTGGTTAAAACCAATCGGCATTGATGTTACTAGTGGATTACCCACAGCTCCGTGCAGAATACCCCTAAAGCGCGCCGTAACATTGGCTAATATCTCACATCATTCAGAACATGTCAATGATAACAACCCTTCCAGATCCTAGTGTAGTAAAGGCAAGTAAAACAAAATTGTGAACTATAAGATTATTTCAATAATTCGCTTGCGCGTAGGGGTCTTTAACAGTTGGAGGAAACCGGAGCCACATACGCTCACACCAGGGATCGAAACCACAGCCGCAAGCCAGAGGTGACCGGCCAGCTAGAGGTCGAAGCCAGGGGCGTACATAATGATTTCGTTTGGGGGGGGGGTGTTTAGCCAAAATGCGACCGATTGATGCGCGAAAAAATTTCAGATATGTAACCGAGCTTTTAAATTTTTTGGTACTGGGGTTGATAAGAAATGGGACAAAATCTTAAGGCTTATCCGTCGATTTCGCCTGTTTTCTGATTGTATGTTTATCTCATTAATTCATTTAGTCGGAGACTTGGATCGACTGGAGTGACTGCACTTATTTTTTGTGACCTGTTGAAATTTTGTTGTTAGACCAACATACTCACAACAGAATAAGAGTGACGTATGCAATTTAGGCTCACGGATTCACGCAAATATATAGTATTTGGGATCTATTCTGGTATTGTTTTGGGGATCGACTTGAGTGACTGCACTTATTTTGTGACCGACTATTTTTCTCCCCTGTTGAAATTTTGTTGTTCGACAAACATACTCACAACCGAATAAGAGTGACGTATGCAATTTAGGCTCACGGATTCACGCAAATATATAGTATTTGGGATCTATTCTGGCATTGTGTTGGAGACCGATTGCATTGACTGCACATATTTTGAGACCGATTATTTTTCTCCCTGGGTGAAATTTTGTTGTTAGACCAACTACCCACAATGAATGAGAGTGAAACACATCTTTTCAAACATGATAAGTTGACAAGGTTATTTTATACTAAAGACTGCTCCTATTTTGCAACCGACTGCACGGATTTTGCGACCGACTATCTTTATGCTAAAGTTTAACGTGAGTAGCGTGACGTATACAGTGGGTACTTATTTTGATACCGACTACCCCTATTTTGCGACCGACTGCACTAATTTTGCGACCGACTATTTTGGGGGCTGGGGGGGGGGGGGTACGGCACTCTAGACCTCCACCCCACCAGAATGAAACGAAATAGACTGTGTTTTAATCAGATTGTTGTGGAAATGCTGAAGGGTAGCAAATCGGAGCAACAATATATTACTGACAAAAGTTGGGCAATGGTAAGGTAGATCAGTATCTGCCAATAGACGTTTAAAATTCCTAGCGTCCGGTTATTCCAGTTGACACACGCTGTTTGATGTGTCTAGTCTCGTTCCCCCCGAGTCTCTTGTTACAATGGCAACTAAAGTCATTATGGTACACGATTCGTGTACCAATGGTAAAATGTTTATTTTGTCTTAAATAGTGGATATCAGAAGCCCACCCTTTTCCGATAAGATCACAGCATCAATGTTGATTTAAATTGACAAATAATTTGTGTTTTCAATGTTGAAGATTTTGGATGATAATGAGTTAGAGACGCAGCTACTTTAATTTTGGCTGGTTTGATTTGAATATTTACCACCGGCTCTAGCAACACAATAGTGGAATTCGTGTAAAATGGGGAGAGAGGGGCGGTTTACATCCACCCGACACAGACTAGGTCATTTCAGGACTAACATGTAGTGCAATTTTATTTCAATAATTCGCAGTGGGAGGAAATCAACGACAGGTGACCCTACTCGTTGTTACGTACAAGGGGGAATCGAAACCATGCCATCGACTCAAAGGCAGACCTTATTATTCAGCGCGCACGAGCTAACCATTCGCCAATCCACAACCTTCCTTCAATTCGCTGATGTAGACTGGTCTTTGCCGTGATTATCTTCTTCCCTTGGTTGCACAGGAGAATGGTCTTACTGCAAGTACATCTCAGTGGCGCCCAGTGCGCGTGCCCTATCTTCTATACCATATATTCTTCACTGATCGTATTTAATACTTTATCCAATATATATAACCCAATATTCATATTCGACAGTCATAATCAATATTCATATTCAATATTCATATGCTTTGTTCATTTTTTAAAGTTCAAAGTTTCGTTTTACTTGTCGTCACAACACTGGGATCTGGAAAAGTTGTTATATAACCCGCGTTCTGATTGATGTGGGACATTAGTGTGCTATGCATGGAACTGTTGGTAAACAAACCCCTAGAAACGCCAACGTTGATGGATTAATCACTGTCTGACGTCATAAGTTCAAAACCGCTCGAGTGAGAAAAGACTGTCGAGAGGATAAAAATACAAAATGAAATATAGGTCTTTATTTCAATCAGATTGTTAGAATACTGGCAACACTTACAGTATATAATACTTGTCCAAGTACGGAACCTTGGGGTACTCCATTCATTAACTTAACTGAATCGTATCAAGTGGTGTGTATTTATACAGATTGCAAGGGGTATGAAAAATGGTGGTTCAAACTTTAACCATTCATAGCCTTTAGTAGGACATTCGATTGGGGGTTCTGTGGCACAAATACCAATCATGCCGGCGTATGCAAAAAAAAAATTGGATATTTATATCCTCCTGGTACTTCACGAGCTGCACCTCCCTCTCACTGGACATGTTTCGGGCCCCTAATCTTGTGCACCCCTAGCCCGCTCCGCTCAAACCAATCTGCTAGTTGTGTACTAAGCCTATAAGATCGCGTTTTAACTGTATTTAGAATAAGACTATTGTTCAAGATCTCCAGAGACAGCCAACAGATCGATGAGAGGAACCATTTTACCCAGCATTCAATGTTACCACGAACTAGACCCAAGGGATTAGATTTGTTAAGATCGTGAAACAAGACCAAATAGAAAGATTAAGATTTTAACTGTTAACTATAATAATAACATCTACTTCACGCCCATTTATAGCTCGTCCCCAGAGGTTGCCACTTCAAATATTTAATCCCGCTGTAAATATCTTTTCTTATTTACTCCGTTCTATTTACTTCCGGTCCCCTGGGACTTCCGCTTTCTAATTGTACAAGAAAGGTAATATGCTGATACTGCATTAATTATTTCTAAGCGTTTTATAAATCCGATTTCGGTGAATTAGATATTGTTAATAAACCTTTTACTATGTCTATACATGTGACGCCATTGATGTTTTGTCATCCAACAGGGCTGTTTAGATTCCTTGTCATTCTCCACTATATATGTTATTATTTCCGGAACATTGCGTACCACTTCCCATTATTCCATGTAAACTTATTCAGTTTGTATTTTTACCGACGAGAGTTTGTCACTCTTATTCATAAGATGAGTGCACGATAGCCTACATTGTGATCTTCGTCCAACTCAAGCTTGTATATCAGAAAATAACTTCAACAAGCACTAAAATATGCATAGGTGTCCCATTAGGGTCATTTATTGAGAAGTGGGTAACCTTGTCTAAGTGGGTAACACGGTGGCTCACTAGCCTGGGAGTCGGATGTTCGATCCCTTCACTGGCTGAGAAAGTTAATCCAGGACTGAGAAAGTTAATCCAGGACGGAGGGCCTGACAAGGACAGCTGTCTAGTCGTTCGGATGGAACGAAAAACCAAGGTCCCGTGTACATATTGGCATGCATGTAAAATATTGTTTGCCAGTTTGAATTCGATATAATGGTAGGCCACGGCGCCGCTACCTTCATTAGCGCAGTCGGATCAGAATAGTAGGATGTTAAACCCCAGTTCATTTTATTTCCGTTAGCCACTTGATTTTTAAGATGGCTGAACTGAAGGCAGTTGGAGGAAACCACTGTCTCTCGTTCTATCTCTCTGTCTCTCAACCGTCTTTGTACTGTCTCCCCCACTCTCTCAGTGTCTCAATCCCACTTCCTTTTTCTTCCTATCTCTCCCACTCTGTCGTTGTCTATACCTCATTCTCATTCTCCCTCTCTCTCTTGCTCCCTCTCTCTCTCTCTCTCTTGCTCTCTCTCTCTCCCTGTATAAATACATAAATACATAAAATAGAGACGTTCTATGAATGCAATAAGATATTGTTTAAAACCATATGAACAGCAGGCAGTATAACAATAGATGAATACCCGGTCAGGTATCAACACGACTATACAATAAAACATGAAGATAGGAATTAAAGTGAACGAGTTTCTGTCGTGACAACCTACCGTGACGTTACGATTCTTCATTATACTGCTTTATTAATAAATTATTACACAGGGTTTAATCGTGTTGCAGGCTACATCACAATATAGCGTATTGATCCTTCACTTGGTTTATATTATGGCTGGCATCTACTATATTTCACAGCGATCCTTTGTGTGACATAAGTTGTACATTATACAGGATATGCTTATTCATTCTTTAGAACACCGGCTTGATCTCATTCGTTGACTTGTTATGGCTAGCTGCTACAATATTTCACGGGGCGCAGGCGCGGTTCCAGGGGGGTGGGGGGCCAGGGGGTCCGGACTCCCCCCCCCCTGCTCAGACTTGAAATTTCTTTATGCGATTATATTGGCGATTTAGACCTGTAATTTTGGAATTTACCTTCCGGAAATACGTCAGAATGAACCAAATTGAATCTAATTTACCAAATTACCCCCCGTTAATCGGTTGAGCGCAATTAGTTAAGCAATTATCAAACCTAGACCTCCCCAAACGCCTCTGCAAAAAAATCCTGGATCTGGGGCGTTGGGGTGGCCTAGTGGTCTAGATTGCCGCGCTTCGACCTCTAGCTGGCCGGTCACCTCTGGCTTGCGGCTGTGGTTTCGATCGCTGGTGCCAGTGCATGTGGCATGGAGATAGGGGCGCCTTCTCAACCTCGTGGGTTTCCTCCGGGCACTCCGAATTCCTCCCACTGCTAAAGACCCCTACGCGCAAGCAAATTATTGGAATAAAATTCAACCATATGTTAGTACCGAAATGACCTAGTTTGTTCGAGTGGACGTTAAACTCCATCTCTCTCTCTCTCTCTCTTTCTCTACAATAGTGTACATTGTGTTGGATATGTGTATTCTTTTTTAGAACATCGGCTTGATCAAATTCGTTGAATTATTTTTTATGCTATGGACGTATGTTACCATTGACTGACAAGTGATGCAGGGTATGCTTATTATTGTACCGCATGACGTATTAACAATACATGGTATCAATCTCATTTATTGACCTCTGTTTATGATATGACTGACAGCTACGGCGCATACCATCATTCAACCGGGACCACATGAACCGCCAGGGATCAACCGAACCACACTAGCACTTACCCGGGATCACCCGAACCACCAGGGACCACCCGAACCACCCGGGACCACCCTATCATTCACTCAAGACAACTCGAACCACACTAGACATTATTCCCGGCCCTCCCACATACATCGACATGGGGGTACTTTCACGGTCCACATCAGATTAAAACCCAAGGAGGGGTTCCCGTTAATGATAGTTGGCGAATGGACAACCTTCGTGGAGTCGCAGTGCCTCGGTGAGTGGGACGCTAGCCTGGAGATCACGTATTCGCTCCCGAGGTTGACCTAGAAAGTTCTTGTGACAGTGCGGAGCGCCTGACAAGGACAAAAGTCTAGTGTACACATTGGTGTGTCTTTAAAAGAACCACTGACCGACCGGGTTAAATGTCCCTGATAGCACACTGTATGGGGTATTATACCCGTCTTCATTACCCAAGTTGGTACTGAGAAGTAGGACTTTAAACCCATTCCATTCCATAAACAACCGTCGTGCTAATTAAAACACAAACGTTGCGCATTGGGTGTAGACTTATCAAACAGGAGTATGAATATATGTCCAAAGGCCAAAGCTAATATTACACAGGTATCAATTTCTCTTGTATTTTTACATTATATCTGTTTTAAACATAATACTGCTTATCGTTAATTCTGCACTTGATTAGACTTATCTCCCCGACAGGTGGCACTGGGGAATTACTTCCAATCTGCACGTGACCGATACGCCGTCACCTGTTGACGTACTGACCCGGAACTACTTACAAGACTCGTGGGAAAGAAAAATAAAACGTATAATAATAATGAGGGAAGCAGGGATATTCCAGCGTGTAATGATTTTAACAACGATACAACAACATACTTCAAATTCTCTAGTAAGTGTTTCTCTTACCGCCTCCTAGAATAAAGTGAAACCACGAGACACGTTGCTAAAACAACTGTAACTAACGGCAACTTGTAGTTTTACGATTACACAAGAAACAAATGATGTTAAATATATATTACCCCCCAAAATATGAGATGCCGGTTAAGATAGTGGACAAACAAAATGTCCCGAAGTTCGTATCATCAGGATTTTCTAGCGTGTTTCCACACTTGTCAGTGGTGTAGGGCCTAGTGCCGACAAGGAGCATTGTCTTGTAGTTCGGATGAGGCACCGAGTACAAAACGTTGGCATGCACGTAAACGAACCCCCTACACACAGAAAAAAAAGTGGGTCAAAAATGCGTAAAACTTACTCATTTGGGTGAGTTATGAGAAAATACTCAGCTAGATGAGTATATTGACTCAGATTTGGGGCAAATAGGTCAGCTATGACTCGGTTTATTGAAACTTGCGCGAAACGTCTGAGTCACTAACTAGTCACCTCTGAGTTATTAAATATTCAGTGATGAATTTGACGTTATTGAGTCACAGCCTAGTCAAGGGTGAGTTACGTGTGAGTCCTTTCGGTCAAACGTATTATGACGGCAGTTAGACGAAGCCTGGACTAAAATTACATCTATAGCATCTGCAAATATCAACAATGGAAAAAGTGAATCATATGTATTTTTTCTAACAAAACTTGTGGGATAATTCCCAGTTAATAAATAATCAGCGATGAAATTTTTGTAAGTGAGTCACAGCCTAGTCAAAAGTGAGTCAAGGGTGAGTCCTTCCGGTGAAAAGAATTGTGGGTGGACGTTTTATGGCGGCAGTTAGAAGAAGCCTGGACGATTGTTTGATTAAAAGAAAATCGAAGTCATCTGCCGATATCTGCCACAGAAAAGGTAAATTATTGGTGTTTTTGTTAAGGTACAGCCTTACTCAATATTATGTTAACTATGTTACAGAGATTAGGTAGCATATGTGAAATACACCACTGATTTTGTTTTTGATTAAAAATTCAGATTCAAATTTATGAAATCGACGTGTGTAGACCTTGATGGGTCCATGATCCAGTTGGTACTTTATATTGAAATCTTAAGCTGATATTCAGAATAGAGTTGAAAATTTCACCATATTGATAGGCCTGGGTGGACTATTGCCGCATTGCATTGGCGGGGGCTATTCGGATAATTATAGGTATGAGTCAAAACCGAGTCGCTAATTGGTTCATAGGTGAGTCATATATATATCTCCACAAAAGCGTATGAAAATGAGTCAAGACTGGGTCAATAGTAGATCACGATTTTAAAACCATGAGACTTTAGAATTTGTTGTAGTTGGACATACTTAAATCTCACAAAATTCAACAAATACCGAGTTCTTCCTATATTGTATCCTATTATTAACACCGATTCGTACCAAATGTTTTAAGATACCCCACCCCACCCCCAGCTTTTGTAATTCTAGTTCAAATAGACTTAACCTTTTCTGGCATTGGTCACTGAATTTGCCAATAGATGGCTTCTATGTGTGTAGGTTTATACTGATCAAAGTGTTTTTCCCCCAGATTATAAACGAATGTCATCGTCTAACGTCAACCCTCTTTAACCAAAAAATGGTTAAAAGAAAATAGGGCAATGGTTCTTGAAGTCAAACCAACAGAAGATGTACATATACCTAAGGATTGCAACAGTAAGTATTTATTATGGTCGGAGTGAAGACGCAAAAATTAGTTTTCGCCGTACGGTTGCAACGTGAAAAACCAAAGGTAAAAAGCGAAATTTAGATGAAATGAAATGGGATTTAACGTCCTATCTACAGTTCTGCTCCTAACCTGAGCTAATGGAGACGGGTATACGCCATACAGTGTGGTATGAGGGAAATTTTGTACGGACAGTGGCGCTAGGGCCTACTTTTGCATCGAATTCCAACTGCCAAGGGATCTTTGGGTACACGGCACCTCGGTTTTTTATCCCATCCGAACGACTAAACAGCCGTCCTTGTCAGGCCCTCCGTCCTGCACCACTACGACGGAAAATCTGGATGACCTTTCTCGGCAAATGCAGGGATCGAACACTCGCCTTCCAGAATAGCGAGCCAACGTGTTACCAAAATTATATGTATTATAGTCCTGGCTTATATCTTGTAAGGTTTCTGCAGGTTTCAATGTCGGTTCTGTTATGTCCTGGTGGAGCGGAATTTGCCAAATACGGTAGTCCCATTGTCATTGATGCAGGCCAGAGTGTCTGACAGGGAAAGGGAGTTCCGTGTGCAATTTAGAGCACATGTTAAAGACCCTCTAACTGTGGGAAATCCAAATATGAAGTGCACACGAACACAATTATCCTTGTGTGTTGCTGCCTCGAATACTGAAAATTTTTCGTTGATTGTGGTAGGCTTTTCGCACGTCTAACATTTATGGGCTGCCAGGAATTTACAACTTTTGAAGGTATTTTAACTGAACACAAGGTATGCGCTATTTGGTTCACCAAATCGCACTTTGATCGCCTTCCGAAATTCTCGTATGATGTGATTCTTTTTACTGGGCGAGCTGGATATTCTTCAATTACAGCCCTTCCTATTCTGCTTAAAGAGGATCTTAAAAAATGCGGTGTCCAACAGATGTGGTAAGCAAAAAAAAAAAATGTAAGTTTTACAGAGGGGGGATTGGGTTGTCATTTTAACACCTGCTTAACTTAAAACTTCGATTAAAACAATAAAATATTTATGAAATGAAAAAAAAATGGCCTTTAAAACCATACCTTTCGGCACCGACTAGGATAATGAAGACAAACATAAGCCACAATGTTAAGGGGCGGGGGTGCGATGAAAACGATCCACTTATTTCAAATTCCAACCACCAAGTCTTCTTTTATACATGTACACGGTACCTATAGGGTATTTGTCCCATCCTAACGAGTCCGTGTCTTACCGTGGTTCCCCTAAATATTTTTTAAGTCTTGGTTGTTTGTTTTGTATCATTTCAGAGACCAGAGAGAATAACAACTCCCACTATTTTACATCAAGGGGATATCATGGATGGCTAAACAACATATGAAATTTAATGGATGACATCGTTCTGGCTCGTGCGTTAGAATTTCTAACGGCAGTCGAAGTGTTATTCGCTGTGTACTATATATTCAATATCGAATATTGTTCAAAGATGTTAAACACATGAACTTTTATCCAAAATATCATTCTTGGAATCGAGGACAAAATTAAATTCCAAGAAAGGTCATGTCATTAAGTTGAAATAGTTATTTAATACGTCCACATTTTTAGCTTGTGGACCCCATATCGGTCACAATTTCCATCCGATTTTGTTTTAACTTAAAATGTAACTTTATATGCCAAAGATCTTGGGATGAGTTCGAATTATACACATATAATCGGTCTTTAACTTCTTGCATGACTGAACCTTTTTAATATTGTGGATTATATATGGGTCACGGTGATTAGTTGATATTTTAGTAATGTTCAAATATAATCATTGCACAACAATCGCGCTTGAGTTTAAATTGCCCGAAAATCAGACCGACACTTCTCAACAAATTGTCCATCCCACCTTTACGGAAATAGTGGCCTGCAACTTTCTTGGTTATGTCCCATAACATTTACGCAGTTTTTCACACACAATAGATAACCTATATTTTCTGTCCGATTTAGATCCAACTTAAAATATATGATATGAAAAAAAATGAGTTTGGATTTTGGTGTGCATCAGACCTTCAGTTACGGAGTTATACTCTCTTTGCCAAAAACCTTGTGAACGCGAAAGGGGCTCTTCCTTTATCTATATTATGGTTATCAAAATTGGTTTGACACAACGGTTCGCGATAGAGGCTACAACATTTAACGGATTTCTTTCATATTTGGTGAGTGGCATTCGGATCACGAGGTAAGAACCATATCGATATTTAGTGTTACGTTCTGGAGTAGCTCCCTTGGTTGTTACAGTGAATTTCATAAGCGCTTTCTTATTTTCATTGTTCTTCACCTGCCAATTGTGCCCGCATATTGCATGACAACAACTTTTTCGTTTAGACAATAGAATAAAATATGTATAACTTATATGTAGTGCTTTATTTTTAAATTAAACATGCGAGAGCTAAAGCTGCCTGTTGCAGACCCTTCTTTAGGCCTGAAATATTATCTAAATTATTATTTGGACATTAATGAACTTATCACTAGCCTGTGATATTTACTGGATTAGGAACCGATTTTTTGCTCAGCTGTTCGTAATCTCGCATAATGTATTTTTAAGTTTTTTTTTTTTTTAATGTTGTTTCTTTATTGAGCTGACATAATGCTGATCACATCGGGAGAAACGGTATGTTATTCGGCAAAAAAGATCGTCAATTCAAAGACGAACGCGGAATCATATACTGCAAATGTGGAGGTTAATACACCAGGCATAAGGTTGTTGGAAAACTAAGCATACACGAATTGTGTAATCTAATAATTGAAAAAAATAACATCTTCGTATTCGTTTTTACAGATATTTGTCGTCAACTTTGTGCAATGCCAACCAAAGAATCATTAAAAAGGAGAGTTAAATCCTAATTAATTAGGATTCTAGCCTGTGTGGAGTCATTTGACTCGTTGCGTAAGGCTAATTATGTGACTCAAATATTTTTGCATTGATTCACTTTACTAGTCACTTGACTCACTGTACCTAGTTGTGTTACTCATCTCTTGTGTCACTAGACTCACTAAAGTAGTCACTAGACTCACTAAAGTAGTCGAAGAACTCACTTTACCTGACGAGTCACTTGACTCACTTAACGAGTCGTTTTATGGATTTTTTGGTGAGTCACAAAGATGAGTCTTTTGACTCATTATTTGAGTCCAAAGTAAGTTCCAAGTTAGTCCCAGGGTAGTCAATGAAAACTGAGTCGTTACTGAGTCGTTTTATGGATACTCACTCAAATGAGTCAACTGACCCACTTTTTTCTCTCTGTGTAGAGTAGGTTGAAAAACCAATGTGCGGACATAATTGCCTTCATCTGAATGGCGTGTGCAGGCACGCAAGGCGTTAAACTTGGACCCGTAGCCAGCTCATAATTATTATTATTTTTTTTTGGGGGGGGGGGCTACTGATTTTTTTAGAGGGGCTGAGGATGTGGTCGGCTAAATACACTTCCAAGAAATCATTATTGAGGGCGAAATATTTGGGGAGGAGAGGGTGGCTAATTCGATTTTTGGGGATTCTAAGCTCCCCTCCCCACCATAGCCACCTCCCCGTGGTTATGGACCCGGTTAAACTCCATTTAATTTAGGCTGCCTTGTTATGGATATGCGTAAATCTGGAATTGAGACACAAATGCGTTTGAATCGTCGGGACTCTAACGTATGTTTAACAAAAATGAAGTCGGCGTAGTATTGGATAAATTTATCATTGATACAAGTTTAATTCATTTCCGGGAGATGCCGAAGGTGAAGACAGGGGTGAAGTAAGGGGTTGTGGTATAAAATCCTTTTAACATTATATCACTTACAACTACCTGGCTGAAAGTCTATTAATAGGTGATACTTTAAATTTTAACTTTTCCAAAATTTGCATCTATACACGGCTTTAAAGATGGCGCTTGAATACTGGGCGCGGGTGGGAGCATAAACACTTCCTATAATGAAAAACAGCGTGATATTCCTGAGGAAAATTGTTTTTATTGGATCTGAAAACTTGTTAATATAAAAACAGTCTTTTATCATAGAATAAATAGTATTTGAGACAGTATTTTAAATCATATACAGAAATAAACAAATTTATAATTCAACAGAATTACTTAAAAACTTACATATTGCACATCTCCTTATAATGTGACGTCATTTAATCAATATATCATGACGTATTCACGTCATTAGTGACGTCATTAAATTCACACACATTACTTTCCTTTTATGACGCCATTTTATATCAAAATCTGATGACATCATTACAACTTATTAATGAATATTCATGAGATAAAATTATGTACACAGTTTACAAGGATTTAAAAACTTTAAACGTTTAGAGAGTATTATGGAAAATGGATGACGTTCTAATGAATAATTGTTTACGAATTCTCATACACGAACAATTAACACAACACATGTTGGTATTTAAAGAATGATTTATATGGAATTGACTAGAATCATTCATTCATTTCAACAAATCTAATCATAATTTACAAACACAATGACTAGATAAAAAATATGGGACTTTTTAAAACATTGCACGCAGTGCGTGACTACTTGTAAAAATGTAATCATTTTAAATGCAATAACATACTATAATATATGGGACATTTGTTCTGTTTCCATTTAAAGAATGGTTTGGGTGTTTTTTTAAATTGAAACATACTGTTAAATATTTATTAATATATTAGGGGACTTTTGATATTTTGATAACTCTTCGTTTAACAACAGCGACATTTTCGTAAATATCAACCGTTTTAAATAGGCCTACAAGTATTTATTAGGGGACTTAACTCTGATTTAACAACAATTTTATGCTAAATGTAAAAATTGCATTAAATACAATAAAATAGTATGAGTTGACTAGTTGTTTTGTTTTTAACTTTGTGAATGGCGTGTATGTAAAACACACAAGATAAAGTAGACATACAAAATATAAACAATTGATATCATGAATAACAAATTATATATGACTAGAATAATCGGGGCTATTATTATGACTAGATAACCTTGTCTACTAATCTAATCTGTATTTTTGTTCGCGGTACTTGACGTCCGCTTCCAACAGGGGTGTTACCGCAGACATGTTACTTTAGACTATTCGTATATCAATTTATATTGTATTGAAATGAAATATGTTCTCAGCAGTGTCATAAATTATAATACATTTCTTTAGAGATAGCTTTCCATACAACTATGACCGCCTTATTCACGAAAACTTAAGTTTTAAAATTTCATGAATCGATCTCCCGGTTTCCTGACAAAGTCAGGCCTTTTAATTTATATATAAAATCAAATTGTCCATTTTTAAAGTAAAATCATGACATATAATTATGTCTTAATGATCTCGACTATGCAAGACATTTGACCAATCAGATAACGGTAGTCATCTTCTTTATCCCAGTCGAGGCAGAAAGATCGCGGCTCAAACCACATTTCATTTCTACCGCATGACTGGGATTCGTGGTTTTATATAAATTATTTATTTGAAAAAATACCATAAAAAGACAATAAACTAAACTTTGAAATAAAACGTCTATGATTTTAAGTAGATATCCCATTTTGATTTAATTAAAACAATAAAATATTTGAATATAAAGATCAGCTTTTAAACTGATAAATAAAATGAACACCATTTAACAAACAGTATGAATATTTACAACTTTCTATATATAATATCATAATTAATTAATTAGTCCATAGCACGTGACTGCAATATACATTAAAACACATCGTCATTTACAAATAGCAGATAAAACACCTCCATTTGGTCAGTGTAAGATTTTGTATTCAAGACTGTTCACTCACATTTCACTTCACCATCCTTGTGTAGTAATACTATTGTTCTAGCACAAAAAAAAACGAACTATGTTTCATAGTTCAATTACTTCCGGTTTTCACGTCGATTCCTGGTTTGAGATGGAGATTCAACCTGTAGATCGCGATCGCCGGTGTCCCAGATATCCAGTCCTCTGAGCAAGATGACGCATGAGCTGGTTAATTGAGACTATATATACATGAGGAGATAACTCCTGGCAAGAGAGGAAGTATGGGTATCACAATAATAAAGATAGTTTTAAGTAGAATACTGTAAATGATCTCTTGAGTTAAAGAGATTATATCATATAGAGTCATAACTGAAACAGATTAAAGTCTCGTATCTCAGTTCACAGCACAAAGTTTTAACTATCGCCACCACTTTAACTTTATTTTGATTTTCAACCAATCATACGTCGTTTAATACGTGTCTGTGGTCCGTTCAATATGGCGGCCATCTAGCGGTCATTTGGCAGGGGAGACAATTGAACCACTGTACGCCTGTGAGTTACACGTGGGTAGAGCGAATGGATTCACGCTTGTAAAGGGGGACGCCACTATGGAACTCATTCCTGAAAAGACAAATAAACATAATTGCTTAGAAACTAATTTGAAAAATAAGTTTTATAAGAAACACACAATATTTAATGAATGCACATTTCCTCGGCAACACAAAAACGTAAAAATTATTTTAAAAAAATACAATAAAGAAATAGGATAGAGATATATAAAAATAACAACAATGCCCAAATGTTCAAATTAACATCATTTCTAAAAAAAACCATAAAATCTAATTTTGTACGGATATCAGAAAGTTGTTATGATTGAAAATGTTGAAATATGTACTAACGTGTAAAAATGGGTGTGTCCAACCCCCAGTCTGAATACCAGGAAAGGAGGGCGGGGGACTATTTGCCCCCCTTAGCACTGGAGCGAAAGCACTTCTTTGTTTAACGGCGGTAATCATATTGGCCGGTGAGAAGGAGAATATACCAGGCGTACAACTCCCCAGACCCTGGGCAGCCATATTGTGCATAGGTGGCGAATGTGGGGCATTAACTGAAGAAAATTAAAAAAGTGGAAACAAAAATTACAGATAGAAAAAGAAAGAACATAAACTAAAACTAAATAATAAGAAAAGATGAATTACAAAAATTATATTGAAATAAAAACAAGAAAACATTTAAAAATAAAGAAAGACTACATTTATAAAATAAAAGCTATAAAATATTTGAGCAGGAACCAAAGCAGTGGATAGAACAAATATAACTATACATATAATATAGGAAATGAAGTAGGCAACTAACCTCCTAATCTACTGGCTTCGTCTCGTAAAAAATGGTCTAAACCTGAAAAAGAAATTGAATGATTTATTTATACGGGTATATTCACTTATTTTGCAAAATGTTGAACGCACAAAATGTTGTTTTGTGGTCGTGTAGATAACCTAAACCGGTCATTCAACCATTTTGGGTTTTCCCCGGGGCCTCCCTGGTCCTCAGGATTTCTCCAACTGCTAAAGACCTAGTGGGATAGTGGGCTAGAGTGTCACACTGCAAACCCGAGCTGACCGGATACTTATGGTCTGTGGCGTGTTAATGCGGTTTGGGGATAGGGGCGCCTTCTCAACCTCTTGTGTTTACTCCCACGGGAAACACTCTTGGAAGCGGACGTTAAACACTAATGAAGAAGTAAGGTCGCATGTTAAACGTTGCGTGTGATATTTATATACAAACAAATTATTGATCTCTTAGTGCATTCTATCTACTGTATTTAAAATAATTCATTCATAAATACAACTAAAGTCCGTTAATCCCTAACTATCGACCACTCTCGTTTTATTGCCTTGTCTGACACATAGAGCATGATTTTAAAAGACAAAAGAGTTGGGAACAAGTGAACCGGGCGAATCAATCTGCTCCAGTAACATCGCCTTCCATCTGTCAGTTCAAAACACGGTTTGATTAAAATTCGATATTTTCTACTGGTGGAGGAATAAAGGAAACGAAAGAGAGATAATTACAATGTTTTGTGGACCGGCTTATAACAACATAGAATCTTTCTATTAATTATACTACATAGCCAACAATCACTTCAACCGACATCCAGCAAATAAAATAACTTTATTTCGTTTCGGTTTTGTTCGCGCGAGCCATTAGTTTGACGTCACTAATGACTAGGTAAACAAGATGACGGTGTTAATATATTTGTCCAGAATGATCGTTACTCATTGAATTGGGTCCGGATTTGCAAGTCAATTACAACGATTGAACACAAGAATGAAGTCTGCGTTATGATTTGTACGTATATATATTTATATATGTACATTCTGATTACGTTACCAGAATATTTAATTCACCTTAAAATGGAATTTATTCATGGCGTCGATTGTCGTTATTCCCAGAAAGTCATTTCATCTGGGTAGTGGGATGGATAATTGGTGTATGTATTTTTCAATCGAGGAAGGGTATTAACTTAAAACTTCGCATTTTGAATACATTATAGTTGGCAAGATTATACAATGTACGCCTTAAATCGTATCCTAAACACCAAAGAACAAACTACAACAGATCTGAGATCGTTTACAGATCCGTGTGCAGAAATTCATTCCGTCCACAGATTATTCAGCAGATATTAAAGTATTTTCGATGGACAAATGTCGTTTCTCGCATGATTTAATATCGTTTTGATTTAAATAATCGGGCCAATCGTCAAAACATGACATTTGTTGTTTAGCTTGTTGTTTTCGCCGCGATCCGATCTCAAACACACCGTCTTGATATGCGTGACTACAGATGATAATTTATGATGTGTAAATACTATCAATCAAACAGCAATACAACTCATATAATCAAGACTATTATTCGTCCATTTATCTGTATAGGTCTCTCGTTCCTTCCATCATTCCGATCAATGCTATAATTTGGTTTATTGTTCTGATAAATTGAAAATAGATTAATTTTTGTGTCGAGGTTGACAGGAGACCTGGTTATAAACGTGGTAATTATTGTTCTAGTTGTCATCATTGATTGTAAAATAATTCATAGGGCAACTCACTACATTTATAGGCTAAATAGAGGAAGCCGCGATGGCTCGGTCCGTCAGGCGTTGGCTCGCTATCCTTGAGGTCCCGTGATCGACTGCAATGTTCACTGGAATTTTAACTGGCCGCTCTATGTCAATGGTACAGTTTGGAGAGTCTAGAAAGGAACAACCACGTCCCCTGTAGACATTGACGTACAAGTAAAATAACCCTTGACACCTTAGTTAGCCCAGTAGGAGCAGTACTGTAGGGTGTTAAACCCAATGTCCTTTCATCTACCCTTGACATTGAGATTCATACCGTTTTTATGTAGAATATAGGCCTTACACTGGGCAATAAGGTAACTAAAGCACCCCGATAGTGTTATTATATAGAACAAAAACCCGCACCCCTTATTTGGTGTTATTACACGAGAGAAAAACACCTGAAAATGAACAGAAATGACTGACGTAGGTTTATATCGTAATGTCAACTTACCCATATTTCCTAGAGCACCGCCACCATGGTGATAACCGTTCATCCCCGGTGTGCTCGTATAGCTGCCATTACTGTGAGGTGTTGAACCGTTAGAACCGTAACCTCGAGGTGAAACACTGGAACTCTGACTCCTATTATAACCTATAAACAACACCATAGCAACAGTCAATATATATTCTACTTCCGGTTAACACATTCAATACATTAGTAAAATGGAATGATATACTGTTATTCAATTTCACTTCCACTTCCGGTCATAATATCTAATTATACAATGTAAGAAAAATTTTAATAATTTGTTTTAATTTCCTATTCAGGTCCATCAAATTTGGAACACATTTTATGTGTTTTGTATTTAAATAATATTGTGGATACATGTGTTATTGCTTAAAATGAAGACATTAAAATGGACTACAACTTTAAAACAAGAAACGACGTCTTCGAACTTTGTCAAAATGTTTATGAAACCAGCGCGGTTTGCTCTTACATCGCAAAATTTAAACACGTATAGTTCGTGTCTTGGTGTTGCAATACCCCGAAGAAGGCAGATTATTGCTGCTATACATATATATATATTAGTATAAGTTATCAATAAGCATTATTCATACAATACACGCATTATAAGCAGTAACAGAAAGTTTGTTGTTTTTTTTTTTTAAAAAAGCCACAATATAAATAACTCCAGCATTTACGATAGAACAAGAACACAGAAAGGGTGCTGGGGAAGTCACTGAAAGGGTACCGAATGCAGAGTCAAATATTCATCACGACGTAATTACACTAAAAGCTCTATCATACTCGGGTGTCAAGGACAGTGCGGGATTGTCGAATTCTAGGGTTAAGCACTTAACAGTGAGCAAGTTACAAAAGAGGCTATATGCTATTTATATACTAAGGACCGCACGTGAGCATAATATTCTACCATAACCTGCTTATACTACAAGCACATATGCCTAACTAAACGGGGATAAACACGAACGAAGTGAGATACAGCCATACAAGCAACAAGAAGCTATGATAGTGTTAGGCACAGTAAAGATAGGCAATAGCTCAAAAGGTGACAGTGACAGATTAGACAACTTCAAAGAAGGGGGAGACAACTGATTAAGGGGAAGTAATTGCTGGAGGTTGGGTGAGAGCACCAACCTTCCTCCCACTGACCGGAAGCTGAATCCGCCACACTGCCGACACTAACGGCTAGCTGACTTGGGTATGCGTTGAATCCTGACATTGGTGAGGTGTTGTTGATGGCAGGTGATCGAGGTGCCGGAAGTGACAATTGATTGTGATTCCTCGGCATCGAGTAAAGTGCTTCCGCTAAATCGGCTGCTCTTTTTAAAATAATTTCCTAAAAGATAAAAAGAAAAAATGGATAAATTTCAAATGCAAAAAACAAAAACTTTCAATCGAAAGCTTTGTGAAACACAAAAGGTGGTTTATCTTTAACTTGCATACTGAAGAACTCTTCGCCAATCATATTATCTTTTAAAAAAGGTTGTTTTTGAGAAAGACGTCTATTTAGGTAAACATTCTTACGGAAACACTTTAAACACTCTTTAATGGATACAGTTATTTAAGTTTTCAATGTCGATCAGGGTTTGCTAGATAGACACTTGAAATTCCTTTTTTTAAAACATTATCGATAATCTTCGACTGGAAACTAGAATATTATTATAATACCTTTGGTAGTTTTTCTGGATCACCCGGATGTCGTGGAACCAATTTCATTAATCTCTGGAAACCATAATCGATCGTTGGTTCAGTTAAAGCTGAAAATATCAGACGCAGAAAAAATAAAAATACTATCCTGACTAATTGTGGACTTAAATCCCGGTTTGTGTGTGGCTTAGGATATCGTGTGCGCATCTGATTAGGTTAAAGGCTTACATGGGCGTCCAGGGGAGAGTCTACATTATGATCAGGGTGTGACAGTCTAAAACATGACCCAGGTGTGGGAGTTAAAATTCAAGGGACAGTCTGCAATAATACCCGGTGTTGGTTCACTTTTTCGCAAACTGTTTAACTGTTTTGTTATCCCATTTATAAGATGTAAAGGTTTTACATTATTTCCGAATTATTGGATATTATTTTATTGATTTATTTATCTTTTGTAAGATTGATTTGGATATTTATATTTTGTATCCATTAATTGTGTTTGGGATTCTATACCAGAGACTCTGCGTGTTAAATCGAAGCATCTGGGATTCTGACCATTTACCCTGGCAACAAAAGACACAAGCGAGAAAGATTTCTAACCCACGTGACCTGATTTTCTTCACGTCTGATCCGAGGTCAATAACAGACGACATCCCAAGCGCGCGATAAACTTCTTTAAAGCCTAGAATGGCACGAGAGCTCGTGCTTAATTGTTTCCAATCCATTCAAGTTTAGTTGAGGTGGTTGGCTGGTGTCTAGTGAGTGATTGAAAGTGAGGATGCCTGATTCACGATCCAAACTCTCGGTTGTCGAACGAAAAATGGGGAGAAATAGTCGCCATATATATTTCTACTGGACTTTTGATTAGTTATTTTATCTTAATTCCATATTTGAGATATCGGATTCACGATTGAAAACTGTTGATAGAGAAACGAAAAGGGAAGGATGACGTATATATTTCTTTTTAATATTTAGATCAGTTGTTTTTCATTTTCATTCTTTATTAAATTCTAATTTTAACCGCTGTGATTATATTTTGGTATAAATCTAAAGATGTGAAAATTCTATCACCATAAGTACTTTTTTATTCTTTCATCTCTCGAGGGAGATTTATGATACTGTTTTAGGCACAAAACGATAAAAGATTTCAGATGTAATTCAATCATCAATGTACAAAAGATGAAAGTATGTAACAACAATGTGCGACTAATTTCAATATTAGTTCAAGAATTATTTGCGAGAATTTAAAGAACATGTGTCGTGGGGTTAGGACCACGTGTTAAAGGGGGCGTGGTACCACATGGTTTGATATAGCAATACACAGTAAATGATGACGTATTAATGTATCCGATTACATCATCAGTATAAGCTGTATGACAGTGTATGACTGTTTTATATTTACATATTGTAATGTATAGTGTTATATGATGGTATCCAACACGTGTTCTGTTATTGCTGTGATGTTTTTGATGGGGTAAATATGTTATAAAACAACTAAAATTACATCTTATTCCACCTTATTCCATGCCTTACGTTTCACACATTTTCTATTTTAATCTATTCTCTCGGACATTCTACCCCATTCATTCATTTTTGTAAGGGGGAGAAAGCATCAATTTTTTTTTTAAAAAATGCAGCCGTTTAATTAGCGAAAAGCTAATATTTATTTTCGGATTTTTATTTTCTACCAATGAAATATTCTGCAGTCGGTATGATCCATGACAATGACATGAACAAATAGTTAGTTTTATAAAGGTGGGTAGGGTGTGTTGGAGATGGCGGGGGGGGGGGGGTATTGCAAGGTGTATTATATATTTACCTGTATATACGAATCTGCCAGGAGCACCTTTACAGAACTGTTTCGATTTATAGGATAACGTCACTTCCACAACACCAGGGATGTGACGTGGTGGGGTCTGTACACGTATAGCATGTGACGTCAATAACTAAAAATATAAACATATAAGTTATATCAATATCAAAATAACAAAACAGGGAGAAGTTATTGACACGAAAATGAAAATAAAGAAAATCGTTTGCAATTGACCAGAAGAACTTTTGTGGCTTGATATTCCGTATACTGAAGCCCTTACACGAATCACAGCCAGTTTTATTTATTGAAATTTACAAAATAAATAAACACTATTTACTTTTCAATTTCACGTCACTGCACGTGAAAACAAACCACGAGTCATAAAAACAGAGTCATAACACGAATCGTAACAAATCTCGCTAGATCTCAGCAGGGTGCGAGATTTCACTCAGAAGCTAAACTGTTTGTAATAGTTTCGTATTTAAGTGAATTGTGATAATTAGTTATGTTAGCGACGAGCCGTGGTATCTAGGGAAAACCAAAACAAACCGTACTCTCTGATTCTAATCCCTGGAAACCCAAATACCACCGCACTATATATCATCACATCACGTCTAGTAGAGATAATAACACTCCGCTGGGATTATAATGTAAATAAACCACAAATAGTGTGTATTACTACACCGCACGCCGCGAGTTGGTTCCTTATAATTGGGGTTTAAATGGTTATGTAAGTGAGAATTAAATAACAACCACAGTTTGGAAGATGTCGAAAAACCCAACAGTCGGGCTGAAATAAAATGGAATGATCACTACCAATATAATGATCAATAATTGAGAATAAGGTGACAAGCGGACGTGAAACCCAACAGTCAGCCATCGGGGAACATACAAATTAGTAACACTGACAATGTTAGAAGCGACCGGCCTTTAAATTCTCATTATTCCGATAAAGTAGGTATCTTATCGCCGAGGCCGATGCGAGATAAATTTTCACCGAGTTTAGCCGTTTATGCTCGCTGAAATTTTACCCATGACCGACGTCATTAGCCCAGTCGGCGCCGAACAGTAAGACGTTAAACCCCATTTTACACCATTTACCTATCTGAAGAAAATACGGGCTCCATTATCACAATATTAATAACATGTCCAAAATTTATTTGAAAAAAAAAAGGAATATTTTTTTATGAGTTTTGTAAATTTTTGATGTGGTTAATCAAACGTCAACGACAGACGATAAAAAACGCGAATGTTGTTTACTCCCGGTACTGATCAAAGGACTAGACTAGACTATCCAGTGTTAATTATAACGATTTATGATCTGATGTCACGAAACTCATCATCAAGATACTATAAAATAAACTAGTGTTCGAGGCTATAAAATAAATGGCCAAGTGTGAGATTGTTCGATAAGGTCTTTTTGATAGAGACTAATTTATAAAAGACCTGTATGTAGAAGTCTATATGTGACAGAAGGTGAGGGGCGGGGTGGGTGAATACTAAACATGGCCGACCATAAAGGAAGTGAATTTATCTTCTGTCAATTTTCTTGCCGTCTAATAATTCAAACGATTATTGGGATATTTTATTTAAA
Organism: Patella caerulea; assembly: GCA_036850965.1. Taxonomy (NCBI): domain Eukaryota; kingdom Metazoa; phylum Mollusca; class Gastropoda; family Patellidae; genus Patella; species Patella caerulea. The sequence goes on from JAZGQO010000011.1 coordinate 49,801,973, forward strand.
GCTTCCATGGAAATTTTATACGGGATCTAACAAATAGTCTTTAGGCAGTTTACACAAATTAAATGTACAACCTAACGATTAATGTTCCTAGTCGTCACTGGCGAAAAAACGCAGGGCGTGGCGAGAAACAAAAAGCTTGCATTCGTTCAGATTTGAACAAAAATATTATAAGGTATGTTGGTTGTCGTGCACTTAAAGCCCCAATAACACTCTTGTTGTAACTGAATAATATCTCCCAATCTTCATTCTGGTCAACAAATCGTATTATTTTACAATATTCCAATTAATTGATGATATAAATTTCATTTTAACACACCTATTTTAAAAAAATTGGAAAAATTCAACCAATTGATTTGGAAAGTCTAACGTAAACCTTTTCAAATGTGACTTAGATTTTAAAATATTTTCGAACCCTCTGGACAAGTAAAATAGGTTCTAATGGATAATTTACACAACAGGTAGGACACTTAAACATCTAGTACTTAGAATAAGGGTATTATTTATTTTCTGGAACTTCCAAGCCAGCAAGAATGTTATTGTCCCTTTAAATGAGTCATGGGTAGCTGGAATTCCTTGTCCCAGTTGCCCATCGTCATTACTCCGGTTGGTTGCGTTAATCAAGGTATAAGAGAACTTGTTAACTATATGAACTTGCCAAATATCCAAGAAATGGTATCAAGTGTTATCAGAAGAACAAAACCACGTGCATCGACAAACAATTCATATTAATATCCAACACGATATTTTTTCAATACCAGTTTTCTTTTTTAAAACTATATTCTGAATATTAATGTAGAGCAATATTTGAAAAGAAAAGAAAGTACAACTGTAGCCATTGAATTAAATATTTCAATTACGATTATTGTGATGGCGAAATGCCTGATTATTATGTAAACTGATAATTTTGTAAAAGGCTTTTAACGTAACAGTTATTTTACGATCAGCATTATATGCTATTATTATGCAAATTCAGCTTTCATTTTGTACTACATGATTTGTGATAGAATAATAGACCGTCTTCATTAGCCCAGTCAGATCAGAACAGTAGGATGTTAAACCCCATTCCATTTCAGAATAATATCACCCTAATAGAGCCTCACAGTATGAAAGTTTTATTCGCTAAGTCGTAAAAGGCGATATGTAGCGTGTAAGCGTGTAAGGTTATAATTGAGCGGCAATCCGCCGGATATTGGTACCGGGGTATAATTACATGTATTACTGCCTTTAATACTCGACTCTCAACAACCAATCGGTGAATACAATACAACAGATTAACGCGTGATGACCGACATCAAAGATGCCGACATGCCGATTGTTTACATTGTTTAAACTTGATTTAAATTTCCTTTTATGGATATTTTAGTCTCGTGCTGAAGAAAGGGGTATCAAATAGGATAAAGGGGTTTATAAAAGGGGCGTAAATTTCCCGAATTAGACTGGCTAATGGTTTAATATTATATAAATCAATCGCGGAATGAATTTAACAACAGAAGGCGGCTCCTGCAGGAGGTAAAACAGAAACAGTAATGACGGAAAGGAAAGAAAGATAAAAGAACGAATAAATTGTAAAATATAGAATTAATAAAATCCCAGAGTATTTTGAAGAATATAGCCAAAACTTATTAATTCAAAAATGTTATTGTATTTGGATATTCGATTAAGAGATCATAGTTTTGAGACCGACAAAACATTTAAAATTACAAAAATGATTTTGTTGTAAAAATTGTATCTCTAATAAAGAAGAAATGCATCACGTGATCAACAAACGTGTTACACGTGATAATCGAGAAGTGTATTACGTAATAAACAGAAGTGTATCACGTAATAAAAAGAGGAGCATTAAGTGATACACACAATTGTATTACGTAATCAACAGAAAACGTAATAAAAGTTGAACTCACCTCACTCCAGACTAACATGGTACCAAACACTAGTTGTAACCCATCGAAGAAGTTATCTCCTATAATAATAACGGTTGTCCCACCACTCGTCCATCCTTCACTGGGACAGATAGCTTTTATACATGGAGTAGCTGGAAATACAAAACCTGTATCTGATATATTATAACGCTCCAACAAATATAAACGTACTGTTTGTTCAAATAGTACAAAAATAGAAGACATATTTAATTTTTGATAAAATGTTGCGGATTTGATTATATGATTAAATAAATAAAACAAGGCAACAGAAACAAAATACATGCACGTGCATCGATTTATGTAAAGCTGAACAAAATGGCAAACAAAAGCAAATAATTCAAAATCTAAAAAAAATATGACATTTGAAGTCATTATAACTAACATCAAAAAATAAAAACCGTGGATTATTTCTGATTACTTTAAATGTGCTGTTTTAAATTTTTTTTCTAATTTTTAAAACTAAGTAATTAAATGTTAAAATAAAATATATAACTAAAATTTGGATTACCAACCATCTTGGTTTCTAGCGGGGCTTTGTATTTTAGGATACATCGGGTCGGAATACAAAGTAGTACCTGGATAACCTAGCAAAAATAACCAAATTATTTAAATTTAGTCAAGATTATCAAGAAATAATAATGTTTTGTTTTATATTCTTAAATCAATATCCCACATTATGAGTCGAACTGTTCACAATGACAAAAAGAGAATTTAAAAACAAACTAAAACCCCGAAATTAAATGAGAAAATGGCGAGATTTGATTGATTGAAAACCAAGAAGAATGGCGAACAAGCACTTAAAATATAATATGTTGAACAAATAACAGAAAGCAATCATGCAGCAAAATTAGAATCATAATCATGTCATTTTTGGCACACACTTCACTCCATACACTTTCAAATAAAAGAGAAAATAAAGGGGCTGGATATATTCAGATGACACAGGCAAATAATAAAAACTTGTTTAGATGAAATTATTTTCACTTGTTTAACAAAAAACCCCAAAACCTCGGACGTCGAAGTTACCGGATCATTTTTGAACGAGACTTGAATCTTTAAAAGAATTATGGTTCCATAAAGGTAACATCCGTCCACCATGGTGCAATTGCGTTCAGTATTAACAAACATGTGATGAATTGAAAATTTGTCAGCAATCGACATCCAATGCAAACGATTTAAACTAGGCAGCATCACGTAATAGTGTAGGGGAAAACATTTTGATGAGCTTCTTTTTAATATTATTTTCTTAATAAATGGCAAATGCTTAATTTGTGAGAAAGTAGATGTCCGAAAATGCACAATCCATATCGACGACGTTAACTTTTGTCAATGCATCAAACACGAAACTTGCTTTGTTTTGGTTGGAATTCAGAAAAATCTTTTTGAACGAAATATTAGGATCATCTGATATTATTATTATTATTAGTTCCTACAAGAGGCTTTAACATGAACCGCACAATGTAACAACATCTGAAATCTTTGACTTGCTACAGAAAAGGGACCCGTGTCTTTGTGATGAAACAGTCTCGATTCTGTTGGCAATGTCACAAACTCTTTGATATTCCTCAGTTTAGAGTTCTGAGTTCGAGAGGAATTAGAATATTTTGCGAATCTCTATAAATTGTAAATAATAAGGTCATGGTTTAATTATGGAATGTATCGACTGTTATGGGTGGTCGCCAATCGTTTTTGATATTGAGCTAAATTCCGCAAGATTTTATATCTTGTGATTTAAACTTGGAAGAACTTCGTAAAACTCTTTTTGACTACTTTGATGAAGAAGGAAGGGTGGGTAATACGGGCATTTTGGCAATGCCCGGGACCACTGAACTGGGTATAATTACTACAGAAAAACAAGGGAACGTTCCAGTATTATTATCATTGTAAAGTATTGAAACCTAAAATAATACTTCATGTTCTATTTGTCACGTGTCTATATATTAATTTCTCTTTCATAGCAATTTAATCTTACAAATTATTATTATTATTATGATACAGAACACCAGAGAAATAAATTACTACTTTCTGTTCGTTACGTCACGTGGTTGTATATTATATTTGTCTTGGAGTCGGTTAAATTATAATTATGGGTAATAAACAATAACTAGCGGTCATGTCTTATTTCTCACACTGACGTTAAATAAACATCTCAGCTAGTGAACTACAAATATAACGTCTGCAGAAAGGGCGCGAAATGTTCGCCCAGACGACAGTTTCAGCACAATATAAATATGGTGGTCTTACAGAAGTCGTTTACTTGGGTTTGTAGCGGGCTTTTAATAGAGACACAGATGGTCGGGCCGTTGGTATTAATTAGCGTACTGCAATTTTAATGAATGCGTCGGCCGACAAGCCAGCGACACGTCAAGTATAATGTATTTCTTCTTCTTCTCAGTTCGGTCGCCATCATGTTCTAAGATGAAATATTTTACAATATCCTCTTCTACTAATATCACTTTTTACCATACTAAATTGTCTCGTGCAGTGCGCGTGAATGAAGATTTAAATAGGATGATACCGTCATAGAAAGAAAGGTTAATTGGCTTATTGTTTGTTAAAATTGGACGATGAATTTTAAAATTTCGGTTTGGGAAATAATTAAAAAAATATTGAAATATCAAATTATTTTTTTGGATATTTTCACAAAAATACATAAACCCGAAACCTAGAATGTTTTCTTTTCTGTATCTATCTTTTCAAATTAAAAAGTAATTTTTGTATATATGTAAGAAGAATATTAAATCGATTCATGTTTTAATATTGATTGATATCGATCATAATAATATCGATCAAGGGATGACTTCTACTGAGTTATATTAGTAAGAGTATAAAGAAGAAGAGCACGCGCTCCCAGATGTTAGCAGAAGGAAGCTAACAGATGGGCAGACGACAATTTTTCTTTCTAACAGCTGGCTTGCCGCGCTTTTTGATAGACCTGTATTGTCATTCTAATTAAACGAATAATCCAACATGGCCGTTCAATTGTTCTCGGTAAGACGAGATCGGGCTACAACAAAATAGTCGAGCTAGAAAAATGTAAAATAAAATCTGGAACTATTAGAGAAGATACGATCAGCGACCCCTAGAAAACAGGTTTATAAGATAGGGGTTTAGAAATTAGGGTTATTTTAATAGGGGTTCCGATTAACGTACTATATAGTCGTTAGTCTAATTAGGATTTTCGTTTTGAACTTTAGAACCAATTTCATGAATATTAGTGTTTTTGCTGTAAATAACTATTTAGTATAAAATAAAAAATCCAAAAGGAGCGTTTCTGCTATATATATCGGGGTTTTAAAGGACTGGCAAGAGTAAAATGTAGGTACAAAATGAAAGAAAAGAAAAGAAAATAATGAATCCATTCAAACCATGCTCACACACACTAATAATATGGTCTTCGCGTTGTAAAAACAATAATCCGTGAGAGTAACTAAATCAAATTGCCGATTTTCAGATTTGCCACAATACTCTGTAACTAGCAGTTCATGCTTGTTTACAATACGTCATTACACTATTTGACGTCAATGTGCTAGTTATTCTATGACGCCATTAATGCGACGTCATTATGCTAGTTAATCTGTAGCGTCATAAGTGTAGTTGACGTCATGAATGTAGTTGACGTCAGTATGCTAGTTCATCTTCACATCAATCGCCATCTTTTCTCTGAAACTTGTCAATAAATACTCACCTCCTTCTGTAGGATCGAGACGTCTTGCTCGTCGACCATGTTTAGAGTTATTGTGTACAAACATATTATCTGACACTGTTAATAGAGGTCCATCTATAGCTACTGACGTCGATACAGCTACCTAAAAACGTAACAGAGAATACGTGTGTATCATTGAAATTTAACACGGGCATTGGAGTACTTAGATAATTATATATACTCGATTGAAAGCTACTTTATTTTTCAAAGATTTATAAATATCTATAAGTGTAACGCCCAAATCTAGAAAAGTACTAAAATTCAATTGATATTATCATATTATCATATGGTTCCATATCATGATGTTAAGGGTTATAATCAAATAAAAACCATTTCATATTTTACAAGAATTCATCGTCACTGTCTTCTCATTACAAATCATTTTACATCACAGAGTTCCGTAAACACGTGACTATATCACGTGATACCATTGACGACACGTGACGTAACCATCTTGAGTGATGAATAGCCACAACAGCAGACAACCAACAATTGATGGAGACGTCATTATGAAGGATTGGCTGCCAAAATTTATTCATTTAAGTTCTTTTGATTCGATATCTTCAATTGATGTCTTCATAATAATCTGGTTACAGGCGGTAGAAAATACAAAATGTATCTTAGATTAAATTCCTGTCGCACGTGATGGAGGCCATATTGATAACATTAGCTAACAAATTTTGATTTCACTTTGTTTCGTATTTTACTCGAGTATGATTTCGACCCGTCTCGTTAAAACTCTCAAAACTTATAATTACGTTTTATTTACACGCTGTAATATTATGAATGACGGAGATGACGTATCCATACATGTTCATGAGTACTTGCGCGCTGGGGTCTTTTAACAGTGGGAGAAAACCAACGAGGTTGGGAAGGCGAACCTACTCCATGTCACGTACATCCGGGAATCGAATCCACGGCAGCTGACTCAGAGCCCATAGCTGTTTAGGCGTGAAGAAGAGGTTATATGTCCGCAGATTTGAAAATGGGGCGTTTTAAGTACGGGCCAGAATTATTGGCTATCATTAAACAAGCAATTTAGAAAATAAAAACATTTTCAACATTTCTGAAACAATGTTAGAACGATTTGATATAAAACACGGTGTGAATATGTTTTATCGATATCCTTGTGATATTTGTTTTAAGTTAATAAAAGTAGGATAACGATGTTTTTAATGTTTCCAAGTGGTATGTTGATGTGTTTTAAACGCTGTGAGGAGTTTAATGATGGAGCTTATCTTAACGCGAGGCTGTTCAGGGCAGCAGAGCGATGAGGTGTAAAGAAAACACATGTTTAAATTCAGATAATTTTTTGTGGTTTTTAGTTGAATAACAGAAAATCACAGAATTACACCGAATTTTTCAAGTTGGAACAAACAGGTGAAGAAGATATTTATATGAAATTGTTTGAAAGAAACTTTACTTTCATGACTTGTACGTCCGGAAAATTCATTTTGTAATTTACACAAATTCCTGAAATTAACTTATATATAAAAATACACGCGTAAATCAAGTACGGACGTATTGTGGACCAGATACCAAGTATGGCGACATCGAAGCCACCTTGGAATTATGACGTCATATCAGAAATCCGAAAAATGTGATTTTCGTAGAGTTTCGTCGCCACGCAAAATCAAATGAAATGGGGTTTAACGTCCTACTCTTCAGCACTGAAAGGCCTAATGAAGACGGACATACGCCATAAACGATGAAGAACAATAAAGAACGATAAATAAATAAGTGGCGTTTGAGGCCCAATCCAAAAATATCAAGAAATAAATTACCTGAAATCTTCTCATATCTCGTGGATTACCAGCATTCTTTAAACAATTCTGGTTACATTTCATAAAAAACTTGAGGAAGAATCTGAAAATGAAACAAAACGACATAAAATTTATGTTCATAAAAGCCAAAAAAAAAACCAAATTGACATTGAAACAATTAAGATTATGAAACTGACATGGAAGTTTTAAAACGTCTACTTGTAAATTCAAAATCTTGATACTTAATTAGGCATGTTGGTTTTGTAAAGCAAATGAAATCGTGTTTAACGTCCTACTTTTCTACACCGACTGGGATACTGAAAACGGTAGATTTTTATAATGACCCTTTGTTTCCCTGTCATTAAGGCGATTGGTAGCATTAAATAGCCCACCCCACCCCTCCTGTGTTATATATACAAATTGTAGTAGTAACTAGTTGTTCACGTCTGCTTCTACCCTGGGTGGTATCGAAGACAAAATGAGGTTATGTAAAGTATTCTATTGCAATAAATATTTTAAATTTTATGTATGGTATTCTATTAATCAAAATGGTGAATTCATTTATATCTTCATTATCGATATTGTATTCATACGCTAGTCATCTAATGTAAATAGTTCCTATTGTGTGAGGTGAAGTGAGTGAGTTGTCCCGTGGAGTGATTTATGACGTATTGACAGATAGTGCTGTCTGTTATTACCAAATAAAGGAATACAAATACATTAGAATGCACGTGGATTTCACGAGAGTAATATTGTGTGTGTCAGTCCATCAGTCAATTCAACCAGAACTAATAGAATCATAAAACAGGCCAATACAAATAATTCATTGTTTTATGGCCCTTTTTATTCAATGGTCAATCAATTGAATTATATCCAGATTTTGTAATGAAATGAAATGGGGTTTAACGCCCTAATTTTCTGTACCAACCGACTGATGAAGACTGGAGAAATTTCTCCACTCAGTGGCGTTTTCACCTACTCTTTACGTTTGTTTTTTACGTTTGTTTTGTTTTTTGTTTTTTCTTTGTTTTGTTCTACCCACGTATTTGGTAGTAAATCCGTTTTTATTCCTTTGTCAGTCAACTGAATTAGACCTACTTTGGTTCTAGGTGCTAACTTTTATAATAATCCACTAAAATAGGTCCTAGGTGTCTTCAAACAAAAACCGGAAAAGCGTCTTGTTGTTCTGACGGGGCATGCGCAAGAAACTGGGGTTCTCACTCCTATACACGTCCAAGTGCACGTAACAAAATAGAAGTAGATTGTTATGGAATGAATTCCAGTCGAAGACAATTCATTAGTTTACCCAACCCACAGCTATTTTCATTTGTGTTTTCAATTAAAACATTGTCCATTATAAATTAGTATTGGAAGTTCTTAGTTGACCAGACGTGCTATAATAAAAACGCGGGAAATGTTATGTTTATGGTGAAATTGGCCTGAATTTCGTCTGAACTAAAATAATAAAATGGCGATGAGTGGACGAACACTGAGATAATGTTTAATGGTGTATTAATTCTTGTCAAATCTCCATCAATATTTAATGATGTGAGAAAAAAAACTGAGATGGTGGAAGGAAGATGGCGATACTATCAAAACATGGCCGCTATTTTATACTTGTATCGGGTGATAATTACTAGAACGTTTGGCGGCATCAACAATAAAACATCAACGTCCATTAAAAGAGAAACATTTTCACTGTTTTCATTGTACATAATGAATTTGACCGAAAGATTCGGTGGTTGAACGCAGAATTTGACGCACAATTTCACTTGGATTTTGTTTGCTTTTGAAAAAGGAAAGTCAGAAGGATTTAAAGTGCAATTTCACTCGAGTTTTTCGTTTTGGTTCGTAATTAATTTGGCAGTAAGAACTGTCGGTGGAGAGGGATATGGTTCAACATCGCAACAATGAATGAAAGTATGAAATAACGAATTATCAAAGAATGAATGAATGATCACTGCATCGCCATTATAATGTATAATCCTGTTTTTTTATGTCCAGACATAAATTATTCATACATAAACCCCTTTTTATCGAGACTAGATTATCCAGCTTAGGGTCACATTAACAACATGAGTAGCACTAGTGACAGTAAAGTATTTTACGAGCATTCTTATTGGTTCATAATCCCTTCAGTTGTTTGTTTGAGCCAATAGGATTAGCTAATCCTGAATGATGAGTTAAAGTTTGAAGTGAAGTCATACAAGAAGATCGGTGACAGAACTATGGCGTATATAGAAGAAACAACAACTTCTCGGGAAGTACTTGTCTACGATATGTCCCTAGGTGGAATGGGGACGTGAAAGCCCTACAGAAGTATCAGGGAGTAAGTGGGTTGTCCTTTTCTACAAGTTTCCAAAAATAATTGTCGCATTTAATACACAATTCCATGCCAAATGTACTCATCGCCTTGTATACAATCATATTACACTGATGTACTTTTAGACCCAATTTCATCCATATTAAAGTTCCAACAAATAGATCCATACGCCATTTAATATGTATGTATGTCCAGGTGCTCTTTAATTATAGAGACAAGACACTTTTACCCAAAAGTCGAAACGGATCCCTGTTAAAGAGATCAATCGCCTTAGTACAGGTGGTTAATATGACCTCCAGGGCGCATTTGTTCAATTTTAGAGACATGTCGCCAATATAAACAAAATGTGTTAGCGACAGGTCGCCCTATTATAGAGATAAGTCGACTAGAATACAGGTTGCTGTATTTGCCTATCAACCAACCAATATACTCGATGATTTGTGAGGGCAAAAGATTCCAGATCAAGATTAGATAAAAATGGCGGTTATTAAGTCCCGCGAGATTTGGCTAGAAGTAGCGAGATTTATCGGTAGATTTATGAGTTTTTAGGAATGAGACGATTTTCTCACTTGACGGTTCGATTTACACAAACACGATCGGTTTAATGTCAGCCAGTGTTTCAACTTAGCTTATAATAAAAACAGTTAAATATTGAATTTTTACAATCTATCTTTTCTAATGAAGTTAATAAAATAACTATTCAATATATAATAAAAAAGAGGACCGATTTCACTTGCTGCAAAACAATAATTATTATATATGTATGGTATGAAATTGGAGTGAGCACGGAGCAGAATTGTAGGTCATAGAACCCCATTTTATTTTATTTCGGCTATTTAAATTCTTTGGATTTCACATAACTTAACTATAAAATTAATTTTCTTCATCGAGAATTTTTTTTTTAATCTCGAGGATTGTCACATTTAGTAAACAAGCTGATCTTTGTAATCTACATTAATCTATTGCTTTGTTTTACTTTTGATCCTTGGTCGCAGTTCGCAGTTGACCAGTTGTAACCATCACGCCTCTTTTACAGCGATATGGCGGGAAATATCACCTTGTCTTCACGTGATACGTTACATGTTCATTACGTCGATAATTAGTTGATGACGTAATTAGTGCAACATTTATCTTGTTGGCAATGTGTGAAACGAAGCGGAAATGAAGTTAAAACTGTTTCAAGCGGTCTGGCCAACTTGTTAAACACGGGGAGGTCTTCAAACCCAAGATTTTCTAACATTTGATCAGTAGAAGAAATCTTTCCGCCAGATTTGAAACGTTTGAAAGTATCTAAACGCCATCTTTACAAGGTAATTTGAACAAATTTCACACCTCCTTTGTCAAATAAACCATGACAGCCATTAAAGTTTTAGTTGTAGTTTAAAGAAATCGTAAGTATAATGAAATAGACCAAATCTAGATTAAGATCCTTATCAGGATAAACGGTCTAAAAAATTTGCATTTATTCTCAGTGGACCTCAGACATTTTACTTTTCTTGTCCGACTGGACTAATAATAATACAGAGACGTTGTCTTTGTAATTAGTTGTTTTTGGAGAATGGGGGTGGGTAGTTTTTGCGTGTAGCGGAGGGGTGAGGGTATGATGTCTTTGACATCGCCTCGCTTCATGACACCCATTAATCCATTAACCTAATATGTTCGTATGTCCAGAAGGAATATATTTCCAGATAAATATGGTCGACATAGATTTATACATTTAGAATATTGTTTCTGGCTATAATCTATCTAATTGACAGTATCTCACGTCATCTCCGCCATATTGGACAATACGTATCTTGTCTTGAATTAAACAATCTTTCTCCATCACGTGAACAAAAGAAATGAATGATTCCACGAGCAATTACCCGCGATAAGCACATGTTTTAATTGATATAATGCATAAATAGTCCCAGGAAAAATGAGTTTTCCCGCGTGGCTCGCGACATATCAGCAGAAACAAAGCGATAAATATCGTTAAACGGAAATGAAACTTGGTGCAAGCAGACGACCATTATCAGTGAAAACTGAAACAAGCATCATTTTTCCCGCCATTATTACCGATACTAGCAGAAGTCTAATCACAGACCGACCTGATGTTATCATATGCTTCATTTTTATCAATTTTGTGACGTGAGTCGTGTGCTGTTTTAAAAACCTTCATCTTCATCTTGAATAGAAAGTGCCAAGGTTTCAGACTTTATCACCTAGACAACCACATGAAGAAATAATGAAAACATTCTATTGATGGAACTTTCATTTTATCATCTGGAATATACTATAAACTAATAAAAATATCTGACGATCATTGCTAGAAAATATGTTTGTTTTTTTGCTTCCAGATGAAATTTATTGCTTATGACTGAGGCATTAATTAAATAAAATACCGCAACGGCCCGCTACAAAAATCCAAAAAAAGAATGGCTGTCACTCAATGACGGGATATAGAACGTAGCTTTGATAAAATCATTTTCCTATTTTCTATTCAATAAAAAAAATGAGTCTGATAAATATTTAATAGATGTCAACTCGTCAAAATTAGATGGCGCTTCATATATCAGTTTGAAATTAGTTCAACTAGCACATGCATGATCGAGTGACTCGCCCAGTAAACGCACCATCCACGACAGACCTTCTATGTACATGCAGGCCTAGTAGACTCAAGATGACGTAGTAGATTGACTTCACTTTGTACACAGATGCATTGGGGAATCCCTAAATTAACTGTTATTTGTTAATCCCTAGTAGTTATTTTTGACCTCACTTTGTAAACAAAACGCATTTAAGATTGGGGGAATCCCCAAATCAACTAGAGTATGGTAGATATTAAGAAAGGGTGCTGCAATTAAAATTATAAAATGGATAACCAATGAAATCGATAGTATAAAGTACATTCAACGTTCTCAATGACTTCTTCCTTCTACTTAACGAACTTCATAAACACACCCCGGAGACCAAACACAAAAACAATATGGTCGCCTTTTTCAAGAAGTAATTCGTTCAATAATTGCCGAAATAAACGCAACATTAATTTAGTCATCTTCGGAGCTAGTTACTGGGTTCGTTAACTCCTTTACCGCGAAACTGACCCTAGAGTAGCGACTTTAACCTTTCAAAGGCCCTTTACTGACCCCTTCAGTCCTTATTGACGTTTGTGAGGATCGTCCCGGTCACATTATTCATCTTTTCCTTTAAGCAGACGTCAGTCGATGAAACATGGCGACCGGTAGCCATCAATTGACGGCCGGGAAATGGCAGGGAAACGAAGTGAGAATATCTTGATGGGTTTGGACTATTATTGAGTATTATAAAATGATATTAAGCCGCCTTGATAGGTTGATTATTAAAGATGACCTCGCTTTCAGTTTCAGTAAATCAAATCTCGCACCCAATTCTCGCTGGTGCGATACAATCAGCTATAACCAAGTCAAGCCAATACTAACCACATCAACATTATAATAAAACAGCCACCAGAAGGCAAATCAAAACACCACAAATATGGCAAATACACAATAAAAAGTTCAATAACATAATACATTATTTTTTACAAAAAGTAGAACTTGACACAAAGCGGTTTTTAAATGTTAGAAATAGAAAAATACCCCTTGCGTGGAGTTATAAATTGAAATAAAATGTTGTTTAACGTCTTACTGTTTTGCTCTAACACGGGGAGCCTTAATAATTGAGGAGAGAGAGAGCGAGAGAGAGAGAGATTCGACTAAATAATTGCATCTCGACTTATATGTGCTTAAGTTGCGGATAGATATATCAAATATATAAATAAACAGCGCGTCTGGCAAGATATTGTTGGCAATACTGACGAATAGGAAAATACAACCTTAGGTATATTCAAGATATAAAGCGAGTAAAACTGTTTTTAAATGGTATTTCAGACTCGCCGAGACAAGTAAGCAGTAGGCGTGATGTTACTTTAACAAGGTGTTAAACACTACAATTAATCCAATCACCTATCTACAACTAATTAACTCCAGTTCTACACCAAATGTATCAATAACACCCCCTGGTGAGTAATGGGCAACAGGTTACATAACTCTGTGTTTACTCCTAGTGGGGTATATCAACACACACTTGAGTTAAATATCAACAAATTAGGTTCTATCAAATAAAAACTAATTATTTAGATAACACAACTTGAAGACCAGCTGCCGGTGCCAGGGTAATTGGCTGCCATTTAAATTCTACACCTTACAAATATGAACCATCTTCTAACTTCTGGTTGCTTAGCGGGTTCTATCTACATAGCGATAACTTTCACAATATTAAAACTATTAACTCTATGAACCCAGCCCTTTTATATTCAAACATATTTGAACTATCTGCTACCAACGATTAAATGTTTAGGGTGCATTAGAGATACCAGATGGTGACATTGCGTATACGATGACGTATTTGCAAATGACGTATCACACAAAATGGAGAACGAACTGCACAGTTTTAAAAATGCAATGCTAAATAATTAAATGGCAAAGTTCTAAATTAAATTTGTGAAGAGTAAGAAAGTGGTAATAAGATAATATACTATAAAATAATTCAAATTTCTGATATCGGAAGATATTTCTATTTCTCATAAAAGGGAAAACGAGAAAATATCAGATATCAAGCTAGTATAATACTTGCAATAATGATGGTTAAATTTATCTCAACCCAGCAATTCATGGAAAGATATTAGACCACAAAGAAAGTTATTTGGTTTGATTTGGTTATTTATTTGCTAATAAAGGGAATGAATATCTAGTAACAGACCATTTACTACAGAAGGAGTTACAAACTTAGTTATGGCGTCTCTCGGGGCCAACTTCCATACCCATACTTTAACATAAGAGACATTGAGTTAAACGGGACGTATCAGGATATGGTATAGGTCATTATAGACGAAATGATTTTGCATTTAAAACTTGATAGCGATTTTACTTTATTTTACGTATTATTCTTTATTTTTGTTTAAAACAACCCGTTGAAAAATACAATTGGTGCAAAAAATTGAATGCCGACAAAATAAACTGGAAGATCTTGTCTGGAATTTTAGATACATGTGCATGTATGTTCCGTTTTTAAAAATGATATTAATTGGAAATATACGTCAAAGTCAAACGACAGGTTTTTTTTAACCGGAACAACCTTGTGGGTAAATGGCGAAGTCGCGTAGTAAATTAAATTCACGGGAAAGGAGAAGGGGAGGTTCTTTAATCTGGACTATTCTATCAAGAAGATTAGTCTATAAAGAAATGGCGGGAAGGTCGTGCGTGGAATTATTGCTTGTGATGACAGCAGAAGGCATTCTCTGTGACTCACAGACATTTCTCTCTCACTCTCTCATCAAAACTTCACACACAACTTTCATTTTTCGACAACCTGACGATTTTTTTTATCATTTAATCCCGTTATATCATCGAAAACTAAAACATCATTATTATTTAAAGAATTGGTGGTTTTTAAACATCTATTTAAGTTTTTCAAAGAGGTAAAGCAAAAATGGTGTCATCTATACTGCTTGGGGTATCTTTTAAATTTAGAATAATTCACAGTAAATCAAAGCTGTTTGAAACTACTAAGTGGACCCACTGAGCACTTGTTAGCGTTTAATCATTTTACACTGCGTATAGATGATACGTCAGTAGGTAATACGTCATCATGCACATTCTAAGATCTCTTTATTTCCTACAGTCTTCACAACATTTCATCACCTTTTAGTCAAACATAATATTACAGATTAATAGTTTAAGATAAACGATGCAATTTAATAAACAATTCTTAATTTTAATATAAATGGTACAAATGCTTAATTTAAAATACACGTTACAAATGCTTAATTTAAAATACACGTTAGAAATTCTTAATTTAAGATAAACCTTACAAATTATTAACAAATTCTTATTCTAAAATAAACGTTAGAAATTCTTAATTTAGAATTTGACGAAAACAGGAAAATAAAAACATTAAATGGTGACACTTTCCAAAAGAAGAAGAAAGCCAGGTCATGTTATCTGTGATTATATTTGAACCAGACCCAGAGATTAGAAAAAGGCGAAACGACTATAAAAGTTTATTAAAAGAGTCAGGAGCCAGCCTGAATAGCACAGAATTAGCCAAGGTAATGAATTAATCAGCGTGTATCGATCGAGGGCGAAAATTAAACGATTTGCTGGAACCCATGTCGACCTCTAACGGCGGACCAGTGGAAAATCAGCAACACTTGAAGAAAGTTTGATGATATTTGACGGCCATCATTAACTCCACACTGAAGTCTAAAAACACTTTCTGTAGTTTAAACACTGGTTTTAAAGCTCATCATTGTTATATCTTTGTTAGCCCAGTTGGTGTACATCATTAAAATATTAAACCTCATTTTATTTCATTTCACCATAGAGAATAAATCAAATAGTATTTTAAACTGTGCTGCCCGATAGGTATAGATTATTCATGAAAACGCACAATCATTATTCTAAAACTGCCACTAACCGTTAAATTCAATACTATAAGCCTTCTATACTCTGAACTAATAAAAACCGCCATTACTCACGATAATCTCCTACAGCAGCACTAGTTCCTAAAGATACGCAACAACGGACAGGAAAACTAAATTCAAAACATTCACGAGAATCGGTATAAGATGTTCCGAAGTGAGTCGGTAGCCTAGCAACCGTCCATCTTGTAAATACAAAGAACCTTTAATCAGTTGTAGCTAGATGAAGTTGTAGAACAAAGTAATCATCTAGACAATATATATATGACATAAGCCATGAAATAACAATGTAGATATAAATGACACGAAATAGGGTTTAACGTCCTACTTTTTACCCTGGGTTTTCGTCCTATCCAAACGACTAGACAGAGCAGAGATATAATTCATTACATAGAAATGATAAATGGCATCAGATGTTCCATAGAAAAAGTAAACAAGATCTAATCACTTTAATCCGTTAGAATAGAACTAATAAAACCAAGTTTAAAAACACAAAAAAAAGGATTGGAACGACAATACGACAATAAAAAAAACAATATGTGCGAACGATAAACAAAGGAAATTGATCATGTTTTCTATTATTCATCTACCAACAATCAAATAATTTTAATCAACTTAACATTGTAATTACACTAATGGCTTCTGTATCGATTTCTATCATATTTATTTTTTTCCTCATTATAAATTAAAGCATGGAGTAAAACGGGTGATCAGCCTTGTATAATAATGTCTTAATATTTGAGTAAAAGCGCTACCGTTGTAGCTAAATAAACGGATTGTCGGTCCTTATTTGATAATTTCCTATTATGTGAGTAAAACAGGTACCTCATATTCTTTGAAATAATTTAATTATTTATTTGAATAGTTTTTAAAAAAGAATTTTGGTTGTAAACTAAAACATTAGAATGAAGAGCGTGATCGAACCCGTGTAATAATCTTCGGAAAACACTTTTATTAATTAATTGTCTATCTAAATAATCGATGCTTATCGCCGTTGTTTGATTGTATAGATTATGTATTGAAATGCTTGATCGATGCCGTGCAATAATTCTCCCGTATTTGTGTAAATTATGCCTTTAATCATTTGAACAAATAGATTTTAAAATGGTTCTGATGTATAACAAGAAGAACCTAGGGAATTCCCCGTCTCTTTACCGCAGTTCGTGAATTAGAAGTTATCAATGGAGTTTTCTCAACGATGTATTAAAGACTATTTTACGCTTCTTGCTACCGTTAATCCTCAGGGGCCTTCGTTTCATTGGCTAATCAGATTGAGGTTTGTTGTTCACGTGTTGTAGTGTAGGTCTCGCGAGATTTGAGTGTTTGACGGGAAAACTAAGCGATAGTTCTGTATCTATTATGTGCCGCCTTGCCTTACATCAAAATTTAATCACAAAAGAACACCTCGGAGAAAAGCTACAGCACTTGTTTACTGTTTCAATTAAAGCATGTATAACCCGCTAGTGGGCTGTCTGGGGAATTCGTCTGATAAAGCGAGCGAGAAACGGAATAAAAAATGTAAATGTTAGCTTTCAATAGAAATAAATGGCGAAGGGTAAAGAGGCGATGTCTATCTACGTTTACTTGTAAATTGGCTGTAAAGCAGGGGCGATTGTTAGTCTGAGAACAAATCCGAGATGTATATCGTTGACCAAGGCAGCATTCGTCCCAACAGACTTTCAAATATGCACGTTTTAACGTGGTATTATCCGACCATCCGTAAAAAGAGCGATATGTAACCATGTCAGTTAATTACATACATGTACAATGGCATACGATAGGTCAATAAGAAGAGGTGATTGTCAAGAGGGATATGCACCCGTTGAAACGATGATGGAGCAACCGATAGGCCAAACGGAAGAGATGATTTGCCTAGAGCAATATGCACCCTTTGAAAAGATGCAGAGGCAACTGATATGCTAAAACCAGGAGATGATTTCCCGACACACGAACTATTTGGCTGTCATGATTTAAAAGAGTACACGATTCGGCCATCAACACATTAATAGACAGTGACGGTAAAGATGCCTTTTGTGCCACTTAAATAGAGAATTGAAACTTATGGCACTTAATGTCCACTTGTTTGTTCTAGAAGCTTCTAGTTTGTTGTATCTGGTTAGTTCATCATACACTTAGGCTACTCTTTAAGTGTATCTCTGACCAAAATCATAAACAGCCTAGCCCTACAAGAAGCCGTTCACCTGAATGGCCAAATTGTTTGTTATTGGACGGGCAATCAATTAAGATTGTGCTGGAACTGTTAAATCCCTAATGAGGACGTGGTATCGAGTGTTCGAGAGACGGTAAACATCTGTAGGTTAGCTTGTGCTGAACACAGCATACGTTGATTGAATGATGTGGAACGCGGGTCCAGGATTCCCTACATTTTATAAAAATGTCAGCAATAAGAAGATTGGTAGTGAATGTTTGAGATAGTTTGAGGTAACGGCAGCAATCTAGTAATTAGGTGGCGGTTGAAAGTGTTATTTAGTTGAAAACCGCCGTGACTTGCCAATAAACTGGATATCGATCTAGCGCCATTAATAAATAATGCTTTTCAACACAACAATAAAGCGAGCTGACGTATAGCAGAAAATGGCGGGAACTCCCTGGGGACGGTGTTTGGAGTCAGACGGGAATAATGATAATACTAGCGGGAATATAAGGCTCTATAACTAACGGTAGTGACTAATATACCACGTTGCTGTATTCCATGCTATATAACTCGAATATCTTATCCTGACGTTTACCAGTTCATATTCAAAAACATTAAATAAGGACTGAGGGGACCAGGAGAGTTTAGTGAAACCGCGTTTAGGGTATTGAATTAACTGTAAATGTTATTACCTCTAGGTATTAGATTAACTTTAAAACAGTTTTACATCATATAGTCAATATCTAAATGAGTTGGGAAACGAAAAACTTTAAAACTAAAATGTCCAGATGTTAAAAAAAACGACGAATAAACAGGTGACACGCTATCGGGTGACAAGGTGCACGGTAAAAACAACATTTGATTATTTGTTGTAATTAATTATTTATAAATATGTGAGATTGTTGAATGATCCTTAACAACAGTTACTAAGCAATGTGAAAGGAAGGTGTAGTTGCTCATCCATCATTCTACTACAATAATTAAAGTACATTTATAAACATTTCACATACATTCAACAATCGATATGAACAGGTTTTAATAACTCATTTTATTGAGATTCCCTGATTGATTCAACTTGACTTGTTATATTATACTTTTGTTGTTTATTTCGTTTGAAATGTCTGTGTCTGTGGTGTCCGCAGGTTAGTCACAAGGTCTGTCACTGAGCCAAGTACGTGGTTTGGATTTGGATTCCCCCCTTTTATGCGTGACAACGGGCAAAGTTGCCTATCTATATTCGTGGGTTTTCTCTGGGTCCTACGCCCCCCCCCCCACTGTTAAAAATCCCTACGCGCAGGCGATTGGTTGAAATAAAATTTAACCATATGTTAGTTCCGAAAAGACCTCTCTCTTGTGTGTCTTGTCCGTGGGTTTGTCTTATGTCATTGTGTATGTGTGGTCCTCCTGTACTTTTTATCTGTAAGACAATTACAGAAAAGGGGTTACATCCTTGTCCGGAAAGGTTGCACGAGATTTACCCCGTTTTAGTCAGGTTCACTAACAATTTTAATCAAATTAAACATATTGGCTTCCATCGCCTTTTCCAGCCTCCTGCCACCTGCCACGTGCTACCCTCTCAAAATAATCAACAATTAATACAAGTTATTCTGACCAATCGTTGACCCGGAATAGATTTGGTGCGTGACGGTACGGGAGGGTTGACGGCCATCTTGAAAACATGTTGATATTTGGACAGGAGTTTGTTACAGATTCAATAGTAACTTGATCTGATCTTTATTCTGTTACGAATGGAGAACGGCTGTTTAGAGGTGAACCATCACAGAATGTAAAAGTCTTTAGAAGATTTGTTCGAGCACAAGTGGTAATCATTGGAATCATGTCGAAGAAGAACATCAAAAACTGAGGAATTCTGGTCTGGGTCGGGTTCTCACCGATTCTGGTCGTTATAAACTCTGGTTAAATAAACACCAGTGACACACACACGAATCGGCTCAGCTTTCATCTTTCAAAAATCGCGACAAATTTCCTACAAGTCGGGTTTCAGAATATTCTCTAGTCTTGTCATTTAATCAGAACGCTGTCAACACCCTCTTGGTACTCTAGCCATTATTAACACCGCCTTTCATAACGTCATTTATGAGGTCACGTGCACGTAAAAGAAGCCCTGACAGTTGGAAATCGAGTAGGACTTTAAACCTCATCCCAGCACCATAGGGTAAATTGGAATTCTTGTAAACAAATATTGACACCATTGAATAAATCTTTCGTTAGCTTTTCCTAAATAAGTTTACAAACAAGACATTCTTTCTCAAAACCTGACTATAACGTTCAGTTGTAACAATATTCTGGGGCCAGACAGCGGTCAATTTTCTGTTTTCGTTCGAATCAGCGCAAAGGGAATGTGGTTTGATATTTAGTAGGAATTGTTACGTGTGATTTGAAATGAACGATGCAGAAAGTTTACATAGTAACTGTACCTTGTCGAGATCTGCATGTCATCTAGACTACTTGACAGTTACCAGGTGGCGCTACGAACAGATCACTTTACACCTAGATCAACAAACAGAAGCTGGAGAACAAGTGATCGGGTCTTTATAGATACAAGAACACGTTCTCATCAACATCGGTGTTAATCTCCCACAACTTGTCAATCAACATCGCAACGGGTGGGGTGGGGACCGCGAAACAGAAATATATCGTACATCTAACTTTTAACGACATTGTAGCTGAGTTTGACCCGACATCCTTGATTTAAAGAGATTGGTTTTCGCGTCCACGCAAACCGATACCGGGTCATTGCAAGTAATCGGTCTGGGAAGAGATAAACTTTTAAAAGAACTATATTTTTGTCATGAATTGGAGCCACGATTGCATGTAACCCAAAGGGAATCTAATGGCGTCCACAACACGATTAGACAAACCTGACCAATATAAACTGGCCAACTTAAGCTACCTGACGTTCTATCGTTCGAACACGAGGGCATCACTCGTTTTTTTTTGTAGTTTCAAGAACCCAACACAGAACGTCGAAGGCTTACTGTATACTGCTATCGGCATTCGAACTCCCCCTCCCCCCGCCTAATTGGTGTGTTTTTGTTTTGGTAAATGGTTTTTCTTTTATGTTTGAAGATTGATTCATCCAACAGGGGGATAATCAATGAAAACGATAATGTTTATTGGGTATTTATAGGGTTTTATATGTGGTAAATGGTGAATGTACTTTGGTGAGTATAATCACCATCTCTAGTCCTTCTAATACCTAACATATTTACACAAGGCGAATAATGGAATAAAACACTTAAACCGCGCCAGTCACGTCACACACTCGTCGCCCCAATACTACAAATCGCCACAATTCGTCCGTAAAATGGAGGGAAATTAGACGCCGGGCAAGATGGCGTCGTAGAATCGAATTGTCGCTTGGTGATTGCACGTGAAAAAAAGACGCCATATGTGGCTAGGAGAAGAAAATGGGTGAATATGATTTAAGGTCTTTCTGTTGCGATATAGCTGGTAATAACGGATGGAAGATGGTGAAATGGAGTCGATATTAAATAAAGAAAACGACAAGTTGGGGTTTCAGTTTTGTACGTGAGTCATTCACACCTCTCTTTGCCTTATAGATCATGATTATAATTATTATATTTCACACATCACGGCCCAGTTAATCAACATCCGTTATAATTGTTGTATTTTTTATAACGTCTACTCCACATAAATCAGGCAAATATTATTTTAATAACTCACTGGCGTATAAGGGTCTCTAGCTGTGGGAGGACACGAGGAAAACCCACGAGGCTGGATAGGCAACCTTACAAGCAGGTAGTCGAAACCATGCTATATCATTCAATGTCAGACCTTATGGCCTAATGCGCACAAACATCTTCCGCTATATAAATAAAATTTGCCTTAAATACCCAATAAAATATTTCGCCAAAAACGTTTTGGGTTATATATTCAAAATTGCTTGGAATAAAGTTTTTCTTATTTCATTTTGGATTCGTGTTAGTTTGTTTGTATTAGTCCCTTCTACTCTATAATAAGATATGTTCAATTTACACCATATAATATAAAATATATTTAATTTATTTTTGAAAATTGAGTTAATTGAAAACCGTATTTCTTGTAAACAAAAGTAAAATATCAGCATAAATGTATCTCACAAATTTATAATCTAATTATGTTTTATTTATCTTTCAACAACACAGAGTTCAACCAGAACACGATTAAAATAATGAAGATAGCAAAAAATTATTAAATGAAAACCGCATTTTTTGAAAAACGTATAATATCAGCTATGAATGTGTTTCACGTTAAGCAAGCAATTCGTCATGTGAAAGAAAGCAATAAAAAATGTCGATAAAGCCATTTGTCTAATTATAGCAACAAGACGCTAATTAATATATTTAATAATTAATGTTTGATAGAAATATGAAACTAGGAGTTATTATTTATAGGTTTTATCTTCCATTGTGTGAGGGAGATTAAAACGGTCGCGAGAACGACGACTGCCATATTGCATAGATTTATATTAATAATACATTATCCTCATCGACATATTCTTCACAGTATACTGAATAGGACAGAATATTGAATGATCGTCGCGTTCTATCATCCTTATTGGGTTGATTTGGGGTGGAGATGGTGGGGTGGGGCACATATTCTTCGAAGCAGAAACAACAACAAAGGGTCGTGACGTATTAATATTGGATAGTTTTATGCGGTGGCGGTGCGAGGGTTGGGGTGGGGAGTGATTTCTTAATATGTCGAGCTTCTATTTTTGATTATTTTTTTAATATTCAATGTGTAACTCAATATTATCATTTTTCAGAGTAAATAAAGAATATTTTTTTTTCTAATTTATTATCGTCTAATGTTCTAAGTAATACATTATTTCCTGAGTCAAAGTAAAATCGCCGAGTATTTTTTTTTTTTTTTTTTTTTTTTTTTTTTGTAGCTACTACCGGTATTCTAACAGTTGCTGATATTCTTCAAATGAGATAATAAACGACTGCAACAACAAATTATAGAAACAAGGAATTTCAATTTGTGTTGAATCTAATAAAATAATCAAGTGAATGAATAATAACATCAACATGACTGTCACGACCATACAACATGACTATATTAACTCTTTCTAGAACCACTACAATTTTATTATGGTGTTTATCCCAGCTTTAAACAGATTACACGGACAATAGCGACAAGCTTGACCTCTGATGTCGAGGTCATCTGGACACTAACTGACCATTTAAGGGGAGATATTGTGTACGATTAACTTGATGGAAGGTTTGTAATTTGTAAGATTAATCTAACTAGCAGTATTTGATACGATGCTAGGAACAATTAACAGTAATACACTCTGTTTAAACGTTTACCACGACTCGGTCTAGTCGGGGGGAACTAACAAACAGCCTGGGTAAGGTTGAATATATTCTGGGAATGGAAACACCTTCTGAGGAAGATATCTCACAAACGGGGGTACGATTGGATACATACAGGGGATGGGTCACCTTCCGGGGAAGAGATCTCACAAACGGGGGTAGGATTGGATCACCAGCTGAGGAGTAGAACTAACACACAGCCTGGGGATGGGAACACCGTCTGAGAAGGACGAAATTTTTGACTCCTTTAGAAAGAAGTGAACTTGAAGACTAAGGGATGAAAACAACTTAATAAATAGAACATTAATTTCAAAACTTTTACTCTAACACTTCATTTCGTTCGTCCTTAGGGTTTTAGGTCCCCCCCCCCTTAGTGTGATATCGCACGGTCATATTCCCAGCCTTTTGAAATAAATTCTAAAGCTGTGTTTAACACAGAGAATTAAAATAAGAGGGCTAAATCCGCTTCTAGGATTAAATGCAAAATTCAAACGCCTCTACAACTATTTATTCCCTTCGAATTTGTTTTCTTACTCACCAAGAGATAGAAAGATTTAGCGATTTGGAATGTAATTGCTCTTTACGATCACTGGAACACTGTTTTATTTTTTTATCAGAAATAAGCAGTTTATTATACAATATTTTATTTTTATCTAATATAATATAATATTCTATACCACTCCGTAAATTAGAGAAATGTGCTATAAAAGTAAATAGTTTTCTATTTATTCTACGCATTATTTCTTCATAACCACAGGGGACCAGTCATTGTAGTAAACAATAAGAAATTATCAATCTGAACGGGGTCTCTTGGGAGCGATTATTGCAGATTGAAGACAAAAAATGAGTAGGAATTATACGTGAATGGATGAACTTTAAAAGAAGTCAATAATAAACTTAAGTACAATGGAGAGTCACTGGTACGTAGACACGAAACAGAATCCTATGGACGATATTAATACAGGGGAATCCATTCAGGTTTTCCATGTGATTCTTTACATGGACAGGGGTGAGGATGGTCAAGGACATTATGTCCGGAGACAGAACCGCTATGGTGTACTTTTATTTCTACTGTCAGGGAATATTTAACGTGGCATCAATGTTTTACACGGATAAACAATTTTTCTTTCTACCCAACCAACTAGACACTCAATTTGCAAAGGCGGGGGACCAGTCTGATAAATATCGAAAAACTTCGAGTAAATAACTAAAAGGATAGCTTGTTCTGTTTAAGTAGTGAAACAAGTGGAATCACGTGTTCCGGTTATCTAACCATCCTTAAATAACCCTTACAATAAATTTTAATTTAATTATCAACGCGATTTATTTTTGTGGTGTGAATAAATCGTTTGTTCACGTCATTGCCTGTCAACTGTTTTAAATAACGTTTATTTGTTTGAGTCTGTCTCCTGTCAATATTTATAAACAACTTGAGAGAGAAATAAGAATAGTAACAATCTTAGACTCGGATCTCTCTAGTGGATTAGTTCTATATAAGGCAAGTGATGGCCTATATATTTAATTCCCTGAAGATGGCTGAAGAGAATGGCGGCTACAAATATTTTACAATCAGCCGACTAAAGGATTAGATTTAGTTCACAATCAGTGAATAGTTAATGAATGAAAAATAGATCTATGTCTTCTGCTCAATACCGATTTAATAAATAATGGTTATTTTCTTTTGTTTTAAAGATGAAATGAAACGAAATTGGGTTTAACGTCCTATTGCTCCTAAACTGGGCTAATGAAGACTGGCATACGTCATAAGTGTGTTATGCGGGAAATGGTGACCGGGCAGCGGCAATACAGACTACGCTTATATCGAATCCAAACTGTCAAGGGATCTTTAACGGGCACGCCAATATATACACGGGATCTAGGTTTTCCGTCACAGCTGACAGCTCTCTCCAAGACCACTGACAAGGGGAAACCACGCTGATATTTCCGGGATACATTTCGAAAGATTTAGTCGAAGTGATGGCTGGCCCTTCTAGCTATAATATTTTTTTTGTTAAAGAAACATTATAGATTAAGAGATGGCCGTTCCAGCTATGATATTTTGTTATTAAAGATAAGACGAAGAGCTATATTTTTTTATAAATAGATAATAAAATATGAATATATCGAAAATTTCAGTCATATTTTGCGCGCAATTATTAATGTTTGAAATTTTGAATAGAAATTTATCCGAAGTGCCCGATGATTTCTTACATGCTTGACATTTAATAACCCTTACTGTTGGAGAGATGCAACTGCGGTTGCATTTTGAGATTGTTTCGTTCGATTAACCTTTACAGTTACTTTTGTTGTGATATGTGAAATTTAAAAATAACGTTTTTGAATTAAATAACGCAACATGCGAAATTTACAAACTGTTTTTGAATTAAATAAATGTAATAGATTATTCTATTTGGCAAACATACGTCTAACGGATGCCAAATTTACAAAACGTTTTTGGATTAATTAATTCCGAGATATTTGAACCATTGAGATAGTCTGATAGAAAGTGGTGAATGATGAGCGATTAAATAGCCTGGTGAGTGAACGTAAGACCACTTGAAGCTTGTAATAATATTTAAAGCGACGGTAAAGCCTACTTGATTCACTTAACTCACCACTTGTAGTCATCCCACTTTAAACTCAGTTAACTTATCAAATTATGAACAACACACTCGGTTAACAGGTCTTAATATAAACGACAAGCTCGGTTAACAGGTTCTGTTATTAAAATCTAACCTATTACATTATTTAATTCTTGACCGTTGAATGACACGTCATTGCTGTAAGGAGTTGGTCAACAACACAAAATGGATTAGACATTTTTGTAACGCTTAAAAGTGGCGATATTGTTGTTATTACTTTATGTGTATAAACCTACTGAACGCGAGAAGGCGTAGGCTCGCCTGACCAACTCTATCGGTTTTCCCCGGGTCCTCCGGTTGCCTCCCTCTGCTAAAGACCCCCTACGCGCAAGCGAATTATTTAAATAAAATTAAACCATGTGTTAGTATGTGTGTGTGTCTGCCCCCCCCCTTCGCTCTCTTTCTTACACTCTCTCTCTCTATTTATAGAATCTTAGAAAATTCCACATTTCTCGAATAAAATGTCTGAAAACTCGAATTATTGTTTACAGTGAGTGATGGTTGGTTTAATACTCTAGGTTTAATTTCAAGTAAAGAATTAACGTCTGGATGTTGTGACGTATAAATGACGCATGTCTTTATTTCTGTTGGAACCACCTGGTACTTGTAGTTTTACCAGTTATTATTCTCGACAGTTCTACTGTCTCTACATCTTTACTATTTCAACATATCTAATAGTAGTTATAAACATATCATCATAGCAACATAACTACATACATAAACCATTATTCTAGTCGGGGGAGAGGGTAGTTTTACTTTCACCCACGGGGATACCCCAGTAACTTGTATCGCTACTGTTTCAATATAGAACTGTGTCAAAATAGTACCACGGGAAAAATCATCGACTATACGAATGAGAAAAACAAAAACAATCATTCGTATGTTTTCCCTGTGGGGAATATCGCCGACAATTATTTCCGAAGAAACTTGAAAATAAGGCTTCTTTTGATTGATAGTTTAAATGTAAAATAAGTCAACAATTGAGGTCGTTCTTTGTAGTCTTTTTTCTTTAAAAAATTGATTTATAATTTTCAGTTTCGACGTTTTTTTTTTTAGATTAATAATTGTAACCACAGAAATGAAATGGTGCTTGGCATCCTGCTTTTCAACTCCGATTGGGCTAATTGTGTCCAGCGTATTGAAATAATTTATTGAGGATATAAATCTTTTTTATTAAATATCCATTTATGATTTTTAGTTTCTAAGTTAGTTTGTAGATTAATAATTAAGTAGAGATTCAGTTTTTCCCCTCACAAAACATTGAAAAACACAAAAGAAATCTGAAAATTTAAGCCGAATGTCAAATGAATTCTGTGTCATTAATGTGTTATTCCTTCGTTAAATTTTCTTCTAAAGGAAATTATTAAGCAGACTTTGATGAGAAAATATCTAATTTAACATCCAAATATCTCGATTAACCGCCATTCTCCTGGCTTTTATAAACTCCATAATTTACACGCTAAATAACCGGTTATCCAGACACAAAGAAAACAATAATTAGTCATTGTAAATGGAGTGGAACAAACGGTTCTCGGATATCCGGACATTTAATGGGTGTTTATTATCAGTCTTAGTGGGAAGTCTCGATCGGAATAATTTGATATTAACCTCTCGGCTCTAGGAATTATCAGTCCAATAAGCACGGTCTTAATAGAACACACATCTTACTCTGTGTTGTTCGACTCTACCACCAGGGGTCGTGATATCCCACAGAATAGCGACACCTGTCGACAGTATTCTACAACAGAAGTCAGTGTTTAAAGTGTTTAAGGTTAATTAAGCGACATGTTTTCTTTATAAAGATTTATTTTGATGTTTAGATGTGAAGTGCGCATGCGTTGTTACTAAGCGATCGATTATTATAATCCAAGTAAAACAATGTCACCATGCATTTCTGGGGCACCCTGCATTATGTTTTGTTTTGTGTCAATTGTGTGTGGTGCAGTCCCCCTTTATTCCAAACCTTTTGTCGAAGTCTTAAATAAAGATAAAATCCAAATTTTAGTAGATACTTCAATTTCGATTGGCTAAGCACTAAAATCAATCTAATATTATCCAATCTAATTACAAAAATTAGGATTTTATCTTAGTTAAAATTTCGTGAAACAGGCCTGTTTATTAAGTAATTTTGTTTTATAAAAATAAATCAATGGACCTTACCTGTCTATGATAACTGGGTCTGATGGTGTCTCGTTTCGGTTACCACAACTTTTCTTGTCACAACATCGGCTTGAAAAAAACAAGGTTGTTTTTAAAAAGACACCACGAATAGAAGGTTGTGTGTCCTGCTACGCGTCGCGGCATAAAGACAACATGAATAGAAGGGTGTGTCTCCTGCAACGCGTCGCAACATAAAGACACCATGAATAGATTGATGTGTCCCACAAGATGCGTTGCAACAAACATTCATTCTTCTTGTAGTTCAACTTAAAAATCTCTAATTGTTTTTGGGGGGAAACCTCTAAAAGGAATATCCGTCTAAAAATCGCTCAATTCCGTCCAATATATCGAGCGATACAACTAATAAACAAACCAGTTGGCTATTTTCAATCAGACGGAATCAAAGATTATGTATCATTGATATTTTGTTTTCTTCTTAATCAAAAGTTAAATAATACACGTGAGTATACTCTAGCGTGTACTAAAAGTCGTATAATGTTTGTTTTCTTTTAAAGTTAAATTTTCCTCAATACAAGTAAAATAATAAAACTTACCTGCACATAACTTCATGGGTTAATAAAACTCGACACATTTCTGGGTTCTTATCCTGACCTTCGTATATAATAGCCTGAAATACAAGGTCAAAGGTCCCGTTAAAGCCCAAGGTCAAGGTTGAAAGTTCAAATATAAATTTATCGAATTATCAATGGTCAAGGTGAAAGTTTAACTAAGACTTGTTTGATCTATCAAGTTTAATGAATTCTTTTAAAATGCAAGGAAGACATCTATCATAATTTAGATTTCTTTTTCAATTAATCAAATATATGTTATAATTAGAAACCGTGCCCTTTAAAATTCCTTTTTGATCACTTCACAGTAAAATATAAGAAAAAGTCTTAAATTGATAGTTGTAAAGTCAGCTCTGTAGAATCGCGAGAAAAGTTTGATAAAAACAATAGATGATGATAAATTGTGTAAGAATTAAGATAAAAGAGATGCCGACTGTAACCATGGTAACATACCTGTTTAGAAACTGAATCAATAAGTCGTACGTATATATCTTGTTCTTGTCGTACACCTATAACACAGTAAATATATAATATACAATATAAAGATATTCATATGACAATTAGCTGAAATACAGACCATTATCGTACACATGGCAGAACTTACTTCATACGTCTTTGGGAAGCTATAATATTCAACAAATTTTCTTCTGTGTAACATTTAGACTTCCGTGAAATTTTATTAAATAAATGTCGTGGTCTCGTGTGACGTGATTAGAAGTGTTACCACGTGCTCTAGTCTAAGGAGTGTTTTTATTATTAGAATACATACTGTTTCTTTGGTAGAAATAAATAGGGTTCAACCCCTTACATTACTCTGCTAACTGCCATAAAGGCGACAGTAATACGTCATAACTCTGTATAAGATGACAACCTTCTACATGTGACATTACACCAAGACGTCAATCATACCCAGAGGAGGTCAGTGGATCTCGGATTTTTGTCCCCTTCGAACGACTAGACACTTTTTCATAGTCAGATACAATGTTTTAATAGAATGTAAAAACGATAAGCATAGAGAAAGTAGTTATTATATTCAGTTTATATTAGTTTACATCTAGATGTGCGGTGCACGCCTACCTTTTAAATAATCTAATGGTAGTTATACATTTAATATTTGCCTACAAAATATGAATCTATTGAGGATCAAATCAAATACGAGTCCATTCTATTTTTATTGAATGATTTTCTGGTATGGGCCTGCTATTCAATATCGCCATTTTCCACGCGTCTATTTTTCTAATGATCGTATTTCTGTGGTAATTATGAGATACAAGAGCGATATAAAAGCTCTTTCCATTGTTATATTATTATAGTAAAATAATATTAATTCCCATATTGCTATTATTGTAATATTAATACATCATTAGATTACGGACACTGACATAGCGAACCTCGGTGTAAGCACCATGCGCATTCTAACTATAAAATCATTGAATTGAATTGAAGCGGAACGAAGCAGGCTTTTAGCTTGATGAAAATTTCTGTGTGAGCCAGTTACTAGGTTATTAATCATTTATCACTAACAGAAGTTGACTTGTAAATTATAGAATTCAACCTCATATAGTCAGTACAGTATGATAATACCGGGTTTCTAGTGCTAGACCTTTCATCTCATATATACCTTTATTGTAAATGTCAGGGAAAGTTGTCCTGTCCGTGGGTTTGTCTTGTGTAAGTTTTAATGTGTGGTGCGGCCCTCCTTACTTACTATTTTAATCATATTTATTTAGTAGGCTTCTGTGTAAGTTTTAATGTGTGATGCGGTCCTTCTTACTTACTATTATTATTATATCTATTTAGTAGGTTTCTCTCCAATGGTGTGCGTTTCCTAATTTCAAGTTGAGTATTACAAATGCATTTTATTTTTATTTATCTTTTAGGGTGTTGGGGTGGGGTCTATGTGTAGGCTTTAGATCATTATTGAATAAAGTGGCATATCGACGATTATCGAGACCTAAATCTTATTAGGTGATAACCTCTCTTACTTCCATCGACATGATATCCGAGAATAAAACCTAAACACTCTTGGAAGTTATCGTGAAATGGTAATTGTATAATGCCCCTGTGACAAATGGTGGTCTATATTTAGAATAGGAGACCTATTAATGGTACTGGGTCTCGTGCTATAATTACCGAGACGATAAGAGAAAGGGGGAGTGAGGGGGTGTGGTCGAAGGGATGGGGGTTCTTTAGCTCTTTAGAAAGATGGTTATATTATAATTACAGAGTAGTTTGACTATATCCATCTGTCGGGTTTAATACGACTTCCTCTGTTGTAAAGACATCGGGGTGAAACTTGTAATATCCTACAAATTATTTGTTTTATATAGCTTTAATTAGTCTATGTAACTTGGAATACGTCATCTATTTGCCTTTGATATAAATAATATTTTGAATATGTAAATTAATTTAGAAATCCGAACAGCTAAAAAAAGCTACATGTATGTTACTTACAATATTCTTACGTCACTTCCGTAAACAAGTATTAATTTCGCGACCAACCGATTCATGAATTCGAGTTTTTAAGCCTTGTATTGATAAATCTGTAGATTTGTAAGATATAATAAATTTATAGATGAATATAATATAACACATTTCAACTCCTTCAAAGCTTTGTTACTTGGAGTATTACGTCACTTCCGTAAATAAGCCATAATTTCGCAAAGAGAGAGAAATGGGGTTTAACGTCCACTCGATACAAACTAGGTCATTTCGGGACTAACATATGGTTTAATTTTATTTCAACAATTCGCCTGCGCGTAGGGGTCTTTAGCAGTGGGAGGAAACCGGAGTACCCGGAGTAAACCCACGAGATTGAAAAGGCGACTATAATTTCACGAACAACCAATTTAAGAATTAGAGTTTTCAAATGCCGTAATAAGTCTATACAGGAAATATTTTAACTCGTTCAGTGACTCGACGAGTTTGGGTTGTTTCTCATGAATAAATACCAATATGACTACCTTCAAATCAATAACAATTTCAATCCTAAATGCTATATGAATTATTTTGTACAGAATAACAATAGTGTTCCTAAGGTTAGGAATCGGTTATAATGGTTTTGTTTTATGAGAGGAAGGAATCTATCGGTAACTACTATTGTCAGCACGTACATTACACGACAGTTGGTCACCGTCACTAATTATATAGCACGTGCATGTTGAGTAAACACCGTACATCCTCCACACACAATAGCACGTGATCTTAATTAGTACAATATTGACTGGTTGATCGGGAAACCGGGGGCTAATTGAATAAAAATTGACTGGAAAATCTCGTCAATTAGTTGTGAAACGGGTGTTATTATGGTTTTTAGTGATTATAGAACAAAACAAAATAAGATTTTAGGATGGAAAGCTTTTAACAAACTAGTTTCAATCTTTAATTCGTGATTTTATGAAACTCGTCGAGTTTTATGGTAAAAGCAAAAACAGTGGAAATGCGAAGATGAAGTCACAGTTCATCATAAGTCCGGGGAATGTGTAAGGGTTACACGTTGGGGTAGGAACCAACGCCAAGCTGATCCCCCCCCCCCAAAAGGGGCCACTCTTGGTGGATGACAGTTTACCCCCGCCCACCCTTCTGAACGATATCTGATAATTACTATAAAGCTCAGCTGTTATACGACCGCATCAACTATTATTCAGAAAGAATCGCCTGGTTAGCTGTAAGTCGTGTTGGGTGTCGGATACGATACAGGATATGCTTAATCTTTGTAGAACACAAGATACCACGTTTCATTTGAAGATTTCACATAACTGAGAATTCTTTTTGGTTTTAGTTTTATTCTATTACTATTATTATGTTTATTTATCGACTTGAGATTATTTTGAATAAAGGGTTTTGTATTTGTATTATTATATTGTACATTTTCACCCGAAAAGACTTTATTGAAAGTTGCATATCTAAGTATCATAGCTACTGTTCTCGAGATAATCAACTGAACAATATAGTACTGTTATTGTTGCATGCTGGATAATTTTGTATTATTAAATATTAAATTTAAAATCACAGCACGTCAAATAGAGGACAAACTCGACTAATTTAAACAAAACCAGACATTATTTCTTTCTTTTTTTTGTAAAAAATCTGGGTAACAATGCGCAGACGTAGGAGTTCTCCAAAAGATGAAAACGATAACATTCAATCAAAACACGTTTCTTTTAAATTACAAAGCATAAATAAGAAACAATCATGTTAAGAAGCGTGGAGAGAAAATGACGTTGAAATAAATAAGTCTTGGTGAATTATTAAAATATATTCTGGAATAAAGCGCTGCCAGTTGTTACATTTATAAACGTCCTCGCCCATATTCAATCAACTAGAATAATCGAGATTAAAATCTTGTAATATATCTATACAAACAGATTTCTTATCAATGTTGTTGACTAATTCGATCGAATGGTGATAATAGATTATATAAAATCATTCGTTAAAGACTAATTTGTACGTTGACTCGAATAGAACCGAACCGAATGGTCGCTTTACATAAAATTCATTGCCTTTATTTGTGATCAGTTTCGGTTTAAGTATTATTAATTTTTTTATAATAAATTAATGTGTTTCGTATATAAAATAAACTATCATTCAGTTTAAATGTAAGGTAAAACAATAAATATTACGTAGGTTAGTTTCAATATAATATTGTAAATGTAAATAAGTTATTCAACCACGCCGAGTGTTTTACAGGCGTAAATAACCGGATTACAAAAGGAAAACAATCAACAAATAGACCCTAAGTTGCATCAAGACAAAGGTACAATAAATTTGTTTTGAAATCAACAAAATTAGAAAATGAACGCCTTACCGTTAGCGAAGAGAAGCTGTAGTCTGTAATGGATTCCATTGTTGGTTTTCTGTGATTCGTGTTCCTGAAGACAAGTAAATTAAAACGTTTAGAAAAATCTTGTGAAATCCTTTTGTTTATAAGTCAAATTATTTAAAGTTGTTTTGGAATCAGTGGAATATTAATTTCTCTGGTTATCGTTCAGGAGATTGTATAATATTGCGAGAGTTGTGTATCCAATAGAAATATTAATCTAAAATTTATTCCATTCGGTCTACTATTTACAAGGATATGTGACGATTAGAAACGTTAAGCAGTCAAACCAATTCAGCGACATGAAAATATTTCGATCAGTCTCTTTTGAAAGATGGGTGGGGGGGGGCTTTTATTTAGATATTAAATCATCAGCTTGATTACATTCCAGGGTGAATTTATACCCCTATAAAATTCAAATAATATCAACCGGCTTCAAAATATAGTGATTACGTCATCGGCGTTTGTCGTCATGGGTCTATGATCAATATCGCAGCCATTTATTAAACATTAAAATTCTAACACCTCCATTCTACTATTTAAGTCAAAAACTATTTCAAGCAAATACAATCTCCTTGCTCTTGATAAATATGGGAAATAATACAAAGCCGAGGAGTTGAATATTTCCGGTCCATGTGTCCATTTATTGGAAACTTCTAATTCTCTATTAACCATGATCTTCCGTTTGATTAAAAAATTGAGATCGATGACAGCGAAATAAAGGAACAGTGTAGTTAATATAGATAAAGGTATTAATGAGACATTTCGCCGAGACACCATTTAAATTAATTCCTGTCGAATAAAATGTTTTACCAGACGATGTATCATATATTTCCAATCCTGTTACCTCAGTTCCAAAAAGGAAGGCCTAGCATATTACTTATATTTAGTTGTTTATAAGAGTAAGATATTTATGGTTTAAAATAGTATTTTAAAATTTGGTTCTACATTTCAACTAAATATCCAAACTACACTATTTCAGCGGAATATCCATTTACGAATGTAGTGGTAGAATCTCTTCCGTTTTAATCTATGCAATTTTGGGTAATTAAATATAATATTTGGAGATAAGTGTGAATTTTGACCCCGTTGGTTCGTATTAATAAGATAATGAATGATGGTGGTTCTATTATTTATTTTTTCATTTAATTTGTTAATAAAAATATACATAAGGCAATGCGCGTGTGAGAGAAAGTTATTAGAAATATAAAAAAAAAATCATATTTATTAAACATATAAACATTCAGCGACATTTCCCTTGAATCTAAAGAAATTTACGACGTTTAAAAGCCCGGGCAGAACTCGACTCTAATCAGACAGTTCTATTGTTAACCGCTGACTTCATGAATAAATAAACTACCAACAACAATATGGCGGAGAAAACCTGTTCAACTTTTACAACGTGCAGAAAAAAATAATCCATATCTTTATTAGAAGTTGTTACAGTTGAGTAATTTGATGGAATTAATTGTTTCTGTGTAAATAGCGGGAAATATCACGTAATATTTGCCGGGTAATATATCGATAAATCGTTTAATATCTATGTTTCTATTGTCTTTAATTACTTATAAAACCAGGAATTAATCACCTATTCTTCCTGGTACAATACAGGTAAACAAGATGTCGGACACTTGTATCAATACCACATCAAAGGCATTCACCTACATATACTCATGAATATAATATAAAACAAATTTCAGTCCAAAATGTATGTCTGAATTCGACGGCTTTGCCATCAGTGTGTATTGGTGAGAGAGAGAGAGAGGGGAGATGGAGAGAGAGAGAGGGGGGGGAGTAACGCCCACCCAACTCAACCAAGGCCTTTGTGGGACTAGCTCATGATTCAACAAATTTTACTACGATTCGGTCATAGATATGACTCACATTCAAATACCGATCATCAAAATTGTTACATAATTTTCAACTACATTAAAATTTAATTATCACTTGTGCAATATTTTGTATTACGTCAAATTGTAATACTAATAAAGTGGTAAATCTGCCTGGCTAACAAATACGCGCTGGTAAATATATTGTCAAACCGTGGTGAATAGGATAGATTCTAAATCAATTACACTAATAGAACAACAACAAATCGACAATAGACAATAAATAGGAAACAGTGTATAGTTTAAAATGTTTGATATTATCCGAGATATTTGTAGCTATGTTTCTAGACAAATCCTTTTATAACTATTCTATTTTAATACAGTACAAAATACAAAACCGTAACTATATGTTGTGTTGTATTCCATAATAAATAAAATGTTGTTTAACGCCCTCCTGTTCTGTCCCGACCGGGTAAATGAAGACGTGGATACACTATACCGTGTGCTACGAGGGTAATTTGTCCGTACAGCTTTGTCATTGGGGCTGGCCGAGAACCTTACAAGAACATTGTCTAGTCTTTCAGATTGTCCTGCATGTAATAAACAGAACTCTTAACAGTTGAAATTCGAAATCAGAGTCGCCTTGGGGGTGAAATTTCGTATGTCCGTTTTCATAAGCACAGTCGGAGCCGAATATTTCATTTTCCTTTTGTCATTTAAGACATGATACTAATAATTGTATATGAAGTGTTTCGGAACAACAGGTTACTAACAACACAGATGGCGTCCTCGATTAAATGGTGAATATTTCATATATATTAATTAACTATCTAAAGTATTACTAATTAATATCAATTCCGTAGGATATAGCATTTGAATTATCTCTCCTAGTTTCCGATGTTCCTACTAATTTGTTCATACATACATACATATATATATATATATATATTAAATTACGTCATGTCATAAACTCAGTCGATTCAATAATCAAATATGTTTCACTGGCAACAATCATCTTTATAAAGTAAAGTTAAAACGAACGAGCGATTCATCTAAATATAAAATAAAAACAATATTTTTTTTCCAGATAGTAAATGGCTGAATATTGGATTGGAATTGCTAACTGATTCTCAAACTTTTCTCATTTTACAGGACTTTTTGGATCAGTTCAGTTTGAAAGCGAAAATTGTCAATTAAAAAAAAAACGGACCTCGGTCTTTTGCTTAATCCAAATCTTCAAATTTGCCAAGATTATGGTCAAAAAAAGCATTCTGATCCGCACCTATCACCCCCATCCCCGCACTCGCCTCCGCCTATGCCATGTATTCCCCTACCCTCTTCCTATGAAACGACACCAAAAATAAAAATGTCGGCTTACCTGGTCCTTCTCAACAAAATCTATAAAAGCCGTTCTTTCTATTTCTACTGGTTGGCCTTGACGATCGTATAAAGCCAAAACAAAATGGAAAAAATTACTTTTTCTTAAATTACTTGGTGGCTGCTTCTCAAAGTGGGCGCGGCTCAACCCTACGCTGAAAAATATAAATAGGTAAAAATTTAATTACATTGATTCCTGTTTGGGATATAAACTACACTAATGGGAGCGAAAATTGTTCAATTCGGTATTTACAAATATCTGATGAATGGGAAGATCGTCAACTGTTTACAGGCAAGTCAAGGTGTACTCTGACCCCCCTTCCCTGTTTTTCCCCGGCCCTACACCTGTCGAGGGAGAAGTCTACAGGGAATTTTTAGAATCCAGTGGAATGTATTGGAACAAGTTGCGTGGACAAGACATTTGAATATTTACAAACAATACATAAATAACCTTCAGGGGAATATATATTTAATTAGTAATTGCATTTAAATAATAACAATGTTTTAATATAAGAAACAAAGCAACATATAAGTTCATAATTATGTTATATCTGTTTCAGTTTTGTTTATAGAATTTCTCAGATGAACTGAACCATTGGACAGTCACAGGAATTATTCTAGACTGTCAACCCCCAGAACCGTCTTCATTAACCGTGGTTAGAAGCAAAACAGTAGGACGTTAAACCCCGTTTCATTTCAACCCGAAGAATTTATAACCAAAACAATTAATATATATAGATGGACCCCAAGTGGTGCTGGGGCATCGTTTAGCTGTTCTAATATATATACTCTTAAAATATAATAATTCTTAAAATTTAAACGAAAGACAGGACTATTCTAACTTCGTATTAAGAATCGACAATAGATGAAAATTAATCGGTAAAGTTAAGCTTAGAGGTGTCATTAATTTTAGGAACGGCGTCGATAACTTCATAACTTCGTTAAGTAACCAATAAAACTGTTCTGATATTTTATAAAGAACAAACATTTGTATTTTTATGTAGAATCTTGTCGAAACGTTGTAGTAAATGTATCCGTACCGTGCACGTTGTCTAGTATTATATTATATAAGTCAATTACTAAATGACGTCTTCATTAGCTCAGTTGGAGTAGAACAACAGGACGTTAAACCCCATTTCATTTTACCTTCCCACCCCCTCTCACGGATTAAAACATCAATATAGTATTCGCGTCACGGAAACAACTTGACACAGTTTCCCGGATATGGCCGATGAGTCTTTTAACGGTTTACCTTCATCGTGCCATTTATATACCCAATTTGCATCGTTTCTACTTTTATCACTCCAAGCATTGACCGCCGCCATCATTAAATATTTACGCATCAGACAGACGAAATAAGATATTGTCGAAATTTATTCATCTTCGGGCGATATATGAAAATGATATGCCGAGAACCGGAAAGATTAAATATATTAACTTCCTTATAATATGACAGACACATGAATATAATTTTATTCCGATAATGAAAGCATATTCAATTAATCTATTTATCTTAGTCAAGATAAAAAGATAAAATTTCCGAAATGCATCGAGTCAATAATCCGCATTAATAAGCCTCCTGTGGGTTGAGATTATTGTATGCCACATACAATCTAAAGGTTATTCAAATACATCAATTGACAAGCGAGAAAACGAGACACTTTGCAACTTTTAAAACAAACCAAAAAAAGGTCAAAACAATTTCTGGATTAAAAATTAATTCATATTGTTCAGATAATTATGTTTTTTCAATGAATGGAATGTCGCTAAATCAAGAAAATGGTCCAAACTAACCACATAATATGTCCTTTCTGACTAGTGGTTGAAATATTCAAAATGGTTTCTTTAAAAAAGGAAAATATCAACTCTTTTCTGTTCCAATATCTTAAATTAAAATCACACGAGTCAACCAAGCAGAATAAAAGATTGTAAAATTGTTAAATTGAGAAACCTAATGAAAGCTTTGAGGTTGTTCAGTCGGCGATCCACGCGTCAATTATTTATTATTTCAAGGCTTTTACTCGTTTTGAAAACCGTATTTCTAACATTTTAACAAGTGAGTCGATATGAAGTCAAACTGGACAGTAAATGATTTCGAAAGATAATATATTTCGGAGAACAAATTTCACGTTTACAATGAGAAAATGGGGAACTGAACATTTCAGAGTAATTTATCTATGTGTGTTTTTTTAGCCAAATGTGTGAAGAATATTTACTGCCGGCGTTAATGATAATATTATCTAATTACATATCAATTCCAGACATAAATATAACCATATAAACTCTAGCGTTCGGAAGGATTAATCAATTACAATATAATTCGATAATTATAAATCTACGTGGAGAAGAATTCGGGAAAAACTGATCCTAAATTGCTCAGAAATATTAAACGGAGACCATTCCACAGATAATTGGGTTATGTGGCATTCTCAAAGAAAATTCCATTTGAAAATCAGACTGTATAATGACATACCTGCATCTTGCCGAGCGTAACAAAAATTGCAGCTTTAAAAATTAATCCATAACAAGAACAAACTAGCTTTAAAAATTGATCCACGAATTCAAGTCTAATCTCTCATTCCTTCATCACTACCAAGAAATAAAAGCCTGGCTTCTAAAATATGCAATGCCTATGTTTAAACTAAATGACTCGATTTTTAAAACTTGATAATGTTTGAGGAATGGCGAGAGACAGCGGGAAGCTGACTGGTAAATCAGTTTTATGGAGCTTGGAATTTTTATACGCGATCGGGGACGCAGGTTCCCGTTATGAATAATACAACGCAGTTAATGAGGACCCCGGGGAATAAGGCTATCACAGGTCGGTAATACTAGTAATGATGGAAGCCCGTGGGTAGGGAATTCCCGGGCACTATGGGACAACCCATCTGATCCCAGTCATTGACAGGTTGATGTACAGTCATGGCGACTGCACGTGAGGATTAGAATAAATATATTCTTTAATCTCCAGCTGCCGTATTCTGCAGACACAAATTAAATGGTTCGGTTATATCGTGTTTGATTTGTTTTAATGGCGTTTTTACGATTTTATTATGATGTTTAAAGGTAATACGGTATTATCAATAACCTCTGTTTGGTTGCAGCAAGAAGCTAACATGGCGATTACAGATTTCTATATAACGTAAAGCTAATTTATCATATTCGTTCCGTTAATTGTCAAACTCCTGTATAATTTTCAGACCTCTCAAACAGAGAATCGTAAATGTTATTTTCTTACCTGCCACCCTGATCCAGTACTGTGGGCTGCATCCAGTTCCTGACGGCTGACAACTGTGATGATAAAGACTCTTCTTTCATTGGGTTGGTAAGTTCTTGTTCCGTCACGAACATTGAACATACAGAAAACTACACCACCCCAAAAAACACCTCAAATTCGCAAAAACCAAGTTAATAATCGACTCCTCACATTGATGTTAGCACACAAACAGAGTAAAAAATCCACACAAAACAAAAATTCCTGGAACAGTTAAACAGATATGGCGACTGTTGGTAAAAACTGGTGCGTATTAATCTGTCATTGGAGAGAAAAGGGTCGAATTATTGTCAGCTTTAGATCCCTACAGTTCCCCTCTTACTCGTAACGATGTTTACTCTTGATAGTCGACTCGAATGAGCTATAGGCGAATTGTTTATCCTGGGACAGTTTCCTCCCAACGTCTTCCACACGTCTGCTTACTGATTCTCCCGGGTAAAGGCTTTTGTTGCCTTCCTCTGCCCTCCTCCGAACAGTTATTCCCATCAGACGATTTCAGCTCCCGCGGGAGGTAGGCGGTACCACACGCGCTGCGCTCTCGGCCAATCAAATCTGTCGTTTGTTCCCAGTAGGCTTGTGGCTCCGCCCCGCTACTAGTAGGAGTGAAGTCGTTTTATTGTTAGACCAATCAAACAGCTCAAAAGGTCAACGGTAATTTCAGCGAATTAGTGCCGTTTTAATGTGTGTGCTGGGCAAACCTATCACAGACAATAATTGAAATTGAAACATGAGAAACACGAGGGCTTTAGAATGAATATTAGTCTTGTTGTCATGAGACCACGAGCTTGATGACAACTCATTAAGCCCCGCCCTCGTCATGTTTACATTCGAACAGAAGCACGTGGTTTAAGCTGTGTTGGAATATTGTCTGGTAAAAGTTTCAGTCAGCAGAATGGAATACGGAAGGTATTTTTGTTGAACTTTTACAGTTAAAGTCGTCATTTCTGTTCTAATAGTTGAAAATTTTCATTTTAATATTTCTGATCTTTGCTAAAATACTTTCACCTCCAACCTAACAAACAGCCATGAATTATTAAAAACAAAATAGCGTTTTGCGAACAAGGTTCGTCATATGTATGTTTTAAGAGGATGTTTGAGGTAAATAGTGGAAGATCTAGGCCTATGAGTAATTATAGGCCTCTCATTTTGAGAATACTGATAATTTTAATGATACCGTGATACGCTAACAGAAATTGTTGATGCGCTGAATAGTAGCACGTTAAACCCCGTTTTATTTGGTTTACAAAGTTGTTAAGATATTTTGCTCCTTGTTGTGTTTTAGTGATACTTTTAAAAATCAATTTCGAATTACATGAGCTGCATATTGACCTTCGTCAATAACCAAAAAATACGCACATGCATTGCGTGTTTTCAATATTTCCATGGTAACGGAATTAAAATAAAATATTCATATCCTCACAAAATAAACAATAAATGGTAAATGTTTGATTGGAGAGAAAAATAACGGGATTACTGAACATGGGTTGATTTTCGTTTCGATTTATTACATTATCAATGGTTGATATTCAATCCACGTTTTTCATCCAACAGCCATATGGTTTCATATTTACGCGATTTACAGGACATGAATTGATTGAAAGGAACATAACGCGATCATCGTCAAGTTGTTGGTGAAAGCTTCAAGGAGTCATATCTCCGGCTCGATTTCTCCCCTTTTTATTTGTCCTTGACTATTTCAAGGGGACTCGAATCAATACGACAGTGGGTAATTTAATGTCTTTTTCTACGCCATCTTCAAAATTCATGTACGCTACGTCCTACCTTCGACAGATTCAAAATTTAGGGGGATCGTTTAGGGTGGTGATATTATGGTCATGGATAAAATATTTTAATCTATGAAACAGAATTGTAATAAGTAGGCCAATAGAGGCCTCAGTTTTTATGCTCTTGTGGAACTTACGTACAGTCAATAACGAGCCAATTGGATAGCAATTTAATTGAAAGCCTTTTTTTCGAGATAATTCTTAAAACTAAATATTTAGTTAGGCCTACTGGAAGAATAAAGTCATCGGCGCTATTTCTGGATGAGAAAATAAAGTGGAAGACAACCCTCGTCAAACAAACGACAGAGAAAAGAATTTTACGACAGATGGGAGTCCGGGTCGTCATTGTCGGTTCCCCTTCAATTGTTTGCAAATATAGTTGGTGCTATTGTTCGGCTATTGATAGATGTTTCAAATGGCGCGTGCGTGTTTACTGATCCGTGAAAACACGACCCCTACATGTATTTTTGATCACTTACACGGTGTATAACAATTCACTGGCTTTCTTTAATCTACACACAAAACCTAATCATAGCCATTTTATTTTGTAAGGTCAGGGGCGTGACGTCATTAAGACGACAAGTGAAACGTCACGGGTGAGAAAATTCAGTCGCGTGCGATCCGGCTACATTTTACCCGCCAACCAAATGTCATATAAACGGTAGAACGAACACACGAATTTACCGACAGTCGCACGGGCGCACTAATTACTGGGCATTCA
This sequence comes from Patella caerulea, assembly GCA_036850965.1. Classification (NCBI taxonomy): domain Eukaryota; kingdom Metazoa; phylum Mollusca; class Gastropoda; family Patellidae; genus Patella; species Patella caerulea. The sequence continues at coordinate 49,844,840 of JAZGQO010000011.1, forward strand.
GAATAACGGGATTTTATAGCGCTTATAGCAATAGCTTAAATTAAAAAAAAAATTCTTCGGAAATTTCACTTTACCATATTGCAATTTCAAAATAGTATAGTAAAATATCTGAGTTCTATTAATTAAGATAAATGAACAATGGACATTTTTGTGGTAGCAGATTATTTTTTTTTAAAGTTTTCTTGGTATCTAGTTTTATTATACACGTAGTTTTCTCATTCAATAATGAATCAAAATTGATTTTGTTTTCGAACAAATAAAAAATAAATCGTGCATAAACACTATCTTAAAAACTCGATAATATTTCAAAAATATTTTGGAAACTAGATAACATTTTAGAACTTTAATTTAAAAGACAGGGAAAATAATTTCGACATAAAGTATTTGTTTAAAAATGGAGAAACTATATAATATATATATTTTTTATCGCCAGTAGACAGAGTACAATAGAATACCGGAACAAATTAATATAACACAAAAAAAAAAACAAAAAAAAAACCAAATGAGAAAATATATCCTTGGTTGAGAACACTACAAAATTCGTCCATTTCTGGAATTTAACGTCCACTTCAACCAAGGGTATTATCGGATACTGCAACACAAAACATACCAAAATTTATTACACGACAGAACGGCAAAGCTTGCGCGAATTGAAACAAAAGGAAAACAAATTTAATGAGCAGACGGCATCCGGCAGAAACTGTCGCCATCTTTTCAAAAAAAGAATTCGATGACATGAAAATTATCATCTGGTTTAAAACCCAATAATTAGACCCGTGATGGATAAGATGGCGACTTCATATTTTCTTGTTGAGACCTTAAATGATGTTCTCCTGTCACGGCACTTAATTACCCGGTTTAAACTCAGCAGATTAAACCGGATTAAAACAGCTCGTGTAAAGGATTACGGTGGATTATCCTTATTATCCAGATTAAAACGTGTTTATATTATTTATTGATATATTTGACATGCAGTTAAGTTGTAAAATGGCGGCTAAAGTAATTATAGGCAATGTCGTATGATCAAGGTCTCAACACCACAAAATCGTGAAATATTTAGGAATGTGTAAATTATATACATCAAAATATCCTGCCAATTCATTTTGTTTTTTGCATATTTTATTCAAAACCATAAGGGACGAGAGTTGTGGGGGTTTTAATAAATAACGTTTCAAGGCGACAAAATGGCGAAATAATAATTTCTAAATATTCAAGAACGTGCAAAAAATACGTCACGCAATATCATTTTATGACGTCACAACGTACTGCATAGTTTGTCTGTGCATGGGGATTTTTTTAATTAAACAAAATTCGCCTTATCGGATTCAGAGTGCATATTATTCCGACATTGCCACGTCACATAATCTCTGGGTGATCTCACTTGTCGTATGTCACTAACGTTGCGTCATGTGTCTTGTAGCTTTTGGGTTGGCTGGAAATTTAAACGCAATACTTTTCTTTTGACTTTACATTAGGAGCAATTCAAAATCTATTTATCAATTTAATTGTGAAAAATAGAATTAAATTGTTCTTGCTGTTATTCAGTGTGTTGTGGAATATCGTAGTGAAATCAGTGTGAGATACAGCCATAGTGGCAAATTTAAATAAAAGTCATGAAAAATAAACGCGAAAAGCGATGAATGTGAGCTGTTTCGGGTGTGTTTGTATCGGTGATGTGGGCAAGGGTTTATGTGAGTGTTAATTGGTCAGATCATTCATTAGACCAATGTCATTATACTACATGTATATGTTGCCTAAACAGTATTGTTAAACTAGTTTTTTAACAACAGAACCTATTCCAAGACGAATATGTTTCCTTTCCTCCATGCTATCCTCACCTACTGAAAAAAATAATGATAATATTATTAAAATTACCGCATTTGATTTATGAGAGCCTTCATTTTAAAAGGCAGTAAATAATATTCTACGTGTATAAACTTAAGTTGCCCGGCAACTAAATATGGGCTACTGTTTTTGTTGAAAAACAAAAAGGCTGATATAAATAACGCTCTACAAGATATATATTTTGAATTTATTAAAAACACGGTGTAGACTTTTTAAACATGAAAATTTTATTTCGTTAAATAGGTAAAATGTCTTAATATATTTTAAATTGAGGAACTGCATGTTTTTGTATAATTTGAAAATATCATGAATGCCATTTTTCTCGGCGATTTGTCAGTGATTTCAACTTTTTGTTATGACCCGAAGAAGAAAAGTATCATTAATATAGAATTATTATACCGTGGGACATTTATACATTGACGAGAACTTTCTCTGTGTGTTTGTTTAAACATTATGCGAGATGTAAATCTTGCGATTTCAGGTCTTTCTTTAGAGCTTAGATATAAACTTTAAATTTGAAATTTATTAACACGGAAAGCTCACAGTCAACTCACGGTGCCATCTTTCCACTAGATTCAAATCCCATCTGCTGCTCAACATTCATTGTTGATTAAATCCTAAAATGGATAATCGAGACTATGTTGGGTTTTTTTTTTATCGTACCGACTTTAGTAATGATGATCGAGGCTAGGCCTAAACATCAATCGCTAATATCTCGGTTCAGAGTGGAGCAATTTGACCGACATTTTCGGTTAATTCCCTTTACAGTATCGAAGTGTTTAACTATTATAGTGAGAACTGCCCGTCCTGTATCTAATCTCCCATAATATATCTTTAATATAGGAAATCAAACTTTTGAATATTTAATAATTTCACAATAACCAGTTTTAATAGACATCGGTGGTTTTATTTATTTTGTATTTGATGCAGTACTACAATGATCATTGTGGGTGTTAGAAAATGGCGATTTTAGACCAGTGAATCGCTGAATAAATGAGCTAGCTATTTTATATTTATCCGAGTATTTTTAATTCATCGGAGAAATGTCTGGCTTTGATTGTAACATAATATCCTGTTACACAATATCACACATATTTAAAAAAAAATTCAAAACATAATATTTATGGTTATTTTGCGAATATATTCCATTTTATAGATTAGGCGTGGATATAACGCTTGTTGTTGTAATTCCTGTTTGAAATATGTGGAATATCAAAGTCTCAGCATTCGCCACACAGAGATCTAACTACTTTGTGATCAGATCTCTGCCCAGAATAGTCGCCATGTTGAACAATTAAGTCTATTGCGGATCAAGTCCGTTTACTATTTTTTATGCACAAAATTTCATTAAATATGATGATGGAAGCAGAATAATAAACTTGTCCAAATTCTTGAAGTATATTTTATTCTTTCGACTAAAGTCCTCGATGTAGGAATTAAAATGTCGGTTAACTAGGTTCATGTCTGTTATCGGGCTGAGCTATTTGTAGACAGAGAGCGTAAATTTCGTATGGTCTGAAAGGTTTCTAGAAGGCGTGCAAATGACAAGTTTACGACTTGGACTTAATGAAATGATTGGATTAGCATGGATCAAAGATTATCCTTAATCTCATCGCCTAATCTCTAATAAAATTAATATGTTTCTTAATTAAATTAGGTGATGAAAACTAGTAGTTAGAAGTTTATCATTATTTATTTATTAGTTTATTACCCAGAAAGTCCGCCATTACCAATCCAAGACGCCATTATTGTTGTTGAATTCAATGTAAACGGACAATTAGTTATTTATTAATAAAACGTATATAGTTAACTTATTTTATTGCCCAGTAAGTTAAACTAGTCAATAAATATAATCATTGTCACCACCTAGTCCGTTTGTCTATTGTTTGTCAAAAGAAACCAGGATAATTTATATATCCTTTATTTAGCCTTTAAACGTACTAATTGCTGAATATCCATTTTGATATTGAAATTCTGACAATAAATTCATTTTCTTTACAGAAACTTAGTTCACGTTAAAGAACCCATGTTAGATGGAATGCGAAATAAGAATAGTATGTAGTGGCCCAACAAATCCCACAGAAGCACCGGTTGGTGAAGAACAAATACCCATTTTATTCCTTCGTTTTCTGTTATTCTTAGCGAGAAAAGCAAAATTGTCTTTTTTTAAAGATAATTTAATCATTTATCATTTAACAATTATAAATTTGTTTTAATAAAAAACATCACAAAACTACAAAAATATCCCATTTGAATGCATCATGACAGGGTGTGCAACAATAAAGAACGCAGCTTCTGACCACAAACCTGCGTATTACGTGTCAAAGATTGTGCTGACAGAATGACGTCAATAATAAACAACATAGTATCAAATAAACCTAATTTAAATAATTAGTCACGATGTTAATTAATATAACAGTGGTGACTATTGTTTTAAACAAAACGGCGGGAAATCTTACACCTTCGAAGCGCGGGTTTATTTATATTAGGGGTTTATTTGAAGCTTAATTAAGTTAAAGATAGGACCAAGTGTCATGGCAAGGGGTATATGGGTTTAAAGGGTTTTTAAAGGGTATATATTTCACGGTATAAATTATACAAACAATGTTAAGTATAGGAAGAAAGGGTCGTGTGTTTGTTAAACTTAAATACGTAGATCCGTGTGTCAAGTATCGGTGACTAAAATAAATATTTATTTTAAATCTTCTGAGTGACACAAGTGTGTTGTTTGATGAGCAGTAGAATCCGTAAAACAATTGTATGACTCGATAAATATAATTTAATCAAATTATGCAAAAACGAGATGACACAGACTGAGTCATTCCGGGACTAACATATGATACCATTTTATTTTAATAATTAGCTTTAATGTAGGTAAATTTTACCACGGTACCCGGAGAAAAGCCACGATTTTTGATAGGCGCCCCCTCCCCCCGCCACGTACAGATTAGGATTTTAATCAAATGTGAATACATCAAACATGCTCATACGAGAAATACTATAGTGTTCATTGGCGTACATTTGATGGAGGGCCTAATGATCTAGAGTGCCGCGCTTCGACCTCTAGCTGGCCGGTCACCTCTGGCTTGCGGCTGTGGTTTTGATCCCTGGTGTGAGCGTATGTGACATGAATATAAGGGCGCCTTCTCAACCTCGTGGGTTTCCTCCGGGCACTCCGGTTTCCTCCCACTGCAAGCGAATTATTGAAATAAAATTAAACCATATGTTAGTCCCGAAATGACCTAGTTTTTGTCGAGAGGACGTTAAACCCCATCTCTCTCTCTAAATTAGTTTACTGTAAATTTATTGATCATACTAATGTGAAAATTTTAACCGTGTCAAAAAGTCGAAATCGGCTGACATATTCTTTTTACTGTCATGTAACTTTATGTATTAATGTGACACGCCAATAAAATATATCTTTTATCTTATTAACAAAAACTCACATAATTGATATTAAAATATTTCTCTTGATAAATGCGTAGCTTCCTGAAAAGTTAATTTCAGATTTTATACAACTTGAAGAAATGTTTTTGATTTTGATTTAGATTCTTGAGGATGTTTAATGCTCTTTTTTTTTGTTCTCTCGCAACGAATTAAAAACAAATAACGGTCCGACAATAATTCTCGGGACAAAATAAAAAAAAAATGCCAACAGCACGAACATAATAAATGGAGACCATGAATACAGTACAAAATGAGTTATGAAAACCCATCGAAACCCTCCACAAAATATATAGATATATTGTGTCAATTACATCAAATATTTACTCTCTCTCTCTCGCGCGCTCTCTCTCTCTCTCTCTCCCTCTCTCTCTCTCTCTCTCTTATAAAAATATATTGTCGGCAATTCAACATTAAGAATATGATGTAAGGCTTTTATTTGAATTATCGCCTTTATTGCAATGTTAAAGAAGAGAATTCTGGCCATGCAGCAGTTTTTCTGTCCACTTTTCGTTTAACTATTCAACTTTACGCCACTGTGAACACAAAGGGAGCGTTCTGTGAAAGTTTCTTAGTCAAATTACCGAGGAGCTTATGTCGAGTTTAATGTGACACTAACAGTAATTATATTATTGTCAAATAATGACGACTCCCGTGTATTGGTAGCCATTTTAATAATTAGTTTGATTTCTACTTTAAACACTAAATCAATTTAAAGTCTTCTCACAATAAAGTCACGTGACCTGCTCACTGATTACCACCACGTGACAGGTAAATATTGACCTTTAATCAAAAGGTCAAATCTATTATTAGAAGTATAACAAACGATACCCAACTTCGCTGTGGTATAATTATTTTCGCGATTCCGTTTCTATTTGTGTGTGTGAGAGAGAGAGAGAGAGAGAGAGAGAGAGAGAGATGGGTTTAACGTCCACTCGACACAAACTAGGTCATTTCGGGACTAACATATGGTTTAATTTCAATAATTCGCTTGCGCGTAGGGTTCTTTGGCAGTGGGAGGAAAACTGGAGTGACCGGAGGAAACCCACGAGGTTGCATGAATTTATTTAATGGGTTGGCGACGTATCCGAAACGAAAATTATTAAACCCGTTTTCATTTACATATTTAAGTAAAAATGAAACGGGAAAAAAAATATATTTTGAGCCCCGACCCGAATATTTGTCGTCCAGGTTGTCATAAGGGTCGATGATATTTAGATTTTACGATACGTAGAACGAGGGTTGTGAAAATATTGAGCTTTTAGGAAAATATTATTCTAAATGTACGATATAGCTTTAAAAACAATATAATTTTATTCATGGAAATTGCAAACAAAACATTTCACCATTTCCAACCATTTAAAAATAAATCATGGTCGTTACACAGGAGTCATAATAGGTGCACGCGATGTCAATTGGTGTCGCGTGCTGCTGAAAGGTAAATATTGGTATAAGATGACGTCATTATGTAATTTGTTTGTCGAACAATAAAAACCGTGTTTAACCCCTTAGCTCTCATGTTCAGCTAATCATCACGGTAAACAAATCACTACTATACATTATTACTTGTTGAAAGGGTTAATGAAGGGGATTAGGCACTATTGAATTAAAAGGGGATTCCCCTTCAATGAATTAATGCGACAATCAAACTGTTGTAATAAAATGATCTGTTTTTCTTTTTTAAAATACTACCAGAGATTAAACAGTACAGCAGTTTGATTCTCCCATTAATCCACAAACAAACAGGAGCTGTTTATCTTTAAAAATTGAGACAAATGTTTGATTCTTCAACTATGCGAAAAAAAACCCACAAAATTTGGATTCTTTATTTTTAAATAAGTACGAAATTGGAATATTTTGATTATCTGAATACGCGAAATAAAAAAATACAAAACGCTGTTTAATACCAACTTTGAAAATGGCTATATTTACATAATTCATTAGAAATAACGATAATGCGAACATTGAATTCAAATTACCAACACACATATTACATTATTATGTGCTTTTACCATTTTAGCGTATTTTAACTTTCACAGGAATAGAGCGATTTACTGTTATTCCGTCGCTAATTAACGGACAGAGGGGATGAATTAAAGTCAAGTAGCGGGGATTCTATTCACCGCTTGTCATTGACAAGCTCGTGGATTTTCTTTGGGTCCTTCAATAGCTTAAGCCCCCTTTTGAAACAAGTAATTCTGAAATGACCAAGCTTGTGTCGAGTGAAAGTTAAACTCTCTCTCTCTCTCTCTCGCTCTCTCTCTCTCTCTCTCTCTCTCTCGCTAATTAACCCCGTTACAGTGTATGCTACCTCTATTATTATTCTAATCAACCCCGACCGGTATATTATATTAATTGATTGTTTTGTATCATACATTTATTTATGATCTGTACAATGATGATGTAATGTATTAATACGCTAGATATAACCAAATAAACCCCCCATTTAATTCTGTTTACATAATCCCAACTTTGAAATCCTAAGCGTTCTCAATGACCACATATAAATAAATATCATTTTGCCAGACATGATATGAGCTGATTGCCAGAGAGAACGTAACCCGTTTTATCTGAGCTGATATTCCACAAAATTTGTCTAACTGAATTAATGTCTGACAGTATTATCACGTTTCATAACCCAGTAAAAGTTTTAACTATCGCCGCCATTAGATAATACACGTTGAACATGTCGTCTCAAATTATAAAATTGAAATTTTTATTCTCATAGAAATGGATTTATGGTCGGAATAATAGACGGATTTTTATCATAAAGATGTGTGGCTGGGGTTTCCCAAGGGAGGCCACTCTAACGGTTATTAAATTAGGAGGAGATAACTGTATGAGAAGTAGCGCCATCTAGGGACCACTGGATCTTAACAGAGTGAATTTGTGGAATACATTTGGACATGATTAGATTGAAGGTATCTTTGTTACGGGCCGGTGTTTGGGGTCTCCCTGGACATGAGAAATACCCACAGTCTATTCACCTTCAAGTGCTTAACGAGCGACAAATTATCTAATTTTGCCGCTTAGGTTAAATTGGGGCCTAAACCAAGTAAACAAAGAAAAGGTTAATATAATAAAATTCATCCCTCTACTCTCTAATAATGGTGAATGTGAAAACTTTAGACGGTAAATCTATTTGAAAATCTCTAGAGATGAATTCCACGAACGAGAGATTATAGGGAATTATTTTATACTCAAATAACCAAATATAGTCATTTGCGATACATGATGATCAATTGCTATGAAATAAAGAGAAAAGTTTTTTGAAATTTGTTTTATTTTTTTCCAAAAAAATCGTCAGAATCTCAACCACTGTGTGTGATATATTTTAGATATTTAGCTAGACCCCCCCCCCCTCGAAAGAAACATTCAACAAACATAAGGCCTACCCCTTGTTCCCACAACAAAACCATGATACCAAGAGACAAGGTACAAGAGACAAGGTTTGACAAGGGACAACTTATAAGCGTTCAAGAACCCTTGGCAGCTGCAATTCGATTCACGAGCAGGTCGTAACACCACTGTCCGGCCACAAGTGCACTCATAGCACAAGGGGCGGATCTAGAAATTTTGAAATGGTGGGGGCAGTTAAACCCCATCTCTCTCTCTCTCTCTCTCCCTCTCTGAATTATACATGTATACTGAGCGCCATAGAAAATGAGGGCACTTACCGCGGAGACGGTGCACGCTAATTATCCGTCATTTCCTTGCATCTGTAGCCATTCCAATTAGCTAGTTTGCTGATATTTTTGTCTAAGTAAACGTTCGGATCTGACTTATTTGGGTCTGAGAAAAGGCACTTTCAGCAATAAAAAAAAATTAGGGGGGGGGGGTGCCTCTGGGCATATGGCCGTCTTCATTAGTCCACCAGACACAGTAGGAAGTTTTACCCCATTTCATTTCATTTTTTAACTATGTTGTAGACGTCGTGGTCCCTATTATGCCGCCTGTCCACGATTCTGTAGAATTGGTAGTCTCTATCACACAGTCTTTCTCCGTAAACACCGGGATCGAGGCCGGTATCTCCTGGTTATCAAGGTAGCACCTTACTCATTGAACCACCATGGCCCCAGCTATAAAGATGGCATCGGCTGTCTATATTTTTATATTTCAGAAGAATTTCCAGGAACATTTCGAAGATACGAAAGGTCAATTTACTACCAGTAGACGAACTATTCAATAACATGAACCGCTAGACAAAAAGGCGCGAACCGCCATTTTTATCACATCAAATAGCAGACGACATGGTTTTAAATTATTAGCCGCCGCCAGACATCAAAAGATGGTTGTTTGTGTTTTAGCGAGATGAAGAGTCGAGGGAGTTCCCGTTTCGCCATTTCGTCTTATTGTTTTGTTTCATCGGTTATCTATCATAGTAACCAATAGAAACCACATTTGTACATAGTCGAGATTGACCAGAAACAGATACATATAGGAATAACATTTATATTATAAACTCGAACAAAATGACACTCAACAGCATTTCACGTCCACATGACCGGTATTCTTCCGACAATCCCAGCTACTGCCGTCTTAACAAAACGCTCACCCGCTAATTAAAACAGAGAGATGTCGACAAACTGTCATTTCGGGACTAACATAGGGTTCAGTTTTATTTAAGTAATTCGGTTGCGCGTAGGGGGTCTTTAGCAGTGGGAGGAAATGACCTAGTTTGTGTCGAGTGGACGTTAAACCCCACCTCTCTCTCTCTCTCTCTCTCTCTCTCTCTCTCTCTCTCTCTCTCCCTCTCTGTATTATACATGTATACTGAGCGCCATAGAAAATGCATCACTTAGTTTTTCGTACAACAAAATGATCCTGTAAACATATCTTATTTATTTTGCTTCTTATTGTGAACAATATTCTAATGGGAACACATCAATAGCAACACATTTGTACACTTATGGATGTTTAATCTGCAATTAACGGTACAAAGTCAAAGGGGTTTAAAACAAAAAGTACGACACAGATGGTTAAATCCTGCAAGATACAGGATCATTTTGTTATACGAACAACTAAGTGATGCGTTTCCTGTGGTGTTCAGTATAGTTCAGTGCGAGGAAACATATTTCAGATATTAAAGAAATAAATATTGTGGAACAATAATTGTCTTGTAGTGTATATTATATGGTCTGATAATGATGTTGTTCTTACACAGATGTCCAAGGTGGGCGGTGGCCCAGCATTTGTTTGGCGTTGGATTTGACGGAGCCTCATGGAAAGATATGAGTGACAAATTTCAACAAAAATAAAACAAAGTAGCCCACTGGTAACCAAAGCTGTAAAAGCTTAAGAATGTGACGATCTTTGATCACTATACAATTTCTCAGTCTGTATCTATCGAGTGAATATCCAGGCGTAATTAGTCTAGATTGACCAGACGTAATTAGTCTATATTGACCAGACGTAATTAGTCTATATTGGCCAGCCGGTAAGATTACTAATGGACTAGTAAAACAATTAAATCAGGTCGTTAGCATTGTTTTACCCCCGGAAGTTAAAAACATATCAAGCATCATTTTAACCCCGGAAGTTAACAATATCCAGAATAATTATCACACTGGACGTTACAAATAGTTATAGCAGTCATAGGAAACAGCCCACAACACTGGGCCGAAAGTTATTTTTAGTCTTTCTCTCCCTTTCGCCTTTTGCATGATGATCTTTGTTGACTTTTTAGTGTAGAATCGAAGAAAATAGTTTGAAAATACATTTCCTGTCAGGTTTTAGTGAATATTCATGATTTTGAGGCGGAAGGATGGGGGTTAAAAGGTTGGTTGGATTGAAAGGCAGGACGGAAAGTTCCATGTTTAAATGTCTCTACTTCCAGTTTGTGTGCTAACCAATTTTAAGGAGACTGTAGACATTTCAACCCATAAAGTGTGAATAATTTAATCAAATCAAACGGTCCATAATATCATACATACTGTATTTGACGTTATAGCTGAACCCCGATTACAAAACTACAGAAATAATTAAATAAAAAAAATAATTACTGCCATACATAATCGCCATACTTGTTTTCAATTTGCAGAACAAGTATGGCCACTGTACGGTGTACGAAAATAGAGGCAAGCCACGCCTACATCCAGTATACACTTTGTCAACCATACTGTCCACAATCCACATCCGGCTATCAGACATAATAATTGTGTAGCAATAATATGTTCAGTAAACTTACAGAGAAAAACCGCTCAGTCAGTAGGTAATTGGTAGTTGAAATATTGTAGCCGGATGTGGGCAGTGTGGTTGACAAAATGTATACTGGATGTGGGCGTGGCCTGCCTCTGTTTTCGTACACCGCACAGTCGCCATTCTTGTTCTGCAAATTGAAAATAAGTATGGCGATTATGTTTGGCAGTAATTCTTTTTAATTAATTATTTCTGTAGTTTTGTAATCGGAGTCCTACTCTTATTGGAATTCTAACTATCAAGGGTCTTTTACGTGCACGCCAACCAATCAGTGGCAACAAACTGAACTAGCGTTTTGATATGCCAGGAAAGTCCAGAAAAAGTAAGCATACCGGCTACTGTTCGAAGAAATCCTATGATGATAAACAGCACTAGACTTAAACCTTTCAAATCACAAACTAATTTTTTAAATTTAATGATTTTCTTTTTCATTTACTGCAGCTAATTTGGATCTGTGTTTTAACATCTGTTTGGCTTCCTGTTTGACGTCAATGAACGTGACGTCAGATCCTGATTTCATTATCTCCCCTTTGAGTAGATTATTGTAATCAGTGTTTGCTGAGTTAATTAGATTTCAACCAATCAACAAAACACAAGTCAAAATATCACGCGCTCGTTAATTATATTAACAATATTGACTGGACAACGACAAACTGATAAATTACATTATCGTAGAGTTACCTCCTCATTATTCTAATTCACAACAAAGAAATAAAATCTTTACTAGTCAATAAAACCAATAATAATGGCCGACAAACGCCATCTTGATAAAACAAGAGTGGATTTAGTCGTCTCAAAAACACTTCATGTAATTTTTGAAGTAGATTTGATTCTCTGTCGTCGCTGTCAGTTGACTAATGGGTCCTTCATGAAAATTTAAACCAAAGGGTTTTAAGTAAGCGGCTTTGTCATTGGCGGAGAGGTAAAATATTAGCGGAGGTTTTAGTACCCGACCAATGAGAATTGTACTGTGTAGAAATTAATATCTGTATGAAAGTAAAGTTCCAAGCAAGTCAGAAGTGACATAAGATGTTCGTGTGGCTCGGTGAGTATGCTGTTTGCTTACTACCACACAGAGTTCCGGGTTGGTTCCCGGTGTTGGAAGTTAGCCCTAAACATTAAGTTACGCCAGGTGACTCAATGACAGGCTTTATGATAGAGCGCTCGCGTGCTAACCATTCGGTCATCCACCCCACCCCCACGACCTGCAGGTGGCCTTAATGTTTAGCCGAGAAAATTCCTCATGGTGTGGCAGTAGTATTTCTAGTCTTTCGCGTCGGCCGAAAAACCTACGCCCCATGTATAGATAGTATTGACAGTTTGGCATCCCCTTAAAGAACCCCCTTGACAATCGCAATAAGTGTAGAATGTAGCGCAGCTATTCGCATAGTAAACTTATCATTACCGGAAGTGCAGAATAGTCGACCGTTCATCCGGCTTCATTTCAATTCACATTCCCTGTCTCGACTTAAACGCCTGACTAATTTCGGAGAGAGAGAGAGAGAGAGAGAGAAAGAGAGAAATGGGGTTTCACGTCCACTCAACACAAACTAGGTCATTTCGGGACTAACATATGGTTTTAATTTTATTTCAATTATTCGCTTGCGCGTAGGGGTCTTTAGGAGTGGGAGGAAACCAGATGGCCCGAAGAAAACCCACGAGGTTAGACAGGCAACCCTACTCCTTGTCACGTACAACCAGGGAATCGAAACCACCCTTGTTATACAGCGCTAGACGTGCCCCTCTGTGCACCTGTACTCCCGCTTGTAGATTGGTTAATTGGTCGGAGTGATACAGGGGCGGATCTAGGAATTTTGAAAAGGGGGGGGGGGCGCCGCAAAATGAGGGCACTGACCGTGGAGACGGGGCATGCCACTGAGGAGAGGGGGTGGGGCCCACAAGAAAACTATCCGTTATATTCAAGAGCTATTTTCTGATATTTTCGTCTAAACGTTCGGAAATCGTAGAAAAATAGCCTCAAAATCGATCAAAAAAGCTAGTTGAAAGGCACTTTCAATAGTAAAAGAGGGCACTGTCGAAAATTAGGAATCTGTCATAGAAAACTGAAGAAATGACGACTGCTTGAAAGATGACTTTGAACATGAATACTCTTGGAGAACCACAAAAAAATATTCTTCAGGTGCTTCCGGGTTCTCACAGCTTTGCATCACAAATAATACTATTTTTTAAAAAAAAACAACAAAAAAACTCTTCTATAGACAAAATAACAAGACAGTTGAGAACTGCAGTAATTTTAAAATCAAGGTATTTTTATGTTTTGTCATAGATGTATTTTAATATCGATTAGAAAAGAAAACATTGCATTTTAACATGATTTTGTTACACATACCAAACGACGGTCGCCATTTATTTTAGAAATCTGATTCTTTTACATTGTGGAAAAATTGTCTGGCTGGCTACTTGCGTATTCATGCGCTGATTCCTAATTTTGATCAAATGAAATTGGAGGAAATGGTTTGAAATGAGACTTGTCAATAGACATAAATTATATGGCGGGGATATAAATCATTGTCGACCAGTTTGAACCTGTTTGTTAATGACTGTTGTTGTATTAGTGTTAGAGAATATGAACATGATAACTTGTCCATTAGAAGATTAAAGTTTTTACGTATTCTCTTTAATGTCCCTCATAAAATCCATGTAATTTCTCTAAAATCACTGGCTTCATTAAACCCGGCTCTACTTGACAGCACCCGGGTGACAGGTTGACCTCTAACCTTTTATTGACATCTGGCACGTTCTGCTGTTCTGTTCGTATGGCAACGCGCGTGTATGTTGGAATTTGACGAAACAATATTAAAACTTTTAGCTTATCTGTAAATGAATCGCCTCGTATCGCTATACTACAGATTATTTCAAGTAATTTGACGAAAAGAGAATATTTATGATTTCGAGATTCCCCTCCTGTGATGATTAATAAACGCGGTAATTGATGATGTCGCCGAAACGTCTCCAGGGCGGTGTCGTTTTATTTCGGGACGACTGAAACGTCAGCCATCTTTACAGAGCGGTCACCGTGGGGTTTGATACCGCGGAAAATAGTTCCGAGGGGAGGCAGGTTTGAACGAGCATAATCAGTTTTCACGTGATTATTCGTCTATGGGGTATAGTTTTTCTATGGTTATGCATATAAACGGTGGTTAAATTGTAGATTTGAGTTTTAAGGAGTGTAGAATACTTGGTGGTAGCTTCACTAGTCGAGTTCTCAATCTATTTCTTAGTTTAATGTTTTTGGAGTATTTTATAAATATATTTTAAATATATTAATAGGAAACGTGATTACACGGTGAGTTGGTATTTTTACTTATTAAAAAAAAACAAATTAAATTTCTGTTGTGGAGATTGAAGTAGAATTAAAATGTTTCAATTAACAAAACTGTTAGCCGCTGATCGAGGACAAAATATTTTTAATGTTTGATAATTGACTAAAGTTTATCGTTTGCTGCGGTCTGATTAAGCTGTCTGCTTTTTTTGTTAAACTTGCGCGTGGTGTTTAGAAGGTGGCCACTGTTTGTTGAGGGGTTGATTTAGTTGAATTTGTTAAATTTACATAGTTTCTTACATCAAACCAACATACATTAAAATCAACAAAATAAAATATTTTGGAAGGTTGTCAAGTATTCATATATTTGCTACGGTCGAACGAAATGATAAAATTATCTACTTGTCTACAAGATGTCCACAGTATGTTGAGTGGGTGGGGTGGTTTATTTGAATTAGTTAAATTTATATTCATTTTTAACTGTTATCTTGTCGCCGGACACGTTTTTACCATCTGATGTCACTTATAATTTCGGTAATCTTCTGATCATCCTTCGTGTTCGTGTTCCATCCTTCAAATCCAAACTGTTGCTATTTTTATTTGATGTTTTCTTTAGGTATTTCTGTAATTTTATTTCCAAATATATTCTAAATTGGTGATTTCTTTTTTTAAAAAAAATTCAATTATCTTGAACAAAGAAATTTTAAAACACGGAATTAATACAGATATTCCGTATTCTATATATCTATCGAACACGTCATATCAATACAGATATTTTACGCTTCATTTCACAAAATAAAACTCCCCTTGAAATTGTTTCATTTTCTGAACGGCATTTCAAGAAGCTAAACAACTTTGATTTAAGCCCAATTTAATTGTTGAGATGATCGAATCTGGATTCAATATTTTGTTTTGTTTTGAATCTATAGAGGTTTCTTTACAGATATTAAGATTAGTATGTTAATCGCGAAACGAACATTGACCAGTTAGAATTTTCATGAGTAAGCTTGAAATTTAAAAAAAAACCTGAAGTTTGACATGAACAAAAAATCAATAAAATTTCAAAAAGGAATTTCAAGACTTATTCTTCCAATAAAAATTGTTATAAAATTATTCATATCCGCCATTTCAGACAATTATTCAATTTCATCCAGTCTAATTTGATCACTTGTCTTTGATTTGGGGAGGAAAAATATAATTAAATTCGGTTTGTTAGGGCTTTATGTCTACATTAAGAAAGACACACATACAGACAATGTTGCATTTTTTTTATAAACAATATGTTATTTTAAAGGAGAGAGAGAGAGAGAGAGAGGGGGGGGGGAGAGAGAGAGAGGAGGAAGAGAGAGAGAGAGAGGAAGAGAGAGAGAGAGAGAGAGAGATTATATTTTATCCGAGTAAACAAGCCAATGTAAGTCAAATAATTTACTTCCACAAAAAGGCCGAATTTACAATATTTGATAAAATGAGACTTTGCCGAACCGACCGGCCTAAGGGGGGGGGGGGGGGCGGACACCATGCAATGACAAATGAGGGACATTTTGCCCGGACAGCGACATTTTGTTATAAACAATATTTTATTTTAAATGAAAGGGACCGGAGGACAGACATGACCCCTTTTATCCCTCTACTATTTATATAAACAATTCAATTTTAACATAAAAGATAACAAATATTATGATTTGGGAATTGACTTATATACTAATTGCTTTACATAGCTAATATACTTATTATTTCCATCTGTCGACAGTTTAAAGTCAAATTGAAAAAAATTAAGATTAGTAAAATAAAATCGACTTGCGGTTTATTTTAATCATAACAATCTTGTTCCATTACTATTCACAAGAACACGACCGATTAAACAAATTGCGTATTTTTATTTTAACGCAACTTGTCCCGTTAAGGTATGGCCATTGTAACATTGTAATTTCTGCTGATTTGAATCGTCTGAAAAATGACAATCAGAAACCAGTCTTAAATCGCTTTGTGGTTTCATGTCTACTCAACACAAACTAGGTCATTTAGGTACCAATATTTCAATAATTCGCTTGCGCGTAGACATTTTGAACAAGGTCCCAGAGAAGAAGCCTTTAGCAATGGGGGTGGGGAGCATGAGGACCCCGAGAGAGGTTGCGCTGACGACCCCTTCTCCTTGTCACGTACAGACCTTAGACCACATGAACCCACGTCCTTTTGGGAATGATACACTATCAATATAATCTTACAATTTTTTTTTATCAAACAGATGAACGGTTTCTGGCAGGACAACATTCAACATCTACATCATTTAGCGGAACTTCCATTATCCCCACAATGTTCCTTATCTCGTTTTCAGTTTTTTTTTAAAACCAAGATATGGCCTCAGAATTTTTCTAAAATTTCTTTTTCACCTCAATTAATTTTAAAAAATTCTTTTTTTTTCTTTTTTTACCTTGTTTTGTTTTTAAAGACAATATAAGCTTATGAGAATGTCATCAGTTTTTAATGGATATTTAATGATGGCGAAACGTTATTTTAAAGTTATCTAAATATGGAACTCCTTATAAGGAGAAGATGATTACAGCATTTTAGTCATTATAATTTAATCATCATTAGAGTGCTGTCCCTTTGAGAGAAACATTTTGGGTCTTTCTTTAAGATTTCCGCGAAGAAATCAAATTATTTGTTGTTTAGATCGTCTTGAGGTAAAAAAATATTTGAAAATTGACGTAAAAATTCCTTTGTTTTGACTAAAAATTCAAGATTACGCAAATCCAAATTATAAATCTTTTGATGTAGAAATTATCAGAAAAGTCCAAAATTATAAATTTTTATAGCAGGAACCAGACAAGTAAACCTTTCCCATGGATTTAATTCAACATTTCGTGGCATATAAAAAACATCGACATGATCTTGAATCTTAACACGAGAAGGGCGGCTCAGTAGAGACTTTTGGCAAGTTCCATCTTACCTATCCGTATCGTATACGTGATACGTTGCGTCAGAGTAGTTTTAGAGTTTGGCAGATTCTCGCGTCACTGAGCTGAGCTTAGTTCTATTACAGCATGATGGCAGTTATCTACCAAGATCACCACCAGTTCTAGTCAAGTGCCTAGCCTGCAATTTCTCAGAGTGAACGAAGTCGCTCGACAGTCGCTGAGCTATTTAAAAAGTATATATGTATATACATAAAATAGAATAAATAAAAGATTCTACTCTCAGGTAAAAGTACATAGAAATATATACTTTTTAAATATTGTCGTATCTTATTTAAAAAATCGTTGACTTCGACTCGACAGCGATTTTTAGTTTCACTAATTTATCATGTATACCCCTTTACTATAGATTAGAATCACATCATTTACAGATTTGCATGGTCCCATTTCTACTTAAATTCACCACGTAGTTCAACCAGAATACAGACAGACAGACGGGAAAAGAATGAAAAAACACTCAAAAATAATGATTAAATTCCTGTCTTTATCATGGTAAATTGACATCAAATATACACACAGATTCATAAAACGCTATGCTACAGCATTTCAGCGTCTAAAAAGACGACAGTGTTATACGGACCTACTCCGTATGAAAGCTGTTCGGTACGGGCTCTGGGGTTGGGTGGGATGTCCTAGTGGTCTAGAGTGTCGCGCTTCAACATCTAGCTGGCCGGTCACCTCTTGCTTACGGCTGTGGTTTCGAGTCCTGGTGTGAGCGTATGTGGCATGGAGATAAGGGCGCCTTCTCAACCTTGTGGGTTTCCTCCAGTCACTCCGGGTTCCTCCCACTGCTAAAGACCCCTACGCGAAAGCGAATTATTGAAATGAAACTGTAAAAATACACATGTTAGTCCCGAAATGACCTAGTTTGTGTCGAGTGGACGTTAAACCCAATTTCACTCACTCTCTCTCTCGCTCTCTCTCTCTCTCTCTCTCGATACGGGCTACCGTATCCGTGTGCCGTAACACGTATGAGAAATACACACATATTGATGACGTCACACGCAAAATCCATACGGATACGCGATACGTACTAGGAATTTACGCTTGCCAAAAGTCTTTAGTGAGTAAGATGTTGGCTCGCTAACCTGGAGGTACCGTACACAATCTCCGTGTTGTCCGAACAGTTCATCAGAACAGGACTGATGGGACGAAAAACCGAGGTCCAGTGACATGGGCTCACACTGTCCGTCGCCAAAATCGCAAATATGAAAGTGGCGATTAAAATTTGATTTTGGCGATAATTTTGGCGATAAAGTTTTGCGGTACTGGCGATTCTTTATTATATCTGGCGGAAAAAATCTTAAAATTCTAATAGTATTTATCTGGATTAACTATTATTGAGTATCAATCACGTGGCTAAACACTATAATAAATTAATCAACTGGCTGATAATCCGGACCCGTGTACTCATTTGCGTATTGCGTGCACGTTAAAGATCCCTTGGCAAATTGAATTCGATAGCACCACTAGCAGGTCGTAGCACTACTGACCGAGCAAAATATTTCTTAGTATGCGTGTCTTCATTAGCCCATTTACCTGTTAAAGGGACAATCCCAAATTAAACAGAGGCTCAAAAATAAAAGTCTGAGAATTTATGAATATTACATGCCAAAATATAGAGGAATGGTGTATTTACCTTGTATCAAAATATTGGATCATATTTACCTTGTATCATAAATACTGAGTTAGTTGCTCGGTTCTTGACTGGAAGATCTTAAACGATTTTAATACAAACTTAAACAGTTTTATTCCGTCAACATAGATATTGTCGGAAAATTTCAAATTATGAATTTAAATAAATGTGTCTTTTAGAGTAATGGCACCCCGAAAGTTTTCTATAAAAACAAATGTTTACTTTTAATAAAGCCTTGACATGTAAAGCACCCCACACGGGCCTATTTCAATACTTACACGACAAATAAAAAACAACATAAAAACATAACTCCGATCATTATTATTCAATCAGCCCCCAGAGTTACGTCATCTGGGAATAAATTTTGATCGAGTACATTTTTTTATAATCTTCAGAAAAAAGAAATAGAATAATAATTTGTCTGCGCTTTTCTCTTCGGCTTTTGGTTTGTTATTTTTTTTTTATTTTTTTTTTATTGCTACTATATCCGGTCTGTTGATGGATATTTTGTATAATGGTCTTTTCACAGACGTATACCATCATCATCTATTCCTCATCAAATCACAGGAAAAAAAACAATTCAGATTTAAAAGACGATTTCTTGTTTGCTCGTGTTAAAGATCCCAATTGTCAAATGAGTTTAATGCGTAAGACATTCGCACACTTCTTAGATGGACACTTTATTCATTTTTATATTTAAGGTTACGTGAGATAGAATTCTTTGTGATGGAAAGGACACTGATATCTCGTCCTTAGGACGGTACGAATAGTCGAGATGAACGGGCGTACACACCGAGTGGGGCACGTTTCAAAAACTTATAAAGCGATGTCGACCGACCGGAAATACCGGTAGCCTCCGACACGCAACTACTGACATCACAAATTTTTTAAGATGTTCAACTTCATCCCTATCTGTATATAATATGTATGTCCTACAGGCTTTGTGCGGGAAAGGTAGATCCAAAACATACGCTGTGCTTCTTTACCGGAAGTTGAGCCGGAAATTACAAACGGGCAATTCGATTTCATAGTTCTGAAAGGTGTTGAGTCTCAAAAATTGTCGGATTTAGTTTTTCAGATATGAGAGGAAAACCCATTTCAATCTTAATAACGCAAATAGGATATCAACTTTTTTAAAAGTAATTTTATGGTGGAAGCTATGACCTTACAGTCCTGAAATTTTGCATAGAGAAGCCCCCCCCCCCCACACACATAACGTGATTAGTGATCTTATGCAAAGAAAACCCTATCTGGGCCATAACTGGCACCTTCCAGAACTATGGAAAGTGTAAGATTGACTTTGCGTCATTTTATTCAGATTATACGTAGTGCGATGCATTTCTCTGTTAGTTAAATCATCGTCTAAAAAAAAAAAAAAAAATATAATCTTTCAGAATAAACAATCTCCATTTACTAATCTGCGCAGATACGCAAAATAAAAGGCCTTTAAACAATTTCGAATTCAGTGATTCTGTTCGAGATCGGAACTCCAGCACATTTCCTGAATACACCGAAATCATTATGCCAGCCAACTATTACATTACCCGTCTTCAAAACTTAATCATTTTAAGTGGAATGAACTGAAATGGAGTTTAAAGCCTCCCTTAATCGAATATTTTACACCCTTTAACAATGGAAGTGCTACAGCAAGAATGTTGTGTCTGAAAACCTGGTATAAAATAAAAATCAAGATTGACTACTACCCAGTGCTTTAACGTCTGCATCCACAAGATTAAAATGATTTCATCAATTTAATCAAATTTAACAGACATATTATCTTTAAGCGTATAACGTACATGACACGTGACTACCGAACCGCGGCCATGTTTGCACCTATTTCACGTGATGCGTGTTATTGACGTGTATGTTTGTATATATGTGTATTATAAGTTGTAATGAGTTGAACACCTGTATATGTATACCGTCCTGTCAATCACTGTGTTTAATTAACACGGGGTAAACCTCGTACCCATCTCCTACTAATTAAGCAGACAACACCAAGTCCCTGATATCCCACATTCCCTACCCAAAACAATATTTGTTATAGGTTTTTCCTCGACCAACGGAATTATGCATATATGTATATGTACTACCTATTACAAAATTATTACCCCCCCCCTCCAAAAAAAAACCCCAAACAATTAAAGCGAAACCGTTAATAAAAAAGGACATTATCTGCGATATTGCCGGGGGTGGAAGCGGACGTACATTCTTCCTAATAATCATTTGAAAAATTATAACAGCAGGCAATATACATATAAATCTGTGATTGTTTTTGTCTTTTCGTGAAATACCAAAATACCATTTGGTTTAAATGATGCACCACAACCTTTCAATAACGGGGAATGTTTTAAAACATAAATCATTTTAACGATAAACCAAGCAAAGCAGACGTTTTATCTTACACTTTAGATAACTTAGGGTAGACATTAATTTTATATATAATTTCTACCGTTAATTATTATTTTTTTTTTTTTTTTTTTTTTGTTGAATCTTTAGCCCTCGCCCCGTATAATAATCCCGAAGCAATGAAAACCACAAACATGAGCCTATTAACCATTGTCATAAGATAACAAATATAGCTGATTGATTTCTTTGATCTAAACATTTCACAATGGTTGATAATCCTCTGGTGCTTTAAGTTCCCACCAACAAATATATAGTTCATTTCACTCCAAACGGCGATAGCAGATAAATTAGGCGTTGGGATTTGGAGACGAAATTTTCGGGTCATAACAATAATCGCAGCGTAGGTCCGGTATTTTTGGAGTTCCGGTGTTTTTGGAGTTTAACCTACCTGTAGAAACAGGGTCATCGGGGAATGAATTTTTTATTCTGAAACCGGTGTTAATGCGGGCGGTAAGACGCCATATTGTGTTGTATGACGGAAAATGGCCCACGCTTCAACGAATCCCAACTGCAAAGTGCTGCCCAAAGTTCCCAAGGGGCCTTGGATTCCGTCCCGTACCACTGACACCTGTAAAATATCCTTAAAGTTAAGTTAATCAATGATGATATTTTATTACCCAAATTTTTTTTTACCCCGGAAGGCGTCCATCTTAAATTATCCCTACTAAACTGCGTCACAATAAAAACAACTTAAACTATAACACAGTCTGTTCCTTTGGTCACTATATAAAAGACATGGAACACTATTTGTTAAACTCTCCAAATTTTACCAATGTTAGATTTCAAACTATAAATAAATTACAAAATATTGTTTTGTTTTTTATTAATTTACAAACTGTAACCAACGGTGATAGTAATAATGGAGAATGCTCTCTAGTCGCAGGTTCACTAGGCCGCGAGTTCTTTAAACGGTCGTGTCTATTATTAGGGTTTGGGGTGACTTAGGTTTACCTTCCAGTAGTCCATCGATATCTATTATTACGGTTAGGGTTGGGTTAGGGTTAGATGTATTGATACCCATATGTATAGTGTTTCTTATAGCGGCGGAATAGTGAGTACGTACATGTTTAATACAGTCCACAAATGAATAAGCACATGCTTAATACAGTCCACAAATTTATATATTGATCTAAAAAGACTCCAATAATCATTGTAAACACAAGTTGAATCATGTACTTTCTCAGCCCCTATCCATCTGACGCCTTCAAAATACGAAACAAACGTATTATGAAATGCCAATGCATTTAACGTAACACAAACTATTAAATTTACTTACAGACACGAAAATTAGAAAATATAAACCATCATGATGCTAAATACATTAGTGTGCATATTGTATTTTGTAGAATATTTATTAATGAGACACAATCATATAAGCCTTTGGCTTGTTTTTGAATCCTTCCATTTTAACAATGTATGTATTTAATATTAATCTTGTTTAAATCAAAAGGAGAGCTCCGCGAAGTTCCGACACGTTACTCACGATAACTAATGAGAAAGATCATCTTACTATAATAAGTATTGTCATTAGTTAATGTACTGATAAATAAGGCCCATAACTATGGCTTCCGGAATATTGAGACCACCAAGATGCAGCCCAAGCAACTCTGTACATTCCACATTTAAACTGAAACAAGTACACACAGCGTAGACAAATTATGATTAATGCACCACGAGTGTTCAGAAACGTCAAAATTATTCTGAGGATTTGTTTTTATGAATTTATAGTTTGTTTCCCACCTCACTAAATCTACATTCGCTAGTAAACAACAAAAATATGAAGTTACTCGACACGTTTTGAAAACAACTCAAATAGAAAATAAGAAAGAGAGAAGTGGGGTTACACGTCCATTCAACACAAACTATGTCATTTCGGGACTAACATAAGTTCAATTCTATTCAAATAATTCGCTTGCACGTAGGAGCATTCAGCTGTGGAGGGAAACCAGAGTACGGGAGAAAACTCACAAGGTTGGACAGGCGACCCTAATCCTAGTCACGTACAACCGTGGAATCAATGACAGTTCTTATGACACAACGCGCACGCATTAAGTCATCCCGGCACCCAACGGAAGTCCCCTGTGTACACAAGTGTAATTAAGTTGTTGTGTAGGCAAAACTATCCTCATACACTATAACAAGGCACTGTTTCTATCTTCAGTAACCCGGTCGGAGCTGAACAGTAAAACCATTGTATTCATCCAGTCATTAATTTAGTCATTGGAAAGAGAAATTGAAGTCGGTATAACCAAACCTGTTTTATTTCATCACAAAACTTTAAAAGATTTTCTTGTTCGGAACAAAGTTATTACAGAAATTACATATATCAAATAGATATATGTTTCTTATAATCTTTCCTGATATTTGTCCTGATATTTCATCCCCGAACCTTGAAACATTACCAGACTTTCTTGTCCTCGAATATTAATGATAATATCAAAACATATGCTACGTAAAAGTTTTCTAATATTTCTCTTTACATATTTTTTATCCGTTAACCCAAAACCTTAAAGCCCCAATACCACTTTTGTTGTAACTGAATAATATTTCCCAATCTTCATTCTGGTCAACAAATTATATTATTTTACAATATTTCAATTAATTGATGATATAAATTTCATTTTAACCCACCTAATTTAAAAAATTGGAAAAATTCAACTTATTGATTTGAAAAGTCTATCATAAACCTTTTCAAATGTGACATGGATTTTAAAGTATTTTCGAACCCTCTGGAAAAGCAAAATAGGATGTAATGGATAATTTACACAACAGGTAAGACACTAAAACATCTAGTACTTAGAATAAGGCTATTATTTATTTTCTGGAGCTACCAAGCCAACAAGAGTGTTATTGTCCCTTTAAAACATTTCAAGACTTGTAAAACATATTTGTAAAAGGAAACAATAATTTTACAAATATCAAATAAATTATAAACCATGTCTGGTATTATACGTGTAGCATTAAATCTATTAAATAAAACGAACATGAAACAAAGTCTGGGTTTATTCAACGTGTTTTAATTAATAGACATCAAAATATTTGTTCTTTTTTTTCATATGATTTCATCCTTGTCTAATCCTGAATAAAAGGCTTCCGACCAATTCAATATATTTCTCAGATTTAAAACTCTGTTATTGAATGGTTCTGGCTTTTATCAAAAACAACAAACATTGTTTCTAAACAACGTTCTTTTTGGCGATCACACACAAATAAAAGATTATTTGATCAAAATTAATAAGCATAATGACAATATTTTTTTTGTTGTAGTTGTTAATTACATCTTTCAAAAAGTTCATCCAAATTGTCTTCTTTATCAATAATTAAAAAATGATCAAAAAATACTCGAAACATTATTCTGATAACCGAAACGAGAGATGAAAAACTATGAAATAAATGCCATAAATTTCTAATTATTTAGAGTACTCTGTGATAGAGAACGGGAGGCTAGCCAAATTAATCAGTGTTTATGATATAATTAATAATTAATAATATGAATTATCACGCGCTTTTCAAAAGCAATTAGCCATTATTGTAATTAAAATCAAAGTAGTTGCTGGGATATATACTAAGTATATTTCATGTTGTATTGTTTCCGGGAAATCGCGGACTAAAAGCCGTAACTCGTGCCTCCATTAATGTGAATCGTCGCTGAATAATTTAGGGAAGTAACGGAGGACAATCGGTGAAATTTGTCAGTGGAAAATGAACGAAGCGATGTTAGTAAATTAGAAAGAGAGATAGAGTAAAGCAAGCTTGGTCATGCGATACGAAATCTTGTCTATCGTTGTATAAAAACACGCACATTTTCCTATAACAGGAATTAAATATTAAAGGGTATGACTTGTTTGAGTTTTAGTCAATGATTCTCCAGAGAACCGACTACATCTACTGCTAGTTCTCTCCCAATTAACTTTTCTTGCTGTCAAATTTCGCTCCGGATTAATTTTCTGGTTTTCGTTTCGGGTATATGCTTCTGGTTTTATATATTAATGATGACGGCAAATGTTAGCGAAACGAAATACACGAAGAGCGTGAAATGTTTATTACACATGCTCATTAAAATGCCTTCTCATAAACATTTTCTCTATCAAAATATTTTTCTACAATTTATCTAAAAAAATTTTGTTCCTTTAACATCTCCGATTTATTTTATATTTATTATTTTGTTGTTTTTATAGTACTCTTAAAATATATTTTGACAAAAGTTTTCAGTTTTATCAGAAAATGATTTTTCCGTGGTTTAGCGTGTTGAAATGTATTTAAGTGCAAATCGCTTCATCGCCAACCGTGTGGTAAATCATCAGCATATCTCCTGTTATCGCTCATATCATCTGATAAGAATCCCTTCTAATATTGTTATTTTATAATAGTAAATACGAAGAGAGAGAGAGAGAGAGAGTGTGAGAGAGAGGGGCACAATCCAGCCCATGCAGCAAGCAGAGGGCCAAGCCTAAGCATAACAACAAGAAAACATATACAACACAAAAGTGAAATGAGAAGCAGTTTAATATCCCTCTGAAGACTGGCATCTTAACCCTAAAATTAAAATTTTATAACAGTATATGCAGGGGGACAAAACCCAGCACAAACAGAGGGACAACCCCAAGCATAATAACAAGCACAAATTCACACAACACATAAATGAAATAAAAAGCAGTTTAATGTCCCACTGAAGACGGGCATATTTCTCCTAATGTTGTAATTTTATAACAGTAAATGCAGGGAGGCACTATCCAGCACAGCCATAAGGAAAAAACAATATAAGAACAAGCACAAATTCACAACAACGCACAAATAAAATGAAACGGGATTTAACGTCCTACTGTTTTTGACCAGCCGGGAATATTCCCCCTAATGTTCTAACAATGAATACAGGGTGACAAGCAGTCGAAAAATTCCCAGCATAGCAACAATTAAAACGGATTATCCTCATACACAAATGAAATTAAAATGGGGTTTAACGTCCTACTGTTTTGCACCAAACGGGATAATGAAGACGCTATGTTGCCGAGATACCAGCGATTCCGTCAACATTGCAAGGCTTCTCTCATCCATGCCAACGTTTACATATGACCTCGGTTGTTCATTGTAAATCGGGGAGGTTGGGGTGGCCTAGTGGTCTAGAGTGGCGCGCTTCGACATCTAATTGGCCGGTGACCTCTGGCTTGTGGCTGTGGTTTCGAGCCCAGGGTGTGAGCGTATGTGGCATGGAGATAGGGGCACCTTCTCAACCTCGTGGGTTTCCTCCGGGCACTGCTAAAGACTCCTACGCGCATGCAAATTATTGAAATAAAATTAAAACCATATGTTAGTCCCGAAATGACCTAGTATGTGTTGAGTGGACGTTAAAACCCATTTCTCTCTCTCTCTCGTTGTAAATCTGTGAGCGTTTGTAATTCTATAAATTCTAGACATAATTAAAATATAGGAATATTTACATAGTAAGCGAGACAACGTAAATACCGTTATTAACAAAACACAATTTGATTGAATACAATTCTTGTTTATTTAAAACGCGACTGCCTCGGTAATAGATATCACTGGTATTATTATAACTGTGTTCATCCAATTCGATTACTAACCGACATTGAAATCAAGGATAGTCGTATTAACTATTCTACATATAAACTATTTGTACCTGGAGATCCATTTATAATTCATAAATGCCTATATGGGGTCATGCGGTATGCACACATTACGTCATAATGACGTGATACGGCGGTAGGCCTCTGTCTGTGTGTGTATCACTGTTCCTAAACACTAGGTTGAACGAGGACAGAATATCGCGACTTCAATCATAAACATGGTCCCGTTATCATCTGGTGTATGCAAAACCCGCTTTTGTTCTCTCCGGGGGGACCGAATGGAAAATCCGCGGGAAATGTCACGCGACGTCGCGCGCATATCAATCAGGCATCTCGTGCCACGAGAGAATATATTCTGTCTCTTTAAGCTAAATTCAAACATAGTTGTCGGTTTTAGTGCACGAGGCCCGTTTCATCAATTAGAATATTTTAACACGGCCATATGGGACAATGTAACTTTATACTCGCCATTTAACCCCAGTAGACCAACTTTAAGATGAAACATCTTTTGAAGGAGAGAAAGAAAGAGAGGGGTTTGTTATTTCCATGTGATCTTTCTGTAGCGAGACTATAAACAGTGGAATATTTGTTAGACTACCTACCGCCGTCTATTATATTGCTATTATTATATTCCATGTGTTAAATAGCTTTATTTAACGTCCGCTTCCATTGACATGATATCGCCCACATATTTCAGACTCTGTTCTAACACGACGTGGGGAGATTGGTGGGTCATCGTGGAGAGGCGTTTGTTCTAATGCGTTGAAAGAAAATGATGTTTTTTTTTTCTGTCGAAACCGAAGACGGACTGCATGAATATTAGGTTATACCTGTAGATAGACCCAGTTCATGTTCAAGATAGGATCAGGGAGTTTCAACAGGGAAAAGGGCGAGTGTTGTGGGGGCAGTGTTGGGAGCAGCATTTGTAAGAGCTATCACGTTCTATTCCAGGTCTTTCTGTTGAACTTAAATGTTTCCCAAATTATTATTTAGATATTTATTCACATGGTCAATAAACTATTCTCTAGACCATCAGATGGTGGTGATTTTGAACGGATTGAAACGCGATCGGCCTTTAATTATCTAATTTTCAAATGGACAATCGAGACTTTGTTATCGTTTTAACAACGGTAGCTATAATGCATCTTTAAGCAACGAGTACACTTCTTTAAAATATAACAAAGTCAAGTCATTACAGGGGTGGATCCAGGAATTTTTGCAGGAGGGGGTTTGTCAGGTTTCTGTCTGTCACTGAAATCTGCCATCATCGTCTCTAAATTACATAGGCATACATACAAATTGAGCTTTTTAAACAGAGAAATCATTTTTATACTGATGTAGGATCACTTTGTGGTGTAATTTCATTGATGCAAGGCATTATTTGTTTTCGTGTAGCTGAGCAGGGGACCCCCCCCCCCACTCTGGATCAGCCCCTAGCATTATAACATATCAATATGGGTTCTTGGAATATAAATATCCTAACCACATACAGAATTCCATTCTGCACACAGAGATACATCTACACCATACTTCGAGTATTGATCTCTGTCCTGATGGGTCGCCATATCCAAAAATTAGTCTGCTGTTTTGTCACGTGGTTCAACTCAGTCCATTTGTGATTACACTATTTTGCCTATAACGTCGAATTTTGAGTAATGGTTTGGATTGTTCGTACTTTGTTTTTTTATTTACACACACAAAGACTAAATAACCCTTTCTAATTCCACTTAATGGAAACGGAATCAATACTTCTCCAAATTCTCGAAGTGTGTTTAGTATGGTCGACTAAAATCGTCGATTTAGGACTTCAAATGTCGATCAACTAGCTCAGTGTTTGTTCCCAAACGGAGCTAACTATAGACAAACAGCATAGGTTTAGTATCACACAGTTCTACAGCAACGGGGTTATTGACTAATATCACCAAAATCAATAACCAAGTCAGTTGTTTGAATGGTATTATTTAGTAATTTAACTGGATCTACACAGAAAGAACTTCTATAGAATAAAATAATTGTTTATTACCAAGAGACGTTTCAAATAGAATTGTATGTAGCCTTTATCAAGCTATGGCTGTATATCATTGAACTACTGGACGGTAGTCATTATCAAACAATGGCTGTTTATTATCGACAACGATTTTTTTAGTTTTTATCAAGCATTGACTGTTTATTATTAAAAGACGTTTCGACTAATATGTTTTCATCGTTATCAAGCAATGACTTTTGATTATTGAGCAACGTTTCGATTAGAAATCTCCAAGATTCAACAAACAATGTCTATTATTCAGATAATGGTAGTTTTATTTAGTTTTCCTATATGTATATTTATTTTTATTACATGTTTTTTTGAATTGTATTGTACAGCGCACCTGAACACGTTTTGTGGAAGATATCGCACTATAAATGTTAATAATAATAGTAATAATCGAACCGTTATTCATTAATGGAACTAAAATTTAATGGGGTTTAACGTCCTAATCCCGACTGGGGTTTAACGTCCTAGAACCGACTGGGCTAATGAAGACGGACTTAGTAAAAGAACAGAGTCCTATTTGTATTGAAGCGACGCTCTCACATAATTCTCGAAACCAAGCGCCTACTTCATAACATAAAACAAAACAATTGCGTTACAAATTCTGGCAAGGAAAATAATCTCAATATAGGAAAAAAAGATTTTATGAAAAAAAAATACGAAAAGGAAAACTCCACAAGTTATGAGAACATACACGTTATAGAAGAAAAAAATTGGGATAAAAAATTTTTTTCGTTAAAATAATTTACAAGAAACAAATCTTTTCGTCTCAACCATAAACTAACCATTCGTTTCGTCATATTATCAGTTAAATTTGACAACAACCGTCAGGTGCTCTGGTCGTTTTAAACAGATCCACGGGACATTGGTCGCGGGTTACGAAAACTGTCGACACCGTTGAATGTTAGAACGGTTAAATACAAATAAGCACCGTGTGAAATGTTCCGATATGTAATAAGTTCTTGTGAACACATCAAACCGTTTAACTTACATTAAATGGTGTGAAATCTACGTCAAAATGTCAAACTTAGGTATTAGTGGTATTCGGTATTTTGTCGGAATTAACTCCCCATAAAAACTAAATCAAACGATTGGGCGTAACGGCACTATATGACGTCATGTTATCGTTTACACATAATAGTTAATAGAGTTTAGTCTCGTTTATCAGGGTTACTGTTATTCACGGAACTATTTATATAATTATAGGCTCGGATATCAGGGTATTGTAAGTACCACCCTGAGAGATTGAGAGATGTGTTTTTCTCTTGGGAATTTCTGTGAAATACTAAAAATTCTTACACAATGGTGGAAAAAGTGTCGAACGCGTCACGGCTGGTTGGATCTGGCTGGATAGTTAAACATAAAAATAATGTCGGATACACGATTCCAACTTTAAAGCAAATGGGGTTTAACGTCCACCGTTTTTGCATCGACTGAACGTGCGTTGACGGGGACATGCATCATGCAGCGTTATGTATGTGAGGGACATTTTGCGCGATGACAAACGCTTTTATCGAATTACATCTGACAAGGGATCTTTTAGGTGCATTCCAATTAGGTTAGGTTTTCTTCAAGGTAATGAAAAGGGTGTCTCTGATAGGTCAACATTTGTACATGTATATATCGTCTAGTCTCGTTATATTTTATCATTGATTGATAATAACTAGAGAAGCCTAGTCGAAACGTTACTCAGTAATAAGCAATAATTTATTCTATAGAATTGTCACCTGCATATTCACAGTTCAATTACTAAATACCATGGAACCAATTTAAACATCTCCAATACTGATATTCCAATATCAGGAATTCCTTTCCCTAATACTATTCATATCCTTCGATTTAACAAAACTGCCCTCACCTCCACACATACCTCTATGTTTCATACGCCTAAGCGGGACTCTTAATATTCGCTACCACATATAATGAGTTGAGAATTTAATTGATATGCTAGAAGCAAGTGATGAAGACAAGAGAGAGAGAGAGAGAGAGAGAAATGGGGTTTAACGTCCACTGAACACAAACTAGGTCATTACGGGACTAACATATGGTTTAATTTTATTTCAATAATTCGCTTGGGCGTACGGGTCTTTAGCAGTGGGAGGAAACCGGAGTGCCCGGAGGAAACCCACGAGATTGAGAAGGCGCCCCTATCTCCGTGCCACATACGCTCACACCAAGGCTCGAAACCACAGCCGCAAGCCAGAGGTGACCGGCCAGCTAGAGGCCGAAGCGCGGCACTCTAGACCACTAGGCCATACCAACCCCCCGATGAAGACAAAATTGCCACCACTTAAAAGAAGATTTCAGTTAAACGATATTTATTTATATTTTCTGTTAAATTGAGCATTTTAATATATCAATGTATGTATATATTTATTTTATAAATATGTCAAAATAAACTTACAGCACGCGAGAATGCGTGAAAAATAAATAAACATTATACGCAGAGACTCATACGATCGCGACTATAATGTATATAAAAACTGAGAAAACATAGTCTGGTAAATCGTTTAAAACTTTATAAAAATAACCCTAGATTTTCCTCTCTTACCATTGCCGCACTTGTTTAATATATACATTTATATATGATAATAAGCATCACGGGCACCTGTCGACGTCATGACCCCGAACGTGCAGGGCGTGCAATCTAACATATAGAAATTCAAAATGGCTGCCTTGATGTATTTTACAAATGGCGCTTGTCGTCTGTTGTATCTAATTAGGAGAATTATTCACACGGTAACAAATCTGACATTTTCTATAATTAATAAATTGATATATTCTACAGATTCTCTCATTAGTTTTATGTGGAATTTTTGCTGAACTCCAAGAAACGAAATGGGGGTTTAGCCTCCTATTTATTCTGAATCAAGTGGGCTAATAAAATGAAATGGGGTTTAACGTCCTCCTGTTCTGCTCCGACTGGGCTATTGGAGACGGGCATAAGAGAGAAATGTGTCCGGACAGCTGATTTTCCACCTCGTCTTCGTCGAAACCAATTGTCAGTGTGGCTTGCCAGAAATCCCAATTCCAGTCATAGCTCCACCCCAACCATGTAAAAACAATTGTTACAAAATGCTGAAGGGTAACACAGTTATGCCAAATTATTTTCATTTATTCCAACAATGTTTGAAAGTTTTGTTTGCTCCAATCTGATTAAAACACAGATCCTCTTTCGTTTCGTTTTTATATAGTTCAGAATTTCGTTTTACCTGCCTTCACAACACAAAGACCTGGAAGAATTGTTACATAACATACGTTCTAGTAGATATTATGAATTAGCCAATGAAACGGTCTGTTATTACGAGTTCTTAGTGTGCTCTGTTTATCTGACGTCATAGGGTCAAAAGTCTCTCGTGTGACCTCTGACGCGACCTCTCAGTACAACTGATCAGATCTTCATTTAGTGTAGTCTATCGAAAGTACAAAAAAAACGAAACGAAATATAGATCTGTAAAATTTACTTTATAACGCACTGTAAGGCGTATGTCTGTTTTCATTACGTCCGACTAATGAGACGTTAAAAACCATTTTATTTCATTCTACAAGTTGAAATGGGTACATTTTAATCCGAGATCCCATAAAGAAACTGTGGTGTTTATTTCCCTAATCAGATTGTTATTCAAACGGTTTGAATTTCTACAAGAATTTCACTTATTTCATTGTGATGACCATATTGACAACAGATACAACTTGTTAATCAAGTCCTGATCTCAAATAGTCTCGATTATCTTAAATATAACTGAAAAGTGTAATAATCGAATACTGTATTACTCGTAGTCCATTTTTATTTACATGGGTTTTTGTTTTGGTAATTTGGAATTGAATTGAATACATTATTTTGGGCATTTCGAAATTAGCATATCGTTAATGTTTCTTTTGTGTGGTCACACGGGTAATGACCCTGACATCAAGTTCCAACCGTCAAGGATTCCCTTACGTGCATTCCAATGTGTACACGGCCTAGGTTGTGACGTCATCTGATTGATTGAGAAGGGATGTCAAGTGATTTAGGAAAAGAAAGACTATCTGCTTTGTGCACGACATCCATCAATCCCACTACTAAAGACCCCCGCGCAAGTATGTATCCAATGAAAGTTAAACACCATTGCTTCGCTCTGTCTTAAAGATTAGCGGATCCGCGGTGGCTCAGTCAGTAAGACATTGGTTTGCTTACCTGGTAGTCTCGTGTTCGAGATTGGTGTTGACAATCAGGACTTCCGGGCGTGGTTCCCCCTTGTCGGTGGTGCAGGGCAGAGGCCTGACAAGGTTAAAGCATATAGTCATTCGTATTGGACGACAACCGAGGTCATTGCACACAGTAAAACCGCCTAACAGTTGGACGTAGCACCGCTTTTCGGGCAAAGTTCCCCTCGTAGCACACTGTGTGGCTTTTGCCCGTTTTCATTAGCCCAGTCAATGCAGAACAGAAGGACGTTAAACCCCATTTCATATTATTTCACTGCTCAGGCCCTCGAAGTGTGTGTCGACTGTTGAGTGGACGTTAAGCCCAATTCCCCACTGTCTCTCGACGGCTAGCATTTAGTAGAACGTTTAGACCACAGCAGGAACCCGATAGTCAGACATTTAAGAGAGTAGTGGAGACCAAACACAAGAAATTTCAACTGTTGATAATTTACTTCAGATTTTGTAACATTTATAACAGAGAGAGAGAGAGAGGGAGAGAGAGAGAGAGAGAGTAAATTAGATTCACCCTTCGCCATGAGTTATTTATAACCTAGGTGGCGCAGTCACGCAGGAATTTGACATACTCTCCAACCCTGTGGGAATATTCGATGTTTTGTTTGGATAATAAACAAGTTGGTTTGAGTGTTTTATTACTGTCAACATGACAACATGAACATCAGCTGTAGCTACCACATTTTTATATTACAAGTTTTTTGGAGTATTTCTTAGTGGTTTTTGTTTCATACTTGATGACCCTTTACTTATCTCACAAGGAGAGCGGGAGAGATAGAGAGAGAGGGGATAGGGTCAGAGTGGAAAGTGGGGCAGAGAAAGGAACAGAGAGGGTTGGGGGCAGAAAAGGGATGAGAAACTGAAAGAGAAGAAAGGGAGAGATGGGGGGCGGTGGACAGAGGGGGGGGGGTAGAGAGAAAGGAAGAGGGCGATAGGGATGGGAAGAGAAAGGATGAGAGCAAGATGAGAAAGAGAGAGGCGGACAGAGGATGGGGTGGGGCGGGGAGATAGTCTTATTTCAATATTCTCTTATATGCAGGAATCTTGAGTTATGGAGCGGAAACCGGGTAGAATTATGTGTCCCATATTTTGCCCATATTCTTACTTTAACACCTCCGATACACCACCATAATTAACTAACGTCACATCAAAATCATTTGTCTATCAACTTGAGTAATTCCTTAAGGCGCCAATTCTACACACACGTTGATCATGCTGAAGTTTTGTTGAAATGTATGGAATATTTGATTGTGCTTTATTATCAGTCCAAAACGTGTACACGGAATTGGGTCCAGAATACAGAGGTGGCTTGAGCAGAATCGTGACGTAATCAAACTATTCAGCTCAGGTGATTGATGCAGACAGTATGGTATTCTGTTATAGGAGGCCTTGTCGATAGAAAGCCTTGGTGTATACTCTGTTGACCTGTTTCAGGAGATTTAGATAAATCAATTCTCGAATATTTAACGAGTGTCCCAATATACCATGTAGATAGCAGGCGGCACCAAGGAGAAACTTGAGCCCATATATGATTAAATATTATAAATGTCATCCTTGAGTGGCATTTAACGATTGAGCACATTACAAAAAACATAACACAATTTCTATGAAACCAATCACTGTTTTACAGACATATAGCGCAACGTTTCGACAAATATTATCTTATTGTGTTCTTGAAAACGATAACAGAATACTTGTCGAAACGTCGTGATATATGCGTATAAAGGAATGATTTTTATCTATAGAAATTATGATGGTTTTTAAATTATAAATGCCATTATTGGTTGTAATGAACGTCTGGTTAATTGTTTAAAATATAATCATTTTTATTCTATTAGGATTTGTTTTGTGGTCAAAATTTTTATAAAATGTATGTTAGCTTGGTAACGTTCATTGGATCATCTGTTTTTTCCGACGTCTATGATGTCCATGGACTATCGTTTGTGTTTTTAAGTTCGTGTGTACCTTATATACGACATAAACGTTTATTTTATTATAGCTTATTGTTCTAGGCATTTGTTTAAAATATGTTTCTATGGTAACAATATACGGGGGTCTTCTTTCTAATGTTGTAGAAACAGTTGATCAAATCCAGCCGTCATTTTAATATAAAACACTGTTACAACAATATCTTTATAACTGGTTAATCTAAACCATATAATATAGATTATCCAGTACATAAGTCATCATATTTAATAAATCATAACGATTGAAATAGGACGGATGGGTTTCTCTCGGGGCGCTGAATTCAGATAACTATAGTTACAAAAAGTAAACCTATTTGAAATATCTAGTTGTCCGGACGGACAGAAAACTTAGTTCCCGTTCACACATTGAAGGTTGGAATGCGATGACCAGTACACGGACACGTAGCTGTCTGACCAACACGACTCAGTGAATGAGACGTTTGTTCGCTAACCTGGGAGTCCATTGTTCGATACCTGTGTTGGCCGAGAAAGTTCATCGGGATTTTCAGTGGTGCAGAACCGAGGGCCTAGCAAGGGACAGCGTATATGGAAGTTGTGTGGTCGAATGGTTAGCGCGTTCAACGTGACAACGAGTCGAACCTCGTGGTTTTTCTCCAGGCCATTCTGTTTACCCCTACTGGGAAAGCGAATTATTGAAATAAAATTGGACAGTTTGTTTAGTCCTGAAATGACCCAGTTTGTGTGGAATGGACGTTAAACCCATCTCTCTCTCTCTCTCAAGACCCCCCCCCACTCACCCCGCGAGAGAGGGCCCTCAAAATAGTATAGCCTCCGCCATGATAAAGCTTAAAAGTCTCTCTCTCTCTCTCTCTCTCTCTCTCTCTCTCTCTCTCTCTCTCTCTCTCCATTTCTTAAATACGAAAATGCATCAATACAATAACGTGTTGTGATCAGTGCCTTTGTTACTTGAATATTTTCCTGGTAATAGCTGCCCTTTTATTTTTTTATATCACTTGCAGAATGGCAAAAGAACTATTCCATATTTTACAAACTACTAAACTTGATACACGAGACTACGAGATCAGTGTAGGGGTCGCCACGTTACACATGTAGGTTACCGCCCTTGGTTTGTTTTATGCAACTCGACGATACAGAACAAGGCGTCGACATGAGGTTGTCATTAGAGCGGTGAAGATCAAAGGGAAGGAGAAGCACGTATAACATCTACGTTCTCTGGTGAATAGTTAGAGTAAAACAAAGCATATGACGTCTGGAGAGAGTCTTAATTTATTTCATCCTCGATCCCGACAAAACAAACAAAACGCAACACAACTTTACTCTTTCACTTAATTTTCTGCGTGAAATTTAAAACCGCATTTAATTTTTTTCACTTCTGCTAGAATATCAAAATTCTCGCGTTCCCCTCTAAAGACGACTTGCAGGGTCGAAGTTGATTTCCTCAATAAAATAAATCTAAGACAATATTTTCATAAACAATTTGATCTCTAATTTGAAACAATTCCTATTTGAAGTCTTGGAATATCTCAGTTCTGTTCTTCCCACGAAATGCTTCCTCTTGAAGATAATAATATTTATTTTTTGGTATCGTTTATCGTGGAAACTATTTATCTTCTAATGAGCCGCAGATTAGGTAAAACTGTTTATGCATAGTTTTAACAAAAACATTTGTCGAGTCCTATATATATATATACATCACCCTACTTATATATTGGTATTAGGTGTATAGGTTTTAGACATGACATGGTTTGGGGGCATTTGGAATTATGGAACATTTATGAAACATTGTCTTTTGATTTTTGGAACAATAATAGTTTATCCTATCATCTTGAAACGTGGGGGAAAATTAATTTACAAAATTGTTCCATAATATATTTCTTTCAAACATTTCTTCTCAAACCGCCTATATGCCCGTGTGGTACCACATTCCACAAGATTCTCGACTTAGAATAATTCTGATATAATCCAATTTCTTGTTGAACTCTAGTGGTGAAAAACACCACAGACCCAAAACACTGTATCAAAATTATAATGTCGAAAATCTTGTGGAATGTATTTATTTTCAGAAATCCAAATCTCTTGTAGAACTCTTGTGGTGAAAAGTTTCGCACCAATGTTCCCAAACCTTGTCAAATTATACCCGAATACAAAGTGAGAAACGCCGTATTATGTATTGTATAAACGATATGTTTAAAAGTGTGGCTTATTTTTAATTATTTCTCTGTAAAACATCTGTAGGTCGCGTGTTCGACCGCTGCATTGGCCACGAGAGTTCATCGGTATTTCCGACCTGGTTCCCTCTTGTCAGTGGTTCAAGATGGATGGCCTGACAAGGACAGTTCTCTAGTTATTGGGATGGGAGGAAGAACCGAGGTCCCGTTTATCTATTGACGTGCACGTAAACGATCCCAAGGCAGTTGGAATTCGATATAAGAGTAGGCCGTAGTGCCGCTACCTAGACAAAAGTTCCCTCACACCACTTTGTATGGCGTATGCCCATCTTCATTAGCCCAGCCAGGAGAAGAACAGTAGGACGTTAAACTCGATTTCATTTTGGTTTCCTGATATCAACAACAGAAGCTGTTTAAGTGTTGATATTATTGTAAGGGTGTGAAAAAGAAGCCGACGATCTACTAACCAATGTCTTTTCCTCAACATTAACATGGCGCTATTTACCCGAATAATTCAAACCACGTCTCATCTCTTCCTTTCTTTTACTAATACAATATTGTAGTCAACCCTCGTGGGAGGATGTAAAAACAAGAATGATTTCCTGTAGCGCCGTGTTTTCTGGAATTTTTCTGTTCACATATTTCGTTTTTGCTAATGTCTCTCCTATATCAAACTGGGCAATGTTTGGTCGTAGTGGCCGAGGCTCCAGGATCTCTGACACGTAATGTTACGTCTTGGTGGTCGAGTCCCCGTCATCCCCGATGCTCAATGTAACGTCTTGGTGGTCGAGAATTCTGACTATTCCATGACGTATGTATGAATGAAACATGTCTATGATGGCGTCGACCACGATTAAAGCAACAGAAAGAAAGGTATTCGTGGAATGTTTAGATGTTATGAAAATGGTTTTGATGAAGAATCAGACACCGCGATTCTTTGTCAATAAAAATACAACAGGAATTAAATAGAAGAAAATATTTCTTTTATTTCTTGTGGAGAGGGTGACTCGGTGTATACTCAACATTTGTCATCACAGAAAATTCAAATCTGAAATGTTCATAGAAATGTTACGACGACACATGTTTATGGCACAGTTTAATAATGATTTTTACTGTAGTCCATTTAGAGATCATTTATATTTTGTGTTGGGTATCATAAGGTCTGGCATTGAGTCAACTGCCGTGATTTCGATTTTCCGGTTGTACGCGACAAGGAGTAGACCGCCTGGCCAACCTCGTGGGGGAGGGGGATCCAGTGCTGAATACCCCTACGCACAAGCGCAATATTTAAATAAATTCAACCATATGTTAGTCCCGAAATTATCTATACAATTTCCAGTGGATGTAACCCTCTCTCTTCACACACAATTCGAATTCTCTCCAGTGGTAGCCTATAGGACCTTCACTTAACACCGTTTAAATTATAATACGTTGCTTGTCAGGTTCCATGTCCCACAGAACTCGCAGGGGGAAGTCGACTGGATAATTCTGAGTAATTTTCTGGGCCTACGCCGGAATCAAACCGTTTGAAGTGGAACGTGACAGACTGGAAAAACATAAGAAACATAATAGATCAGCATTTAAAATCGAACCTGTAACGCCTTGGTTAGCGAGCCAATGATTAAGTCACTGATTGAAATTTGAAGTTTAGTCATTTTCCTATTTTATCCGTTTTATGCCGGACGCCACAGGGTGGGAAATCCAGAGAAACATTTCTAGGCCAACATCGAAATTTGAAGTTTAGTTATTTAGCTACTTTACTCGTTTTTAGTGAGACTCGACAAGATGGCGACTTTGATGAATATGAATGAGGAGATACTAGGATTAGTACTGGATGCTTTAATGTCAACAAAGTTTAATCTTCCGTCGCTCGAGACAAGCACACGCTATTCTTTCTTCATTAAAAACAGACTTAAACTAACTTTAATGGTGGAGACGGGTCTCGGGGGAGATAACTCTGACAAATCTTCAATGACGAGAACTTAATTCTCTGTTGTTGTCATTCCAACGCTAATATTTCCGTTCCAGCATTTCTTTTATGTTCTTATGTCAAGAAAAGGCAACTAGCTTTTAACCAAAGGTCAGAGATTTTAGAAGAGATTAAAATCTTCTGTGCGTATTTAAAATTCGAAAACAACGCGATTTGATTTTTCAAAGTTAAAAATCATATTAAATGTACACTCAAAAATAAATATAAATATATATAAATGTACGCTGCTCCCGGGGTTGACCGAGAATTTTCATCTGGATTTTCTGGCGTGGTTTTTCTCTTTGTCAGTGGTGCAGGACGTAAAGACAGATGTTAAGGGACGGAAATCCGAGGTCATGTGTACATATAGGCGTACACTGTAAAAAATTTCTGTTTTTAAAATCGCTACTTTTTGTTATTTGAAGGAAATTATCCGTATTATCACAGAAAAATCTGTGATTTGAGATAAATAACTCGTTATTTTACCATAAAATCTGTTGTTTTACATGCATTTCTGTCTTTGGACAGAACCGTCGGTATTTTTACATATTTTTCAGTATATAAGCCGATAGAAACTGTTTATTAACAACATAAATTGTATTATTAATCAAAAGACCTGTAATATTACAGAATAACCTGTATATTAAAGGTACAGTTCTGTTAATTCACATAGTTATACTGTTGGATTCGGTTAACGCATGCGCGTCGCAGACATAACTTATGGCGGCGAATGTTTGAATGTGCACTGGCGATGCAGAATAAAGAACAGAGGAGAATCAACACTGAAATGTGAAGGTAAGTCTTTCTAATAATATTTATGTGTGAAAATATACAGCTTAAGTAGATACTGCGTATGTTATTGGATTTAAAGACACAACCTCTGTACTGTCTGTTTAGTTTGTTATTTTTTATGTTTAGTTTCCAAGATCAATGCACATAGTGGTCATGCATGCAAATGTGTTTTGTATTGTGAATTTGAAATCGACCAAGTAAACAATATTACAGTTTAAGAAACGCGATGGTTCAGAGAATATAATGCTGGATTATTAACATTAGCCAAGAAAGCTACCCGTGCTTATATTGACCTTACATGTCAAAGACCCTTAAGCCGTAAACAGTTATCTCGGCGAGAGGATTCTCCATGACATACAGTAAAGTTAACGCATTTTGATTTCAATTCCTGTATGCAGTGCTTCATTTTGTTTCAGGTTTGTATGGAAGTAACAGAATTTGCAAGAGGACGGAGGAACGACAGAAAGTAGTAAACCTGGCCTTCAGAAAATTCAAATTTCGAAGACATTCACGATCTCTTGCTCTTAATTTCTATTCATGTTTAATATATTTGTACATTCATATTGAAAAATTATATTTACGGAAAAAGAATTATTTTTTTTACGGATGGATGATTTTGTTTTATATTTAACCAAAATAATTCTGTTTAAGAACAGAAAATCTTCTGGCAGCAGATTTACCAGATTTTTTCCTGTAATTTTACAGATACATGCTTCTGTGACTTAACAGAAAATCTTCTGGCAGCAGATTTACCAGATTTTTCCTGTAATGTTACACATACATGCTTCTGCGACTTAACAGAAATTATCTGTTAAAAAACAATAACAATTACAGAAAAATTCTGGTAAATCTGCTGCCAGAATTTTTCTGTTTTTTTACAGAATTATTTTTAACAGTCTACACGTAAAATACCCCTTATCAGTTGGAATTCGATATAAGAGTTAGCGGTAGTTTCGCTGCCCGGCCAAACATTCCCTCATAGCAGAACAGTAGCAGGCGTGGA
Organism: Patella caerulea; assembly: GCA_036850965.1. Lineage (NCBI taxonomy): Eukaryota > Metazoa > Mollusca > Gastropoda > Patellidae > Patella > Patella caerulea. Next base: position 49,886,328 of record JAZGQO010000011.1, read on the forward strand.
TCCAGGGGGTGGCCCAGGGGGCCGTCCCCCCCCCCCCCCGTCTCGCCCAGTGACATAGTTGATTTTCATTTTCGTTTGCTTTGTTACTGTTGTAGTTCACATATATCTTATCTTTAATAGATGATATAAACATGATTTTCACATTGTCTCCGCCCAAGAAATCCAAGGTTGCAACGTATTACCCTTTGCTCCAATGTATGAGCCCCCGCCCCCTTCGAAAAAATCCTGGATCCGAGCCTAAGTAGGACGTTAAACCTATTTCATTTATTTGCATTACATATACAGATAACTGTGTATTCTGACACTCTGTGACTTCCGACATATTGTAACGATTACGTAAGATGACGGATTTGACAGAGTCCACTGTACATGTATATATAAACATGATTATATAATACAACCGACAACCCTATGCAATGTGCAATTCATTTAAGAAGTTAGATGAAAGCAGCATTACTACAAAAATAAATACCCCCAGATATAGACGACCACAAGAGATATAAACCTCAATAAATAAAAGATCTCGTTGAACCTTGAAAAGGTGCAAAATCATTATAGATATCTCACGAGGCCCGCTATCTGAATTGTTGAACTCGTCTATGACGCCATGTTTATAAGTATCCCATAAGGCATTATTAGTGTGCGGAACTGAAGGAAATGCTATCAAGAACAGATCGTATTGTTGTTACTGAATGTTTTACACATTACCAATAAAATAAAATAGTTGATAAAAATATGATTTATTTTCAATTAACATTTCTAATACAATTCTAATTCTGTAAGTATAGTATAGCAGTAGAAATACAAAGTTGCACCAATAGTTCGTAGGTCAAATACAAAAACGCAACAATAGTTCAAATACAAAGTTGCACACTTAATACACTTCCGGATTTTGAAATGTATTTATGCCCGTCTTCCTTAGCCCAGTATGTGCAGACCATTAGGAAGTTAAACCCAACTTCATTTATTCATTCTGTTTTTAAACTAAGTAGATCAACATCCAAGATCCAATCAAGTCATCTGTTATACTAGTTTTAGTAAAATTGTCAATGTCCACTTATCGTCTTCAAATAAAACAATTCAAATTATAAAATCTATGAAACTGGCAATACCTCAATTACAGACCGTCTAGCCATCTGAATAGTGGTAAAATTAATTCTGAAAAATTTTGAATATTGAAATATAGTCACAACTTTCACTCCACAAAACTGTAAAATCACTAATAAACATCCCACCCCATCCTTCAATTTTAAATGAAACAAATCAACATGCACAAAAATGATTTATTTAAACCCAAACGAACAGTTTCAAGTCATTTTAAAATTTTCGTTGAGACAACTAAAAATTCATCTTGAACTGAACTAGGATCATCGCCTCAAGTGTCGCCGCCATAATTAGCTTAAAATGGTGGATGGTTGCGTCTAATTAGATTGCGCGAACTCGTCCCAGTCATTAGCTAATAGATTCAATACTAATAGACAGTAATAGAGTTATTGTTCCACTCCAAGGCATTTTATTAGACTATATGATTATTTGAAGAAGATAATCATCATCTTTGATCGTTTATAAACCGGTTCGAGTGTCTGCTAATAATTAGATTATTCGAGAGTGGGGACTGGGGACGTCTATGTATTAAAGGGGATCGGAGGGGCTATTATAAGGGTCGTAATGGTCATTAATGCCATTGAATTTGTTCAGAGATGCTAATAAAAAGAAATAAAATTGAGTTTAACGCTTACTCCGGGTCGTCCGGTTTCTTCCCATACATTGAAATAAAATAGTACCGTATGTTAGTCTTGAATGATCTGGTGTGTGTCGAGTGAGAGTTTGTTTGTTTTTATGTAACAATATTTTATTTATGTAACGTTCCAGTCTTTATCAGGCATGTGTCTTATTTGAAATGGACTAGGCCTATGTAGAGCCCTGGTCAATAGGCCTTAAACTCCAGTTTAAAGAATTGTTTGTTCCAAATAGATCATAGATGAACCATCTGTCACGAGCCTGGAAAGGGACAACGTTGTAATTCGGATGGGATGAAAAACCGAAGTCGCATGTAGGCCTACTTCTCTCTCTCTCTCTCTCTCTCTCTCTCTCTCTCACTAACCCGAATCTAACAAGGAACTAGGAAACGTCAAACATATTTAAGTTAATGCGACTAACGAGTAGACTTGATTAATACCTACTGAATAATTGATGCATTTTCTCATGGGAGAAAAAGACTGGTTGTTATTGCTAATGAGGTTAGCGCTGGTCGCCATCAGTCGAACAGTTGACTATAAAAAATTAATCAGGAGATTCGCAACGTAAAAATCACTCTAAACATAAATCCCCTTGTTCAAAATACACGTGTATTATTATCCTATTTCGTTTCGCTTCAAGAATTCCAGTGTCAAACCCTTTGTTTGGTTGTCTTTTTACGTATTTCAACTGAGTACGAAAAACTGACTTAATGTAAAAGCTACACTTTTTGTCGAATTTAATGCTAAATTGATCGAGATTTGTGAAGGTAGGTTTTTGTGATTTTATATTTCTGATTTTAAGTTAATAAGTTGGAGTTCGTATTACTTTAGTTTATTATTTTCGGGTCATTTATTATTTAAATATTAATCTGGAAGCTTGAAATGTAAATCAACTTTATTACTAGATGTGTCATCGGGGATTGGCCATTTTGTTCTTGACAAAAAACCTCGGGTGATGGTCTTCAACCGACCATAGTACTGGAAATGAAATGGAATGGGGTTTTGACGTCCTACTCAGGCGCGGATCCAGTGGGGGCGCACCCGGCGTACGCCCCCTCTATTTTTTGAGGTGTCGAACAATTTTTAGCTCCATATATTCTCGCGAGAAATGAAAACGAAAATAGTTTAGGTTGGAAATCGTAATTTACAGTACTAATGCGAAATTAGTCCTTTTGGTCATTTTTTACACTTAAAAATCACGGTTCCGGGCTTCGCACTCCCAAGCTGGTGCAGCACGCCCCCTCTTTCTGAAAATCCTGGATCCGCCCCTGCTACTGTTTGGCACAGGCTGAAATACTGAACATGGACATTGGAGGGGGGGGGGGCGTTGTAAAATACATTTTTAAGAGGAAGAATTTATAGTACAAAAGAAAGAAATGAATTAAAAATAAAATGAAATGGGGTTTAACGTCCTACTGTTCTACGCCGACTAGGATAATGAAGGTAGACATGTTTTATGTCTAGTTTTCGGGACAAAAAGCGACACCCACCGGTGTACACATTTTTGTGCACGCTAAACAACCATTGATAGCTCTAACTTAATGTGCTGTACATATATGCGCAATTTGAAAATGCCCGGATATGCGCGATGTGATAGTGTCAGGATATGCGCAATTTCACAATGCCAGGATATGCAACCGTTTTTATAATATGCGCGATGTGATAATGTCAGGATATGCGCAATTTCACAATACCAGGATATGCGCCGTATCATAATGCCAAGATATGTGCCAGTTTTTTTACAATATCGAGATATGCGCCATTTTACAATATCAAGATAATATGTGCCATTTTACAATGTCAAGATAATATGTGCCATTTCACAATGCATAGCTATAGGATACTTGTTTTGATATTTTGTTGTTTAGCCAAATGTCTCTGTCGTTTGTATCATGTCGAAGGGGTTGTCTTAGCGATAAGAGTCTAAAATAGACCTATATTTTAGTTAAACCAATGTTTATAATAATAATAATTTATTTTCAATTCATATTAGGCTAAAGGCCCATAGTGTGTTAGTTCATGAGATAATCATTCCAGACTGACAACAGAGATAATTTTAACGTCTGTAAACCCATGCAATATAAATCATTGCGATACAGCAAAAAAAAAAAGAATGAATAAAATTTATTAATAAAAAATGAATGAATAAAAATTATTAATAAAAATGAATGAATAAAAATTATTGATAAAAAATGAATAAATAAAAATTAATAATTATTTATTTTATTTTTAAGGGGGGGGGGGTCTCATCCTCATAAAGCGAAATAGAATTTTCGCAATAAATGTGACAACCTCCCATCCATGTCCTAATAATTTTATCTGAACAGGGGGAGTTATGTAATATTTTATTGTCACATATTAGTCTCTTCTGTATTTTCAATTTAAGCCAGGTCTTAGAAAAAAATACCGTTATAAATGCTTCATGTCTCTCTCTTGAATTATTACACGAATTAAGTTTAACTTGCGATCTGTCAGAACTCATAATTTACTACATATTTATTGTCAAAAATCCATTTCTGATTTTATTTTTGAGAAAATAAATGATGCATAAATCAAACTGATATGAATTTTATAGTTTTATTTAAACGTCCATATTATTGAATATTTCCCGTCAAGTTGTCTATAAAATACAGTTATATTTATGTGTAGAAATGAAATGAAATGAAATAGGGTTTAACATCCTACTGTTTTACACCTGTGCTATAAGGGGAATTGTGCCCGGACAGCGGCGCTACGGCCCATTCTAATACCAGATTCCAATTGCCAGTGCATCTTTTACGTGCACGCCAATGTGTTCCTCGATCCTGCACCACTGACAAGGAGGGGCCACGCCGGACTAATGTGTAGTGAATATAACTAACAAATTTAGGATGTACTTCCGCACAAACGAACATGTACGACTGGAATCACCCCCACCAAATAATAAATAAGAGAAAAGAGAGTGACACTGTTCGTTGTTTTTGTGATATATATGAATTTACAGTTGCCTCTACATTGGGTATTATCGGAGGAGTTTTATTATTCTTTTTATCGAGACTTTATTGCTGATTTTGTACGAGGATGATCAGAAAAGGCTCTTTTTAATGTTTTAGTCCTTCGTTGAATCAAACCAAAATCTGGAAATCTGATTGTAATAAAAGTATTTATTTTTCAACATATTATAGAAATAACGAGACTTGTTGATAATCTGGACCTGATCTCGACAAGTTATAATACACGACGTGTGAGTCACAGGGCCCATTTTCTGATAATACATTACTATTTCGTTTCGCTTTATCTCCTGTTTCATCAACACAATCAACTGTCTAGTCGCCATCTTGATTTCTGACCCGTAGCTGAATTAAAGTCACGGAAAATTGACAAATAATCACAATTTTATTATTTCGTTTCGTTTTAGTGTCAATTGCAAACTTGGAATGATTGACAGGAAGTTCATCATTCAGGCATTTGGACCAGTTGTAGCATTAGTAAGGATTTACTGCGGGACTGATTTATTTTATATCACAGGGTTATATCGGGTTAAATGTCATACACGACGTCATGTCATAATCTCAAAGATTAACCCGTTAAAATATTATCGTATTTGTATTTAATGATAATTTAATTTATTTAATTTAATCATATAAAAAAAAAACAATTTATGGAATTTGAAGGAAATTTTTAGGAAATAACAAAACCGTTCTGTAGACTTATCACATTCTGAAAGCGTTATTGTAAATTTTAACAAGTAGCTGTGCCAGATTTGTTCGATGCATTGTGACTATATTACTACATGTATATAGCAATGATTAAAATAAAAGGTCGTCTACAAATGTGCGTGTGTCCTTCTAATATTCATGGGCATAGAAACAATAATTATTAAAATAAAAGGTCGTCCACAAGTGTGCGCGTGTCCTTCCAGTAAATACGGACATAGAAACGATACGTTTACAACATAGACTAAATTCTAAACCATAAATTCCATTTATTGAAATAAAGAAAGACATATGCAATTTAAAAATGCAAAATAAAACTCAATATTCTAAAAAATAAAATTTCATTAATTAAAATATAGAAAAAAATCTAGACAGTTTTGTTTTTACAATTTAAAACCGATATTTGTAATTTATGAATGAAGGAAAGAACGCGTTCTGTCATCTAATTAATTATCATTTAACGAAAAATAAAATTCCCAATAAAATAAATCAAGAGTATAATTCGATATTTTATATAATAATTTATACATTCCATTAGAAGAATACAATGCAGTCGATACTAACGGACAATTAACTTCTGAACATACCGTCTAAACGTTCTGTGTGAATTGGATGTCTCAGCGTGCCAGATACAGACCCACCAAATAGGAGTACCGGGTTCGATCAGCAAGATCTGGGAGGGGGGCTATACAAGACACAACATTCGTAGGCTACATATTGACGTGCACGTAAAAGAGGGAGACAGAGAGATGGGGTTTAACGTCCACTCGACACAAACTAAGTCATTTCGGGACTAACATATGGTTTAATTTTATTCCAGTATTTCGCTTGCGCGTATGGGTCTTTAGCAGTGGGAGGAAGCAGGAGTACCCGGAGGAAAACCCACGAGGGTGCACGTAAAAGAACCCATAGTAGATTGAATTCATTAAAAGGATTGGCGTTCAAGATGGCGTTCCACACCCACAACATTTTGTGTCGAATGGATCATTATAATACTTGTAACTAACGTGTGAATTTAATGCCCGGTGCCAACCATTGCGGATTTTTGTCCCACCCGAAGGAAAAGGCAGCTCTAACTACAGATACAACCAAGGTGTTGTAGCCTACCCTCCACCCGCCATCTATCCGTGTTCAGTCACAACGCAGATTTTACCACGTGCTCATCATTTGTTTTAATCCACGATCGACAACGGGAATTCGTTCAGGTTATTTTGTTTCACTGTTGGCCTGAAAACATGTGTAAAAAGAATACACGGCATTGACCACATATTTACTCACTGTTGTTTTTGTTGGTTTTGTTAATTTCCGGTGGCTTTCTGGGAAGTTTTCACGACGGAAGTCAGACCGGAACTAGAGCAACAAGACGCGACACTAGAATTCGACTTACTTCCGGTTAGCTGCCATGATGACGTCAAGTTAAGAGACTTGATGATTTGGATTGATTTCAAATACAAATAATGAGTATAACATTAAAGGAGTGTATCTGTGAATGTCGATTTAATAATTTGCCTCTTTCTACTAGTGTAATATTTATATTGTTTCATTATTTAGCTGGGTGAGTACGAAGTTGCTGTTCAGGTAAATTGTGAAATCTGTGTTGTCCCTTTTAATTGCCCTGTAGAATCTGTGTTATTACTTTTAATAATTGCCCTGTAGAATTGGCGAATAGAAGGGTGTGGCCAATGGGCGTGTTCTCGCCCCCACAGCATGCATACTTGCCGATTGGTATTACAGAATTACTTTATTAAACAAAACAAAAACGAAAAGAAAGAAACGTCGAATAGGGGTTAGCTCCTAGATACGCCACTGTACCCAAATAATTAGCTTTGCTTGTCATTAACAGTACAATAATCGATTTGCTAATCGTTGGCATATTATTCAGTGTTTTACTTCTGCGACGCTCTTCTTCCAGTGAGTTTTGTTTTTTAGTTTTTTTCACACGGTGTCTGGCGGGTGTATGGGTATCTTCTAGCAGTCTGGTTTAACTTCACAGTCTACATTTTTACAACCTGTCACCAGATTATTGACATTTTTTACTAGTTGTTTTACTTACTGAGAACATACATACAATAACAAACACATACGGTGGAGTCGTGATGGCGCAGTGGTTAGAGCACAGGCGGACTAAGCTCGGGGTTCCGGGTTCGAATTTTATGTAGGACGAGAAAGTACCTCCGATTTTCCGTTTGTCAGATTTGCAAGATTGGGCACCCGACAAGTAACAATGTGTAGTCATTCAGGTGCAACGAGAAACGGGACTCTTATGTCACGCTGTTCTGTACGTAAAAGATCCCATGACATTTAGATTCGAAAAACTGGTAGGTCCTAGTTTAGGTGGAATAGGTTTGGTATACCAGTGATAATTAGGGGTGGAACTGAAAATAAGGTCATTAAACCCCATTTCATTTCATACGATATCTACGTGGATTTACCATCCGTTGTTACACAGACAGATATCCTAGAAAAATATTTCATACAACCAGTGACAAAGGATAAGCAATGGCGCTGCCTGGCCATAAAGCCATGGGCATGTAATTAATTTTAAAAAATGTTCTAACAGTTCTCCGAGTAAATTCAGAAATTTAAAAACGAAACAGTTTTTTTATAAAAAAAAAAAAAAAGAAATATCACAGTTTACTATTGCGTCACATAAATCAAGCTAAAGAATCTACCCCCTAATGTTATATTTACTCCATTTAATTCCAATGTTAACGTCATTTAATTTCAATGTTAACGTCATTTAATTCCAATGTTAACGTCATTTAATCCCATTGTTAACGTCATTTAATTCCAATGTTAACGTCATTTAATTTCAATGTTAACGTCATTTAATTCCAATGTTAACGTCATTTAATTCCAATGTTAACGTCATTTAATCCCATTGTTAACGTCATTTAATTTCAATGTTAACGTCATTTAATTTCAATGTTAACGTCATTTTTATGAAGTTTGTTTTGTTATAATACTTGGATCTATTGTTATTTTGGTATAACCGATATTAGATAATATTAAAACATTTGTAAAACTGACTTCCTCGTGATATCTGTACCATTAAAAGCAATAAGATAATCGACGTAATAATAATACTCGTTTTCTATAGCGCTGAAAAAGTAATAAGTCTGAAGATATGATTATAGAAAAATATACATGTATATTCAAACAAACAAAAGCATACAAAGGAATAGTCAAGTTACAATTTAAAAAACAATTTGAAAATTTGCACTATTTAAAATATATTTAATTTACGCAATTTGAAAATAATTTTAAAATTACGCCAGTTAAATGCAATAATAAAATAATACATATTCCATGTAAATAGATGTACTGTTATTGGGTCATTTAAAACAATTATACATAACTTAACGACATAATTATAAAACAGATCCCCCTAATAAAATAGATATGTTGTTATTTTTGGTTTAACTGTTATTAAATCATTTAAATACAGTTATAGAAAATTACGCCATTTAGAAACAATTTAGTCGTAAAACCGAGGTCCCGTGTACACATTGGCATGCACGTAAAAGATCCCTTGACAGTTGATATAAGATAATGCCGTAGTGCTGCTGTCTGGCTACTATTTCCCGCGCCGTATTAAACGGCCTGCCATTGTGTCAACTGCCGTGGTTTCGAATCTCCGGTTGTACGTGGCAAGGAGTGGGATCGCCTGTCCAACCTCGTGGTTTTCCCATGGTACTACGGTTTCCTTCCACTGCTAAAGACCCCTACTCGCACGCGAATTATCGAAATAAAATTGAATCATATGTTAGTCCCGAAATGACCTAGTTTTTGTCGAGTGTATGATAAACCCATTTCTCTCTCTATTTCCCTCGTAGCACGCTGTATAATGATGTATACGTGTCCTGATTAGCTCAGTCGGCCAGAACAGTACGATGTTAATCCCAAATTAATTTTTATTTCATTTAAAAACAATTTAATATTTGCTGCCTTATAAATATTGTTTTGGTGTAATTGATATTAAACAATTTATATGGGTCTGATGTTGTTAGAATATTTAAATGGCGTACTCTCATTTTATTGTGCGACTCGAGGTAATCACTGAGATTCTTTGTTATACGACCAGGAGAACATTTATTATCCTCTTGATGATCTGTAAAACATGGTATCGTTTTGTTGTAATTATATTTTATATATCGGAAGTATTTACAATATTCATCAGTTTTCTCTGACGTGTAGAGAGAGAGAGAGGGGGGGTAATATCCACTCGACACAAACTAGGTCATTTCGGGACTAACATATGGTTCAATTCTATTTCAATAATTTGGTTGCGCGTATATAGTTCTTTAGAAGTGGGAGGAAACCGGAGTACCCGGGGAAAACCCACGAGGTTGGACAGGCGATCCTACTCCATGTCACGTACAACCGGGGAATGAAAACCGCACCAGTTGACCCAATGACAGACCTTATGCCATGTGCTAACAATTCAGCCCATCCCCCCTCCACGCGGATTTATTTCAAATATTCATCAGTTTCCCCCTCTACACATGTATCACTTGTATACGCTCTCTGAATATCGTTGTCGAATTTTGGGTATGGCTGACTCACAACCGGTTCAATCCCGGTGTCTCACAATAACGTCCGCTTCCAGGTAGTTTGATGTCGCTTCGCATTATCGCGTCGCCTTTAAACATTGGCAGATGGGTCACGGCCTGCATCAAACAGTTTGATCACGTGATGTGAACCGTTACAAAAAACTTCAAAGCATGCCGCCATCATCGACAATTAGTGTTAATTAGCCTGTATGTTAATTAACTCGCTCATCAATCAGTGAGAACAATGTCTAGATGAGAGGAGAGGACGAGGAAATATGTTACAATTTAATTTTTACAATAGAAAGTTTAGATAGAGTGGTAATGATCGGCCCTTAGGCGTCGGTATAAAATTTCATAGATAGTTTGGGTCTATTATTTTGTCCATTTCGCAGTCTAGGAGTTTCAAGGGAAAAAGAAGTGACTCTAAATCCACGCGACACCTTGGAGAACACAAGTCTCGAGGCTTCTACGATTTCCCTAATAACTAACTGAAATAAAAGGGATCTTAAGGTCCAGGGACCTGTTTCTCGTATGCCTAACTATAGGTGAAATCAAAATTTTAGTAAATACTTCAATTTTGATTGGCTAAGGACTAAAATCACTCTAATATTATCTAATCAAATTAATAAATTTGGGTTTTATTTTCGTTAAAATTTGTGAAAAAGACACCTGCTTGGTTGAACGTCCAGGCTAATGTCAAACGACATACGTCACACAGTGAGTGTGCCATTGGGACAATATTGTCCGACCTACCCCTATTTCGGGGGGGGGGGGGGCGAATGGTTAGCGTGCGTCCGTCAACTGGCGAGGTTATACGTGACAAGGAGTAGAGTCCCCCTGTCCATCCTCGTGGGTTTCCTCTGGATACTCCGGTTTCCTCCCACTGATAAAGACCCCTACGCGCATGCGAATTATTGAAATAAAATTAAACCATATGTTAGTTCCGAGATGACCTAGTTTGTGTCGAGTGGACGTTAAACCCATTTCTCTCCCTCTCCCTACCCCTCTTCGATTTGCAATGGTTACGTGAAACTAGACTGCCTGTCAAATTTTTAAAATTCAACATTTTTAATTTATAAATTTCCGCTGATATAATTTCCCCATCGACCTTTAGTTGTCAAATTTTTAGAAATATTACTTGACGAATTGCTGCAATCACCAATATAAACTCTCGTTCTTTAATTATGAAAAATCCAAACCTTCCCATAATTTTATACCAAAATAGTCTTTGATTCGAGAGAAAAGCGAAAATTTGTGGAAGTTTTTGTCGAATTGATGGATGATTCTGTTTCTGCCACCGGTTCTTAGCAGACGTCATCCATCTTGTTGTAACCCTTGGGACACTCGCTAAACATCTTAATAGCGCGAGCTAGCTAAAGCGTGGAACTAGTTTTAATCCTATAACAAAAACAGTTTGATAGATAAATTATCTTTTCAAAGACGATTGAATAAAATAAAGAATTCCATTTTGTTCCAAACATCAATAATGTTTTACATGAGAGGGAATATTCATCATAACCGCCAATTTTACTCTTTGAAATTTAGATGGAATGAAATAGACTTTAAAGTGCCAATCCCGATAACTTTTTGGGGAATAAAACTGCTTAATTTTGTGTTAAAATCCTTTAAAATCCATAACCTAAGGCCCACCTACTAACCCGATATTTGTGATACGCTTGTAAATAACTTAAACCTGACAGTCTTCATCTGGAAATGGAGAACGTTTTATTATACAGTATCTGGATAAAACCAGACTTTTTTCTATAAAAATAATATGTAGATGAAATTTACCTTTTGTTACCAATAGGGGGGAAGGGGTCATTCACTGTATAGACCTCTCAAGAAACATTAATCGATTATCAGGTCACCCAATGAAAAAATTGACCCGAAATCTTAAAAGGGTTACGTGTCCGGATAAGCAGTGTTGACGTTCACCTCCAAACGACTCAATATTTTGAGCTGAAATTTTGAGACAAGGTAAATACACCATGCCACTATATTTTGGTCCATAAACTTTTGAGACTTTGTTGTTATCGGGATTGTCCTTTTAACCTTGCACTGTTCTAACATTTCATTTTTTAACATGCAAAAACTCGGAATATATCTACGTATTTTTTTGCAGACATTCTGTACCCTTCAGTTGTGATATTTGGATGTGATATAAGTAGTTTTTAATTCTTTTTGTCGTGCATGATTATGGGTAAGCTCCATAGACCGTGTAAATGTTTTTTTGAGGATGGGGGGGGTCTCTTTGAATACAGTTATCAGTGCAGATTGGGGTTTATGGAGTTATGCTTTTCGTTTCGTTTTTTTCTTTCGAGCGGAATATTTGGTTGTTGTGGGAAGTGTTCGGTTGTTGTATTTTTTTTTGTTTATTTTTTACGATATGAGTAGTTTGAGTAGAGTTTAAAACAGACAGCATGCATGTCTTTATTTCTAGACAAATACAGGATTTTATTTTCATTTCTCAGACAAAACGAGGGCTTTATATTAAGTTAATGATGTCGAATTGTAACTTCAGATCTTGGTAATGCCGATATAATTAATACTCATATCTCTTTGTTTACAGAAACAATAGTCCGTATTAATTGTCGTTGCGATTAAACGAAGCGTTTGTCGTGCGTCTCCGGTTACACACCACATGGTGTTGGTATCAGGTTTACAGTCGTCTAGCTCAAGATACCCGTCCGATATTACCCGTATTGTCATCTAATCCCCTTCCAGCGATAATTCGCTAAATTATGAAGAATCGACGGAGTCTAAATGATGTTATAGATTATCTTATAATAAAATACAAAGAGCTAATATTTTAATACAATTATCAATATGTTCCAGTATTTATTTACACGACATGGAGATTAGCGATTCAGATTATAAGAAGGTTTAGTATGCGAACAGAGTTTGTGAAATTCTTGATTAATATGTCAATATTATAGACAGCATTTTACACACTGGGAATATCCTTGCAATTATTTAATACTGGAACATATCAATTTAAATATACATGCAATAACCCACAGAGATGAAATAACGTATTGTTGTTTGCACGTCTTTATTAGCCTTTTCCAAACAGGACGTTACGTTAAATACCATTTCAATTCATAAAAAACGGGTACATTCAATGCTGTGCGGCTGTAAGTGTACAAATACATGGGACTTTGTGTTTTCGTTCATCCACACACACACACACACACACCCATCCCTATCCATAAAATCATTACATCCACCACAAAAAAACACAACAAAAACCTGTTGTCTGTTAGTTTTGTATTTAAGGATTCAACACCACACACGCTGAAAGATATATCGTGTAAATTAACATTAGGCCTACATTAAATTACATGGAAGTCGACAAATCTGTGAATTAACAATGAAATTCAAAAAATTAAATGCAAAAACTTCTTGTATAATTAAAATCTGTAATTGTATATTATCATATTTATTAATCATTTATTTTGTTGGGGTTTTTTATAATAAATTTGCAATAAATATAAAAAAAAGCAATCGTAACAGTAAATCGCTGTCAATAAATAGAGAATCTCCTACGAGTGTTTTTTGATATCAAAAAATATCAACACAAGTTGATAATGTAAAAAAAACGAGGCTCTGCCGATTTTTTTTTACTTTATCAACGAGTGTTGATATTTTTTGATATCAAAAAACACAAGTTGGAGATTTTATTTATCACCCAATCCTTTCTTACATGCAGAAATACATAAATATAATTCTTTGGTATAAATTTCACCTTTACTGGACCTAATTTCATTACTGCGTAGTGATACATCAGTTTTTTGACTGCAGTTTATCTATTGCAAAGTCCTATATATTGACCCAGTATTTCCTTCAAAGTCAATTAATTAAAAACAGTTTCTTTTTAACAAAAAAAAAAAAGTCACTTTTTATTTAAAATAAGTGGTTTCTTTAAAATAAAAGAAAGTAGTTCCTTTTTGATTGACCAATCAATTTCATGTAAAGCGATATCTCCTAAGGAGATATCGCAGTAGATTATGTAATTTATCATACAAGCGATATCTACTGTCAAATAAGATATTGGGTGATAATATCTGAATGTACACACAAAACTAGTACTTTATTTAACGCGGAAGTTCGTCTAGATTTCCGAATGTAGTTTTCCCTTCGCAGTGATACAGGGTACAAGGTCTGGTCTGTAGTCGTCATTGATACAGGATAGAGGGCCTGATCTAGTCTTTTGGATGGGATGATATTCTTGAGTCTTGTGCACGAGTTAGAGTGTGTGTAAAAGATCCCTTGATAGTTGGAATTCGATGAAATGAAGAATCGTTCGACAAGTTATCGCACACCACCCTATGGCGCACCCCTGTCTCGTGTAGGAAAATAGGACGTTAAACACCATTGCGTTTCTTTAAGGTAAGCGTTTTTTCCCATCCACTGGAGCCAGGTGTTATGACGTCATAGGTGGATTGTGGGTAAGGATAAGGGTTAGGCTTCGGTTAGGGTTAGGGCTAGCCCTATCAACATCTCGAGACTGACGAAATCGCCAGGCCACGGCCCTTATCCTAACCCTTATCCTAACCCACAATCCGCATGACGTCATAACACCTGGCCCCAGTGGATGGATGAAAACGCTTACCTTTATTTAACAACACCAAAACATTCATTTAATAGAAACCGTGTTTATAATAACTTCATCTTGTTCTGCGACATGGCCTGGTCATAAGTCAAGTTCAGTTTTATCTGTAATAACATTCCTCCAAGACGAATCTCCAAATCCCTAGTTTAATTTGATCTTCAATTTGTCGCCTGTCAGCCACAGATCACGACATCACCGGGGGTCAAACGACTTTACTACATTTTACGACATGCAAGACCAGTTTATGACCAAGATGTCGATATGAAGACGTCAGGTGGTTGTGGTGTTAGCCAGTGCCCCCTGGTGTTTGGGTCACATACACGCGCTTCGTGTCAAATTGTTCATTTATTTCTGTAATAACTAGATTATATCATAGCCCGACTCTTCACCTAAATCAAATGGTGGGATACATCCGTCCTAATATAGAAATCGAATGGGGTTTAACGTCCTACTGTTATTCACCGACTGGAATGACGAAGACGGAATTACGTCATAAACTGGTTTACAACTCCCAATTAATGACAGGACAACAGTACAAATGAAATGAATTTTTATTTTCTTGTAAACAATATTTTATTCATAAATGAATAGGACTGGAGAACAGGCATTGTGCTTCTAACGTCGCTTCAGTAAAGATATTTAAAAACTCTAACATAAAAGATACGCAAAGATAATCAAAAACAGTGAATTTTACACGATTAAATTCCTAATTTTGGACGTGTCGAAAAATATATGAACCTTTGCATATATTTCGTTTGAGTCTACTATATGAAGGAAGTGGGGGCAAGATAACTATGGATCGTTTTTACGGTGCTGCAGTGGCTGGATGTCGTAGGTTTTCATAAATTAATATTGATATTGATTTAACCTTCCGTTTTCTTTTGTTTATAGTCCCTTTAACAATAAAATAGTCGGAAACATAAAACGAAACGAAATAAGCATTTATTTACAATTATATTTCGACCGTGCCAAATTAATTATTAATACACAGTTGAACGGCAGGGATTAAAGGTCGCCTATCACCCAACGTTACACAATCATCAACGTCCAAAGTGGTACAATTAAAATCTCCGTATGACCATGTGGTCAGCGTGAGCAGGCTGACGTAATGTCGCGTGAAGTCAAATTAGAACCGGAAAAATGGCGTTATGCGATTACGTCTTCCGTACCATTAGGCAGATAATGGTGTGTAACAATTTGATTGGATAATATTAGGAGTAGAAATGGGTTTAATAATATCGGATAATGATGATGATGTAAGCTCACACAGTATCAATGACTACCGTTTAATTGACCTGTGATTCAATCATACCATTCTTTAATTAATAAACAGAAATATCTCACTAATGAGGACGACGAGTCTGGCAATGAATAACACCAAGTCGTTCGGATGGACTAAAAAAAGAGGTTCCATAAGACACAATGACATGCACATAAAACAGCAATTGATAGTTGGAATTCATTTGCCTTCCTGGAAAAACTTACATCATAGCATCCTGCATCATGGTGTATACCTGCCTTTATTAGCCGGTCGGCGATAATAAGTAGGATGGTAAACCCAATTTCATTTTGTTTCATCTCACTACTGTTAATTTGCTGCAAGAGGCGTGTCTTTGGATCGGCGATTGCGGTGGCATAGCGCTGTTGATTTTGGAACTGTCATCTGTTTTTTAGGATTTCAAATTGTAGGTTTACTTGTTTCTTTTCTTCGTATTCTACTGTCCATTTCATTTTCACTAGTACAGTCTTTTCGTGCCTCCCGCTGCATCCGGCGTGATTTCACCTTGTCAGTGATGCAGAAGGAGGGCCTGGCAAGGACATCTGCCTAGTCGTTCGGATGGGACGAAAAACCGAGGTCCCGTGTACACATTGGAGTGCACGTAAAAGATCCCTTGGCAGATGGAAAATGTTCCCTCATAGCACAATGTAATGCGTTGCCCGTCTTCCATTAGGCCAGGTCAGGTCAGGTTCATTTCCCCGCTGCATCCTCCAGCTCCACAGGTCCGTAGATACTGGGTGGGTGGAGATGCATTGGATCCGGTTGTAAACATCTACGGCATTAAAATCGGTCAAAAAACACAAAATGTTCGGCAACCCACCCTCTGGACCCACTGCAAGCGTCGTAAGACTCAGAACGGCCTTTATCACGACCTATGGTCTGCCGCTACCCGGGATATAGCCCCTTGGGAAATCTGTGTCCCCACAACCCCGCCCTTTAACATACGAACGTACTTAAGCTGTCTACGGCCTTGATTCTCTGCTTGATGTATTCGTTGTTCAACTTGTCTATATAGTTGACACGAGAGGAAAACTCCCACGGTAGCCCTTTATTACAGACAACAGGACCCACAACGATCATTTTCATCCCTTCCTGTCGTCTGCTCTTCGTGAAATTTCTATATTTTTATTCATTTACTGTAATCGGCACTCTGGGAGGATTCGCGCCAAAACCTAGTAACAGACGGCGATAGACATTTTGGGAGCAGAAGTCACGAGGCAGTCGCGTGCATCTCGTGTAGCGTGGATATCGTCATCATCTTCTTAGAGACAAAATGTGAAGAATTGTTTTAAAACAGAATGGACATATCGCGTGAGCTGGGAAAACGCTTTCACAAGTTTTAATAATTACCTTAGAATGGTTGAACGTGTATAGGGTATTTTTATTCGCCGATTCCACCAAAACTCATTTCGCCGTTTGACATTTGATGCTGTGATGTACACCCTAAGGAATGGAGGCCATTATTTCCGCGGGCTGTTAGCTATCTCTATCAGAACCTAACAACTGGCTGAACCCAGATCTTAAACCCGATTTCCAATCGTCTGAAATTCCAATACAAATATCATATCGTCATAATTTGTCCGCACTTTCCCACCGGGAACGCTTTTCAAATTCAGATGACGAGCTGAGGGTCTGTAGGGGTTTCCTGTTATTTGTGAATAAACTGACTATTTACTATAATAATTAATGTTTAATTAGTCATGGTAAATAAGATTTTAAAGAAAGGCATCTTTAATTTCAACCGATGTTGGTGTTATAACTGACTCCGTCCATTTAAATACTTAAAATGATAATGCTATTATTCAGTCTTTGTTAACGTTTGGCTGTCTTTTTAAAATACAGCGACATCCATAGTTATAACTTTATAATAACCAACCAGGAACTGTCTTTGTTAAAATACAGCATAATGCTATTAATTAAAAATACTTATACGGATATATTATTTCTGAATTTATTAACGTGGATATTCATTTGTGAACCTACTTCTATATGTATCATTAGGATTACATATGTTATTAGTTTATAAACACAAAACCATATATGGAATACAATAACTGTTTTAATTAAAGCTTGAAAATGTTGAGAGAATCCTCAACGAAACGTCGCTTTAATTAAAACAGTTATTGTATTCCATATATGGTTTTGTGTTTATTAACTGTGTCAATTGCTAAATGCCACTCAAAGAAGATGTTATTAATTTGTAAAAAAAAACAGCTAACGTATAACTATATTGTTATTTATTCCCTACAATCAACACAATATTAATATTGTTATTAATTCATAAAAACCAGTAAATTCAGTAGTAATATTGTCAGCCATTTATAAAACCAACCACAATATCATATATAGTTATTAACTTATAAAAACCAACACTATCAGTATTTGCTAAAATAGACATGGTGTTATTAATTTATAACACAAACGTTTAGCAATATTATTATTTTTATAAATTTATAACAAACAACACATCCAGTCTTTGTTGACGTATTGATTGTTATTAATTATAAAAACCGGTCAAATCTTTATTTAAAATAAGATATTAGTATTAATCATGTTATTCATGAAAACCAACCACGTTCTGTATTTGTTAAAGTATAGAAATATTATGAGAAATATATTAAAGACAACCGCGTCCAGTTTTATATACTGTGACAATAGTTTTATTAATTTATACAACCCAAACTCGTCGCGGCATTGAAGGAGATAAAACATCATCTATAAACTTATTAAATCTTACCAAATACAGCGTCTGTAAACTCTAATTCTTGTATTAAATTTTTTAGGAATTAATGCTCGTTTCGGAAGTGGCGTAATAT
Organism: Patella caerulea; assembly: GCA_036850965.1. NCBI lineage: Eukaryota > Metazoa > Mollusca > Gastropoda > Patellidae > Patella > Patella caerulea. The sequence continues at coordinate 49,905,022 of JAZGQO010000011.1, forward strand.
TCTAAGTAACAAAGCTTTGAGGGAGCTAAAGTATGTTATATTATTGTCATCTATAAACTTATGGAATTGTTACGAATCTTCACATTTATCGTATCAGTTTTTGAAAACCCTAATTCTTAAATTGGTAGGCTACCAAAATGACAAGTGACCTTTTATACAAAATGACGTTTGTTTGCAGTGAATGACGTCATTGAAATATAAAGAATGGGAATTATTTCAAGGAATACAGCAAGTACATGAGCTTAAAACTGTTACAATGTTTCCTCCCACTGCGCTAAACACCTCTACGCGCCAGGTATTGAAATAAAATTGAACCACATTGAAATAAAATTGAACCAAATGTTAGTCCCGAAATGACCTAGTTTGTGTCAAGTGGACGTTAAACTGTTGTCTGTCATGAGTATGTCAATAATGACATTTAGACGACAAGGGGGAATACTGCCATGGAGAGTCCAGCAGGTTTCATCTAGTCCCGTTAAACCGAGAACAATAAAACATATATTATATCTTTGGTTACATATAACTGGAATGATATCCAAATCAATAAATAAAAAAAAAAACAGACATATTAGATATATTATTTTAGAAAATAGTTCTGACTTTTATTTCCATGTGTTTCATTTCATTTGTAATATTTTTACTTTAATTTTTACTTCAAAATTTTTTTCTAGAAAATTCACGACGCTTGTGTTTGTCAGTATTAACTGCGGAGTATGTTTATGTACTTTTGTAAGATGAACTTTATTCTAATAAGCTCTTTAGCCTGGGAGTGCGTAGGTTGGCGCGCGGGGGGGGGGGGGGGGTATATTATATACAGATCATTTGTATGTATTTTTTGCGCTACTTTTCAGCGCCGATGCCATTTTTCATTGCAGTTTCCTATAGATAGGAGGCCTCATTTACGAAAACTTAACGCAACATACTTTTAAAATGTAGCCTTTCTCTTGGTTAAGATCCAATCTTTTTACCACGATTTTAATTAAACTGAATAAAACGCAAAATTTTACAGGATTTAATAAAAGATATGTTTAACAATGATTCTCCTGTCATTCAGATTTCAACTAAAAATATTTTAATTAACATGGCACCAACCTACTTTAATGCAAGAATTCAACCCGGGGCCTGTATCACGAAATTATAAATAAAATAAAAAATCCAAATTTTAGTAATTTGATTGGATAATATAAGATTGATTTTAGTGCTTAGTCAATCCAAATTGAAGTATCTACTAAAATTCGGATGTTATCTTTAGTTAATATTTCGAGAAACAAAGCTCAGATTTTACCATCATATTTATTTTTTTGCATTTATTTTTTAAAGGAGGATTATTAGAGCGTTTATGTCCTAAATAATTAACTTGATTCATTTAGAACTAAACAAATTGTTTCGGGATTTAATCCACCCAAACAGAGCCCCAATAAATATGCAAAGACAAGCGAGCTATTTGGTTCACAAAGGAAGAAAAGCAGTCCCTGATGATTCCAGGAACAATACCCGTAAAGCACAAATCATTCTTTAACGGTGTTCTTCGACTTTACTGCCCAAATAAATTATTCCGTCCTATACTCCCGTCGCACTTATAACAAGAGTACGTGAATAAATAGAGGATTTAGACGAGAATTTAGATGACCAGAGAAGGGAATATTCTATTGTTATAATCTATTATCAACTGCTTGTCGTTTCTTATAAATTACATATTGACACAATTTAACGCATATATTTTTATCAGTTAATTGTAAGCTGATCCCAGTATATAATTTTTAGATAATGTCTATTTGGAAAGTAAAAATATTGAACAATGATTAAAATGCCGTTGATTTTTTTTTCTCGAGATCAGGTCCCGAGTTCACAAAGCATTCTCAGAATTCAGAAGAATTTACTCAAAATTGTTCGCATTATTTTGACTAATATACATCCCGTTATAAAACTTTTGTTGTTTAAATGTATCAAATACATCAATTAGAAACTATGTGCACAGTTTTGCGTTTCTGGATGAAAGATATTTCTCATAAACAGTGATTGAAAGTTGAGTAAATTTAATTCTTAACTTTAGTCTGAGAATGCTTTTAGTGTATTTTATAGTTGATCAGGCCGTGTACAAATTTTTATGGTTACGGAAATACAAATGACGTATAGTGTCTCTATATAAGGGATAATTATTGAAAAATAATTAAAAATTATTATAAACAAACTTTCGGTTAAATCTGATCAGAATTGAACCCTTTCCAGACTGTTGTACATTTTAGTCATTTTTGAAAATAAATACAGTGGACATAATGAATTGTATAAATTTCATATTCTAAACCGCAGTGTCTGTCTGGAAAGACAGTGTCCTTTTTTACTGCTGAAAGCGCCTTTTCTCAGACCCAAATATGTCTGTTCCGAATGTTTACTTAGACGAAAATATCAGCCAAATAGGTCTTGCAATGGCTACCGATGCAAGGAAATGACGGTTAATTTTCTTGCTCCCACCTCTCTCAGTGGCGTCCCCGGTCTCCGCGGTCAGTGCCCTCTTTTTGCGGCGCCCACCCCTTTTCAAATTTCCTAGATCCGCCCCTGATGAGAGATACAAGAGGACAGTCAAAATCCATTGCAATTGAGTTTTCAAGATAAAAAGAATCCTTTGTTCGCTTTTTAAAGTGTTGGAAAATTAATATTACTTAAAGGGACAATATCATTCTTGTTGGCTTGGTAGCTCCAGAAAATGAATAATACCCCTATTCTAAGTACTAGGTGTTTAAGTGTCCTACATGGTGTGTAAATTATCCATTACAACCTATTTTACTTGTCCAGAGGGTTCGAAAATATTTCAAAATCCAAGTCACATTTGAAAAGGTTTACGTTAGACTTTTCAAATCAATTGGTTGAATTTTTCCACTTTTTCAAAATAGGTGTGTTAAGATGAAATTTATATCATCATTTGATATGACCAGAATGAAGATTGGGACATATTATTCAGTTACAACAAGAGTGTTATTGGGGCTTTAAGCTTGACATGCTAGTCATATATACTGATTTTATACAGCCATTTTTATTTGGCTTAGATAAGTAACGTAATAATAATGTCAGCGATCTGACTTATTGTGCAATAAAATTTTAATAACTGTTTTAACCTTTTAAATCTGAGTCGTATAACTCCTAAACCGGAACTAGTTATGCAACGCCACCTGACCCAAGCTCGAGCGGCTTTTACATCCAAAATTTCACCTAGTATCACCGTCAACTTAACTTCGTCTAGTATCGGCGTCAATCATATATAACGCTTTGGCCCTTCAAAATACCTCTCCTAGTAGGCGATTACCCGGGGTGGTTTCCCCTTGTCAGTGGCACGGGACGGTGTGTGTGTGTAGGGGGGGGTGATAAGGACAACAACTGTCTAGTCCTTCGGATCCCGTGCAAACATTGACGCACATGTAAAAGATTCTTTGGCAGTTTGAATTCGATATACGGGAAGGCATAAGCGCCACCGTTCGGGCATAATTTTCGTCATATAGCACACTGTATGGCCTATGTACGTCCTCGTTAGCTCAGTCGGAGCAGGGGTTTGGTTCACTAAATTTTAACTAAGATAAAATCCAAATTTTAGTAGGCCTAATTTGATTGGATAATATTAGATTAATGTTAGTTCTTAGCCAATCAAAATTTAAGTATCTACTAAGATTTCGAGAAACAGGACCCTGATCAGTAGGGTACGAAAGCCTACAGAGCTCATCTATTTTTTTTTTTTTTTTTACTTTTGAGTTCCTAGTTCTCACTTCTGAGTTCCTAGTTCCCACTTCTGAGTTTAACTCTGAATTCAACGATTTGTATAAAATGCGCATGCGCACTTTCTACTTTCACATTACTTATTGGTTCTATGCCGACAGCGGTAAAATAAAGAATGAGAATGAGAATAGATGAATGAAAATCTAGATAACTATTCTTTTTAAAGGCATCTTACGTGTGTTATACTGCATATACCATTATGGGGATAATTTTCTTTGTCGGTTTGATTTTGGTATGCTGCATTTCGTGTGTAAAGTGCCTACCTGTACCTACCAGCTATCTACCATGTTTGTCTAATAATGTTTTCAGTCTAAATGAGCTGATTCTTCGATATTACAATTGTGATATTTCTAATGGGGAAATAATGCTTCTGTTGTTGCATCTACACCAGGCCAATATCAGTTTGAGCACTCTAAAAAGACGTCTAAGATCTTTGAGATTAAAACGTAAACTCACTTGGAGTAGAAATAGAATTTCTTCTTATAACCATGTGGTTAATGCAAAATCGGATGTAATGGACGCTGTATTGGACACCGATCTATGTGGTATCGCTTAAAGATTGAATGGGACAAGCGATGAAATTCCCAGACTTATGCGGATTGTTGACCCAGAAGGAATTCGAGTGAGAAAACGTCGACGTTTACATCGAAGACGATATATTTGTAAAGGACCAAATAAGGTTTGGCATGTAGATGGGTATGACAAGATATAGCCATTTGGATTTTGCATTCACGGTTGTGTGGATGGCTTTAGTCGAGGAATTATTTGACTACGTGTTGGGAAAACTAACAATAATCCCAAGGTAATTGCTAGATATCACCACCAGGCGGTCAAACAGCTTGAAGTTGTCCAAGCTAAAATTAGGTGTGATTTGGGAACAGAAAATTCTATATTAAAGAATCTTCAGCTGCTATTCCATTATGATGAAAATGACCCCACTGCGTGTTTGAAATCCTTTATTTATGGAAAGAGCGCTTCTAATCAGCGTATAGAAGCGTGGTGGTCCATCCTTCGACGACAATGTTTACATTGGTGGATTAATTTATTTAAAGACATGCGAGAACAGAATATTTTTAATGACTCAAATATTTGGGAACAGAAAATTCTATATTAAAGAATCTTCAGCTGCTATTCCATTATGATGAAAATGACCCCACTGCGTGTTTGGAATCCTTTATTTATGGAAAGAGCACTTCTAATCAGCGTATAGAAGCGTGGTGGTCCATCCTTCGACGACAATGTTTACATTGGTGGATTAATTTATTTAAAGACATGCGAGAACAGAATATTTTTAATGACTCAAATATTCTTCACAGTGAATGTCTGCAGTTCTACTTCATGCACATTATTCAATCACAACTCGACATAGTCACTAGAAACTGTAATCTGCACCAGATAAGTAGGAGCCGCAAGACGGAGGTTCCAACAGGAAAACCTGACGCAATGTATTTTTTGCCACAACTATATGATGCCAGCGATCAAGGTACCTTTGTGGATATTAGAGATGTTTCTACATGCATGACGATTTTCGAATACGATAACAAGTCGATAGCTTCAAACAAATTTGTACAATTGATTGAGCTCCTAATACCAGGGATGGGTATTCCTGTAACAGCGAGAGAAGGGCTCAATTTGTATATGGAAATAACGGAACTGTTAGAACACTACCAATGATGACCTCTGACTCATAATAAGTACTAAAATGATTATACTTTCCTGTAATTAATAATGTGATGTAGAAACGTGTTTTGTTCACAATAATGTGGCCCCTTTTAATACATTCCACGATCTCTGGTTGAAAAACGTTTCGATCACCTTGGGATCATATACATGTATAATTTTTTTTTAGCTTGTAACTAAATTGAATTATTTAGAACCACATGTGAATTGTGAATGTTTGTCTAGTACTATCAAATATCAATAATCAGGTTAGTATAGTAACTGGACACAATTATATGGGTAACAATTACTTCTTCGCCATTATAGTTAATTATATATGTTACAAGTCCCTGTAGGTTACAGGTCCCTTCGTTCATTGTTAGTTCTCGTGATACGAGACATCCGGGTTATCTATCATGTTATTGTAATGGTGGCACGTCAATTAAAGTTATCAACAGTTGTCGCTGTCTGTGTTTGTCCCTGTAGTACTTCCCACTAAACTGTCGTGTTGGCTGATTGTGGATTTATTCCTTACGTCTCCGTGAACTGCAGGACTCGGCAAACAAGAAATATCATTCAACAGGCAGGTTACAGTGTACTGTAAATAGATTTCTGTTGGCTCGCGTAGAAGCGCGCCATATAATTTTTATTTTTAAGACGAACCCCCATCAATCAATGGCTTCAACTCGCGCCCCAAAGCAGCGTGTTTTGACAAAAGATGAAACTATCACCTCGTTCGAGGCCTGGAAACAGAACCTTACATACATTTTATCTCAGGATGACAACTTCGCCCCATTCTTCGCTCCCGATATTGTATGGTCTAAGAAAAGCAGGGATAACCCAAATCGAGGCTTTACCGACGAACGTGGGAAGACTGCAGCACAAAAGGTGTTTTTTTTTAGAGCTCATGTTGGGTCAAATCGCCAATTTGTGCCCGGTGATAGCCCGCAACACCATTATTCACAAGTCTGTGAGTATAAGCTCTATTTGGCAACCAATCTGTGCTCACTATGGATTTCAGAATAGTGGGGCACAGTTCCTTGACATCTGTGATATGAAACTCGAAATGGATGAAAAAGCCGAAGACTTATTTCAGAGGCTGGTCGCCTTCGTTGATGACAATCTATTAACTGTCGGATGCGGTCTTACACACTATGGAACTCAAGTTACCGAGAAAATCTGATTATGGCTTCGTTTAATCCACCCCGGTTTGCCCAAGCTCGTTAAGCAACGGTATGGAATCCAATTACGTACATGTACTATCGTTTCACTTAAACCAGAGATATCAATGGCCTTGTCATTCCTTTTAGAAGAGGTGGAAACTGCTGAAGAGGTTCGTTGCATGCGTATGGGTTCCCGATCAACGTTTCGCCCAGACTCCAGACTGCATAACCCCCCGCCAAGGCCCGGGCCACAAACCTTAAAGCCACAACGTGTTACAAAAAGATCGCCTGCAATTTGTCCTCTATGCTTACAATCCAACAGAGGTTCCACTGACCATTACCTCAGTCTATGTCCATATTTGCCCGAGAGCGACAGAAAGTTTATGTCACGAGCCAGGCAGGTTATCGTCGATTCTGACGATGATGAGAACACTGATATCATTTCAGATGCCAATAATGCTGATACTCCACCTTTGTCGGTTTCATCACGAAGAGTCCAAGTCGATCAGTCTCCTTATCTTGATGCATTCTACGACCACCATGCCATCCGCATAACCGTCGACTCCGGTTCCGAAACGAATGTAAGTCATCCTCTCGCTCTCCAGTTGGGCATTCCTGTTACTAAAAGTACACAATACGCTACTCAGGCTGATGGACGAACATTGTTAAACGTCGTCGGAGAAACTCGCTTTGAGTTGACAAGAGACGATCATATCTTATCATTCACCGCATTAGTCGTGTCCTCTATGGATGTGAACTAATTGGAGGAACCCCTTCCATGTCTGTCAACGATGTAGCCGTGCGATCTTCCAAGCATCACGTACTTATTGGTGGCCATCGGTACGACGAACTCAAGCTTCTGTTTTAAGATCGAATACTGCTACCACTATTTGGCCTGGTAAATTCATAGAAGTAGATGTCCCAGCTGAACTCGACAACATCGACACAGTGGCCGTAGAACCTCGGCTAGATCTCTCTCCCCATCAGACCGAAGCATTATGGCCCGCTCCGTCCGTCTTACGACCGATAGGCGGGAAGTTACGTATACCTAACTCTACTGATTTACCAATCATCGTTCGCAGAAACAGCCACTTTTCTCAGGTGCTACCTGTGTATAACCCCCCTGGTATCACCGAATTCAGCCAATGACATACACACACTGACCACATCCATGTCCAACCCGCCCTCATCTGCTGTTAAGCTTGATCCGGATGAAATACTGTCACCTCTTGTTCACAAGCAGTTTCGCACCCTACTACGACAATACGACTCTGTTTTAAGCACAACACCCAAGGGCTATAACGGTGCATTTGGTCACTTCACCGCAAAAGTCAATATGGGTCCAATCCGTCCACCCCAACGAAAAGGGCGTGTCCCCCAGTATGCTAAAGATAAGCTAGATAAACTACAATCCAAATTTGATGAGCTTGAGAGCATCGGAGTCTTCCGGAAACCCGAGGACCTGGATATGGTAGTCGAATACTTAAATCCGTCATTTTTGATCAAAAAGCCCAATGGTACATACCGACTGGTGACTGCGTTTGGCGAAGTCGGCAAGTATGCTAAACCACAACCATCCCTGATGCCAGATATCGATTCAACCTTACGGTCAATTGCCAGTTGGAATTACATAATTGCTACAGACTTGTCAAATGCCTTTTACCAAATTCCCTTATCCGCGGATTCTATGAAGTTTTGCGGCGTCGCTACCCCATTTAAGGGTATCCGGGTATATACTAGGTGTGCCATGGGTATGCCGGGCTCAGAGACAGCGTTAGAAGAGTTAATGTGCCGTGTGCTTGGAGATTTGATACAACAGGGATTTGTCGCCAAAATTGCCGATGATTTGTACTGTGGGGGGAATACTCCTGAAGAACTCCTAAAGAACTGGCAGGTTGTTCCCAATGCCTTACACACAGCCTCTCTCAACTTAAAGGCCTCTAAAACAATCATCGCACCGAGAAAAACTACCATTCTTGGATGGACCTGGTGTCAGGGATCTTTAACTGCAAACCCTCACAGAATCGCCACCCTATCGACGTGTGCAATCCCTAAGACTATTAAAGACTTGCGAGCCTTTATAGGTGCATACAAGTTCTTCTCACGTGTACTTCCGCAGTGTGCTAAATATTTGAGTCCACTCGATAGCCTAGTGGGAGGAGGAGCTCAGTCTAAAGATATAATCGTCTGGACGGATGACACGACTGCTTCATTCCACCTGGCACAGGCATATTTAAAAGATGCGAAGTCTATCACTTTACCAAGACCCAACGATCAGTTATGGATAGTCACAGATGGGGCAGTCAGAAGCTTTGGATTGGCCTCCACATTATACCTTATTAGAAACGACCAACTACAACTAGCTGGTTTCTACAGCGCAAAGCTCCCTGAACGAAAACACGGATGGAGTCCCTGTGAGATCGAAGCTTTATCTATTGCGGCATCCATCAAACACTTTGCTCCTTATAACAATCAGTCTGGTCACGTAGCTCAAGTTCTTACCGACAGTAAGCCTTGTGTTGAGGCTTATTCCAAGTTACAAAGGGGTGAATACTCTACTAGTCTAAGAGTGACCACATTTCTATCCATTGCCAGTCGATATCAAGTTTTCATTCGCCACCTAGCCGGCAAGGTCAACATTCCGTCAGATTTTGGAAGTCGAAATGCTCCAGATTGTGAAGATACGAGTTGTCAAGTGTGCTCATTCATATCGGTTACCATGGACTCTGTTGTTCGTGCCGTGTCTGTGAAAGATATTATGAATGGATCGGTCAGGCTGCCATTTGTTAATCGCTCCATGTGGCGCCAGGCTCAGCAAGATTGTAAGGACCTGCGTCGAGTGCATGCCCACCTTGCACAGGGCACTCGACCATCAAAGAAATCTACCAATATTCATGACGTCAAACGGTACCTCAATACCGTCTCCATCGCATTAGACGGAACCCTAGTCGTTCAAAAGTCTGACCCTTTAGCTGTGACTCGAGACCTAATCGTCATCCCAAGGGACCTGATACTAGGTCTACTCACTGCGTTACACATTCGTTTGGATCACCCCTCAAGCTACCAAACACGTCTTATCGTTCGTAGATATTTCTACGCATTGGATTTAGATCAAGCCGTGGACGCTGTATCTAGAAACTGTCAACAATGTGCAGCTCTTCGCAAAATACCATCTTCTATTATTCAACAAACTAGCGAACCCCCACCTAAAGCTGTTGGAACCTATTTCGCCGCAGATGTTTTATGTCGCGCCAAACAGAAAATTCTCGTACTCCGTGAATGTGTTACCTCCAAAACTTCTGCGACCCTAGTTCCGGATGAAAAGCACCAAACTATCCGGGACGCCCTTCTCCAATTGTGCATTGAGATGGTACCAGTTGAAGGCTGTAGTATTATACGCTGTGACCCAGGTCCCTGTTTTCAAGCTATAGTTAATGACCGCTTACTGAACCAACATGGTGTTTATGTCGAACTTGGCCGAACAAAGAACATAAATAAAAACCCTGTAGCTGAACACGCCATCCAAGAAATCGAGGATGAGATCCTCCGACAGGACCCTTCAGGATCCCCCATCACCCGAGTTTTATTAAGCTGTGTCATTGTGCGCGTTAATTCTCGTCTTCGGGCCAGTGGTTTGTCGGCTAGGGAAATGTGGTGCAAGCGGGATCAAATCACCAATGGGCAGTTACTCATCGATGACAGTAATCTCATACATGCTCAACAAGTGCGACGTTACCAAAATCAACCTTACAGTGAACGGTCAAAAAACCCTCTTGGCAAGTCTGGTCCTCCACAGAACGTCCGTATTGGGGATTTAGTTTATTTATTTTGTGATCGTGATAAAAAATATATTGTCTCGGGTGTTCAGAACGGCTTTCTACAACTTCATAAACTGAGGAACTCTCAAATCCGCTCGAAGACATACTCCGTCCATCCTACAGAGGTTTACAAAGTAAATATTTCCCCCACAGCTTGCTCCATTGCTTCAGATGATAGCGAAGATGATACGGTCATCATTCCCCCTGCATTGACCACACCACTCGACCCGACTGCATCAGCTCAACTACCCGACCGTGGCGAGGCAGAGGCATCAAGCAGTTCGTCAGAATCTGGTCTTATCGATGATACCCTGAACATCCAGACCCTGTCAAATACAGCAACAAGTGTTTCTTCTAACATACCAGGATTACCACGAAATCGTACACGCAAGTTGCCTAAAAAGCTAATAGACTATGTTCTTTATTAAGACTTTTAAGTGTTTTCATTTCTAAAAGTTATTTTTAATTCCATAAATTGTTCTACAAGAAAAAGATAAAAAAGGGTCGCGCCATTATAGTTAATTATATATGTTACAAGTCCCTGTAGGTTACAGGTCCCTTCGTTCATTGTCAGTTCTCGTGATACGAGACATCCGGGTTATCTATCATGTTATTGTAATGGTGGCACGTCAATTAAAGTTATCAACAGTTGTCGCTGTCTGTGTTTGTCCCTGTAGTACTTCCCACTAAACTGTCGCTTTACTAAGAAGCGATGTTTCGACATATGGCACTAGTTAGATCAAGACAGTAGAATATACATGTAATAAAATGTTGAAATATCGATTATAGTTATTTATATAATCGTTATTGTGGGAGGTGGGCTTTTAGCAGGAAAACTTTACATCATTATACACCATAATCACCCAACGCGAGCGCTAAAGGTTGTGTCTAGGGTTACACCACCCAAGGAATTAGTTACGAATGAATTTCGTGCATTTGAGACCATTTCAGCAGCGATGTCTGTTAGATAAAAATAATTGTGCTCAATCCACGGATTCATTGGTAATTTGAGTCCATGGGTCTCCTGCCCCCCTCCCCACCTAGATCTGCTACAGGATGGTTATTATAGTACACCTTATCCTTGAGATCCCCCCCCCCCTGTTGACCGAGGCTAGCCCAGTACTAGGTAGTAGAATAGGTCTATTGCCCCTCCCCAGCGTGTCGTAAAAGGCGACTCATGGGGAGAGTGGTCGGGTGATTCCGCAAGTACTCCCAGCGTATAAACAGATCATCTGCGACAACATGTGGATTGACGCAAATTGATCTGATTTACGGTGTCCACATGCCATAACACAATATTCATTCATTCATTCATTCATTCATTATCCTTGAGATCTCATCCACTGCTTTTCACTTGGTTTAGGCGGGAAAGTTAGCACGAAAGTAGCATCTGCGCATGCGCTTTTATAATATCTCCGAATTTAAGTCTGAAGTAGGAATTCTGAACTCGGAAGTAAGAACTCAGAACCCTGAATTCAGAAGTGGGAAGTCGGAACACAGAAATTCAAAAAAAAAAAGTAAATGAGCTCTGTAGGCTTTCGTAGTAGGGTGTTAAACTCATTTTATTTTATTTCATGTCCGAGTGGGTGAACTTCGTGTACATCAGATATATTTGAAAATATCAAACAGACATTTAAAAACGATTAATTTGGAATGTGCTTTAATGGCGATGACAGTTGATATATCATATGTCATGTTGTAATATATTGCCTATTTTCTTAGGGAAAACTTAAATCTCTTCGTAGACGATCAGTTCAAAAAATTAAAGTTTTTAATTTCATAATTGTCATCAAATCTCTGGACAGTTGTCATGGGAACATATAATTCATTATTATACTTATGTTAATATCATTACGTGATGTTTCTTATTTTTAAAATAAATAATCTTTTAAATTTTGACATTATTTGTCATCTCGCCCTGGGTCAGGTCTGTGTTATTTATATATGATTAGGTAAGTTTAATCTGGTTCCGTGATTCTTGTCATTAATAAGACATTTTATCTTTTTGTCTTTTTAAATCGGGCATTATTTGTCATCGCGACCTGGTTCAGAATATTAACTCGAATATTTCACGAATATTCCATCATTTTATTTTTTCAAGGGGGGGTAGGGGTAGTAGATTGTCGAATTCTTGGTTCCAAAGTCGCAGGATCTGACATTGAAAGTTTGATTGGTTTCTCAAACTGGAAATAACAACCAAGTCTGATGTATACTGATGTGATTTAGGTTATACTGTATGAACACTTGTCAGTTAGGGTTAGAATTAGAATTCCATAACCCCCCCCCCCACACACACACACACACACACACACACCCACACACACAAACACACACCATAACACACACACCCGTGTACGTTGTCATTACAGTCGTCACATGTTAGTCTCAGAATAAAGAATGTAGCGTGGTCAATGTTGAAAAGATGTCAGACATTATTGCTCTTTCCTTTCCCAATAAACAGCCCCTTTATTTGTATCCCTACGCTCGGCTACACACGACAGACATTAAAACCGTGTCCCGGGGAATATGTTGGTTAATCCCCCTAGAAATAATCATCGATCAGTTTTTGTATAAATCAATCAAAACATAATCAGCCCCATATTTTAATCCCCAATGTCGGGATTTCGTATCAATTATTTATATGTAATTTTTATGTGATTTTACTGAACGTCAAGAAGACAGAGAATAATAATAATATTCTTATAATAAATTCTATTTGAATGACGATAGAGAACCTGGTGACAATGCGTCACCCGTGGTGGTATACTTCCTTGGCGAGAAAGAGAGAGAGAGAGAGACAGACAGACAGACAGACAGAGACAGAGACAGAGACAGAAACAGAGAGAGAGAGAGAGAGAGAGAGAGAGAGAGACAGGCAGAGAGAGGTCTTTCTGCTGAATATAATAGAATTCATTTTACAAATTTGTTTTCTTTTTTTTCTTTTCGTCTGGGCCTTGCTTTTATTTCTGTTGTGATATTTTGTATGACGTGTTATATTGTTATAACATTCAATTAAAGTTTTGCGTATTCGATTTTAAATCTGATATTAAAACGATAGTCTTCGTTATTAATTTACCTCAAAATGAATAAATTTAGTTAATAACTTCAAAAATGTAACATATATACGTTTTTAATAAAGAAACAGAAATATTATGCTTTTTAAGAAGATACTTCAGTACATCTGCTTTCTTCCCCATTGAACTATATGCGGTCATCCTTAATGTAAAGGTCTGGCATCTTCGTGTGTGGGGGGGGGGGCATACTGTTCTATCAAACTATAGTTACCATGGAATTTGAAACGGCACGTATAACATTTACACCATTTCAATACAGAAAATTGTCCTCCGTTTATTTCTGCATAAATGATATTTAAAAAAAAATTGTTTTCACAAAATAATACTTGTGCCATGAGTATAATAGTAAAATTACATGTCACAAGTCGACAATAATTGAAAGTTGGCACAGAAAGAAAATAATACCAAAAATACTACGAACACAATTATACGTAGTTCACGTCAGACCGTTTTTTCGGCGCCATTGGTGCTTTTGTGTGGTCTATCGGGATATCTAAATGTGTGTGATCTCGCTCGTGCAATTCTCGCCTGATTTCTTACAAAAATTATAAATATCTGGAGGGAAATTACACGCGCGCGCGTGACCTCGTGACTCGAGAGACATCTATGATTTTATTAAAGTTAACACGGTGAAACTAATTGAAGAAATGTTGAAATCTTAGGAGATTTGAGATCAGAGCAAATAGAATTAGTCCTTTTCTTTGCCGCCAAAATGTTTCCCGCCAATACGAAAAGGTGTTGTAATTAGCTACTGAATTAACGCCAACAAAATTACCACGTGACAATAATGGCGATCGAGTGTTTAAAAAATGGCAACTGTTTTGCAGTGTGTGGTCTTGATTCGATCTTTTACGTACAGTTATTATCAGTCGACATTGAGAGAGAGAGAGAGAGAGAGTAAAGCGATCAATCTATTTGATACAAATCACAATATATTTCTGTCGAAGGTAACCGTACGACGTTTGAACAGAACAGTTTCTTCAATTCTATTTCATTAAATCGCTTAGGGTTCTTTACCAGTCAGGGGCGGATCTCGGAATTTTGAAAGGGGTGGGGGGGCGCTGCAAAATGAAGTCACTGACCGCGGGCACCCCCAAGATTATTATCCGTCATTTCCGTGCATCTGTAGCCCCCCTCCCCCATAGAATCCGCCTCTTCCAGTCATAGGCTTGAACGTGTGTTTTCTCTGGTTCATCTGGAATCCTTTCCACGTCGCTGGGAATTAATGGAAATAGAGATATAACCGAATTGGTGTCGTTTATGTTGACTGGACGATAATATATGCGTTGGGATAGATGGTTTTGCTCAATATCATCCGGATTATAATATAGATTTATATTGCGTTTCGTTTTTTATACTTTCGATGGCCTACACTACATGAAGATCTGACCGGTTGTAGCGATAGGTCATGTCAGAGGTCATACGAGTGGCTGTTGACCTATGACGTCAGACATTTGATTTGCCGATTAGCATTGATGTTACTAGTGGCTTACCCAAAGTTCCGTGCAAAACACGCCGTAACAGACCGTTTCATTGGCTTATTCCTCGTATCAATAAGAACGCCTATTATATACTCTTCTGGGTCCTAGTGTAGTAACGACAAGTAAAAGGAAATTTTGAACTAGAAAAAAGGAAATTTTGAACTAGAAAAAACGAAACGAAATAGGATCCGTGCTTTAAATCAGATTGACTCAATATTTCATTCATTCATTCCTTAGAGGGGGGTTGGGATGGCCTGGTGGTCTAGAGTACCGCGTTTCGACCTCTAGCTGGCTCGTCACCTCTGGCTTGTCGCTGTGGTTTCGATCCCTGGTGTGGGCGTATGTGGCATGGAGATAGGGGCGCCTTCTCAACCTCGTGGGTTTCCTCCCACTGCTAACGACATGTGAATTATTGAAATGAAATTAAATCATATGTTAGTCCCGAAATGACCTAGTTTGTGTCGAGTGGACGTTAAACCCCATTTCTATCTCATTCATTCCTTAGATTAATTCAAATTTAATTAAATAATTTTTCTTATGATGAATCTGTCTTGCTCCATTTCAGGTTGTTGTTAAATGTCAGAACCAAGCAATATTGAAAATAAAAGGTCAGCGCGTGATGTACCGGAACCAATAAATGGTTTAGGACAATTGTATTAAGTGAACCGGAAACAGTTCAGCACCAACGGGAAAAACAAAGGAAACCGTCAATCTAATTCATTTCCGGCCAAGAATAACTTTTGGTAAATTTGACAGATCAATATTCTGCAATGTTTCACTTTAATTACGGGAATAATTTATATTTAATTTAATTTATAAATTTCTAAATTCTTTCTTTAAAAATCAAGTGAACACATTAATTAATGAACGCCAGGGGGGGAGGGTCGGATTTATAAATAGACTGGATATTATTCTAATACATTCAACTCGCTCCTCTTTTTAACTGATTTAATACAATTATTGTTTGTTGTTTGCCTGATAAGGACAGCTGTCTAGTCGTTCAGATGGGACGAAAACAGAGCTCCCGTGTACACATTGATGTACACGTAAAAGATCCCTTGGCAGTTTGAATTTGATATAAGGCTGCCCGGGCCAAATTAACCTTATGGCATATTGTATTCTGTATGACAGTCTTTATTAGCTCACTCGCAGCAGAAAAGTAGGACGTTTCATTTCACGCTCTCCATGTCTCATTCTCCCATGTATGTCTCGTCTTCCAGTATTCTGTAGAACGGGTTATCCATCTCACCTGTTATGTTAAATTGTTTTAATTGGTTGTCTTGTTGTAAAGATATATGATCGGAACATCATAAAGATAGTAGAATACCTGTTTAAGACATATTCCGTCACTAATTCAGTGATTCGGTGGAAAATAACTAGACTTAAAATATAAAAATGATTTTTGGTCGTGGTCAGTAACTTTGTCGTTTACTACACCTTTGACCGTAAGCTACTTAATTATTTTTTGTGTTATATTTAGGAGATGCACACTTCCTGTTTCGCATTTAGAGGGGTGTTATTGTCCTAATGATCCCGAGCATGTCTATTGGACAATAACACCCCTCTAAATGCGAAACAGGAGGTGTTTATCTCCAAAGATAATGCGTCTCATGGGTTTATTTTTAATTCGGATGAAATGTAATCTGTTATATAATTCCTGTATTTTATGTATACTATTTATTCAATAAATGGTGCTGATTATTCTTGTATTATTAATAAAGTTGTTTATGATTATTCCGATGTTACTAATGAGTTGCCTACTTTTAATAAACAAATGCCCCAAACTGACGTCACTAACCCTTGGGGTCTTGAGTTTCATCACGCTGATAAAGTTACCCAGGATTTTCTAGTCTGGTTGACCCTTGTCAGTGTTGTAGGACGTGGGGTTTGGCAAAGAATTGCGGATAGTCTTCCGGATGGGACGATGAACCGAGATCCGGAGTATTAAATTAGTTTTCACTACTTTCTAGAAACGGTCATAGAAAGGTATATCGTGTGACTTGCTAACCGGAAATCATACTGCATGATGGCATAGGAATCTCCTCTTGTGATCCGAACCACAGGGAGGCTCTCAAACCTGGAATGAAACTTGTCATCACAATGCATCATTCCAAGAGATCTTTAACGTGCACGCCAGTGGCCAGTGTGTCACACCCGAACGACTATATTACGTTGACCCTTGCCCGCCCCTCGGTAGTACACGGCTGTCAATGAGAAACACCGACGGAAAATACCGATGAACTTTCTCGCCAACGCAGGAATCTAACACCCGGGTTAGCGAGCCAGGGTCTTATTCACCGAACCCCGTACACATCTAGGCATCCAATTGGCAGTTGTGTCTGATGAAGAGTACCCGCTCAAAATTTCCCTTCAGTATCCCGAATGGTTCAGAACAGTAGAATTTTAAACCCCATCTCATTACTTTAAGCAATGAATTCGCCCACAAAAACAAATGACTGCTTGTTGGTTCTACATATTGAAGACTAAAACGATATTGTCCCGACAGTTCAGTGATAGATGATCATCCTATTTTTATAAAGTCCACGATCTGCCCAATTAGAGAAAATAAGAAACATTCTGTATCGGTATACCAAAATAGTTACACTAAAGATGAAGACTGCTGACTCTATGTCTGGATGATGTAATCTTTAAAATAGATCTCTCTCTCTCTCAGTCTCCCTCTCTTGGGGGGTTGAGATGGCTTAGTGGTCTAGACCTCTAGCTGGCCGGTCTAGAGTGCCGCGCTTCGACCTCCATCTGACCGGTCACCTCTCGCTTGCGGCTGAGGTTTCGATCCCTGGCGTGAGCGTATGTGTCATGGAGATTGGGCGCCTTCTCAACCTCAAACCCGTGGGTTTCCTCCGGGCACTCCGGTTTCCCCCCACTGCTAAAGACCCCTATGCGCAAGCGAATGATTGAAATAAAATTAAACCATATGTTAGTCTCGAAATGACCTAGTTTGTGTCGAGTGGACGTTAAACCCAATCTCCCTCTCTCTCTCTCTCCCTCTCTCTCTCTCTCTCTCTCTCTCTCTCTCTCTTTCGTTCACTAAAAAAGCTGATCATGTTAAAAACATTGTAAAAGTGTCGAACAATTTACGTTTATTTAGAATTTAAGATCACGTGTCGTATCAGTAGCAGGTGTATGAAGTCACGAGACAATGACGACACGAGGTATCGCCTGCTAATTTTTCCCGCCAATTAGGAGCAGACAGGAATCTGATCTGACAGATCCGAGAGCAGACGATATGGTTGGTATCTGACTTGTGGATTCGGGGATCATTAAAAAGGGGTGATGACCGTGGTGCCATATGGGGCCAGGTCATAGTCCGTGAAATCCAAAACCCAAATCATAGCCTCCCAATAACTAAGTCCGATCTCAATCAATCAAATCGGCATAGTGATCCTTGGTTTTTGTTCTTAAAATCGAAACAAAATCACTTTTCCAAACCAAACTGATTCAATTTCCCGTTCACCAAGGTCGCGCACCAGGGGCCACACAGGGCTTTGAAAATAAAAATAAAATGAAATGGGGTTTAACGTCCTACTCTAATGCACCGACCAGGCTAACTAATGCAGATGGGCATACGTCATGCAATGTGCTATGAGGGAAATGTGCCCGGACAGCGGCGCTTCGTCGTACTCTTATAGCCAATTCCAATGCCCAGAGTTCTATTTGGTGTACACGGTACATCAGTTTTTCGCCCCATCCGAACCATGACACATGCTCCACCGACAAAGGGAAATCAAGCCGAAAAATAAAACTGCTGTAGCGCCCCCTCTACCATCCCCGCCGCGGCACTCTTTTCTGCCACGTCCGCCTCTTTCAGCCCCGCTTCCATCCCATTGCAAACGTAGCTATACAAATGAATATATCCTATGGAACCCTCTCTACCACCCCCGATTCCGTCGCATTGCAAACGTAACCACATCCATGAAAATGCGGTATGGAATATAACGGATGTCCCACAAGGTGCCCAAGTAACAACAAAACATTTCATTCTGTTTATAATCCATATGTAGCAACAAGAATTGAAACCCCTAATTTAATTAATATCGGACCTGGTTGTTATTGTCTTAACATCCATTACGCTACTGTATTAACGGCCCCTTTATTAACAACCCCTGTATAATAGACCCTGTATTAATAGGCCCTATTATCTTATTACAGCTATCAGGGTATTCTAAGGTTACTCCCGGCCCTTCAAGTGGCAGATTGTTACAATTTGTCTTGTCGTCAAGAGTTTAAAGTGTTCAATAATTATAACGCCTCGCTCTCCTCACTAAACACACCGATGGCCGAACTAATGGCGGTAATTACAAGGGGGGACAATTCAACCATCTAGCTCTCTAATTATAAAGATCCGTTAGGTATCTAGAGACTTTATTATTCTATTGTATTGAGAGGTTATTATTGACAGAATGGGCGGGTTGGTTATTAAGAAGACGTATCACCGGGGTTTTGTGGATTAAATGGCGAAATGTCCTTAAGTTTAACGACATACGGTGTACAATATGTCAAATTTACATTACAGATAAACAAACTATGTTCTTGAACACACACATGTGTTTAAGACGATTAGCAATGGTGCCAAGCCGTATTAGGATTTATGAAAAAATATCTTACCAAATACTGAAGACAACATTAAAAACTAACGCAAGACTACTCACATTTATCAACCTACTGTTTTGATTCATGAATATTTTTATCATCAACTATACAGTTAGCGATGTTTAAGGCGATTACTGGTGGTGCCAAACCCAACTAGGATTTATGAAAAATTCTCTATACAAAAGTATAGCAAATCCCAAGACTACTCAATTTCTCACCGTTCTGGGTCTTATAGAGATATTCGCCCAGTAAGGTTCATTTCAGCATTTACAGAGATGCGACGAATTACAATCTTTTCAATTGACCTTGATGAATTGATTAGATTTTATATTACTAACATCTTTAGTTGTTAAGATAATCCAAGTATAGTAAGTAATTACATGTATATCAAAGTTTATGACAATTGTGCACATTGTATGATTGTTCTTTGGGTCTCTGGCCTTGAAAATGAAAATAAACAAACTAATATACGAAATCTTAGGTGAAAGGGGTTTTCCTTTTTATCTATAATATTTTGATTAATTAAAAATTGAGTAATCTTTTTGAGTACCAGTGCAATATCGGCACGCACCATCGAGAGTTGCATTTCGACGAAGAGTAGTCGGGAAAAGGCGCTGTAGGGGCAAATATTCCTCACGACGCATTACAGCCACGGTGTAATGTTCAAAATTACCATTAGCTCCGGTGAAATGTGCGAAATGACCATTAACATTGGACAAATGTACGAAATGACCATTAGCCCGGGAGAAATGTACGAAATAACCACTAGCCCCGATTGAATGTACGAAATGACCATTAGCCCCGGTGAAATGTACGACATGGCCATTTAAGAATGTACATGAACTTCATCGTTTAACACACAAAAGTTATGATTGTAACAACAATATCGGACATTTAAGGAAATATTTTTACTTGAGAAATAATTTTAAACGCTAATTTCATTAGTTATGTCGCAAGTAGGCTATGCTTTGAGTGGTTTGTACATTTTTATTTTTATCTGTTTATTGCAAATTCCACGTATCAGACAAATTTGCGGCGCTGATAAATATTATTATTAATGATACCATCACAAGTTCCCGTGGACCGAGTACGAGAGATCTGTCCATTATAGTACAATTCTTCGACACCACTCCAGTATATAGAATTTATCTTATAAAAACGTCTAAATTTCTCCATGTAGTGGAACAAAAACAAGACTATTAATTCTCGATGTTATAAAAAAAACTGTCATCAAATCGTAAATAAGTAGAAGACAAGCATCATCGACAACGACTAAAGAATATTTAACAAGAACTAAGAATTCCAAGGCTATAAAACCTGGAGGCAAAATCCCTCGACACCGCCGGAACACAAAGCGCGTGTCACCGGGGAGACAGAAAAATGATAATAAAGATGGCGCTCATTTTCAGCTTCATAAATTGTTGATTTGAAATGAGAAAAGGATTCGATGTAGCGGAATATATAAAGACGCTTGCTTTAGATGAAGTTTTTTAGAGGATTTGTTGAGGTTCACGAAGCATGCAACTGACTTGTGAATATTTTACGACATTTTTTTCCATGTAACGACCAGAATCTGACAGACAAAGGTGAAACTTTACGTCATTTAACGGTGTTGATTTTTTTTTCTCATTGATTCTCAATAAAATATGTATTAAGTGCCTGTATGTTCCAAAGGATGTTTTGTCCCCGTTTCTAAAAGATGTTTTTGAAGAACTGTTAAAAACACAACAGCCTTTGTTTAACGTCCTCTGGTTCGTTAAGTATTTATCTCCGCTGAGACCAGTTTAAGTTACTTCGCTTGATTCGTTTAAAATACAAGAAACAAAACAGCTTCAGTTTTACATTTAGATCGAATCTGACACAAACTTTTACGCATTTTAAACAAATTTATAAACGGTTGAGTGTTATTGAAATGAAATAAAACGAGGTTTAACGTCCTACTATTTTACTCCGACGGAGTTATAATGACGACGGACATACACCATACAGTGTGCTATGAGGGAAATTCACACTGCCTGCCATTGAGTCAACTGGCGTGGTTTCGAATCCCCGGGTGTACGCGGCAAGGAGTAGGGTCGGGTGTCTAACCTCCGGTTTCCCCCCACTGCTAAAGACCCCAACGCGCAAGCGAATTATTAAAGTAAAATTGAACCATATGTTAGTACCGAAATGACCTAGTTTGTGTCGAGTGGACGTTAACTCCCTCCTCTCTCTCTCTCTCTCTCTCTCTCTCTCTCTCATAAAGGAAATTATCTTATATCGAAGTCTAACTGCTAATGGTTCCTTATTTACGTGATTGTAACCTCGTATGTGACGAGAAGCAACTTTAACTTATAATTTTAAATAAATGTATTTTTAACTACTTTTTATGCTTTAGCAAGTTATATAAATCATTATTTAAATTTTTATTCACATGACCTAACATATTCTCAGGCTGAAGTTAAGAATTTACTCAACTTTCAATCACAGTTTATGAGAAATATCTTTGATCCAGAAACACAAAATTTTGCACATAGTTTCTTATCGATATATTTGATACATAAAAAACAACAAAATTATTAACGGGCTATATATTGGTTAGAATAAGGCGAACAAGTTTGAGTAAATTCTCAACTTAAGCCTGAGAATGCTTTGTGAACTTGGGTCCAGAATAAATTCATTTGAATGATAGTTTTGATATATTCATTTTCCACCATCTATTTTGGAACCAAGAACAAGCTCGTAATCTTACATAAAGCATCTTTTTAAAAAAAGATAAATAAAAGAAAATTGGATTCTATTGCTGAAGAGTTAAACGAACGATGCTAAGTTGCTGTTTCAGTTGATGTTTTTAGAATTGTCTGCCAAATAATCCTGGCAGTACCGACGTACTGTTCTCTCGCACCAACTAGGAAGTGTACTGGAAACTGATTATCGTGAAAATGTCATTTATATTGTTATATTTGTTGTTGAGTTTATCAGAAAGTAATTATAGGATGGGTTACACGTCTTGTCCGCGGTATTCATATAATAAAATCATAAAATCGTCTGTTTCTACGTTATTTCATTACTGGTAGCTCACAATACCACCAACATATACCCTCGTCCTAATCCCTAGAGTCACGTGATTGATGATACAAGATCCCAACTTATGAATATTCAATAGTTATTTGGTAAGATATAGTGGCATGCAACATGACAAGAAATAGATGGCTTAAAATCCAATAGAGTTGTCAGCCCCTTGGGACTCTTTAACCATTGAAGATCGCGATATATTTATTACAACGTTTCCTTCTTCATCTTTGATGAATGATGGAGAAAAAAATTAGTTCTACTAAAGCTCGGCCCGGAGGCGAGTATCGCCCATCTGTCTTCCCCGTCGCCTTGTAGTTTCTGTGTTTTTTTATAATAGCTCATAGTAGGGGAGGTAATATCGACAAAACGCTCACTCACGTCTCGCGCACAAAAGAAGAAACAAGAAACTAGTTTTTTAGGTAATGAGCTTTCCTAGTACCCCTTCCCTAAAGACCCATTTTTCATTCTGAAAACATGAGTTAATAGCCCCGAAATTATTCGTCCCATTTTACAAAAAGCGGTCATTAATATCAGACTGTCAAAAGAGAGACTCGTCCTTCCTCGCGCTTCGTCATTTAATTTTCCGGATTCGAGAGCACTGCTAATAAAATTCTCACTTATCTTCAAACAAATTAATACACTTGTAGAGACGTTATTTAAAAACACAAATTACAGATACAACATAAAACATACGTTAAATTCTACCGAGAATACAACCCAATAAATGCTATTCTCATGGCGGACATCTTTAATTCTTCCTATTGCTAAAACCAACAAGGGGAAATAAAAACGAAACGAATTTATTACAATTGTAAAAAGAAAGGAAACGAAATGCTAATAATTTTAGTCTTTAGTGTACACGTTTCTATGCTTGTTGTTAGCGTTTATGGTTTTCCAACTCGAGAATTCTAGGCCATTAATTTTCATCTTCCTTGTACGACAAGCTTGCATAATTTTATCTCTCCACTCCAACACAATTAATTCAGATGTCATATCTTCAACAGTTATATTTTTTGTTTGTTTTTGTTTTTTGGGGCTTTTTTTTTTTCTTGAAATCATAAATTTGTTTGTAGGCTATATATCAAAAAGCAACCCGTTATAAAAACAAAACAGAACATAAGTAGAATTTATGCGTCAATATGTTATACATATGGAAATAAAAATGTACATCATATTTAGGGGGGGGGGGGGCGTTTGTAAAACCCTGTGGGGTTTCTACTGTGTCCACTCAATGCTAAAGACTTCTACACACACCAAAAAAGATAACGAAGGCGGGCGTACGACATAATAATAAACACTAACACGCTAATAAATAAGCACGAACACGCTACATAATAATAAACATAAAACACTACATCATAATTAACATGAAACACTACATAATAATTAACATGAAACAATACATAATAATTAACACAAAACACTACATAATAAATAACAATACATATTAATAAACATAAAACAATACATAATAATAAACATGAAACACTACATAATAAACATAAAACACTATATAATAATTAACATAAAACACTACATAATAATTAACATGAAACACTGCATAAATAAACATGAAACACTACATAATAATAAATATGAAAACACTAAAATAATAATAAATATACTAAATATTAATAGACACGAAAACTTTACATAATAATAAACACGAAAACACTACATAATAATTAATACGAAAAAAAATATAATAATGAATAAGCAAACACTATATAATTATAAACACGAAAACACTAATAATCACGAGAACATGTCTTAAAAAGAAGAAAAGAAAACACTACATATTAATAAACACGAAAAGTGCATAATAATAAAACACTTAGAATACATAATAATCAACACGAAAAGTACACAATGATTAAACATTTACAGTGCACAATACTAAACACGACAACACCAATATCCACGAGAACACTTTCTTGAAAAACGAAAAGAAAACACTACATAATTATAAAAAACTATATATAATTATATAATACTAAACACGAAAAGTACATAATATTAAAAACGAAAGCTCATAATAATAAACACGAAAAGTACATAATAATTAACACGGAAGGTACACAATAATAAACGCCAAAAGCACATAATAATAAACGGCAAAAGCACATAATAATAAACACTTATAGTACATGATAATAAACACAAAATAACAGTTCGTGTTACAAAATACAATAATAACAACGGACTATGAATACATATACATGTACATGAATATACTGAATCGGCAAAATACAAGACACATTACGATATAGACAATATAGGTATATTATATAAATGACTAAGGTCTTTATTAATAAAAAATATAAGACCATTTATATAATTATATAGTTGTACTGTACAATAATAAAATAACAATATGAATCATATCCGTGGTATTGTTTCTTTATATAATGGACTACAGGGGCCTATATTATTAACAATTTAAGACAATTACCATGGTGATCGAATAGAATAAAATGTTATAAACTATAAAATAGGACATAAAAATTATGGTATAAAAAGGATATTATTGTAGGATAAAACTAATATCCATATAATAACTATTGATATTTGTTTACGGAAAGAATAAATAGTCTTAATGTTTGTTTCTTTCAATATTTGGAGGTATGAGTAAAAAACCGGAGATACACTGATTGCTAGTTTTGTCATTTTAATAGTCAAATAATAATGTTGTTGAGAAATTTATTGACTTTTACAACCGTAACTAAATATTTTAAACGGCGTTTTCATTTTCCTTGGCTGGCATAATCCAATGCTGGTATTCATGACGTCATTTCCGCGGGGAGGGAAAATAAGTATTCCCAGACCAACTTGCGGCGATAATGGAAGTATTTATGATGTCATTTCCGTTGGGAAATCAGCAAATGTTGGGAAGAGAAATTAGAAAAGAAAAAAAAAAGCCACCACTACTACAAGTGATTCTATTGTCAGAGGTCAGCAATGTATTATATAATTTAGGCAAGTTAGGGATGTGTCTTGGGGCTCGTGGTTGTGATGGGTTGCTAGACTCATCATTATGAACGTTAAATTAATTACATTTACCAGGAGAATTGCGTATTTTAACACGTATAAAGGAATTACTCTGTATAAATTGATATATTTTCTAAATAGTTACAGATCAGGGGAAAATTTAATCTATTAAGTGGATTTAGTTATTGAGTTAAAGGATCGAGGTGGTTTTTTTATTTGTTTGCTTGTTGTTTTTTAGAAGGGGTTGGGCAACTGTTTCGTTGGGCTTTTTTTTACAACAGTATTAAAGTTATTTCTACACAACACAACTTCGAATTTTTTTTATTTTTAAAATATATTGCAGTCTTGTTGGGTCTTAATTACTTCTATTTTGTATTTTAAAATTATTTAACGTCGTTTCGTATTTTAATGAATTCGGTGCGGTTATTATTTTATGAAAGCTTCGGTGGCTCTTTTGGGCTTGTTTTACAACGATTTCGCATTTTGAAGATTCAAATTTTAAGGTTTTGATGGGTTGGTTTTATGACAACAATTTGGCATTGCAAAGTTTTGGTGGATTGGGAATTGTTTTACAACGATTTCGTGAATTGGAATTGTTTTACAACGATTTCGTATTTCAAAGTTATTTTATATTGGGAATGACTGTGACACAGCGATTAAGGTGCTAGCTCATTAACCAAGAGGCGTCGGATTCAATGCCGGTTTTGGCACGGAATTTTCAAGCTAGATACCCCTTTGTCAGTGGTGTAGGACGACGGATCCGCCCAGGAGCAGCGATTGGACATACCCCCTCCCTCTATCGCTGGTGCAGACAACTGGGGCCCAATATTGATATAGATATTGTCACATCATAACAACTATATATATACACGTTTCTTGTCTTTTCAATAATCGGTACCCGTTTCACGGTTAGACTTGCTACCTGATTTGATGCGATACCTCAGTCGTTTTAGTTACAAAACCGAAACTTTATAGCTGTGATACGAATTGTTATTCGGCCTACTGATTACTGTAGTGTAATATTGTATATTGCAAAGCCTAATATACTGTATTGTATATTATCATGCCTAATTGATTCTGTATCTATATTAGTAGGCCTACTGTATATATATTAATAGGCTATTGAATACTGTATTGTATATAATCATTAGCTCTGTCAGCTTAGCTCACGGCTTGGCCAGGTTCATCAGAGAATTTTAACCGACGGCTTTCCAATGATTTTTAGAGAATTTAAATTTACTGATTACGAAAAAGATACTGTCTGTTCATCATCGCAATCTGATTAAATTCTAATACACACTCGACTACTGAACAATTCCATCAAACACCGTCATTTTATATTCACGTCACGTCCGGTTATTAGCAAAAGTTGTGATGTCATATTTACACATGTAGTGAGATTTGACGAGGTTATGTTTACACGTGATTTCGTTCTGTGTTGTCGACATGAAATCAATGTTGAGGAACAGACGTCGTGGATTAATTCTGATTACGGATAATAATATGTCAATATTAGACTATCATTACCGCCATTAATCAGCGTCGTCAAACACACAGAGTGGTCTCCCCTTGTTTAGATCTCTATTAAAAGTAATCTGGGATAATTCTGTTTGAGGAGGTTGAATTCCAATCCGCCATTTTATCTCGAGATGTGTGAACTCTTGTTTTGGAACCCAGACGCGACGAAGGAAGTTTAACCGGACATGTTTCGTGATTATAAATATTAATTTAATGTGGACTAGTATCTTGACCACCAGACAAGTGTTTATAGCGGTAATATTGGTAATTCCCATCGTATTTCAAGGGGTTTAATTTCTCATCAACTGATGGGTTTTAAAGTTCGGTAATAGCCGATGGATCAGCCACCTTCATTATCAATAATTCAGTTCTCACAGAACGAATAAATTGTTACCAAGCATCATTTCAAATCAATTATAACAACCAAGTGTGGGAACATCGTTTAGTTTTACGTCACATTAACTCAATAACAATATGATTAAAATACAAATCTTTATTGCGTTTCGTTTTTTTATACTTTCGATGACCAACACTACATAAACAGGAGAACGCTAGATAGGAGACGGTCCTACGCAAATTGTGACGTCATATGTGAATTGTGGGTTAGGGTAAGGGTTAGGCTTGATCATGGGTTAGGGTTAGGGCTAGCCCTGTTTACATCTCGGGACTTTGACCAAATCTACAGGTCCTAGCCCATACCCTAACCCTAACCCATAATCTATATATGACGTCATATGTGCTAAAATGCGTAGGACCGTCTCCGATCTAGTGTTCTCCATATAAACAGGAGAACGTTTTTTACCATCCACCGGAGCCTGGTCGTATGACGTCATATGTGGATTGTGGGTTAGGATAAGGGTTAGGCTTGGCCCAGAGTTAGGGTTAGGGCTAGCCCTGTCTACATCTCGAGACTGTGGCGAAATCTGCAGGCCACATCCCTTATCCTAACCCTTTTCCTAACCCACAATCCACATATGACGTCATAAGTCCAGGCTCCGGTGGATGGTAAAAACGTTTACAATATAAACATCTGACCGGTTGTTATTATATGTTATGCGAGTGGCTTTGGATCTAATGAGGTCCGATGGATTAACTGATCAGCATTGACGTTTCTATTGGTTTACCCACAGTTCCGTGCACCTCACGCCAAACACTCGCCGTAACAGAACGTTTCATTGGCTAATCCCTCATATCATCCAGAACTTGATATATATAACAACTCTTGCAGATCCTAGTGTAGTAAAGACAAGTAAAACGAAATTTTGGAGTATTAAAAACGAAACGAAATAGTACCATTTGTAATGGGCATCGGGGGCAAACAGTGATATTTTCATGGTAATGTGTCTTATGGGCATTTGGGGTAAACAGTGATATTTCTATGGTAATGGGGGTTGGCCGCAAACAGTGATATTTCCATGGTAACAATACACATTAGGTCGACTCGACGCAACGGATATAAAACAATAAAAAAGGTCATTGAATGATTATCTTATTGATATTAGAAACATTTTAGAACATATAACCATACTTTCTAGATAGGTCCATTACATTCTGGAAACCTCTTCGGACAAACCTTGACAGAACGTTATAACTATCGACCCTGCAACACCGGGTGTCGAAGCTAGTCACTTAAAAAATATAAATCGGACACCTGTTTCCGATTATATGGGCGTTAATGTAAGATATAAAATATACACATCTTCTTTATTTAGTACCACCTAATATTCATACTCTTAACGTCTGGTACAACCTTTCTATAAAATAATTCCCTCGTCCCTTCCACTTAAACTACTCCTGATTACAAGCATATTGGGAGACTGGAAGATCGAGACTGGAGTCGTCACCTCAGCCATCATGGATTGTCTGTAATATATCGCTGTAATAGTAAGTGTAGGGGGGGGGCGCACTACACTAAAAACAAAAATCTACAAAACAGAATATAGACCACTGCAAAAAATAAACAAATATCAATGTCATTTTGGGACTAACATATGGTTTCATTTTATTTCAACAATTCGCTTGCGCGTAGGGGTCTTTAGCAGTGGGAGGAAACCGAAGTGTCCGGAGGAAACCTACGAGGTTGAGAAGGCGCCCCTATCTCCATGCCACATACGCTCACACCAGGGCTCGAAACCACAGCCGCAAGCCAGAGGTGACCGGCCAGCTAGAGGTCGAAGCGCGGCACTCTAGACCACTAGGCCATCCCCCCACCCCCGTATTCTGGAGCGTGTCGTACACGGTCACTGCGCTGCACAGTGACGGTCTGTTATTGTATTTGATAAGACTGCAGGGTATCCTGGAAATGGGCCTGAACGTCCTGACATACTGGCTTAAGATGAAATGAAATAGGGTTTAACTTCCTATTTTTCTGCTACTCTTACTTTCGCTTTTGGATTCATCCGAACAACCGCTGGCTGTTCCTTCCCGGGCTCTCGGTCCTTAACCAGAAGGGGAAACCAAGACGGAAAATCGGCTTATGAAGTCGTATATACGCTATACAGTGTGCTATGAGAGAAATTGCGACCAGGCAGCGGCCCTACGACCTAATCTTGTTCAAATCACCAACAGTCAGGAACATACAGAATGAGTCTGGAGCCGTTCATGACGTCATAACAGCCATCTTAGATAATGTACGGCCCTCTTTTCTGCTCCGAGCTGACAAATGAAGACACCCCTCCCCCAATTGATCGGGCTATGGGGGGAATTATGACCGAACAGCAATTGAATTCCGATTGTCGTGGGTTCTTTTACGTGCACGAGTCCCCGTTCCGCACCACTGACCAGGATAAACCACGATAGAAAATGCCGGGGAACTTTCTCGAACAACACTTGGATGTAAAACCTTACCTCCGGGTTAGTGAGTATTGAGCCAACGTCCAATGCACCCCACACCACCCCCACCCCTAGTCCAGAGAGTCGGTGAAATACAACAAATAGTTTACTTCAGTACCTACCATACGTAAAGTCTGGTAAATCTAGGCTTTAGGTGTATCAATGTGTTGAACATCTACTAATAAAACACGACTAGAATTACAGGTGAGTAGTCGGCGAGATCAAACATACAGGTATCTGGTGATAATCAAAGATACAAGAATGGCGCCGACAAGTTTTCTTGATTCATTCTGTCTCTAGTTTTGTTTTTGTTTCTTCCCACAATCAACAAGTATCAGACATCATTATAGTCTCCATTTACAGGTAGAGCATCATTATAGTCGTGGCTTACCAGTCAAGAATCGCTTGTGGTGGCGGGGGTTTCGTTATTTTTTCAGTTCAGGCGCGGATCCAGGGGGGGGGGGGGGGGGGCCAGGGGTCCGGACCTCCCCCCCCTGCTCAGGTATGAACATTTTTTATGCGATTTTATTTGCGATTTAGACCTATAATTTTGGAATTTACCTTCCGGAAATACGTCAGAATGAACCAAATTGAATTTATTTTACCAAATAATTGTCGAGCGCAATTAGTTAAGTAATTATCAAACCTATCAAACCTAGACCCCCCCCCCCCCCCGCAAAAAATCCTGGATCCGCGCCTGCAGAGTTTAGTTTTATTTTTAAAAAAAACCCGTTCGGATAACAATGAGAGATTGTATACTACCATCCACCTCCCACACCGACCTCGGTCCTCCAACTCCAGGAATTTATTTGCTAACAAGTTGGAACCGCGCCAGAAAAATCCGATGTACTTTGATGGTCAACACCGGGATAGAACACGAGGCCTCCAGTTTGCAGCCTAACGTCTTACTAATCGAAGGAGCTACCGTGGGCTCGGTTGGTCTAGTACTGAAAGATGTTAAACCCCATTTTATTTCCGCACCTCTCACTCAATATGCAGAGATGAATTACTTTTGTAGCCTGTGCGGCTATGCCTAAATATCAAGGCCACCTGCAGATTCTGTCATGGTCGCGAGATGTGAATGGGGGTTACGGCACGTGTTTGTTGACAAGATTGTAGGTTAGGGGTTTTGTCTGGGGTAAGGGTAACCGCTAGCCCTTTTCAAATCTGCAGATTGCCTTAATATTTAGACCTAACCCTGCCACGTGTATTGTACGTCTCATAAAAGTTGCAAAGTTGATCAAGTCGATATGTTTATAATCTTAGCAAATGGCCAATAAAACGTCATAGCCGACAACTAATTCTCGTAATTCCTCGCTATTACTTCATTGCCTAGACATCAGTTCATCTCGCGCACAGATCATTTTAATATTTTCAATATTTGCGAGACGATTATCAAGCGATGACAATCTCGTTTATCTGGCAAGAAACGCCATTAAATTTTACCTAATTACTAATATTTGAATACCAAATTTAATTAACCGGTTCTTCCATTTTTCAATATGGCGTCAAATGTCCATTCTAGCAGACGACACGAGTAGACGTGAAACAGACACGTGATCTCATCAGAAGCAATTCACGCCTCATCGAAATAAATCCGTCAATTTTTCCTTTTAACCAAATTTGTGTGTAACAAGAGGCGTTTAGAGGAAAGTATTATTTGGTTAGAAAAATGAATGAGTAGAATTTTGTCAGGTTTTGTGTCGAATTAACTGCCTGGAAGCAATTTGATTAGATAAAATCTCCACGCCATTGTTTACTGTTCTCATCATAACAGGGGCTTTATTCACGAAATTTTAACTAAGATAAAAGCCAAATTTTAGTTATATGATTGGATAATATTATATTGATTTTAGTGCATAGCCAATCAAAACTGAAGTATCTACTTAAATTTGGATTTTATCTTAAGTTAAGATTTCGTGAATCAGGGCCCAGGTACTTAAACATCTAGTACTTGGAATAAGGCTATTATTTATTTTCTGGATCTGCCAAGCCAGCAGGAGTGTTATTGTCCCTTTAACATCCCACGGTTCTGCTTCGCCTGGGCTTATGAAGACGACATAAAGTATGCTCTGAGGGCAATAGTTTGCTATCCAGCGTCCTTTTCACAGCCACCACGGCTCATTTCGGAACTAACGTATGGTTCAAGTTTAATTCAATAAATCACCTACGCGTAGGGGTTTGTGGGGGGTTGGGATGGCCTAATGGTCTCGAGTGCCGCGCTTCGACCTCTAGCTGGCCGTTCACCTCTGGCTTGCGGCTGTGGTTTCGAACCCTGGGGCGCCTTCTCAACCTCGTGGGTTTCCTCCGGGCACTCCGGTTTCCTCCCATTTCTCGCGTAGGGGTTTAAAGCCTTGGGAGGATCAGAAGAAAACTCGCGAGGTTGGACAGGCGACCATACTTCTTGTCACTTACACCCGGGGAATGACAGATCTTGTATGATACACAATCTAAATAATAAAGTAACTAATATAGTTATAAATATGTAAATAATTTCATTTGGTATAAATACAATATGAGAAATAAAATGGCGTTTAACTTCTTACTTTTATGAACAGTGGTATTTCGGAACTATTATTTGTTGAATTCCAACTTCCAATGGACTTTTTTGTACTTTTTCAAGACCACTTACTTCTCCTGTATTTGTGCATTATTAGCTAACGTGCACACGATCTATTGACAGTTGGAAATCGAATATGAATAAGTGGAATCGTCGTTGTCTGGGAAATAACCCCTTGCCCTACCGCGCCCTTTCAGCCCCCCTCGCCCTAACCCGCCCTGTCAACCCTCTCGCCCTATCCCGCCCTGTCAACCCCCTCGCCGTAACCCGCCCTGTCAACCCTCTCGCCCTACCCCACCCTGTCAACCCCCTCGCCCTAACCCGCCATGTCAACCCTCTCGCCCTACCCCGCCCTGCCACCCCCTCGCCGAACCCCTTTCCCTCCTCTCCCAACTCATCAATGTACGCATAACTATAGAACAAAGAGTACCATGTGTTAGTCTCATGTGACCGGAGTATTGTGATGACCGGACGTTAAACCCCATTCTTCTTCCATGTATTTAGGTCTATATGACTAATAATTCGCCAGGTATCAACAAAATATCGGTGATACATTTGATATTCACTGAAAAAAGTTCTACGCCATTTTAAACATCTAATTTACTATTCACACATTTTGTTGGGGTTTTTGGGTTGTTTTGTTTTTTAATGAGACCCGCACTGAAAAGATCCAATCTACCTTTACTGTTAAACCACACCCGGGTAATTCTCATTCCCAGGTGTGTAGCAATTCGTTTGACAGGTGGCAGGTAAAAAACCCCAACAAAACCAGGTAATTTCACTCATTAATTAACCAAGCGAACGGGTATATTCATCGACATCGCTCCATTCATCTAATTGTCAAATTTTATCAGCAAAACATAAGTTGTGGTCCCAGTGGGTCATTTGTTTTGTTGATCGTTTTCGTGCAAGATGATGAATAATTAAAAGAAGTCTTCTCCATCTTTGGTGTCAGTGTCGTCTTCTCTTTTTTAAGTCTAAAAATATAAACTTACTGACATGGATCATATATTTTACATGTAAATTATTTATTTTCTTATTTTCTACCCAAAATACCCCAACAATCAATCAACGGATATCTTCGATCTCCTTATCTTTAATTCATACGATTTGTCTTTTATTTCAAAAAACAAGAACGCAGAGTTACTGGAAGTCGTGAAACGGTTTTTTTGTTTATTTTTGACATGTTCTGTTCAATCATTCATATATGCTGAATTCTGTCAAATTTAGACGGATTGTTATAGTTTAATAATTAAACCAACGCCACGTCCGTTACCTTGCCATTCTGTCGTCGAGTTCACTTTTTTCTAAAGTCTTTTATTAAAAAAGACAGACAATATGCAGATTTCTCTGATTTCCTGGAGTCGCTATTTACGTTTTTGACACTAACAGTTAACCCATTAATTAAAAAGTTACTGTCAAATTTAAAATGTCTCCTTTTTGAATTATTAAAGTCTAGTTTGGATCTTTGTGATTTTAATTTTTTATAGTTTTCAAATAAAAAAAAAATCATGTTTTTTTTATTATTAAAATCAAAATGCTAACCTGTCACGTTTTTCACGGTTCCCAGAATTCAATACGTTTTGTTCATCGTTATTGTATAATTCATATTTCAAATTCATTTTTGTTTTCAACTGTTTTGAACTTGATATAAATCATATCCCAAATTTATTTTTGTTTTCAAATGTTTAGAACTTAGATTATACAAATCATATTTCAAATTCATCTTTAATATTCAATTAATTAAAAGCTGCATACAGGTAGCTCGTCTTCAATTTTTCTTTCGCTTTGGGGTTTTTGGATGTTGTTTTTATTTTGCGACATCAATATTATTCACATCATTTTTTATTTTCAATCTTTTGGTGTATATCCAAAGTTATTTTTTTTTTATTTGCAATTATTTTGGATTTATATGATTTATATCCTAAATTCATTTTTTTTTTAAAAATCAAATGTCTTGAGTGGTTAGTGTATTCATCTCACATATTCATTTTTAATTTCTGTTTATTTTAAAAAAATTAAATTGCATAGTGTATTGGTTAGTGTATTCATCTCACATATTCATTTTTAATTTCTGTTTATTTTTAAAAAATTAAATTGCATAACTTATATATAAATTATATATAAACGTTTCCATTGCTTAGTATACATAGTGCATTCATATCCAAATTCATTTTTAAAATTTCATTTGCTTCAAAATTAAATGGCATAATTCATATTTCAAGTTCATTTTTTATTCTCAATTATTTTTGGGGGGAGTAGATTAAAAGCCTGGCTATATGGACAGATAGAATTGATGGGTCAGCCAGTGTAATAATACCACTGAGAATATTCCCATGTTTTTATTCATTAAAATTACGTTTTATACATTTCACCCAGACAAATAAATAAATACTACATCTGGTGTGATGCCTTTTCTACAATAAAATCACAAAAATATTCCGATTTAATTATCATATTTATCTATTGTTCGTCAATAATCATTTTTACATTTCCACATAATAATAACAGTCTGGATTTTTAATGAATAAATTTGATAAAAATGAATAAAGTATAAAAGTAAATATGGCGGTGTTTATGTGCACGAGATGCGTGCTGGTATTCTATTCAAGATTTATGAATAATTCTGGATAATGTTATTAGTTGATTAAATAGAATACACAATAATCATACACTCGTGTTGAAACATTGATTAACACGTAGGTGTAGATAATTACATTAAAATAATAATCTTCATCAAAGTGTCTGTGTCTGATTTAGAAATGAATTGAAATGGGGTTTAACGTCCTACTGTTATGCTCGGACTTGGGTAATGAAGAGGGCATAGCGTACTATGGGGGAATTTTGCCGCGGCAGCGAATTGCTACTAACAAGGGATATTTTACGTGCACGCCAATGTGTAAACAGGACCTCGGGTTTTCGTCCCATCTGAACGACTTAACAGCGGTGGTTGCCAGGCCCTCCGCCCTGTACCACTGACAAGGGGAAACCATCCCGGAAAATTCCGACGAACTCTTTCGGCCAAAGTCGGGATCGAACACCCGACCTCCGGGATTACAAGCCAACGTCTTACTCACTTTATACCAAAAAAATTTTTTTCCGAATTTGGGAATATATTTAATTGTTCGCTTCCTGTGGGCTTTTGTTTTTACATTTCAAACATCAGGCATTATCTGCAACAGATTTACAGACACTCGGCATCGTCATTTTAATTCCTGGAACAATAATATCAAATTTGCTACAATCTTTTCAGCGTGATTTGTACTTGAACAAGGACAGCTGTCTAGTAGTTAGGATGGGACGAAAAACTGGGGTGATGCGTACACATTATACATATAAAAGAACCCTTGGAAGTGGGAATGTCGGTTGATGCAGCACAAAGTCGAATCCAATTTTATTTCCTTTTGAAAATAATATATTTTCCCGAAATCGACGAAGAGTATCCGAAAATTTAAGCATACAAAAGCCTTTCGGTCCACAGAATCGAATCCCGAGATCACCCGATCCTCATGAATACCAATTTTCGTATTTTCTTCTGTATTTCGCCGATAAGAAATACTGGCATCAATTAATATTTTGTACGAGTCTCTTGTAATAAATGACCTCTCCTTCTTCTTTTAATAACTATCACGGTGATTTCTGTCACCTGGGAAAACAACGGAAATTAGACGACGCGAAGTGTAACGAAAGATTTGATTAGCTGAAAATCAACTAGTGAAATCTCCATTTTTTTCCTTGTAATTACTAATACCCCGTTCAGACGCTTATAACTAAACTGGTTTAACTTATCCGGCGATTTTTATCCGGCAATTTTTGCGTTCATACGTGTTTTAAGATACTGGCACTATACTGGATTAACATTCCTGACCATGTTCCTGACCTCGTCGGTCAAGGGTCAGAGGTAAACGCGCATGAGCACTGATGAAGAACAAAAAGCCGCCATTTTTCTAAGATTGTTATTTACTACGCACTGCGCATGTCCAGAGTGAAAATATCCGGATATTTTAATCCTACCCGTTCAGACGCCGAAAGTTAAACAAGATAAAAAAAAAAGCTGAATTCAATTCACCTACGGAGGCGGATAATTTAAACTAGTTTAAAATATCCACATATGCGTTCAGACTACGAAAATTGCTGAATTAACTATCGCCGGATAAGTTAAACTAGTTTAACTTGCGCGTCTGAACGGGGTATAAGACTTAACTGAATTATCTCCCCTTGTTTAACTGATTATCTCCCCTTCCCTTTTTTCACCATAACTTGAACTAAATCTTTTTGAATGAAAATACAATGGGAGTTTAACTAGTTTTTTATACGATGTTCTAAATGTATACAAATAATGTATTGAAAAGAACACAACACAAGCTTGTGTAAAAAAATTGTCACAGAAGTCTCGGTATTGAGCTCTAACTAACGATATATATATTTTAAGAATTGGAACTATAGATTTTCATGTCCATATAATTCGCTCGCGTACGATTTGTAGTAGATCTGCAGCCCCGTTGCCGCCCTAAAAGTTCACTGCCCCTCCGCAGTCAGCAGGCTGGCTATATTTGGACCTGTAGGCCTACAATTACTATAATTATCTATATTGTTTTGTTATCAAATCAGTAAAGAAATGAATGAATAGTTCTAGAATTATATTTCAATTCATTGAAACCATGGATCAAATTCAATTATGACAATTCTTCAGAGAGAAAAAATGTCAAATGGAGGGCAGAAAAATGAGAATACGTTAACTCTTTAGCTTTGAAGGTAAATCTAACGTTTAGAAAGATGGCGTCTATGTCCTCCAGAGATCTCAATGATATTATTTTATCCGTGGTATTGTCAGAATGGGTTTAATGTAACTGTCATTGACATGAGTTACTCGTGTCAAACACAGGGACGACTCACAGATAACCCCGGTAAAAAATGAGAAGTAGGGGAATTCAATTCTCGATCTATTTAACGACTTGATATTAAGTTACTGATGTTTCTTCTACTACTCAGATCGTAATGGATGTTAATCGATATGTAACAAATGTGATCCATAAAAATATAGACAACTTTATAAACAGCTGTATCCAGAGAGAGAGAGAGAGAGAGAGTTCAGAGAGAGAGGGGGGGAGAGAGAGATTGAGACAAATTTAGGTCTTTGATAATGTATGTTTGAAAAAACCACAGCCCACCAAGGAAAAAACATCCACTAATGGTAGAGGCTATATGCTAGGCCTACGTATGGGGTCTATATTGGAAATTAAGATCGTTATAGGACAGTTTTTTTTTTTTTTTTTTTTTTTTTTGGGGGGGGGGGGTGTAGTAAAATGACTACAAAGCTTGCGCAAAGGAAGGCCTTAGGGCGGTCCATTACTGATTGACTGGAGTAAGACGGGGGACATCAGTAGTAGAACCGTTTTTAAGATTAGCTGGTGGACAGCTTAGGCGATCACTCTAAAAAATCAAACACAACGCTCAACATTTACATAACGTCATAACATTATAGAAACAAAAATCTGTTGATCTTTAACCCCGTCACTGAGCATGCCACTAATTAGATTATTCTAATGGATCTTAATTGAGAATAAAAATACAGAGATCATACATTTATCCACTCTTAGATCGCCACCATGTTGATGATCGACGACTGGCTCCATTACAAGATTAAAATCTACAGATAAGCCAGAGAGGGTGTTGTACACCAAATATCACATGAAAACCAAATTGCCAAAAGATCAGGAAAGGTCATATGGAAATTGAAAGAAGATGGGTATTGTCTAATACATCGAGACCGTTGGCGGATTTTACGACTACCATAAATCATTTTAGATGTTATAATGGAGTAATTCCCCCTGGACCAGGCTACAATAATCATTTATTATGACGGACACAAGCTGATTCATATTATACATTGTACTAGGCCTATATTCCATTTTTTGGTAAATTTTTCTTCCAAGGCTTGCTTTAGGGTATCTCAACGGGAATTTAGGGATTTTCAATCTACAATATCTCAAAAGGTGAATTTCTGAAAGGAGTCAATCTGATTAAAATTCAGATCTATATTTCGTTTCGGTTTTTTTTTATATACTTTCAATGGCCTACACTACTTGAAGATCTGACAAGAGCGTCTTTTGACGCTATGATGTCAAACAATTGATAAACCAGATCACTCGGCTAATCTCGACAGATTCCGTAAACTACATCTAGTTTTAAAGATTGTCCGAAATCATACGAGGTTTGCCGAGTGAAACCAGATTTGACTATTGAAATACCAAGATTTCCGAGCAAAACACGGCTAAAGCTCGCTCACTCGGTGAAAACCTCAGCAGATTCCAGTACCCTATATCTAGCCTCGGATTACCAACGGCGTTGCCCATGGCGACGACTTTGAAGAATGTTTTATCTTACAAACTTTTCAAAGTTTGAAGCTGTTTTTCTATCAAGTTTATTCTATTTTCTTTAGACAAGGACACGTTTGCACTGAAAATTCTACACACCCTTCGATCGACATAATTTTGAGAACTTCTTTCTAAAAGCGGCAAGTTTTCCTAATAAGTAAGCCGGCGGCGCATCGCCATTGTATAGGCGTAGGTACATACCCAGCCGAGGACACCCACGAGGTTGAGGCGCCCCTATCACCATGCCACGCAATATAAACAAGCAAGCGTCATAATAATTTCGGTCGTATTTAAAGGGACAAAAACTCTATTCCTTGGCACCTAGAAATTGACACAAATGGGCCCCAACGCATATAATAATATAATATGAATCTATATAAACCATGGAGGTGTATATATTGACTAGTGTGTATGGTGGTCACGTGATCGCGTGCCGACTATGGAGGTTGGCTGCCATTTTACAACCGGGAAGATTTAGCCTGCGTTGGCATATATGATACCAATATGTCGGCAAGTTGTTATTATTTTGGTAAATTCAATGTCAGGCGAAAAGGAAGTGGATTATCATTTCATAATTTGGTATGATAAGTTATAAGTGAAATAGTGAATTAATAGATATAATAAAATCATGATAATTGTGTAAAATAATTTAATAAACACGGCGAGAAGACGTCGAACACTCGAAGCTTAAATAAGGCCGAAAACCCGGCGTGTTCATTCATTTAATTTATTAGTACTGATACTTTTATTATGTAATGATTACAAGGTCCGTCTGTTTAGCGAACCCCCAAATTAATGATTTATTTAATTATTAGAAAATTACGCAAATTATATATTATACACGCATGCGGCTGAAAAATATCGTGGGGAGTAAGTCGCTTATTGGAGTGGAGTGTTTAGTCACAGACATGCACTCACTGGCCAGTAGTTGCTTTGTTATCTTTTAGTTTCACTCCCTCGGATTTAATTAATTAGGACGACATTGTGTTCACAGATGTACAGAGTCAGAATAAATATAAAGCGAAAGTTTCTTGCAATATCAGTTTATGCTTCTTTTATTTTCTTCAGAAAACCCGCTTACAATCCCCGAACTAATTTTAAAAATAAAGGAAGGTTAATTATATTAAGGACAAATATAAGTGATAGTCTTGAAAACTTCATTCCCCAAACAGATTTTGTAAAAAATAAATTATAATTAGGCCTAATATTTTTTTTTTAATCGCTGCTGCTACTACGAAAATCTCATCAAGAGGTTTGTCTTCTTAGTTTTTTATATAATTTAATATACCGCCATATTTTTCAAGCAAAGAAAAATCAGATACCAGTTCATGGAAATTGAAACCACATAGGCCTACTAAGGCCTTGATAGCCCTGTTTATATTTTCTTTTTTCTTTTTTAAAAAAAAAATCCCATCGGCATTAGATATTATTCTATACTTACGGGTAAATGATAGACGTTCTAGATCATTTTTAAAATCTATTTTATTTCTTTATTTATCACCTGGATGACGCTATTTATAGTATAGTCAGTTATCTCTGTCAATCAAGCAGAACATTCATTTCAATCGTCCAACAAATTATTTAGATCTATCCAAAATAAAGTTTTATGTGAACTGCGATGAGCAATGTTCAAAATTTTGCTGAACACTCTATAGTTTTCTGGACATTCGAGGACGTTCACTTAGCTCAATTAATAAAATAAACATGATTTCGTAGTTCTGCGCACAATTTTCACATTGCCACATTATGATAAAAGAGTTAGGCTACCGTACGGTACTCTTAATAATAAAGCCCCCAAAATATGCCAGTTGACCAAAGCGATTTTGTTTTTAGGACTGTAAGGTAAGACCTTTCAATCATCATTTTTTTTTTTTTTTTTGGTTGATATTGTTGAATTAGAACTGCATTTTAATGGACTTATCAACCCTTCGACATTCTATTTTGAGATAAAGACTTGCCACCTCTCACTCTTGATATTTTTTTTTTCTTTTTAATTTAATTTTTAATAATCAATATAAATAGATTTTTATCGTTTAATACCTTAGAAGAATATTTGTTTTTAAAAGTATCTAAATAAAACGGAAGCAATGACAAAAACACCATCATCGCGGTTGCTAAGGAACAAGAAAAAAACAAAATTCGATCGATCTTATTGCATCTTTAAATGGACATAATTCACTCTTCCACATAGTCTGACATTTGGTAATTTCCCGCCCAAATTTTCTGACCAGACGATATTCTCTTCTTGTATTCCTAATTTTGTGGATATCTTTTTTCCATGCACATGCCTCGCTGTTGATCATCTTCTATTGTAAGCACGTGACGACCACGAGAGCACGTGGTGACGACCACGAGAGCACGTGCCGTTGGACATTAAAGGAACGTGCTCACTAAGTTGATAGATGGCGCTGTCTTTAAATATAAGACGTCAATCGGTCAGAATTTTATGGTTAACATTTAATGGCGGACGGTGTATGTCGCTCACAGATTAGCCGAATGCCGTTTAATCATGGAGACGGTAAATTGGGGTAATTTGCAGACGAAAGGTGTCGAGTCGACCCCGAGATCAACATCGACTGTAACGTTTATCAGATTTAAAAAGTTATGAGTTGCGACCTCGAATGATCTTTAAACAGTTTGAATTGTCTGAGAACTTTAGATGATTACGCACAGCGAAACATGACATTTTGTCTGATATTGTCTTAAAAAACAGATTAAAAACTCAACCAAATCTGCGTCGCCATTATCAAGTCCACGGAGAATAGACTGTAAAGGTGACCTGTAACTTTGCCATATTTTTTATAGATTAAGTTGACGTCGATTTATTTTTCGTCCCACCCGAACGACTATATGTTGTTTCCTTGGGGAAAACCCCATTGCCGACATCTACGAATATAACGCATTAAACAGTTTTATAGCTAGCAACGTCATTAAAACGAGCATTTCATATTTTATAGTTATATTTTTAAACTGTATTAAAATAGATTGAACCTATAAACAGTCCTACCTTGTTAAATATTAATACTATTAATCCTATAATTCACTATTGCCTGTTGAGAAATTGTCAAACATATCATTTTCAACTTCAAATTACAACGTTTGAAGATAACTAATCCATTGGGGGGGGGGGGGGTATGAAAACAAGGGA
Organism: Patella caerulea; assembly: GCA_036850965.1. Classification (NCBI taxonomy): domain Eukaryota; kingdom Metazoa; phylum Mollusca; class Gastropoda; family Patellidae; genus Patella; species Patella caerulea. The sequence goes on from JAZGQO010000011.1 coordinate 49,947,070, forward strand.
GGTAACTGTGCTATTATTGCCGGTGTGAATGATTTTTAAGTGTGGGAAATAATGCCTATGATCGTATAATAATAGTGAGTTGGCAACCTATTGAGAAAAAAACATAGAAATAATAATGTTTTGACTTTCTTAGAAAATATGAAATCCTCACTTTAACTTTTAGTAAGATGGAGGTCACATCCTACATGATTTTATAACATGAAATAACAATATAGGCTACAACGTGACTGACGACCATTTGTCTCGTAACTTCGTTCCATATTTAAAGATATCGAATTGACTTAGAGACCCAGACATCAAAAAGATAGTACGGGAACTAATTATACAAATTATTTAACATCAACAAAGGAATCGTCTACTCTATTAAAATGATATTAGCATCCATTTCTAATGGCCTGTATGATCGACGCCATTATCTTATCCCCATGGCGACAACAAACAGCGCTCTCTGGTATCATGGGAATCAAAGGGCGATAAGTTTTTAAAATAGAATTATTGTAATTGTTCCGATGTGTGAGATACGAATATGATGTGGTATGGAGAACTGAGTGACGTGGAAACTCGGGGAATAATTCCGGCTGTAAGATCTAGTCAGATGTAAGTGGTGTCTTCTGTTCTTTTTATTGAATGAAACAATGAAAAACAAATACAAGGCCCAAGAGGAACCGAGTTGAACATAGGTTACACTGTTTTTACATATAACACAGACACTGTCCAATTCAAAGTAGGCTAATTAAAATAAGTCTAATGGCCTACTTTTCTGGCTATTTACTTATGACGTGGATATTGTTTTTATGGGCCATAACAGATGAGGGAGGTAAAGGAACTAAACCCCTACCTCAATATTTTCCATAAAATTCTAAACACGAATTAGAATTCAATATTGGTCCATTTTAATTAATATTGATGTTGTTAGCTTGCAATGAAAATATGGGACCCGAATATCCAGTATTGGAGACATAATGGACATTTATTTTATACTCTGTACACGAGTCGTGTATGTCTATGGTTTCGGGAAGGATAACATTTTGTAATGAGATAAGAAAACATATCCTACAAGCCAATTGAGAGGCAATTAGTAATAGCTGCTTCACAAACGATAAAATAATAATCACAAAACGCGTAGAATATACTGGGCTGGCTGTAGTAAACGACCACTGTTCAATCTGGCCCTCAAAGCGTTCTCAGAATGAAAGATACATTATGGGAGATAAGATAAAGAGATGGCAGTTCTCACGATAAAAGTTAAAATTTAGATAAAATAAAGGTGATTTACTGAAAATTTCAGTTAAATTGATCCACTATGAGCCGAGAACGAAGCGGGAGAAATTTTCGCATAGCCTCGGTCATCACTACTAAAATTAATGATATGAACAGCATAGAATCGATTATCCACTTTTTGATTTAATTATCAATGGCCGTTAAGCGGCATATAGGAATTTAATCCAGCCACCATCGAAGGCTAGCCTTGACATCAAGAGTTTATTATGGTCTGGATAGTTTAATTAATGTCTAATTGATAATTTAGATAACATTTCAGGCCTAAACAAAGACTTGTAATGAGCAGATTTTGCTCTTGCATAATGCATGTTTAAAGGGACAATAACATTCTTGCTGGCTTGGTAGCTCCAGAAAATAAATAATACCCTTATTCTAAGTACTAGATGTTTAAGTGTCCTACCTGTTGTGTAAATTATCCATTACAACCTATTTTACTTGTCCAGAGGGTTCGAAAATATTTTAAAATCCAAGTCACATTTGAAAAGGTTTACGTTAGACTTTTCAAATCAATTGGTTGAATTTTTCCGATTTTTTAAAATAGGTGTGTTAAGATGAAATTTATATCATCATTTAATTGGAATATTGTAAAATAATACGATTTGTTGACCAGAATGAAGATTGGGACATATTATTCAGTTACAACAAGAGTGTTATTGGGTCTTTAAATTAAGAATTTACTCAAACTTGTTTGACTTATTTTAACTAAAATATAACACTTTATGAAACTTTTGTTGTTTTAATGTATTAAACACATCAATAAGAAACTATCCTATGTGCGAAGTTGCGTGTTTTTGGATCAAACATATTTCTCATAAACAGTGATTGAAAGTTGAGTCAATTCCTAACTTTAGTCTGAGAATTCTTTGTGAACTCGGGATCAGGTCTGTTCACGTATTTCACCGAACATAATTATTAGAAATTACAATAATACTATTGAATATGAATCATTTTATATAGGCCTACATTCATACACTTTTACATTAATAAGATTGTGCTTAGACACCCATTTGGGGTTTTTCAAAGGTCCGAAAGAATAGAGCAAATAGCGACTTTAATCCAGTTACCTCTACAACCTCTTTAACATTTTTTTGCTACGTGGTTTCTAAGTGCCAAGGGGTCTTTTACATGCATGACAATAATATGTATACGCGGGACCTCGGTTTTTCGTCCCATTGACTGACTATACGTTGTCCCTTGTCAGCCCCTCATGTCCTGCACAAATGACAAGGAGGAACGTCGCCAGAAAATCCTGATTCTCGACCAACGCAGGGATCGAAGCAATCTGATCAAAACACAGATCCAATTTTGTTTCGTTTTTTATAGTTCAAAATTTCGTTTTTACTTGTCTTTACTACTCTTGGATCTGGAAGACTTGTTATTTAAGTCGTGTTCTGCCTGAAATGAGGGGTCAGCCAATCAAATGGTCTGTCGAATCGACCGTTTGACCTTTTCATGCGTGGAAATGTGGGTAGATATATATTACCAGCGGATAGAAATCAAAACAAAACAAAAGTAGATTTTAAAAAGCATGGCGGTCGCTAATTGGTTAATCGAATGACTGGCATTATCGGGTCAAATGTCCCGCGCTTGATACCTGACGTCATAGAACGTGAGCTCCCACTATAACTTGTTAGATCTACATACATGTGTAGGCGATCGAAAGTTTAAATAAAAAAACGAAACGAAATATAGATCTATATTTTAATTAGATTGGGATCGAAGATGGGCTCCTCAGATTGGGGAGCCAGCGTCTTCGAAGATGGGCTCCTCGGATTGGCGAGCCAGCGTCTTACCCACCCTAATATAAGTGTAAATAATGAAGGTCACGGTAGATAATATCCTACTTGCAATGACTTGGATTATGTGTCTTCCTCAGGAATTTCCCGCGTGGCTTCCCCGTAGTCAGGTGAAAAACAGAGGTTACGTGTCAACCTTAACATCCAGTGAAAACCAAACCCGGTCAGTTTTTTTGTGTGTGTATGGTACGGTACTCCCAACACGTTGGCTGATGTAAGGGGGATAACTCACTTATTGTGACTAAAAATATTGCAAGATATTTAGTAAATTTTGCGCAGGTACTGAGGAAAATATCCCCCATAATATCGTCTGTCAATATATGTCATGTACATACTGCCAGTTTTGTGTCTCTCAATGTTTCTTATATTGTTAAACTGAGAATTAAAGATAACTGCCGCGTCAAATCAAAGACAGGACAAACATAACTAGTAGAGGCAATTAATATAGGAGATGACATATCCAGGGTAAACAGAACACGAATTATCTCCCTTGCAATTGGCAACTGTCCTTGGCCCCTCTACAGATGTTTTGCTGATTTTATGAATAGTATTTTTTGTGGGGGGAGAAATGTAACAAAGTTTAATATCCTACTATTCCACTCCGATTGGGCATACACCATACAATTTTTCCCTCCCATCCAAACGAATATACCTTGTTTAGGAGAGATAGCGAAATGGGGTTTAAATTCCACTCAAAACAAACCAGATCCCCCACTACAAGCTGGGGATCGACTCAGTGACACACCTTCCGATCTAAGGAGGCAGCCAAAACTGATAAAAACACCAAAACAAGCCAACGTCACCTAACAAAATAATTTTACTTCAAATTATCTGATATTTACAAATATATGTTGTGAAGATTCCAGTTTTCAATGGTTGTTATGGTGATGAATAATCTGTACTGTACACACTTTAATAATCATGATTCATGGATTACTGGCAACCAATGGCAACATGAACCACTGGCAATGTGGTGGCTCATTACCACTTGTAGCATTAGCAACATAGACCACTGTCAACATGTATAACTGGCAACATCGCCTACTGCTCATGGACCACTGTCAGCATGGACTACTGGCAACACGACTCGTGAACTACCGTCAGCATGGACTACTGGCAACACAACTCGTGAACTACCGTCAGCATGGACTACTAGCAACACGACTCGTGAACTACCGTCAGCATGGACTACTAGCAACACGACTCATGGAATACCGTCAGCATGGACCACCGTTAGCATGGACCACCGTCAGCACGGACTACTAGCAACACGACTCATGGACTACCGTCAGCATGGACCACCGTCATCATGGACTACTAGCAACACGACTCATGGACCACAGTCAGCATGGACCATCGTCAGCATGGACTACTAGCAACACGACTCATGGACTACCGTCAGCACGGACTACTGGCAACACGACTCATGGACCACCGTCAGCACAGACCACTGGCAACATAGACCACAAGACACATGTCTCGAGCTCTACTAGCAACATCGGACCACTGGATGCATGGACAATTGGCAATATTGATCACCAGCCACAAGGACCATTGCACAAGGGAACATTGGAAACATGGACTAACGAACATATGGACTTCAGGACACTGGATTGAGAGAGAGAAATGGGGTTTAACGTCCACTCAACACAAACTAGGTCATTTCGGGACTAACATACGGTTTAATTTTATTTCAATAATTTGCTTGCGCGTAGGGGTCTTTAGCAGTGGGAGGAAACCGGAGTGCCCGGAGGAAACCCACAAGGTTGAGAAGGCGCCCCTATCTCCATGCCACATACGCTCACACCAGTCAGGACACTGGAACCATTGGAACCAAAACGGACTATGGGAGATATATCACTTGTACCATTGATGAAGCAGACAAAAACAATATGAATGACTATTTTGATTATACAATTATTTACAAAATTAACAAAAATTAATTATAAAATTAACAAAAATTAATGATGAATGACATTAAACAAGTTCGTAACCAAGGGGATCTTTGTTTTTATCCAGAAGTTTTAACGAGGATTCTTGTAAATGACGAAGTAATGTCTTTAAATCTTCACTACTGAATTCCTGAAAACAACAAACAAAATTATATTGCAAACAATTTACAAAAAATGTAATAGTATCATCATTTATCAACAGTCTTCCAATTCCCCCCACCCAAAAAAAGTATTTTTTCAGCAATAAATCTGTTCCTCAAAAAAATTTGATCCTAATTTAATCTTTAGAAGCTATAGAGACCCATGACCTCGTACATTTAATATTTGAACAAAGTGTGCTGTTATCTTACACTTATTTTGCTCATGAAATATAATGTTCTGATGCAATAAAATGTGTATTGTTTTGATGCCATAGACTATGTACCGTATTCTTCTGATGCTATAAAATGTGTATTGTTCTAATGCAATATCCTATGCTTTTTCTGATGCTATAAAATGTGTAATCTTCTGGTCATGTATACTGTATATTGTTCTGATGATGTATGATGTATATTGTTCTAATGCTAGGTGTGTATTCTCCACATGCTAGTTATGTATTGTTCTGATGCTATCTGACCCTACCTTATATAACCTGTATTGTTCGGATGCTATATAATCAGCTAGTTGAAGACAATCAGCGTACATCTCCGTGGAATGTAACATGTGATGTAGATTAAAACATAGACCAGGAATATGAAGTTCACGCAGACGTTCCATCTGTACTTTTCTTCCATCATCAGCTGTATCATCCTAACATCAAAACATAAAAAAAGTCATCAGGTGCACTGTAACTCGGGTATCATGGAGTTGTGGGTGTTTCAGCAGGAAAACCTCCTGGCACCATACCCACTGAGCACTGAGAATCTTTCACGTTATAAAACAAGTGATATGTGAATCAATGGGCGTCCTCGCTACAGATAAGGGGACATAATTCATAGGTGCCACCATAGAGCAGGTAGTCTCACTGCATTGTTTTCCTGTACATTCATTACGAACTGACTAGTCGAAATATGGTTCTCTTACCAACGATAAGGACAAGTGGAAACAAGTGTTTACTGGCGACATCTGGTGGGAAGTCCTTCAGCGTGGACGCCCCTTTCAAGGGACTTAACAATGAAAGTCCTATAAAATGGGCGTTTTATTTTGACACCGACTGAGCTGATGAAGGTGGACATACTCCATCTAATATACTATGATTAAAATTAATCGGTTTTCAACTGTCATGGGTGTATTTATATGCATGACAATGTTTTTCCCCTCCTATCCTAACACGGTCAAACCACGCTGGGCTTGCTGGGCTACCACTGGGATCAAACCCTGAAGATATGTTAAATCAATATACATGATAACTCACCGTGGCTTTATCAACCATCCAACCTCCGTCGGTAAATAATAAAATATTATATATACGTTCTTTACTGATCTAAATAAAATAAAATAAATCAAAATATTAAAGATACAGAATTTACTCATTTGAATAAATAAAAATATTATAATTACAGTATTTACACATCTAAATAAAATAAAAATACCAAAAACATATTCTAGTTCTCAGAGAGAGAGAGAGAGAGAGAGAGAGATGGGTTTTAAGTCCATTTGACACAAACTAGGTCATTTTGGGACTAACATATGGTTTAATTTTATTTTAATAATTTGTAGGGGTTAATAGAGAGAGAGAGAGAGAGAGAGAAATGGGGTTTAACATCCACTCGACAAAAACTAGGTCATTTCGGCACTAACATATGGTTTAATATTATAAATGCAAAAGGAACAGGGATCCAAAATGTTTTGTGATCCCTAGCAAACTGTAACATTGTGAGAATTGAAACTCTAAAATGAAATGGTGTTTAACGTCCTAGTTTTCTGTTCCGAATCTCTACAGAGAATAAGAATTAAGTACCTTTGTTTGAGATGTCAAGTTGTGTCTCCATCGCTCCAGTTCTGTTTCATACTGTCTTATTCTGTGTTCATACGCCACTTTATCTGTAAATGTAGCTCCCATTGTCAAGTCCGGTTTCTGTGGTTTAGCATGGTGGAAGAACGTAAACCAATCATTGAATCCATCAACTGCATCCTGGGAAAAAAAATAAACAAATTTGTGAAAAATCAAAAAGATACATAAACCTGTTATTTCTGATAAAACAAACATAATCAAAACTTCTACATGCGAGGCTTTACACTTAGGTTTTGGTTTACTTTGCAATCATCTATCATAATTTTGTTTCCGATTTTCTTCCAAAAATTACTTGACAAAACATGGTTCACAAGACTCCGGTTGAGTAATTGCTTATGAAAAATTTGTTGCATCTGGAAAATTGTTGCTTTTGGAATATTTGTTGGTAATTCCTTATGGATGGATCATTTATTTGTAATTGCTTCTGGATAATTTGTTGGCAATTGCTTAAGGATAATTTGCTGATAATAGTTTATAGATAATTAAGTCATTGTAGTAACCCACCCACCCATGGTGCTTTAAAATATACAGAATATCTATATAAATATATTTACCAAGTAAGCCTTTATACACATATATTCTCTAATAGCATTCTCAACTTCTGGTTTTAACATCTCACTTCCTGCCTGTAATAGTACAAAAATAACAATAGTAAATTCAAATAACACAAATACAATATACTTCCAGAATAACAATACAAATCAAGGAATGTTCGAAAGAGAGTGAGAAATGGAGTTTAATATGCTCTTGACACAAACATATGTCAAAATAACAGACTGTACAGCACTTCATTTGATATTTGTTTATTTATTTTTTTTGCAATGTCTGTTTTCCGTCTTGTCCGCAGGTTTATCTTGTAGATTTTTGTTTAGCGTGTAGTGCGGTCATCTTGCACTTAACCCTTTGAACACTGACTATACATGGGGTGTTGCACGTCCCTCCCTGGATTTACAGGACGTCATATTAATTATGACTAGGGCTGCAACGATACGCCAGGCCACGATACGATGCGCATCTCGATTCATACCCCACGATACGATTAATATCGCGATGCAGGAAATAAATTTAAAAACTGCTGTTAAATTTTAAAAGTCTTTATTTTTTTATGTTAAACATAATATTTTCAAAGGTTTGTATAGATTTAAATGTGTGTAATAAACCCTTTATCACATACTTGCATTATATATCAATAATTACTACTATGAATGATAATTATCAACTTTGGCCAAAGCCCAGCTTAACCGGAGCGGGGCCCTTATTAGCGTGACGAAAAGATAATTTCATATCCCTCTGAATAGCATGCCTCGGTAACACAAAGTTAAACGGTTTGCAATACAAAAATAATTACATAATATCTGATCAAATAGGAAATCTATTCAATTCCGAACGACATACAAAGTCTAGCAGCCTAGGCCGATAACCGAGTGGAACTACACAGAGAAGGTAGGGCCTAGTTGAAGGTTGGTGGATAGCTCAGACTCGACACTTCGCAGTTCGCGCCGCTAGATCGATTACTGTGAAACTGTCATCTGATATTTTTTCTTTTTGCCATGAACCGCGGGGCCCTGGGCACCTCAGGCCCATGCCTTAGCTGGGCTTTGACTTTGGCACATTGAATTTGTTGACGAATGCATTATTATTATAAAAATTCAGGTGCAGAATCAATATGACTGGCGATCGTATTGCCACAACAACTTCAGCCAATGAAAAGCTTTCTCGTTGTCAGGTCAGTCGCAGATGTGGCAATGGCGAAGAAAATAACAGTACGGAATTTTGAATGTCAAAATATTATTATACATTAGAAATATAGAAATGATAATTGTGCTGACCAATGTATGCACCAATCGCCAATCTTGTGCATTAATCTTAGCACAATTCGTATATTACTGACGTATTTATAATAATATGCTCTGTGTTTTTCCGTATATTATTCAAGTGCGTAATTTGCAAGTTACTTTATTTCAAGCTCGACTTGCTTATCCAGACTGATATTATTTATTCTTGGCGAAATAACTAAAGTCCATGTGTCGAGAGTGTGATAACACGTACTCGCTTACAGTAAAAAAAGTAATTTTGCTTATGGAATTATTTACGCATTCCACGTTAGGATATTTAAACGACAGAACGCTGGTCTTTTTTTGTGGATTTTTTGGATAATGAATCGCGATACGGACATTGATTGTATCGTGCATCGTGGATTTTTACAAAATCGCGGTTCATCGATTCATCGATGAATCGTTGCAGCCCTAATTATGACGTCAATGTAATTGGAGCTTGACACGCCCCAAGCCGCAAAAACGACATTTCGGGTATATGCGATACAACGTCAAGCCGGTTTTGCGGCATTTCGGGTTATAAGGGTTAATATATGGGTCAATTTTACTTCAATAATTCACTCTATTTTATTACAACTAACCTGAGTTTGTATTATCAATCAACAGGTAATTATAATATATTTATCTTTTAGAGGCATTTAGTACATGGATAGAGCAATAAAACTATAACACATATTTATGGAAAAACAATTACTGATTTATTTAGGTGATGTTTCGAAGAGTATTCTCTCAACATTATCAAGCAAGTACAGTAACAAATGTGTAGGGCAATTATATATAGACAAGCAATAACAACAAATGAGCCACCATGCATGACAAGATCAGAGGCAAGAAAACAACATGATTAAAGGCAAGGTGCATATAATTGGTATTCATTAACCTACCTGAGTTTGTATTATCAATGAACGTATAATATATCATAACCTACCTGAGTTTGTTGTCTGATTATTATATCTATCGTATCAGCAGGTAACTTATTAAACACTTCTTTAGCAGCTTCATGTTTCTTTACAGCTAAAAAAAATATAAAAATGATAAAAATATTTAAACATAATAAAATACAATCTGATTCAAAGACAGATCCTATTTCATTTTAATACTCTTCAAAATTACTTGTCTTTACTACACTAGGATCTGGAAGAGTTGTCATTGATGCGTTCTGAATAGTGTGAGTGAGGTATTAGCCAATAAAATGGTCTGTTATGGCAAGCTTTAGGCATGTTTTTCATGGAACTGTGGGTAATCCACTAGTAACATCAATGCTGATAGGTTAATCAATAGCTCACATAACAGAGAGAGAGAGAAATGGGGTTTAACGTCCACTCAACACAAACTAGGTCATTTCGGGACTAACATATGGTTTAATTTTTATTTCTATAATTCGCTTGCGCATAGGGGTCTTTAGCAGTGGGAGGAAACCGGAGTGCCCGGAGGAAACCCACGAGGTTGAGAAGGCGCCCCCATCTCCATGCCACATACGCTCACACCAGGGCTCGAAACCACAGCCGCAAGCCAGAGGTGACCGGCCAGCTAGAGATCGAAGCGCGGCACTCTAGTCCACTAGGCCATCCCACCCCCCCCTTCACATAACAGGATCAAAGGTCGCTGGTATGACCTCTGACCTATAGATCTGTATTTTACTCGGATTGAACAAAATACGAAAAAAATAAAACCAAAAAATAGATATATTTAAACACAACAAATATGAATATAAAAGTAGTTTCTATTTGAGAAAGAATATTGAACTAACCAATAAAAGACCTCATCACAGCGTTCGCTTGTTTCACTGCTTCTCCTCTCTGTTTCGGATCAAAAACTAACCAATCAATGGCTTCTATCTTCTCACGATCTTCCTGTAAAATATTTAAGTAATAGAAGCAAGGATAGTAAGCGAGTTAAACTTTTCTTCCACACAATACTTCAGTTATTTTGAGATAGAGGAGAAAGAAAAGAGAAAGAAGAGAGAGAGAGTTGTGATCAGAACAGATTAGATGAAATGGAGTTCAACCTCCTGCAGTTGTGAGCAGACTGGGCTAATGAAGACGGGAAAGCCATACAGTGTTCTATTTTACCCGGGCAGTGGCGCTAGGGCCTACATGTTCTCTTATATTGAATTCCAACTGCTGCAAGATCTTATAGTGTACTATGTGTAAACAGGTTCTCGGTTGTATTTCCCATCTGAACAACTATACATTATGTCGCATCACAAGTATGTGAGACTAACATACTTGCATTTTTTCGATGTAAGGAAGGTGAATCTTGCCTGTGTAGTAGCACCTGTCTCCTCTTCCTTCATTTGCAACTGCTAAGGTGTCTATTAAATGCGCTCCAGTGTGTACAGTGGACAGATATTTTTCATCCAATCCAAACAACTAAGTAACTCATTCCTTCCCAGACCCACAACAGCTGAAATATGAACCTAGGCCTTTCACAATCGCTGCCCCTAATAGAAGTAAATCTTACATCTGTAATTTCTGTTCCTGATGCTGACGCCGCTGCCGCTGCCGAGCCTTCCCGTTGTCGTATATTTTCAACAACTGTTTTAGTGATGAGTGGTATATCAAGATCTTCATCTTCAGCTAGACGTAAGACATTTTGTCTCTCTGATTTATCTTCTATACCTACAAATCATATATCAATACATTTTACTAACACTAGTAAACTCATACAGTTGACTAATGAAGCAAGGCCTTTTAATAATGACAATTTGTGTTATTAAATTATACATGACTAAAGTTTAGATTTTACAGAAAGTATTCTCTTATCATTTGTTGTTTTTTAATGTGTTCAAATGTTAAATGCCACTCAAGGATTTAAGTGTAGTTTAATGGTGGAGTGCGAGACATGCACAAGTTGGTTAAGTATGAGGGCAATATCAATATATTGCGCAATGTCTTGCACGAGACCATTAAATAACTTAAAATACAGACACTATCCAGCATGTACATTTCAATGAAATACGTCACTCGGGTCCAATATTGCAACTACTATAAATAATGTCTGCTTGGCACATTGCCCGTACCATTATGTGAAATAATTGTACGCCAACACCAAAGGACGATGTTACTTGTGTATTTTAATATTACTTAATTTACTCACCTTCGAGGAATTTAGCATACCAATTGATCTGTGATTTCTTGGGTAGATTAGAAACGTAAAAAGCTACAAGTTGTTTGTTGTTATTTTTGATGAGAATTTCTATGTAAGTTTCTAGAATTGTGTTGGCTTTATCAGTCTGTTAAAAATATGAAAAATAGGTTGCCAGGCAACGAAACATACGCCCACACAGCAGCCAAATCGTCCGGGCAGTCAACAAGAGTTGTCGCATATTAAGGAATTATCAGAAAATCATTAGAATTTGTTTGGTTTTTATAATCAAACGTTTTTTTTAAATCAGATAATAATTGTGACCTCCAGAGGAACCACAAGCTAAAAAGGGCCATTTTTTGGACAATCAGGGGCCATAATTCAGGAAGTTACGTTCTGATGGGCACAAATATCGAAAGGAACCAAGATCTTTGGGTTATAAACATACATGTCAAGTTTCATCAAAATTGGTTCAAAATTGTGACCTCTATAAGGTCCACAACCTTGAAATAACATATTTTCACACTCTTCGCGTACAAACAGCGGACATTTTGTCTGTCAATTTTGGTCCGATTTTCACGAAATTCGAACTCAACCCTCATAACCATGGAACGATGATATAATCAAACGGTTTTCTAAATCTGATAACAATTTTGACCTCCAGAGGGTAAAAAGGGCAATTTTTCGGACAATCAGGGGCCATAATTCAGGAAGTTACGATCCGATGGGTGCAAATATCGCAAAGAACCAAGATCTTTGGGTTATAAACATACATTTCAAGTTTCATCAAAATTGGTTCAAAATTGTGACCTCTATAAGGTCCACAACCTTGATATAACATATTTTCACACTATTCGCGTACAAACGGCGGCCATTTTGTCCGTCAATTTTGGTCCGATTTTCTCGAAATTCGAACACAACCTTTATAACCATGTAACGGTGATATAATCAAACGATTTTTAAAATCGGATAACAATTTTGACCTCCAGAGGGACCACAAGCTTGAAAGGGCGATTTTTCAGACAATCAGGGGCCATAATTCAGGAAGTTACGATCCGATTGGCGCAAATATCGAAAGGAACCAAGATCCTTGGGTTATAAACATGCATTTCAAGTTTCATCCAAATCGGTTCAAAATTGTGACCTCTACACTGTTCACAAGCTAAAAAACATGATTTTTCGTACAATCAGGGGCCATAACCCATGAAGTTACAGTCCGATACATGCCAATATCGAAAGGAACCGAGATCTTAGGGTGATAAACCTATATTTTAAGTTTCATTGAAATCGGATAAAAATTGTGACCTGTCGACTGTTCACAAACAATTGTGGACGGACGGACGGACGAACAGGGGCGACGACAATATACGTCCACATGAATTAGTGGGCATATAAAAAAGATATTATCATGAAAAAAAACCCAAGAAATTGATACAAGTAATTTGTGTATTGTTTGTTTTGTTGCTCCGTTTTTGTGATAGGTGGAACATGTGCCCTAACTGTATTCAATATCCCTCCATTCTATTGAATACTAAAAGGTTTCTTATTTGACTTAGAGAATTTAGTTTTCGACTACCTGTTTTTTTATATATTTGACTGATGCAGTTACTTGTATAGCTGAATTTTACCTCAGTATGGTTACATTCATATTTCCTGTGACATATAGCAGATCATGACTCATGCTGGCATTACACAATGGTTTCTCTTGGTTATATTCCTGATTGTTGTCATATTTGAGTGAAGTTTGTGTCAATAGAGAGAGAGAGGAAATGGGGCTTAACGTCCACTCAACACAAACTAGGTCATTTTGGGACTAACATATGGTTCAATTTTATTTAAATAATTTGCTTGCGCGTAGGGGTCTTTAGCAGTGGGAGGAAACCGGAGTGCCCGGAGGAAACCCATGAGGTTGAGAAGGCGCCCCTATCTCCATGCCACATACGCTCACACCAGGGCTCGAAACCACAGCCGCAAACTAGAGGTGACCGGCCAGCTACAGGACAAAGCACGGCACTCTCGACCACTAGGCCATCCCAACCCCCCTTGTGTCAATAGAGGTCAGGGAGCTGTATTATAAGGTCTCTTATAGGCAGCGTGCTATGACAGGCATTTTGCTTGGACAGTGGCACTATGGCCTACCCTTAATTTGAATTCCGGCTGCAAAGGGATCTTTTACATGCACACCAATGTATAATCAGGCCTGGTTTTTTCATCACATCCAAACGACTAGACAACTGTCATGGTCAGGATGTCCGTCCTGCATCACTGACAGGTGGAATGAACTTTCTCGGCCAATGCTGGGAACGAACACCCGACCTCCTGACTAGCGAACCAGCGTCTTACCAACTAAGCCACCCTCTATATTGAGGTAAAAATAAATATTTGTTTGTGAAGTAAAGTTGTATATCTTACATGTTGTATATCTGTTATTTTACGTAGAACGAGAACAAGATGAGCCATGAATCGTATTAAATGTTGGGGTAAACGTTTAGAATCAGCTTGTATCCATGTAAACATGGTCTCAATTAAACCTGCAATAAATAAATACATTGTGTTACAAACTTCTATAGTCAGAACATTTTAGGACAAAAGAAAGAGAGAGAAATGGGGTTTAACGCCCCAGTCAACACAAACCAGGTCATTTTAGGACTAACATATGGTTTAATTTTATTTCAATAATTCGCTTGTGTGTAGGGGTCTTTCGCAGTGGGATGAAACCGAAGAAAACGCATGAGGTTAGACAGGCGACCCTACACCTTGTCACGTACAACCAGGGAATCAAAACCAGGCCAGTTGACTCTAAACAAGCTTATATCTTATCCAGCAAATTAAGTTTAGATCGTATCTGATTGAACTAGTTGATTAATATATATAATACATACTACCAATATCTACCAGTATGATATAATTGATACATACAACAATATCTACTAGTATGATATATATAATACATACTACTAATATCTACTAGTATGATATATATAATACATACCAGAGTTGGGATTTCACCCGTATATTCCGGACTTGTCCGAATTTATTTTCCAAACGCACAATATTGTCCGACCGGGAATATGCCCAATCGGACATCAAGACATAGTGAATAATATTCAAAATTCCAAAATTAATATAGTGTACTGAGAGTATAACTACCACAAAACCGGATTATCGTTGACAATAGGCAGGATTTATTAGGTAATTAAGTGATCAACGTATTTATCGTGTTATACCGTCAATAAACCTACCTTGATTAACTACTTAATCTGCCTTGATCGACTTAATCCTTTGTCGGACAATTCATCAATCTAATCTTAAACAGAAGTCATTGCTTTCCCTTTGTCGGACTATTCGAAAATCCAATAAGAGTGATTATAATTTTAATCCACCTGTTTACCTCGTGGTCTTCAATTGTCGGGCATTTTAATCGCATTGATGTGAGCCGACAGCATCTATATATATCAACTAATCATAGATGTCACATATCGTAAGAGTATATTATTTTATAACACCCTAATTCATTTTGTCTACGATATCCTTTACGTCTTTTAAGAATCCATATATAAATTCTCATCCACAGTGGCTCTTTCCCGTTATCTCGAGCGCCGCACGAATATTGCTTAACGTGTTAGGCAGTGCTTACTATGAAGCTGTGTGCTGTAAGTCACGTACGCCATAGCGGCAATACCCTGAAGTCAGCTATGCCTATTGTCATCACCACAAGTATTATTTCGAACGCTTTTCTTTCATTTGCTGCCGTGTTCTTATTTCTATTACGCACGGATTTGAATATTTTGTTGACATTTTATAAAGAAAAAAACGATGTTCTAACATCACAAACTATTCTTATTTCGGAAGTTCGGCATTCATTTGCTGCCACGTAAATCTAAAGGAATATTCCGGTTGTGAATTTTATGCCGAAGCAGGATCGGCAAGCTTTCATTCAATGTATTACGAAAATGCTTAATTTTGTACGACATTTAATGACATAAATTTGAATGCCGTACAGGAATTAGGTGTGAAAAATAGTTTGAATGCCGTACGGGAATTAGGTGTGAAAAATAGCGAGGTTCACCAATTTTTATTACGTACGGGATTTGAATATTTTGTTGACATGTGATTTTTAATTGTGGTATGAATTGAATACCGTACGGGAATTAAATATGAAAAATAGCGAGGTTCACCTAATTTTGTTATATACGTGATTTGAATATTTTGACATGTGACTTTTAATTGTGGTATGAATTCGTCTGCTTAAATAACGATAAGAGTTATGCCCCTTTATTTTCGGTAAAATGTCCGACACGAAAAATTTTGAAATCCCAACTCTGATACATACTACTAGCTCCTACTATAATATATATAATACATACTACTAATATCCCTTAGTATAATATAATTAATACATACTACCAATATCTCCTAGTATAATATATTTCTGTATGACATTAAACCACATTCGAGATTCTCGCTGAACTTTCTGAAACAGATAGAAAGGAACACTGTGTGAAACTCTAGTGTAAGGTGTTGTCAGCTATCTCAGGTGAAAAACATCAGCTTGTATATTATAAACAATACCAGAACTATAACACTTAATGCACGGTGAATGTCCGATGGTACAGATTACAAAAGGCCATGTTTATGTGAGAGACAAGTTGATAAAATGTAATGTTTTCGGTAGATTTTAACAAAAATCTTACTTCCTCCTTTCGATTTTTTATACTTTTGAAAGCCTACACCACACAAAGATCTGACTCATTGTGGTAAAGGTCACGTCAGAGGTCGAACAAAGGCTTTTGAGCCTATGACATCATAAATTGGTTAATCAATCAGTGTTGACGTTTCTAGAGGTTTACTTGTGCCAAGAAATCGCCATCCAGAATGCACATTATGTAAAATCTCTTCCAGATTCTAGTGTAGTAATGACAAGTAAAATGAAATTTTGAAATGTAGGAACGAAACGAAATAGCATCTGTGTTTTAATCAGATTTTTACCTCATCTAAACTGGCCTCAATTTCTGAGAAAACTTGTTCTGGTTTCATCCTGTCAATAAAGATACATATCAAATGAATAACATTATCTATAACATGCATGGTTATATACCAGGCAGTGTGGGGAGTCGAGTTAGACTTTAGCCCACAAGCATAGAGTTCGCAGAATCACTCCCAGTGTTTTCCAGCATGGTTTTACCTTGTCAGTGGTCCCGTGTTCACACTGGCATGCATGTAAAAGAGAGAGAGAGAAAAATGGGGTTTAACGTCCACTCAACACAAACTAAGTCATTTCGGGACTAACAATGGTTTAATTTTATTTCAATAATTCGCTTGCGCGTAGGGGTCTTTAGCAGTGGGAGGTAACCGGAGTGCCCGGAGGAAACCCACGAGGTTGAGAAGGCACCCCTATCTCCATGCCACATACGTTCACACCAGGGCTTGAAACCACAGCCGCAAGCCAGAGGTGAACGGCCAGCTACAGGTCGAAGCGCGGCACTCTAGACTACTAGCCCATCCCAACCCCCCGCATGTAAAAGAACCCATGACAGTTTGAAGTCGATATAAGAGTAGGCCGTAGTGCCATTGCCAAGCAAAACTTCTCTCATAGCACACAGTATGGAGTATATGCCCGTCTTCATTAGCCCAGTGTGACACGAGTCAAATCTTGCTCTGAGAGAACCACAACAGATTTAATTATCTAAAGCGCATGAGTTAATCTCATCTACCACCCCTCAATAACAGATCCCCATAAAACGCAGCGATAACTTTTGCAAAACACTGTTCCAATATTTGATCGTCTAAACCTTCTTAGATCATATCCAGCTACACAAGCTTAGATCATATCCAGCTACTCAAATCCCTACTGTCAGGGTTCATTTGAACATGCTGCCAATCACATACTTTGGAACAGTTTTTGTTCCATCCAAATCCACATCAGTTTGCTAAGTCCTTTATTTTAATCAGGGTTGCCATGGCCGCATGGTTAATCTGTGTCTGCGGTATCATAAGGCCCGTCATTAACAAGGACTAGTGTCGCGTGTCCAACCTCTTGGGTTTTCTCTGGGTCCTCTGGTTTCCCCCCACTGCTAATGACACCTACGCAGAAGGGAATTATTGAAATAAAATTGAGCCATGACGTTAATCCAAAAGTGACCTAATTAAACCCCATTTCTCCCTCTCTCTCCCTCCATTTCAAAAACCGACACAAGAGAAAAACAGACTGAAAATTCCTTCTGAACTTTTCTTCATAAACACTTGCATAAAAAGCTGGGAAGTTCAAATTACTGAGACAGCGTAACCTTTCGCGAACCAAAACATGTAATAAAACATTCTCCAGATTGTGTTGTAGATAGTGCTGTCTCGATACAGTTCATTTTCGATACGATACGTATTGGCGATACGGCAAACCGATATGCGATACGTATCGCGATATGGTGACGTCATAAATTATGCCAAAAATAATCCCAAACTACATTCTGTTTCAAGACGTTGTTTGTGATGGGTAACCATCGGGCCATCAGGCTTCTAAATCCATTTTAAAAAGAAAAGGGCAATTGAGGTCCCGTAGGAAATGGGTTAATTATATGCATCCATTCCCTTTAAAACTAGACTTCAACAAAAATAATTCTAGGTAATTTTTTTATGTCATATTTTAATGTACGTGATTACCACAAAAATAACAACAGGTACACCTTTTGAATATTGTCAATATTTAATTCACATACCAAGTTGAAATTAGTAATATTCCAGAATAATCAATAAAAATTACCGTCTTCGTTTATTCGATGAAACATTCGCGTTTCATTTTTCATAAGTCGATGATCTAAAATATTAGCATTTTTCTACTACTGTCAATATCAGAAAATACCGTAGCCAAAATAGCTGATACGGCACCATGGCATTTCTTCATAACACAATTTGTAGCTTAAATCAAACGTTTTTTTAAATCGGATAATAATTGTGACCCCCAGGGTCACCACAAGCTAAAATAAAGGCGATTTTGCGTATAATCAGGGGCCATAATTCAGGAAGTTACGATCCGATATGCGCAAATATCGAAAGGAACCAAGATCTTTGGGTTATAACCACGAATTTCAAGTTTCATCAAAATCGAATTAAAATTGTGACCTCTACAGGGTCCACAACCTTGATATACCATTTCTTAACAGTGTTCGCGTACAAACGGCGGCCATTTTGTATGGCAATTTTGGTCCGATTTTCCCGAAATTCTAACTCAACCTTCCTTACGGTGTAACGGTAATATAATCAAACATTTTTTTTAAATCGGATAATAATTGTGACCTGCAGAGGAACCGCAAACTAAAAGATAGGCTGGCACTGCCAGGCAGGATACGCCCACATTTTCGAGAGATGGACAGAGAACAAGCAAAACCGAAAGTGATTTTTCCTACATCATTAAGTCCTTTATTTCATACTGTATTGGGAGCAGCCATTTAGTTGGTCAGTTCCAGTCTGATATTAATGAAATTCGAAAGTGACAATGATTATTGTGTGACGGTACACAATATAGAAATGTGACTTTTCATCAAAATCGGATAATAATTGTGACCTGTAGAGAGTCCACAACCATGATATACCATATTTTTACACTATTCGCGTACAAACGGCGACCATTTCGTTCGGCAATTTTGGTACGATTTTCACAAAATTAGAACTCAACCTTCCTCATCAAAATCGAATTAAAATTGTGACCTATACAGGCTCCACAACCATGATATATCATTTTTTTAACAGTATTCGCGTACAAACGGCGGCCATTTTGTCTGTCAATTTTGGTCCGATTTTCCCGAAATTCAAACTCAACCTCCCTTACAGTGTAACGGTGATATAATCAAACGTTTTTTTAAATTGGATAATAATTGTGACCTCCAGAGGGACCACAAGCTAAAGAAAGGGGGATTTTGCGTATAACCAGGGGCCATAATTCAGGAAGTTACGATCCGATATGCGCAAATATCGAAAAGAACCAAGATCTTTGGGTTATAACCAAGAATTTCAAGTTTCATCAAAATCGAATTAAAATTGTGACCTTTACAGGGTCCACAACCTTGATATACCATTTTTTAACAGTATTCGCGTACAAACGGCGGCCATTTTGTATGGCAATTTTGGTCTGATTTTCCCGAAATTCAAACTCAACCTTCCTTACGGTGTAACGGTAATATAATCAAACGTTTTTTTAAATCGGATAATAATTGTGACCTCCAAGCTAAAAAAAGGCGATTTTGCGTATAATCAGGGGCCATAATTCAGGAAGTTACGATTCGATATGCGCAAATATCGAAAGGAAGCAAGATCTTTGGGTTATAACCATGAATTTCAAGTTTCATCAAAATCGAATCAAAATTGTGACCTCCACAGGGTCCACAACCTTGATATACCATTTTTTAACAGTATTCGCGTACAAACGGCGGCCATTTTGTATGGCAATTTTCGTCCGATTTTCCCGAAATTCGAACTCAACCTTTCTTAGGGTGTAACGGTGATATAATCAAACGGTTTTTCAAATCGAATAATAATTGTGACCTCCAAGCTAAAAAAAAAAGGCGATTTTGCGTATAATCAGGGGCCATAATTCAGGAAGTTGCGATCCGATATGCGCAAATATCGAAAGGAAGCAAGATCTTTGGGTTATAACTATGAATTTCAAGTTTCATCAAAATCGAATCAAAATTGTGACCTCCACAGGGTCCACAACCTTGATATACCATTTTTTAACAGTATTCGCGTACAAACGGCGGCCATTTTGTATGGCAATTTTCGTCCGATTTTCCCGAAATTCGAACTCAACCTTCCTTAGGGTGTAACGGTGATATAATCAAACGTTTTTTTAAATCGAATAATAATTGTGACCTCCAGAGGGATCAGGGGCCATAATCCATGAAGTTTTGATCCGATACATGCCAATATCGAAAGCAGCCGAGATCTTTTGGGGATAAACCTATATTTCAAGTTTCGTCAAAATCGGATAAGAATTGTGACCTGTAGAGAGTCCACAAACAAATTGTGGACGGACGGACGTCCGGACGGACCGACGGACGGACGTCCGGACGGACAGGGGCGACGACATAATACGTCCACATGAAAATGTGGGCGTATAAAAATAGGTGATTTTGCGTATAATCAGGGGCCATAATTCAGGAAGTTACGATCCGATATGCGCAAATATCGAAAGGAACCAAGATCTTTGGGTTATAACCATGAATTTCAAGTTTCATTAAAATTGAATTAAAATTGTGACCTCTACAGGGTCCACAACCTTGATATACCATTTTTTAACAGTATTCGCGTACAAACGGCGGCCATTTTGTATGGCATTTTTGGTCCGATTTCCCCGAAATTTGAACTTAACCTTCCTTCGGGTGTAACGGTGATATAATCAAACAGTTTTTTAAATTGAATAATAATTGTGACCTCCAGAGGGACCCCAAGCTAAAAAGGGTGATTTTTCGGACAATCAGGGGCCATAATTCAGGAAATTACATTCCAATAGGCGCAAATATCGAAAGGAACCAAGATCTTTAAGTTATAAACATGCATGTCAAGTTTCAGCAAAATCTGTAACTAGTCACGTAACTTGCAAAAGTTTTTTATTCATTCGCCAATGATGATAGACACACGACACAATTATCACGTGACAACCATACTTGAAATTGCTTTCAAAAATAAAAATTTGCAACCGATGTCACGTGTCATTGGAATTCAGCATTGGAGATGCCATCGGGAAAATATATTATAAGATGATTGTTTCTCGGTGTATTCGGTGTTCTATCAGGGGATTATATTCAATGAAGATTTAAATTTACCTAACAACTGGTCAGTGAATCTATCAATGTATGATCCAGTTATTATAATATTTAGCGGTACATGGAATTCATACAGGGAGTTGAAGACGTTCGATTGACAAACCTTCATGCTAAGATCGTTTTCTTTCGCCATGTGGGTTTCAATTCATGGTCTTTCTGAACTGAAGATTTTTTTCAACGATACGACGATACGGCCATATTACATATCGATATAAATATCGCTGGAACGTATCGATACATATCGGTGTAGAAGAAATCAATACTTACAACCTATCCCAGTATTCTTGTGGTAAATCTTCAAAACTACGCGGAGACGTGGTGCTCATTCTAACTTCCCGTTCAACTTGTGTATCAACCATAACTTTAAAATATCCCCATAAATAATCTTGCCATGTTTTACACACAGGTAATACAGCCCCTAAATTACCACTCATAATACCATAAATACCCTTCTCATATTGACTAAATTTACCCTGAAATAATAATAATTCATTCCAATATATACACTACTGGTCAGGTGGAGGTATTAAAATAGTCCTTGGTCCGAGTTTTTTCCGCTCAAGAATCGCGGTGTTTTCTCATTTGCAGTCCGCGAAAATATCGGCATTCTGAGCGGAAAAAACGCGGCGGAAATATATAAACCGCGGCGGATTATAGTCCGCGAAAATATATAAACCGCGGCGGATTATAGTCTGCGAAAGTATAAAAAACGCGGCGGATTATAGTCCCAAATAAATATAATCGGCCCGCAAAAACTTCATGTAGCGGAATTGGAATATGATTAGCCTCCTTTTCCCAATAAGTTGAAAGATAATTAAACAATTTGATCAAATCAAATACTGCGCTAAATTTATAAAAATGGCTGACAAACGAGAACTAGCTATGATGATTTAATAACAAATTACATGAATAAGTCTGTTAAAATATTAAAAAGAAGATGAAAAACGCGTCACAATGCAAATCCATCAGATAGAAATTTCCATATTGATAATACAACAGTCTGTCCAATAGTAATATTTTACACACAAAGGTTATATTTAAACTATAATTTCACTAAATGTATAGGATATCGGTTACAAATGAAAACCATCTCGCCAAACAGAATTATCCCGTGATATAACCGAATATAACAGATCAAAGAAACGCATACACCCATATTCACACGTAGGCATAATCCAACCATCTCAGAAAGCATGCAGTTTTACCCGTGTTCAATTGATTTAAGGTTATTCCGTAATGTTTAGTACATTACGTATCGAAATCTACAATTTATGTAGCTATTTTAGATGTCAACTCTTAATTTTACACAAGGCAACGAAACCATGTTTCGTGAATTCGGTAAGCACTGCCGACAGCTTGTCTACAAATATATTTAGAAGGGACCATACTCTGCCCAATAAACATCGGCATTACAGTTGTGAATAATATCACAAAGAACATACGTGTATGTGTACAGTAGCTCATGTTGATGGCAACGCTTAATCCGACAATGAAACCATGTTTCATGAATTCTGGTTCATGTTAGAGGGGTCTGAAAAATTATCCCGGAAGTAGCAATTCGCACCCTTAGCTTTAAGTACGAAGAGTAATTTAAGTGTTTTGTATATATTCATTTTTATCCTTTAACTTATAAATGCAACACACAAACTGCTTACCGTATTTATATAATTGTCTGGCGATAAATTTCCTAAAAAATAATCCGGTTCTCTTTTTTTCCTAATAATTATCTCAGAAACAAATATTAAATTTCATTTTTCCAGTGAACATATCGATGAAGTTTTCAATAAAACACTTAAGAACCAGATCTTATGAATCGAGTCTTGTCCGGACGGAACTGAGATTAATAGTAATTAATTCTCGCATCAGAGAGTATAGATCAAAGAGTACAAAGGAAAATGTCTCACAACAAAAGCATGTATTAGTTAAAGGGGCTTGGTGCGATATGAGTGATGATTTTTGTGCCAAATTAAAAATACACTGAGAGCGTCTCACTCGTCCGCGGGTGCACTAGTCTGCCGCTATAAGAAATACTATAAATGTGGGTATCAATAAACTTGAATAAACCCTTACCTAATCCTAACCCTAATAATAGATATCGGTAAACCCTAACCCTAATATTGTTTACAAGACCATGACATGGTAAAAATTTGTAAAAGGGGGAATCTATTATAGTCAATTATCAATTCCTTTTGATGGCACGTGTGAATTCACCTAATTTGGAAACTTGATTGACAGTATGCATTGACTCAGACTCCTTGGTGCCTAAATGAAAAGGTCCTCACGGTATTATCCGACGGATAGTTTTAATGTACATATGTGTTTAGCAAGGTTGACTGTGACTTTTGGCGATATGTGCTTAAAAACAGGAGATCAAGGCATTTCATTCATTTGGGAATTAAATCCGAAGGTATAACTTGGGGTGTGATTTAAAATGGATTTTGTAACTTATTTGTTAGAATGGAAATGGCTTTTTTAATAAACAACACTTTCGTCCAAGGTAAGGCCAGCATTTATGTGTGTAAATAGTTGAACGATGCAAGTTTTAAAAATATCGAACGTATTAATGAAGTAATGTATCTATAGAGGCATACTTGGCTAAAAGTGTTGTATCAGGGAGCAGGTCGTTTCATTCCACGACCGTTTAAATATACATAAATAAATATGACACTACCGTTCAAGAAATATGTATAATTATGATTCTATAATATCGGTATAAAATTGAATATCAAACACGGCGTCTCACGTGAACTTGACACTATTCTAATCACTGCAGATTTCAGCTGATCACGCCCCAAGGAATTCCCTTTTCACATTCCGACTAATTTACGCTAAAAAATTATGTGTGTAAAATACATTTTTTGACCAAATTTTCTGACATTATTCTGAATTTTTTTCAATGTTTATAACGGAAACACCGACTTGTTACGGTGGCGGCTTTGTGCCCAAATTGTTAATGTATCTGTCTTCTTACAAATGGGTAAATACAACTCAACCCCCGCCGCATGTTTTTATTACTAATCCATAATAATTACTTAGGGATTAGTAATAAAAACATGCGGCGGGGGCTGAGTTGTCTTTACACATTTGTAAGAAGATAGGTACATTAACAATAAATAATAAAGTAATGTTTATTTAATAATAAGTAAGTGTTTAACAGTTTATTTAACAATAAGTATAACTCCGTTAACTGCTATTCTAATAACAAGGGGGTGAAACAGACCTGAATGAAACATCCCGATAATAAATTAGGTTGGGATGAAACAGTCCGGTCCTGGGATGAACTGACCCACATCCTTGTATCGCATATTCGCCTGTTTTTAATAATCCATTTTTTGTGATTTATTGTATTGTCTAATAAAACAATATTTTAATAGAATAAACACTTAGCCTACCATACCAACACGTTTCGGATTGAAACCACGGCTTTAAAACTGAGAGTGTGCTCACTTTTTTTTAATTTGAATGAAAGCTCTAGAATCACTTGTAATAGCAATGTCAACACGTTTCGGATTGAAACCACGGCTTTGTAACAATAAGTGTACTCACTTTGCTTTAATCTTTGCCGACATTCATAAAAGGCAAACGGCTTTGTTGCACATTGTTTTAAAACAAAATCAAAAACAAAAACATAGTAACAGAATACTTAGATGTGTGTAAATGTATAAGGCATAAATGGACAGCCAAACGGACGTTAAATAAAGTCGAATAATACCTATTTACGAATGTTCGTCCAGATGATTAATATTATTTGAAAGGTTTGTTATATGCCGTAGATGTAAAACAAAAACAAAACAAACTCACACGAGTCGGCGATGTTGTTTATTATACATCGATGCTGACACCGATAATATATCAATATTTTTTAATTCAGACTTTTACAAGCATGCCGATAATGTTGTTTTCGGAATTGGACTTCTAAATTAATGGATACGAATACAATGTAAGCATACGTGTAACAATAATTTCATAATATTAAAACTCGCGCTTGGTTCGGTGGTTTAACAAATCCGCGGGCGTCGGTGGTTTAACAAAACCGCCGTGGTCGGCGGTTTACTCAAATTCGCGGCGGAAATTTAGAGCGGAATTCAGAGCGGGACCTGAGCGGAATTATAAGCTGTACTCCGCGATTTTTCATTTCCGCCCAGGTCGGACCACGGGGGAATTTCGTACCTCCGCCTGACCAGTACTGTAAGTAATATCTCAACGCCGTTTACAATATTGTGGGAAGTAGTTGAAGTAATTTACTTTAACATTACTAAACATTTAAAATTGATTGTAATAGCCTTTAAATAAAAACGTTTTGACAATGATTTAAAAAGAGTCATATTTTTCAATATCTTTATGTGCAACAGGTAATTCATTCCAGTCCTTCAGTGCCCTGTTTATAAATGGTCTATCCCCATATGTTTTGTTGGACCTCATAAATGGCAAGTTGAGTATGATAACTTCTGATGATCTTGTTGAATTTTTCGGTGTTCATATGCAAATAAGTTTTTTCAAATACACAGGAGCGGAAGCGGAGTAGTCGAAAATTAATTCATAGGTTAAACATAAAATTTTAAAGTGACATCTTTGTACAATAGGAAGCCAATGAAACCATAAATACCCACCTCACATTAATGTTTTCTTGCTTTTTTCAGTGGGTCAAGATTTTGGAAGATATTACAATCCTTACTAGCTATACATTTTTTTGTTCTCCTGAACTATTTGGCAAAAAACTGGAGACTACAATTATTAATTCTTGAAGTTTTCCAGTCATCAGGCTATGAATATGGGATAAAGTTTTAAAGTCAACAACAACAATCTGCAAATATCTATAAGGCTTTAATACTGACCGTGCAACAACCCTCCCTACTCGTTTAAATTTCAATCATTGAACCCATAATTACCTCTTGGCTCATTCTCCAGCAGACCAACTTCCAGATGTCTCTATATTGATTCCCCTGGACCGATTCCACCTGACCCCCTTCTCCTAATTTCTGATAGTTACTGTCATGAAATGGTCGCCAACCTTCTAACGTAGCAGCTCTCCAGGATTGACCACAATTACGACAAACTTCCTGGGCCTGTAATATACGTAATATTAAAATGTCTTAAAGATAGATTATGTAATATTTAGATAAATAGCTGGACGTTCTTGCTATAACAGGTTTTATTTTAATGAATTATTAAATTGGCTATTCTTACTATAATAATCTGAAAATAGCAAAATGAATCTATTGAAAATTTTATTCAAATTGTTCCAAATGAGAGCAAAGATATTAGCTTTTGAAGGTTTGACAAGATGTGTGCGACCACCACACTGGTTGTTCGAAGCTTAGCCTCGCTTCCCCATTTTTAGATTAAATCAAAATATGGCTGAACCATTCTAATCTACTTAATATCGGATGACACAGAGAGTCGATTATGTTCTTGTTTTGTTAATAAAAGTCTATTTAATAGTTTTTATAACATTTCAGGCCTAAAGAACGACTTGCAATAGGCAGATTTAGCACTTGTATAATACCGAATAAATAAAAACGGGTGACCGACCTTTTCTAGTTGTCCTGCTCGTATACACACAAACATATGTTGTAATAATCGTAACTCGTCTTCTTTATCGAGATCATCCAGACTTTTATTCTGACGTATTGGAGCATCTGGATCCTAGAGAGAGAGAAATGGGGTTTAACGTCCACTCAACACAAATTAGGTCATTTCGGGACTAACATATGGTTTAATTTTATTTCAATAATTCGCTTGCGCTTAGGGGTCTTTAGCAGTGGGAGGAAACCTGAGTGCCCGGAGGAAACCCACGAGGTTGAGAAGGCGCCCCTATCTCCATGCCACATACGCTCACACCAGGGCTCGAAACCACAGCCGCAAGCCAGAGGTGACCGGCCAGCTAGAGGTCGAAGCGCGGCCCTCTAGTCCACTAGGCCATCCCAACCCCCCCTGGATCCTAGAGTATACAATTAATAATAATCTTCATTCTCTGTAGGTAAAGTATATATATATTTTTTGTACAGGATACCCAGAAAGCGGCTTAACAACTGAACCCCAAAATTAACACATACAAAGGGTTTATCTATAAGGATGGCATACTACGGATTCAAATCTAAAATACGTGACAGAGAAGGAAGAGAGAAATGGGGTTTCGTCCACTCGACACAAACTAGATCATTTCACGACTAACATAGTTTTATTTTATTTCAATAATTCGCATGTGCGTAGGAGTCTTTAGCAGTGGGAGGAAACTGGAGTACCCGGAGAAAACCATGAGGTTGGACATGCGACCCTACTCCTTGTCGCATTCTAACAGTGAATCGAAACCACACCAGTTGAAAAACATGGTGTAAGTTTGAACACAAATATCAAGGCATTATTTCACGATATACAACTGGTAGTAGTTTTTTTCTTTGATGTCCATAGCAGTTATATCTTATAACAACCTCTCGTGACGTCATCAGAGGTTGATATATTCGGTTCATATCAACCGCTGATGACGTCCTGAGAGGTTGATATTTCATATCAACCGCTGATGACGTCATTACAGGTCGATATATTCGGCTCATATCAACCGCGCTTGACGTAGATGATCGAAATAATACAAAGAACACAGAAATAAAATTTTATTCTTTTGACAATAAAAAAAAAATTTTTTGGTACAGTTTGTAGCATTCAGGACCTAGCGTACTTATCGGCTTATTTAAATCGGTTATCCACACTCCAGTCCATGTCTAAGATATCTTTCAGAATTTTCTTTCTGCCCAAATCATTTCTCCACACATCCCAAGACGTGAAAGTATTTATCACCCAAGAGTTCCTTTGTACAGTATTTTTAGCTACGGCTACAATCCACTCAAAACAGTTGGTCAAATCTTTCTCTGAACATACCGAAAAGTAACCTTCAGTCACGGTTCATGGTCAGAATTATCGGAAAAGATTGCCTTTTGATCCAAGTTTTCTTCAGACTTTGTATAGATCCTCATCATAGTTGCATTCACATCTATTCTATCGTCAATATGATGACTAAAAAGGATTGATTATTCGTCTGACTTCGTTTTACTATCCATTTTGTTTTAGCTTTCTTCAGTTCAATTACTACAAAATGGCGATTGTATAAACAAACACGTCACGTGCTGTCGAGCAATTAACCAATCACTGTTGCCTTTTTTTAGAAGAGTCCATTAAATTTAAGGGTGAACGTTGTATATGTCAGATATAAACCTACTCTCCCTCGGATTGATATGATAGAGAACACCTGGGCTGCGCCCGCGTGTTCTCTATCATATCAACCTCGGGTAGGTTAATATCCTATACATAACTGACAATAACTCGCGTGATAACTGCTATCTTCTTGCATGATACCTAACACGAGAGGATCAAAGTGTCAATACAAAAACTTACCAGTTCATCAACAAAAGCTCTGGTTGTACTGGTTATTGTTCCATCTTTCTTTCCCTTTAACTCATGTAGAGTATTCTCCCTTTAAATACAAACAACCATTTAACAGACCACAATCACTGAAGATGTTTGATAATAGTCCGCAATTCATCGACTTATTTGATGTTCCCACGTATTCTTTTATGATTCCATTTACATTAAATAGGAAATAATTTTTCATCCTGATATACTTTCAACACTATTGTTTTACTATTTAATTTGCAGAATAAAAAAATTTAATATTTGAAAGGTCATGAGTTTGATGAACGAAACCACGCAAACTGATTGGGGAAAATCAAGGGTTCAGCGCAGTGTTATGATTTCAAAATATTTCCTGTCGGACATTTTACCGAAAATAAAGGGGAACAACTCTTATCATTGTTTAAGCAGGCGTTTTCAGACCACAATTATCAATCAGACACAAAAATCATGTGTCAAATAGGTGCGCTTATTTTTCATATTTAGTTCCCATACTGTATTCAAATTTATGTCAGTAATATTCCTACAAAATTACGTGTTGTCATAATACGATAGAATGAAAGCATGCCGACTACTGTCAGTCCTTACTTTTTTCAAATTCACCTCCAAAACTATTGTTATACACTCAGTACACTATATACTCATTTTAGAAATTTGAATATTATTCACCATGCCTTGATGTCCGATTGGGTATATTCTTGGACAGATAATTAAAGACGTTTGGAAAATAGTGTCCAGAATATACAGGCAAAATCTCATCACTGGTCCAGCACCCCGAACAAAGCACTTACCACGCCACAGCTTGATCTGAGAAAAATCGAACATTATCTGAAAACATCTCAAGATTATCCAGTGACGAACTTTCCAACCAATCAATGACTAGCTGAGCTTGTCGTATCCATGGTGTCTTCTCGAATAATTCATCAATTATCATCTCGTCGCTTTTATTATCAATCTGAAATAATTCATCATTAATTGTTCCGCTATTCTTTTTATCAATCAGATGTAGCAAATAAAATAGGTTTTAACATGAACACGGCTAATGTGAACAAAATAGGTTTTAACATCAACTCGGCTAATGTAAACAAAATAGGTTTTAACATCAACACCGCTAATGTGAACAAAATAGGTTTTAACATCAACTCGGCTGATGTGAACAAAAAAGGTTTTAACGTCAACTCGGCTAATGTAAACAAAATAGGTTTTAACATCAACTCGGCTAATGTAAACAAAATAGGTTTTAACATCAACTCGGCTAATGTAAACAAAATAGGTTTTAACATCAACTCGGCTAATGTAAACAAAAAAGGGTTTAACATCAACTCGGCTAATGAAAATGAAAAGGAATGGGGTTTAACGTCCTGCTGTTTTGTTCCCACTGGGATAAAACGGACATACGCCATACAATGTGAAATCAGGTAAATTTTGCCACGACAGCAGCTCTATGTCCTACTCTGATACTGAATTCCAACTGCAAAGGTTTTTTTTATTCCATGCGAGCAACTAGACATTTATGCCTTTCAGGCCCTCCACCTTGCACCACTGATGAGGGGAAACCATGTCAGAAAATCTAGATGAACTTTCTCAACCTACAACTTGATCAAACTTGCGAACCAGCATCTTACTCATTTAGCCTTTGTGACTCTCAGCCAATGAAGATAGGTATTCAGGGCTGATTAAGATGAGTATCCACCAGTCGGAGTGTTTCTGCCTGTTCTTATTTCGATTTTCAACAGCGAGAATTTTTAATGCGTTATTAACAGTTTACACAGGATCTCTGCTTTTTTTCCCATTTCAATAATTGCGTGTTGGGTTTATGTAGTAGTCATAACTTTATAAGCATGCAAGTATATTAATTACAAAATCAGGGCATAAGTCCTTATTTCTATAAGACAGAGTAAAACTAATACTGATAACAAGGAAACAATCAAAATAAAAACACCCTATTTCGTTTTATTTTTATAGTCCTAAATTTCGTTTTACTTCTCTTTACTCCACTAGGATCTGGAAAAATTGTTATCATTGACATGTTCTGGATGATGTGAGAGATTAGCTATGAAACGAAATGTAGCATAAAAAAGAAACGAAATATATCTTTGGTGGATTGTCTGCTGTATGATATTAAAGACAAACCTTTCCTGGAGTATCTAGTACCATCTTTTCTTCATGTGGAGTATCATGATCTGATAATCTATCTTTATACAGAGATCGTAATAGCTGCCACGTACATTTCTCACTGTACAATAACTCCAATGTATCGTACGTCTTCTTTAATCTAAAACAATAAATAATGTCATCCATTCAATAGGTCATCAAAACAATACTTTGGTCATTGGAGTAAAGAGAGAGACAGAGAAATGGGGTTTAACGTCCTACTGTTCTGCTATGAGGGACATTTTGCCCAGGCAGTGGCACTATGGCCTACCCTTATATCGAATTCCAACTGTCAAAGGATCTTTTGCGTACCACTAATGTGTACACGGGGTCTTGGTACGAGAATGAGTCAACAAAACAATTCAGCCATTTTGAAATTAACATTTCTAATTTCATTTCTTCGGTCTATTCTGCATTGAATTCCAACATCTAAAACAATTCTTAACCCTTTGAACACTGACTATACATGGGGTGTTGCACCTCCCTCCCTGGATTTACAGGACGTCACATTAATTATGACGTCGAGGTAATTGGAGCTTGACACGCCCCAAGCCGCAAAACCGACATTTCGGGTATATGCGATACAACGACAAGCCGGTTTTGCGGCATTTCGGGTTCTAAGGGTTAAAAATGCGCTCCAGCCATTTCTATTTTAATTTCTTTAGTCTACTCTTGATCAAATTTTAACTGTCAAGGCCCTCCATTGAGTACTCCCAGAGGCTATTGATTAATCCCTTCTTTAGGAGCCTTGAAAAATAAAACTTACTTCTGTTGTGTATTTCTGGTCGTTCTATTGACAAGTTTTTTAAGGAGAAGAACTTGGTCCGTACAAACTGTCTCACAATCAGACATTAGCTCAAACACCTGCATGTTGGATGGGTTGGATTTAACACACTCGTAAAAATCCCGATATACTCCTGATGATGCTGTAAATATAAAAATGCAGATCTATATTTCGATCTGACTACTTAAAGTGGGAGTTCACGTCAGAGGTCGAACGGGCGGCTTTTGACCCTCTGACGCCAGACATTGATTAATCAATCAGCATTAACGTTTGCTGTGGTTTACCCACAGTTCTGGTGTTTTTAAAGGCCAAGAGGTCGCTGTAACAGACTGTCTCATTGGCTAATGCCTCACAACATTCAGAACCTGTCAATGATAACAACTCTTCCAGATCCCAGTCGTTGTTTTTTGTATTTCAGGAGGGCCAAAAAAAGCTTCCCTCAATTATTAATTTGAAAAAAATGGCTCTCCTAAAAGGTTCTACAGTTTCGATAAGAGGAATGCTTTAGAAATTATGGAGAGTGATTTAGAAATTAAGGAGAGTGATCTGATATTAAGGAGAGTGATTGGTAGATAATTGTTAATAAACCCCCAATGACTTTGTACATGAAAGTGATTTTCAATTTTAAGGGGAGGGGGAAAAAACTCCCCTCGGTCGACATTCGGGTGAGCTGTAGGCGCTCGAGGGCGATCACTCGCCTTAAAAAACAATGACTGTGATCCTAGTGTAGTAAAGACAAGTAAAACGAAATTTTGGACTACAAAAACAAAACGAAGTAGACTCCGTGTTTGAATCAGATTGTATAGAAATATAGCTTCTAGTCATCTACAACTGCCTCAAACCACCCAAAACTCAGCATTTTGGACTAGTTTGTAATTTCTGCGTATTAGTCTTTGAAAAAAACAAGAAAAGTGATTTTTTTGTAGCTTGTATTGGAAACTGCTTGCAACTTATGCTTCAAAGAGACACAGAACCAGTTTACTGTCCTTGAATAGATTCGACAATCCAAGTGTTTAAATAGTTCAAAATCAATTGGGTAGGAAGTTCAATGCTCGTAAATTGCACACTTATTTCCAAACTTGAATGGTCAGCTTTAAACTGGTGTAATCAAGTCCAAGTATTGTACAGCAGTATATAGAACAATGATACAAGAGTGTGGTACATCTGTTATTACAACAGTTTTATAATTTCAAGATCCTCCATAGATAAAACAAGACTGAAAATCACACACAAACTTGTTTGCGAAAACAAAGATCAAAGATGATATGTTAGATAAGATGATATGTTTACCTGCTAACCCGGGATCATCTTCTATCAGTAGAGAAACATTAGTAGTTGTTATATCATCGGCAAGCTGGAAATAATAAATAAAAATATTCTAATATCTTTAACTTGGTTTAAATCTTAGCATGGGCCATGATGAAATTTTGAATGGACAGGGGCACTGGAAAATCATGAGATACTTTATCTGGTAAAATCAAGAACGTCATGATCATTGAACCATTGTTGTGGCTGGCCCGTTGTCAAAGTATGATTCTCCTAAAACAGGGCAAAAACCTTGATCGAACTCAGAACTTCGCAGTTAGTGAGCCAACACAATTCTCACCAAGTCTCTGTGGCCCCCGTGATATATAAAGCAATAGCTTATAAAGCCACATGAGATATTTATAACATTAATTTACCAGTCTCCCCAAGCCACCGTGGCTCCTGTGATACAAATAAAAATAGCTTACTAGTCTCACCAAACCACCGTGGGCCCCGTAATATCTATAAGAATAACTTACCATAGAATTGAGTTGTGAATGATGACCTTGAGACATGTAGTTAGTGATCATACTGTCACTCTGAAAAATAAAAAAAATCAAACGTATAAAAACTATAGCTATGGGATCATCAAGCAAGCTATAATCCACCGCCACAAGTCGTCCATACTACATCTAAAATTAGAGAGAATAAATCTAAAAGCAAGTTTTGAATTTTTTTTTAGAAACTCTGTTCACAGCTGAGTCTATGTGCACCACAGACAAGAGGACACCACTCCTTTGTGCAACACTAACAAGGGGCCACCACTCCATCCTGCACGACTGACAAGGGGACACCACTTGGTCCTTCACCATTGATAAAGAGGACACCACTTGGTCCTTTGCCATTGATAAAGGGGACACCACTCCATCCTGCACCACTGACAAGTGGACACCACTTGGACTTTCACCACCGATAAGGGGACACCTATCGGTCCTGCGCCACTGACAAGAGGACACCCTTCACCACGGATATAGGGACATCACTCAGTCCTGCAACACTAACAAGGGGACACCACTCTGCCGTGCAACACTGACAACAGTGACATTGGTATTTCTCAGCCAACTCAGGGCCACTGTTGATTTATGAATCTTAAATAACCTGTTTATGTTATTATAATTTATGATTTATTACATAAATACAAAAGTCTATGAATCAAAAAGGATGTTATATCATATGGATGACAAATCGTGTCATCATGAAAACAATTGGATGTTAAAAGCTGACCTGTAAGCCATATCCACCAGGTGATCCACCAATAGCTGATAAATCAAATCTAGGACCGGGTATAGGAGAAGCATATTTCGGTGTAACTGAAAAATATAAATTAATCAAAATTCTTGAACAGTATGCCAGGCTCATAAAATAACCAGTTATTTAAGAATACTATGGTACGCTTATTATCTGAGAGAGAAATAGGGTTTAACGTAAACTTAGTAATTTTCATAATATACTATTGGGTTTGTACTTGTGTTCCATACATGAAATGAAATAGGGTTTAATGTCCTACTGTTCTGCTCCGAACTGGGCTAATAAAGTCAGGCATACGCCATGCAGCGTGTGACGAGGGAAATTTTGCCTGGGTAGCGGCACTTTGTCTAGTTACTCTTATATCAAAATCCAACAGCCAAAGGAACTTATACATGCACCACGTCGGAAAATCCCAGTGAAATATCTCTGCCAATTAAAAGATCAAACATGCGACCTCCCGGCATGTGAGCCATTTTTTAAAGAGTTAAATTTGTCTTTTGCTGATCTTTTTTCTAACTTGATATGTTAGATTAATTAGGCCTAAATATCAATTGCAACAACAAGAATCTGAATTTTTTTCTTATTTAAATCTTGATCATGGCAATCAAAAATGTGTTACATGCTAACAACTTACAGGACGTATTTCGTAGAATCCCCGATTTTGGTGTCTGTTGAAACCTCTGGGAATAAACAGGGGAGCTAACTGCTTCATCTAAAAGTTTCAAAGCTGTTTCAAGGTCAAAGAAATTATAGATAACATTAAACAATGATTCTTTAGAAATATTAAAACTGCTTTTTTTTTGTTTAAACAATATTTTATTTCAATACGATGAAAAAACTCCAGGTAACAGACATGGCCTTTATTACTCCTGGCCCTCCCTTATCAAGATTTTCAGAAGCCATTGCATAGAGTGGGGCTGCACAGAGTGGGGCAATTCTCTTCTACTTACAACAAACAGGGAATGCACCATGGCATTAACTGAGCAAGTATCATAAGATAAATATATCTCATAATAGAAAAAATAAAAACCGGTAATAAGAATTCCTATTCATAGCAAAAAACATAGCCCAGTTAATGTACTGAAATGAAATGGTTTTTAACATCCTACTCATCCAGGAAGTAGCCTACTGTGTGATACAGTTATGAAATTTAATGGAGTTTAATGTACTGTTCTGCTCCGACTGGCCTAATGAAGACTGACATAAGCTGTACACTGTACTACATATGAAGGAACTTTTGCCCTGGCAGCAGCACTATGGCCTACTCTTATATACAATTCCAACTGCCAGGGAACCTGTTACATGAAGGATACACTTCTGGAAATTAGGTTTCGGAAGAGTTGACGTCTGCTGTTGCTCTTTTTGTTTGTCTTCAAACAAACTGTCCAATTTCTACAACAAAAAAAAACAAACAATGACAACAAATAAAAACTGCAACATCATTCAATCAAGAAAGAATCAAATTATTTGGGAACACATTGAATCATTGATAATTTTTTTCTTTTAATTTTATGACAACACTTCGATTTGTTATGATCTGTATAGGAGCAACGGTTGAGAATCGACACATAAATAAATATTGTTCTGGTGTGGTTATTTATAATTTTAATTTATATTATATATGTATGATAGTCCAAAGAAATTATTAGAAAATTATATCTAAATCTTTATCAACAGAAGTTTAGACAGTTGTAAATAACAAATTAGGCTTTATTTAAGTATCTTAATCAAAAAAACCTTCTGGGGAAATGTAAACTTTTCCATCGTGCACTCAATTTAGTGTTTATTCTCAAAAATTCCCCTTTCTACTTCCAAAATAATCATTCCGCCCCGCTTCACTTTGTCACTTTCACTTCAGTGATTATGCAAATTTGAACCTGGAAATAAATCTCAACGAAATTCTAATCCTATATCAGATTTACCAATAACCTGTACAAATTATTATATATATGTTGATTTAAGAGTATTTTGAAGACTTTAGAAATTGATAGTAAATAAGAAAAATATGGGAGAACATACATTAATATTTATTTGATTCTAAAGTATTTCGTTTCTTCTCCATCCCCAAATTTTGATATTTGGTAATAATAAAAATGGCGTCCTCCAAGAAGAAGCGTGCGAAGACTGAAATCGAAGAAAATAATGAAATGATCGACGATGACCCTGTTTCTGATGATGGTGGTTCAGGCGAGGAATTGATGGACCAGGTAGCTTTAATATTTAATGAGGTTTATGGTCGTCTAGCGGCTGTTAGTCCTGTAAATTGAAGTAAAGTTTTGACTTTCGTGAAATTGTAAACAAAGGAAAGATAACTCTGTTGGACTTGATTAAGATTTTACTTTGAAGGAGCTAAATCGCATTGATTAGGTAAAAATACCGTATTGGATTTGATTCAAGTAACTTTTACTCTATTTCACTGAAAGAGATATCATCTTGAATTTAATCTTAGACTGTTGTCAGTGCAAATTTTAGTCAGATTTAGATAGGTACGGTATGTAATGTTAGTCGGATTTAGATGTGTATGTAAGACGTTGTCTCGCTAGCCTGGAGGTCACTTTTTCAATTCCTTCATCAACCGAGAAAGTTCATTTAGATTTTCCGACGTGGTTTCTGTTTGTCAGTGGTGTAGGCCAAAGAGGGATTGACAATGACAGCTCTCTAGTCGTTTGGTTGAAAATTGTAGTGCCTAGAAATAGGCCTAGTCGGTTGAATTGTTGTGTTTTTTTATGTGAGTCACTCACTATAGCATAAATATGTTTTTTCTAAGCCATTACATATGTTATAGGAAATGGAAGTAGAATTTGAAGCGAGAATTCCACAAGATTCAGATTTCCATGGTATTAAGACTCTTCTCAAACAGGTAGGCCAATTACAGTATGAAAAATGACATCAAGCTGTCTGTTATTATATATTAATGTGATGAATTTATAATATTGGTTTAAGATGTGTACCCTTTATTCTTGTTTCAAATGAGGGGGTGAGGTGGGTTGGGTCGCTGAATAATTTAACACTAGTCTGGATTTCATTGCGTCAACTGGCGTGGTTTCCATTACTAGCTTGTACATGACAAGAAGTAAGGTCCACTGTTCAACATCAAAGATTTTCTTTAAGTCCTCCCTCCCGTTTCCGCCCACCGCTAAAAGTCCTCTACTGTAAGGTACAAAGTCCTCCATTTTCCGCCCACTGTTAAAAGTTCCCTACTGTAAGGTACAAAGACTTCCAGTTTCGTCCCACCGCTAAAGACCCCTACTGTAAGCGAATTTTTTAAATGGCCTAGTTTGGGTCATTGAACTTTAAACCTCTCTCTCTCTCTCTCTCTCTCTCTCTCTCTCTTTCTCTCTGTATGCCGAAATGAGATGAAATTTTAATTACATTTGTTTGTTTTTTTAAAGTTATTCCTGAAGGCCAACATAAATTTATCAGAATTAGCTAATACTATAATATCACAGAATTACGTTGGTAATGTTATAAAGGTAAGTATTAACATAAAGACTTAACTGGGTGGGGGGGATCCATGGTGGCTCTGGAAGTCGCAGGGCATGGCAAGAGAAAATGTACTTGTATAGTTCTTTAGATGGAATGAAAAAACTAGGTCCTGTGATTAAATAATTTGTTCTGACAGCGGTTGACACAACAACTTCATTTAAAACCCTAGTATAGTCACCAACTCCCGGACCCTATCAGCACCCCTAGTATAGCCACCAACCCCGATCAGATATATATATAAAATTATATTTTCAGCAATTAAATGATGTAGATGATGATAGTGAAGATGATTTTGACGATGGTGATCCGGTGTTTGGTGTCATGACAGTTGTAAATCTCACAGAAAGAAAGGTTTGTTACAATCTTTTCTCAACGTTAATCTGACTGGAGTGGATAATTGATCTTTTCTCACACTTGACTGGATAATCGTTCTTTTCTCCAATTGATCTGTTTGACTGGTAATTAAGGTGAATTTACAACCTCCGTGGTTAGGGCAAAGTTTCATTTTCTTCAAGATACAATATGTAAGATGTAATTCTACCTATAGCTAGTCTTATATATAGGTAAACCAACCAACGACTCTTGCATGTATTTCTAATTGAATTTTTATTTAATATATTTACTTAAAACAAAAATAAAAATGGTTGGAGTGCCCAAGTTTAGATTTGCCGTTGATTCCATGAAGTACCGGAAGTTAGGTTTTAGAACGTTAAATACTGTGTGATTCAACATGGCGCCCGAGGGGTTTAATATGATGAGGTACGGAACAGTACCAAATAGTTTATTTGTGTGAGTGTCAGGGTTGACTAAAATGCCTTGGAAATCGGAAGTAGGAGGCGACTAGTATGTGTCTATCTATTTTGTGGACCGATGTGAGATTGTCCGTTGTGTTAACTGGACGAGTAGGCCTATTCACCTTCGGTTATTTGTCAATGTCAAATAAGAGGCTTCTTATCGACACGATCGGCTCTGGATCAGTTTGATTCTACGTATCTCTCGTAGCTGGGAGAAAAAAGATTTTTTAGCCGAGAGAATATCTTCCGTCCAAATAGTGGTTGATTCCGAGGCAAGGGAAGGAATCACGACCGACCGGTCTGGTCAACAAAATTTGCCATAACGAGATCGTAAGCAGAGAGTGAGATAAAAGAAGAGATAATAGTGGCTATGAAGACCTGGTTATCCCGAATGTCAGTGACTAGTTTCGTTCGTATTGAACTCATCAGACTGGACTGATAGGACTCACGTGTTGGGCGTTTTTATTTATACTATTCCGAAACCCCGGTGGGGTTTCTATGGTTACTAATTGGCGGGGTTACCGGGGTTAACCCCTTGGCGGGGTTTGCGAATATTTTACCGGGGTCGGCAGCTCGCTTACCGGGGTTTGTACAGAGGTTTGACAAAATGGCGGGGTGCCAAATTTGTTACCGGGGTCGCTAGCTCGCTTACCGGGGTTGTACTGATCGTATAGATTGAAGTGCTAGTGTCCATAATTTTGCTAACTAGGATGCCTTGGGTTGGTTTGTAACATTGTTACTTGTCATAACAATGAAGGGATAGTATATAGACAAGGGTGTTGATGTAACACCCGTGAGAGGGGCAAAAGGCTAAATATAAATCCAAAGTTGGAACACTCAGGGGTAGGGCATTGTAAAACAAAAATAAAAATGGTTGGAGTGCCCAAGTTTAGATTTGCCGTTGATTCCATGAAGTACCGGAAGTTAGGTTTTAGAACGTTAAATACTGTGTGATTCAACATGGCGCCCGAGGGGTTTAATATGATGAGGTACGGAACAGTACCAAATAGTTTATTTGTGTGAGTGTCAGGGTTGACTAAAATGCCTTGGAAATCGGAAGTAGGAGGCGACTAGTATGTGTCTATCTATTTTGTGGACCGATGTGAGATTGTCCGTTGTGTTAACTGGACGAGTAGGCCTATTCACCTTCGGTTATTTGTCAATGTCAAATAAGAGGCTTCTTATCGACACGATCGGCTCTGGATCAGTTTGATTCTACGTATCTCTCGTAGCTGGGAGAAAAAAGATTTTTTAGCCGAGAGAATATCTTCCGTCCAAATAGTGGTTGATTCCGAGGCAAGGGAAGGAATCACGACCGACCGGTCTGGTCAACAAAATTTGCCATAACGAGATCGTAAGCAGAGAGTGAGATAAAAGAAGAGATAATAGTGGCTATGAAGACCTGGTTATCCCGAATGTCAGTGACTAGTTTCGTTCGTATTGAACTCATCAGACTGGACTGATAGGACTCACGTGTTGGGCGTTTTTATTTATACTATTCCGAAACCCCGGTGGGGTTTCTATGGTTACTAATTGGCGGGGTTACCGGGGTTAACCCCTTGGCGGGGTTTGCGAATATTTTACCGGGGTCGGCAGCTCGCTTACCGGGGTTTGTACAGAGGTTTGACAAAATGGCGGGGTGCCAAATTTGTTACCGGGGTCGCTAGCTCGCTTACCGGGGTTGTACTGATCGTATAGATTGAAGTGCTAGTGTCCATAATTTTGCTAACTAGGATGCCTTGGGTTGGTTTGTAACATTGTTACTTGTCATAACAATGAAGGGATAGTATATAGACAAGGGTGTTGATGTAACACCCGTGAGAGGGGCAAAAGGCTAAATATAAATCCAAAGTTGGAACACTCAGGGGTAGGGCATTGTAAAACAAAAATAAAAATGGTTGGAGTGCCCAAGTTTAGATTTGCCGTTGATTCCATGAAGTACCGGAAGTTAGGTTTTAGAACGTTAAATACTGTGTGATTCAACATGGCGCCCGAGGGGTTTAATATGATGAGGTACGGAACAGTACCAAATAGTTTATTTGTGTGAGTGTCAGGGTTGACTAAAATGCCTTGGAAATCGGAAGTAGGAGGCGACTAGTATGTGTCTATCTATTTTGTGGACCGATGTGAGATTGTCCGTTGTGTTAACTGGACGAGTAGGCCTATTCACCTTCGGTTATTTGTCAATGTCAAATAAGAGGCTTCTTATCGACACGATCGGCTCTGGATCAGTTTGATTCTACGTATCTCTCGTAGCTGGGAGAAAAAAGATTTTTTAGCCGAGAGAATATCTTCCGTCCAAATAGTGGTTGATTCCGAGGCAAGGGAAGGAATCACGACCGACCGGTCTGGTCAACAAAATTTGCCATAACGAGATCGTAAGCAGAGAGTGAGATAAAAGAAGAGATAATAGTGGCTATGAAGACCTGGTTATCCCGAATGTCAGTGACTAGTTTCGTTCGTATTGAACTCATCAGACTGGACTGATAGGACTCACGTGTTGGGCGTTTTTATTTATACTATTCCGAAACCCCGGTGGGGTTTCTATGGTTACTAATTGGCGGGGTTACCGGGGTTAACCCCTTGGCGGGGTTTGCGAATATTTTACCGGGGTCGGCAGCTCGCTTACCGGGGTTTGTACAGAGGTTTGACAAAATGGCGGGGTGCCAAATTTGTTACCGGGGTCGCTAGCTCGCTTACCGGGGTTGTACTGATCGTATAGATTGAAGTGCTAGTGTCCATAATTTTGCTAACTAGGATGCCTTGGGTTGGTTTGTAACATTGTTACTTGTCATAACAATGAAGGGATAGTATATAGACAAGGGTGTTGATGTAACACCCGTGAGAGGGGCAAAAGGCTAAATATAAATCCAAAGTTGGAACACTCAGGGGTAGGGCATTGTAAAACAAAAATAAAAATGGTTGGAGTGCCCAAGTTTAGATTTGCCGTTGATTCCATGAAGTACCGGAAGTTAGGTTTTAGAACGTTAAATACTGTGTGATTCAACATGGCGCCCGAGGGGTTTAATATGATGAGGTACGGAACAGTACCAAATAGTTTATTTGTGTGAGTGTCAGGGTTGACTAAAATGCCTTGGAAATCGGAAGTAGGAGGCGACTAGTATGTGTCTATCTATTTTGTGGACCGATGTGAGATTGTCCGTTGTGTTAACTGGACGAGTAGGCCTATTCACCTTCGGTTATTTGTCAATGTCAAATAAGAGGCTTCTTATCGACACGATCGGCTCTGGATCAGTTTGATTCTACGTATCTCTCGTAGCTGGGAGAAAAAAGATTTTTTAGCCGAGAGAATATCTTCCGTCCAAATAGTGGTTGATTCCGAGGCAAGGGAAGGAATCACGACCGACCGGTCTGGTCAACAAAATTTGCCATAACGAGATCGTAAGCAGAGAGTGAGATAAAAGAAGAGATAATAGTGGCTATGAAGACCTGGTTATCCCGAATGTCAGTGAC
The DNA here is from genome assembly GCA_036850965.1 of Patella caerulea. NCBI lineage: Eukaryota > Metazoa > Mollusca > Gastropoda > Patellidae > Patella > Patella caerulea. The sequence goes on from JAZGQO010000011.1 coordinate 49,989,478, forward strand.
TAGTTTCGTTCGTATTGAACTCATCAGACTGGACTGATAGGACTCACGTGTTGGGCGTTTTTATTTATACTATTCCGAAACCCCGGTGGGGTTTCTATGGTTACTAATTGGCGGGGTTACCGGGGTTAACCCCTTGGCGGGGTTTGCGAATATTTTACCGGGGTCGGCAGCTCGCTTACCGGGGTTTGTACAGAGGTTTGACAAAATGGCGGGGTGCCAAATTTGTTACCGGGGTCGCTAGCTCGCTTACCGGGGTTGTACTGATCGTATAGATTGAAGTGCTAGTGTCCATAATTTTGCTAACTAGGATGCCTTGGGTTGGTTTGTAACATTGTTACTTGTCATAACAATGAAGGGATAGTATATAGACAAGGGTGTTGATGTAACACCCGTGAGAGGGGCAAAAGGCTAAATATAAATCCAAAGTTGGAACACTCAGGGGTAGGGCATTGTAAAACAAAAATAAAAATGGTTGGAGTGCCCAAGTTTAGATTTGCCGTTGATTCCATGAAGTACCGGAAGTTAGGTTTTAGAACGTTAAATACTGTGTGATTCAACATGGCGCCCGAGGGGTTTAATATGATGAGGTACGGAACAGTACCAAATAGTTTATTTGTGTGAGTGTCAGGGTTGACTAAAATGCCTTGGAAATCGGAAGTAGGAGGCGACTAGTATGTGTCTATCTATTTTGTGGACCGATGTGAGATTGTCCGTTGTGTTAACTGGACGAGTAGGCCTATTCACCTTCGGTTATTTGTCAATGTCAAATAAGAGGCTTCTTATCGACACGATCGGCTCTGGATCAGTTTGATTCTACGTATCTCTCGTAGCTGGGAGAAAAAAGATTTTTTAGCCGAGAGAATATCTTCCGTCCAAATAGTGGTTGATTCCGAGGCAAGGGAAGGAATCACGACCGACCGGTCTGGTCAACAAAATTTGCCATAACGAGATCGTAAGCAGAGAGTGAGATAAAAGAAGAGATAATAGTGGCTATGAAGACCTGGTTATCCCGAATGTCAGTGACTAGTTTCGTTCGTATTGAACTCATCAGACTGGACTGATAGGACTCACGTGTTGGGCGTTTTTATTTATACTATTCCGAAACCCCGGTGGGGTTTCTATGGTTACTAATTGGCGGGGTTACCGGGGTTAACCCCTTGGCGGGGTTTGCGAATATTTTACCGGGGTCGGCAGCTCGCTTACCGGGGTTTGTACAGAGGTTTGACAAAATGGCGGGGTGCCAAATTTGTTACCGGGGTCGCTAGCTCGCTTACCGGGGTTGTACTGATCGTATAGATTGAAGTGCTAGTGTCCATAATTTTGCTAACTAGGATGCCTTGGGTTGGTTTGTAACATTGTTACTTGTCATAACAATGAAGGGATAGTATATAGACAAGGGTGTTGATGTAACACCCGTGAGAGGGGCAAAAGGCTAAATATAAATCCAAAGTTGGAACACTCAGGGGTAGGGCATTGTAAAACAAAAATAAAAATGGTTGGAGTGCCCAAGTTTAGATTTGCCGTTGATTCCATGAAGTACCGGAAGTTAGGTTTTAGAACGTTAAATACTGTGTGATTCAACATGGCGCCCGAGGGGTTTAATATGATGAGGTACGGAACAGTACCAAATAGTTTATTTGTGTGAGTGTCAGGGTTGACTAAAATGCCTTGGAAATCGGAAGTAGGAGGCGACTAGTATGTGTCTATCTATTTTGTGGACCGATGTGAGATTGTCCGTTGTGTTAACTGGACGAGTAGGCCTATTCACCTTCGGTTATTTGTCAATGTCAAATAAGAGGCTTCTTATCGACACGATCGGCTCTGGATCAGTTTGATTCTACGTATCTCTCGTAGCTGGGAGAAAAAAGATTTTTTAGCCGAGAGAATATCTTCCGTCCAAATAGTGGTTGATTCCGAGGCAAGGGAAGGAATCACGACCGACCGGTCTGGTCAACAAAATTTGCCATAACGAGATCGTAAGCAGAGAGTGAGATAAAAGAAGAGATAATAGTGGCTATGAAGACCTGGTTATCCCGAATGTCAGTGACTAGTTTCGTTCGTATTGAACTCATCAGACTGGACTGATAGGACTCACGTGTTGGGCGTTTTTATTTATACTATTCCGAAACCCCGGTGGGGTTTCTATGGTTACTAATTGGCGGGGTTACCGGGGTTAACCCCTTGGCGGGGTTTGCGAATATTTTACCGGGGTCGGCAGCTCGCTTACCGGGGTTTGTACAGAGGTTTGACAAAATGGCGGGGTGCCAAATTTGTTACCGGGGTCGCTAGCTCGCTTACCGGGGTTGTACTGATCGTATAGATTGAAGTGCTAGTGTCCATAATTTTGCTAACTAGGATGCCTTGGGTTGGTTTGTAACATTGTTACTTGTCATAACAATGAAGGGATAGTATATAGACAAGGGTGTTGATGTAACACCCGTGAGAGGGGCAAAAGGCTAAATATAAATCCAAAGTTGGAACACTCAGGGGTAGGGCATTGTAAAACAAAAATAAAAATGGTTGGAGTGCCCAAGTTTAGATTTGCCGTTGATTCCATGAAGTACCGGAAGTTAGGTTTTAGAACGTTAAATACTGTGTGATTCAACATGGCGCCCGAGGGGTTTAATATGATGAGGTACGGAACAGTACCAAATAGTTTATTTGTGTGAGTGTCAGGGTTGACTAAAATGCCTTGGAAATCGGAAGTAGGAGGCGACTAGTATGTGTCTATCTATTTTGTGGACCGATGTGAGATTGTCCGTTGTGTTAACTGGACGAGTAGGCCTATTCACCTTCGGTTATTTGTCAATGTCAAATAAGAGGCTTCTTATCGACACGATCGGCTCTGGATCAGTTTGATTCTACGTATCTCTCGTAGCTGGGAGAAAAAAGATTTTTTAGCCGAGAGAATATCTTCCGTCCAAATAGTGGTTGATTCCGAGGCAAGGGAAGGAATCACGACCGACCGGTCTGGTCAACAAAATTTGCCATAACGAGATCGTAAGCAGAGAGTGAGATAAAAGAAGAGATAATAGTGGCTATGAAGACCTGGTTATCCCGAATGTCAGTGACTAGTTTCGTTCGTATTGAACTCATCAGACTGGACTGATAGGACTCACGTGTTGGGCGTTTTTATTTATACTATTCCGAAACCCCGGTGGGGTTTCTATGGTTACTAATTGGCGGGGTTACCGGGGTTAACCCCTTGGCGGGGTTTGCGAATATTTTACCGGGGTCGGCAGCTCGCTTACCGGGGTTTGTACAGAGGTTTGACAAAATGGCGGGGTGCCAAATTTGTTACCGGGGTCGCTAGCTCGCTTACCGGGGTTGTACTGATCGTATAGATTGAAGTGCTAGTGTCCATAATTTTGCTAACTAGGATGCCTTGGGTTGGTTTGTAACATTGTTACTTGTCATAACAATGAAGGGATAGTATATAGACAAGGGTGTTGATGTAACACCCGTGAGAGGGGCAAAAGGCTAAATATAAATCCAAAGTTGGAACACTCAGGGGTAGGGCATTGTAAAACAAAAATAAAAATGGTTGGAGTGCCCAAGTTTAGATTTGCCGTTGATTCCATGAAGTACCGGAAGTTAGGTTTTAGAACGTTAAATACTGTGTGATTCAACATGGCGCCCGAGGGGTTTAATATGATGAGGTACGGAACAGTACCAAATAGTTTATTTGTGTGAGTGTCAGGGTTGACTAAAATGCCTTGGAAATCGGAAGTAGGAGGCGACTAGTATGTGTCTATCTATTTTGTGGACCGATGTGAGATTGTCCGTTGTGTTAACTGGACGAGTAGGCCTATTCACCTTCGGTTATTTGTCAATGTCAAATAAGAGGCTTCTTATCGACACGATCGGCTCTGGATCAGTTTGATTCTACGTATCTCTCGTAGCTGGGAGAAAAAAGATTTTTTAGCCGAGAGAATATCTTCCGTCCAAATAGTGGTTGATTCCGAGGCAAGGGAAGGAATCACGACCGACCGGTCTGGTCAACAAAATTTGCCATAACGAGATCGTAAGCAGAGAGTGAGATAAAAGAAGAGATAATAGTGGCTATGAAGACCTGGTTATCCCGAATGTCAGTGACTAGTTTCGTTCGTATTGAACTCATCAGACTGGACTGATAGGACTCACGTGTTGGGCGTTTTTATTTATACTATTCCGAAACCCCGGTGGGGTTTCTATGGTTACTAATTGGCGGGGTTACCGGGGTTAACCCCTTGGCGGGGTTTGCGAATATTTTACCGGGGTCGGCAGCTCGCTTACCGGGGTTTGTACAGAGGTTTGACAAAATGGCGGGGTGCCAAATTTGTTACCGGGGTCGCTAGCTCGCTTACCGGGGTTGTACTGATCGTATAGATTGAAGTGCTAGTGTCCATAATTTTGCTAACTAGGATGCCTTGGGTTGGTTTGTAACATTGTTACTTGTCATAACAATGAAGGGATAGTATATAGACAAGGGTGTTGATGTAACACCCGTGAGAGGGGCAAAAGGCTAAATATAAATCCAAAGTTGGAACACTCAGGGGTAGGGCATTGTAAAACAAAAATAAAAATGGTTGGAGTGCCCAAGTTTAGATTTGCCGTTGATTCCATGAAGTACCGGAAGTTAGGTTTTAGAACGTTAAATACTGTGTGATTCAACATGGCGCCCGAGGGGTTTAATATGATGAGGTACGGAACAGTACCAAATAGTTTATTTGTGTGAGTGTCAGGGTTGACTAAAATGCCTTGGAAATCGGAAGTAGGAGGCGACTAGTATGTGTCTATCTATTTTGTGGACCGATGTGAGATTGTCCGTTGTGTTAACTGGACGAGTAGGCCTATTCACCTTCGGTTATTTGTCAATGTCAAATAAGAGGCTTCTTATCGACACGATCGGCTCTGGATCAGTTTGATTCTACGTATCTCTCGTAGCTGGGAGAAAAAAGATTTTTTAGCCGAGAGAATATCTTCCGTCCAAATAGTGGTTGATTCCGAGGCAAGGGAAGGAATCACGACCGACCGGTCTGGTCAACAAAATTTGCCATAACGAGATCGTAAGCAGAGAGTGAGATAAAAGAAGAGATAATAGTGGCTATGAAGACCTGGTTATCCCGAATGTCAGTGACTAGTTTCGTTCGTATTGAACTCATCAGACTGGACTGATAGGACTCACGTGTTGGGCGTTTTTATTTATACTATTCCGAAACCCCGGTGGGGTTTCTATGGTTACTAATTGGCGGGGTTACCGGGGTTAACCCCTTGGCGGGGTTTGCGAATATTTTACCGGGGTCGGCAGCTCGCTTACCGGGGTTTGTACAGAGGTTTGACAAAATGGCGGGGTGCCAAATTTGTTACCGGGGTCGCTAGCTCGCTTACCGGGGTTGTACTGATCGTATAGATTGAAGTGCTAGTGTCCATAATTTTGCTAACTAGGATGCCTTGGGTTGGTTTGTAACATTGTTACTTGTCATAACAATGAAGGGATAGTATATAGACAAGGGTGTTGATGTAACACCCGTGAGAGGGGCAAAAGGCTAAATATAAATCCAAAGTTGGAACACTCAGGGGTAGGGCATTGTAAAACAAAAATAAAAATGGTTGGAGTGCCCAAGTTTAGATTTGCCGTTGATTCCATGAAGTACCGGAAGTTAGGTTTTAGAACGTTAAATACTGTGTGATTCAACATGGCGCCCGAGGGGTTTAATATGATGAGGTACGGAACAGTACCAAATAGTTTATTTGTGTGAGTGTCAGGGTTGACTAAAATGCCTTGGAAATCGGAAGTAGGAGGCGACTAGTATGTGTCTATCTATTTTGTGGACCGATGTGAGATTGTCCGTTGTGTTAACTGGACGAGTAGGCCTATTCACCTTCGGTTATTTGTCAATGTCAAATAAGAGGCTTCTTATCGACACGATCGGCTCTGGATCAGTTTGATTCTACGTATCTCTCGTAGCTGGGAGAAAAAAGATTTTTTAGCCGAGAGAATATCTTCCGTCCAAATAGTGGTTGATTCCGAGGCAAGGGAAGGAATCACGACCGACCGGTCTGGTCAACAAAATTTGCCATAACGAGATCGTAAGCAGAGAGTGAGATAAAAGAAGAGATAATAGTGGCTATGAAGACCTGGTTATCCCGAATGTCAGTGACTAGTTTCGTTCGTATTGAACTCATCAGACTGGACTGATAGGACTCACGTGTTGGGCGTTTTTATTTATACTATTCCGAAACCCCGGTGGGGTTTCTATGGTTACTAATTGGCGGGGTTACCGGGGTTAACCCCTTGGCGGGGTTTGCGAATATTTTACCGGGGTCGGCAGCTCGCTTACCGGGGTTTGTACAGAGGTTTGACAAAATGGCGGGGTGCCAAATTTGTTACCGGGGTCGCTAGCTCGCTTACCGGGGTTGTACTGATCGTATAGATTGAAGTGCTAGTGTCCATAATTTTGCTAACTAGGATGCCTTGGGTTGGTTTGTAACATTGTTACTTGTCATAACAATGAAGGGATAGTATATAGACAAGGGTGTTGATGTAACACCCGTGAGAGGGGCAAAAGGCTAAATATAAATCCAAAGTTGGAACACTCAGGGGTAGGGCATTGTAAAACAAAAATAAAAATGGTTGGAGTGCCCAAGTTTAGATTTGCCGTTGATTCCATGAAGTACCGGAAGTTAGGTTTTAGAACGTTAAATACTGTGTGATTCAACATGGCGCCCGAGGGGTTTAATATGATGAGGTACGGAACAGTACCAAATAGTTTATTTGTGTGAGTGTCAGGGTTGACTAAAATGCCTTGGAAATCGGAAGTAGGAGGCGACTAGTATGTGTCTATCTATTTTGTGGACCGATGTGAGATTGTCCGTTGTGTTAACTGGACGAGTAGGCCTATTCACCTTCGGTTATTTGTCAATGTCAAATAAGAGGCTTCTTATCGACACGATCGGCTCTGGATCAGTTTGATTCTACGTATCTCTCGTAGCTGGGAGAAAAAAGATTTTTTAGCCGAGAGAATATCTTCCGTCCAAATAGTGGTTGATTCCGAGGCAAGGGAAGGAATCACGACCGACCGGTCTGGTCAACAAAATTTGCCATAACGAGATCGTAAGCAGAGAGTGAGATAAAAGAAGAGATAATAGTGGCTATGAAGACCTGGTTATCCCGAATGTCAGTGACTAGTTTCGTTCGTATTGAACTCATCAGACTGGACTGATAGGACTCACGTGTTGGGCGTTTTTATTTATACTATTCCGAAACCCCGGTGGGGTTTCTATGGTTACTAATTGGCGGGGTTACCGGGGTTAACCCCTTGGCGGGGTTTGCGAATATTTTACCGGGGTCGGCAGCTCGCTTACCGGGGTTTGTACAGAGGTTTGACAAAATGGCGGGGTGCCAAATTTGTTACCGGGGTCGCTAGCTCGCTTACCGGGGTTGTACTGATCGTATAGATTGAAGTGCTAGTGTCCATAATTTTGCTAACTAGGATGCCTTGGGTTGGTTTGTAACATTGTTACTTGTCATAACAATGAAGGGATAGTATATAGACAAGGGTGTTGATGTAACACCCGTGAGAGGGGCAAAAGGCTAAATATAAATCCAAAGTTGGAACACTCAGGGGTAGGGCATTGTAAAACAAAAATAAAAATGGTTGGAGTGCCCAAGTTTAGATTTGCCGTTGATTCCATGAAGTACCGGAAGTTAGGTTTTAGAACGTTAAATACTGTGTGATTCAACATGGCGCCCGAGGGGTTTAATATGATGAGGTACGGAACAGTACCAAATAGTTTATTTGTGTGAGTGTCAGGGTTGACTAAAATGCCTTGGAAATCGGAAGTAGGAGGCGACTAGTATGTGTCTATCTATTTTGTGGACCGATGTGAGATTGTCCGTTGTGTTAACTGGACGAGTAGGCCTATTCACCTTCGGTTATTTGTCAATGTCAAATAAGAGGCTTCTTATCGACACGATCGGCTCTGGATCAGTTTGATTCTACGTATCTCTCGTAGCTGGGAGAAAAAAGATTTTTTAGCCGAGAGAATATCTTCCGTCCAAATAGTGGTTGATTCCGAGGCAAGGGAAGGAATCACGACCGACCGGTCTGGTCAACAAAATTTGCCATAACGAGATCGTAAGCAGAGAGTGAGATAAAAGAAGAGATAATAGTGGCTATGAAGACCTGGTTATCCCGAATGTCAGTGACTAGTTTCGTTCGTATTGAACTCATCAGACTGGACTGATAGGACTCACGTGTTGGGCGTTTTTATTTATACTATTCCGAAACCCCGGTGGGGTTTCTATGGTTACTAATTGGCGGGGTTACCGGGGTTAACCCCTTGGCGGGGTTTGCGAATATTTTACCGGGGTCGGCAGCTCGCTTACCGGGGTTTGTACAGAGGTTTGACAAAATGGCGGGGTGCCAAATTTGTTACCGGGGTCGCTAGCTCGCTTACCGGGGTTGTACTGATCGTATAGATTGAAGTGCTAGTGTCCATAATTTTGCTAACTAGGATGCCTTGGGTTGGTTTGTAACATTGTTACTTGTCATAACAATGAAGGGATAGTATATAGACAAGGGTGTTGATGTAACACCCGTGAGAGGGGCAAAAGGCTAAATATAAATCCAAAGTTGGAACACTCAGGGGTAGGGCATTGTAAAACAAAAATAAAAATGGTTGGAGTGCCCAAGTTTAGATTTGCCGTTGATTCCATGAAGTACCGGAAGTTAGGTTTTAGAACGTTAAATACTGTGTGATTCAACATGGCGCCCGAGGGGTTTAATATGATGAGGTACGGAACAGTACCAAATAGTTTATTTGTGTGAGTGTCAGGGTTGACTAAAATGCCTTGGAAATCGGAAGTAGGAGGCGACTAGTATGTGTCTATCTATTTTGTGGACCGATGTGAGATTGTCCGTTGTGTTAACTGGACGAGTAGGCCTATTCACCTTCGGTTATTTGTCAATGTCAAATAAGAGGCTTCTTATCGACACGATCGGCTCTGGATCAGTTTGATTCTACGTATCTCTCGTAGCTGGGAGAAAAAAGATTTTTTAGCCGAGAGAATATCTTCCGTCCAAATAGTGGTTGATTCCGAGGCAAGGGAAGGAATCACGACCGACCGGTCTGGTCAACAAAATTTGCCATAACGAGATCGTAAGCAGAGAGTGAGATAAAAGAAGAGATAATAGTGGCTATGAAGACCTGGTTATCCCGAATGTCAGTGACTAGTTTCGTTCGTATTGAACTCATCAGACTGGACTGATAGGACTCACGTGTTGGGCGTTTTTATTTATACTATTCCGAAACCCCGGTGGGGTTTCTATGGTTACTAATTGGCGGGGTTACCGGGGTTAACCCCTTGGCGGGGTTTGCGAATATTTTACCGGGGTCGGCAGCTCGCTTACCGGGGTTTGTACAGAGGTTTGACAAAATGGCGGGGTGCCAAATTTGTTACCGGGGTCGCTAGCTCGCTTACCGGGGTTGTACTGATCGTATAGATTGAAGTGCTAGTGTCCATAATTTTGCTAACTAGGATGCCTTGGGTTGGTTTGTAACATTGTTACTTGTCATAACAATGAAGGGATAGTATATAGACAAGGGTGTTGATGTAACACCCGTGAGAGGGGCAAAAGGCTAAATATAAATCCAAAGTTGGAACACTCAGGGGTAGGGCATTGTAAAACAAAAATAAAAATGGTTGGAGTGCCCAAGTTTAGATTTGCCGTTGATTCCATGAAGTACCGGAAGTTAGGTTTTAGAACGTTAAATACTGTGTGATTCAACATGGCGCCCGAGGGGTTTAATATGATGAGGTACGGAACAGTACCAAATAGTTTATTTGTGTGAGTGTCAGGGTTGACTAAAATGCCTTGGAAATCGGAAGTAGGAGGCGACTAGTATGTGTCTATCTATTTTGTGGACCGATGTGAGATTGTCCGTTGTGTTAACTGGACGAGTAGGCCTATTCACCTTCGGTTATTTGTCAATGTCAAATAAGAGGCTTCTTATCGACACGATCGGCTCTGGATCAGTTTGATTCTACGTATCTCTCGTAGCTGGGAGAAAAAAGATTTTTTAGCCGAGAGAATATCTTCCGTCCAAATAGTGGTTGATTCCGAGGCAAGGGAAGGAATCACGACCGACCGGTCTGGTCAACAAAATTTGCCATAACGAGATCGTAAGCAGAGAGTGAGATAAAAGAAGAGATAATAGTGGCTATGAAGACCTGGTTATCCCGAATGTCAGTGACTAGTTTCGTTCGTATTGAACTCATCAGACTGGACTGATAGGACTCACGTGTTGGGCGTTTTTATTTATACTATTCCGAAACCCCGGTGGGGTTTCTATGGTTACTAATTGGCGGGGTTACCGGGGTTAACCCCTTGGCGGGGTTTGCGAATATTTTACCGGGGTCGGCAGCTCGCTTACCGGGGTTTGTACAGAGGTTTGACAAAATGGCGGGGTGCCAAATTTGTTACCGGGGTCGCTAGCTCGCTTACCGGGGTTGTACTGATCGTATAGATTGAAGTGCTAGTGTCCATAATTTTGCTAACTAGGATGCCTTGGGTTGGTTTGTAACATTGTTACTTGTCATAACAATGAAGGGATAGTATATAGACAAGGGTGTTGATGTAACACCCGTGAGAGGGGCAAAAGGCTAAATATAAATCCAAAGTTGGAACACTCAGGGGTAGGGCATTGTAAAACAAAAATAAAAATGGTTGGAGTGCCCAAGTTTAGATTTGCCGTTGATTCCATGAAGTACCGGAAGTTAGGTTTTAGAACGTTAAATACTGTGTGATTCAACATGGCGCCCGAGGGGTTTAATATGATGAGGTACGGAACAGTACCAAATAGTTTATTTGTGTGAGTGTCAGGGTTGACTAAAATGCCTTGGAAATCGGAAGTAGGAGGCGACTAGTATGTGTCTATCTATTTTGTGGACCGATGTGAGATTGTCCGTTGTGTTAACTGGACGAGTAGGCCTATTCACCTTCGGTTATTTGTCAATGTCAAATAAGAGGCTTCTTATCGACACGATCGGCTCTGGATCAGTTTGATTCTACGTATCTCTCGTAGCTGGGAGAAAAAAGATTTTTTAGCCGAGAGAATATCTTCCGTCCAAATAGTGGTTGATTCCGAGGCAAGGGAAGGAATCACGACCGACCGGTCTGGTCAACAAAATTTGCCATAACGAGATCGTAAGCAGAGAGTGAGATAAAAGAAGAGATAATAGTGGCTATGAAGACCTGGTTATCCCGAATGTCAGTGACTAGTTTCGTTCGTATTGAACTCATCAGACTGGACTGATAGGACTCACGTGTTGGGCGTTTTTATTTATACTATTCCGAAACCCCGGTGGGGTTTCTATGGTTACTAATTGGCGGGGTTACCGGGGTTAACCCCTTGGCGGGGTTTGCGAATATTTTACCGGGGTCGGCAGCTCGCTTACCGGGGTTTGTACAGAGGTTTGACAAAATGGCGGGGTGCCAAATTTGTTACCGGGGTCGCTAGCTCGCTTACCGGGGTTGTACTGATCGTATAGATTGAAGTGCTAGTGTCCATAATTTTGCTAACTAGGATGCCTTGGGTTGGTTTGTAACATTGTTACTTGTCATAACAATGAAGGGATAGTATATAGACAAGGGTGTTGATGTAACACCCGTGAGAGGGGCAAAAGGCTAAATATAAATCCAAAGTTGGAACACTCAGGGGTAGGGCATTGTAAAACAAAAATAAAAATGGTTGGAGTGCCCAAGTTTAGATTTGCCGTTGATTCCATGAAGTACCGGAAGTTAGGTTTTAGAACGTTAAATACTGTGTGATTCAACATGGCGCCCGAGGGGTTTAATATGATGAGGTACGGAACAGTACCAAATAGTTTATTTGTGTGAGTGTCAGGGTTGACTAAAATGCCTTGGAAATCGGAAGTAGGAGGCGACTAGTATGTGTCTATCTATTTTGTGGACCGATGTGAGATTGTCCGTTGTGTTAACTGGACGAGTAGGCCTATTCACCTTCGGTTATTTGTCAATGTCAAATAAGAGGCTTCTTATCGACACGATCGGCTCTGGATCAGTTTGATTCTACGTATCTCTCGTAGCTGGGAGAAAAAAGATTTTTTAGCCGAGAGAATATCTTCCGTCCAAATAGTGGTTGATTCCGAGGCAAGGGAAGGAATCACGACCGACCGGTCTGGTCAACAAAATTTGCCATAACGAGATCGTAAGCAGAGAGTGAGATAAAAGAAGAGATAATAGTGGCTATGAAGACCTGGTTATCCCGAATGTCAGTGACTAGTTTCGTTCGTATTGAACTCATCAGACTGGACTGATAGGACTCACGTGTTGGGCGTTTTTATTTATACTATTCCGAAACCCCGGTGGGGTTTCTATGGTTACTAATTGGCGGGGTTACCGGGGTTAACCCCTTGGCGGGGTTTGCGAATATTTTACCGGGGTCGGCAGCTCGCTTACCGGGGTTTGTACAGAGGTTTGACAAAATGGCGGGGTGCCAAATTTGTTACCGGGGTCGCTAGCTCGCTTACCGGGGTTGTACTGATCGTATAGATTGAAGTGCTAGTGTCCATAATTTTGCTAACTAGGATGCCTTGGGTTGGTTTGTAACATTGTTACTTGTCATAACAATGAAGGGATAGTATATAGACAAGGGTGTTGATGTAACACCCGTGAGAGGGGCAAAAGGCTAAATATAAATCCAAAGTTGGAACACTCAGGGGTAGGGCATTGTAAAACAAAAATAAAAATGGTTGGAGTGCCCAAGTTTAGATTTGCCGTTGATTCCATGAAGTACCGGAAGTTAGGTTTTAGAACGTTAAATACTGTGTGATTCAACATGGCGCCCGAGGGGTTTAATATGATGAGGTACGGAACAGTACCAAATAGTTTATTTGTGTGAGTGTCAGGGTTGACTAAAATGCCTTGGAAATCGGAAGTAGGAGGCGACTAGTATGTGTCTATCTATTTTGTGGACCGATGTGAGATTGTCCGTTGTGTTAACTGGACGAGTAGGCCTATTCACCTTCGGTTATTTGTCAATGTCAAATAAGAGGCTTCTTATCGACACGATCGGCTCTGGATCAGTTTGATTCTACGTATCTCTCGTAGCTGGGAGAAAAAAGATTTTTTAGCCGAGAGAATATCTTCCGTCCAAATAGTGGTTGATTCCGAGGCAAGGGAAGGAATCACGACCGACCGGTCTGGTCAACAAAATTTGCCATAACGAGATCGTAAGCAGAGAGTGAGATAAAAGAAGAGATAATAGTGGCTATGAAGACCTGGTTATCCCGAATGTCAGTGACTAGTTTCGTTCGTATTGAACTCATCAGACTGGACTGATAGGACTCACGTGTTGGGCGTTTTTATTTATACTATTCCGAAACCCCGGTGGGGTTTCTATGGTTACTAATTGGCGGGGTTACCGGGGTTAACCCCTTGGCGGGGTTTGCGAATATTTTACCGGGGTCGGCAGCTCGCTTACCGGGGTTTGTACAGAGGTTTGACAAAATGGCGGGGTGCCAAATTTGTTACCGGGGTCGCTAGCTCGCTTACCGGGGTTGTACTGATCGTATAGATTGAAGTGCTAGTGTCCATAATTTTGCTAACTAGGATGCCTTGGGTTGGTTTGTAACATTGTTACTTGTCATAACAATGAAGGGATAGTATATAGACAAGGGTGTTGATGTAACACCCGTGAGAGGGGCAAAAGGCTAAATATAAATCCAAAGTTGGAACACTCAGGGGTAGGGCATTGTAAAACAAAAATAAAAATGGTTGGAGTGCCCAAGTTTAGATTTGCCGTTGATTCCATGAAGTACCGGAAGTTAGGTTTTAGAACGTTAAATACTGTGTGATTCAACATGGCGCCCGAGGGGTTTAATATGATGAGGTACGGAACAGTACCAAATAGTTTATTTGTGTGAGTGTCAGGGTTGACTAAAATGCCTTGGAAATCGGAAGTAGGAGGCGACTAGTATGTGTCTATCTATTTTGTGGACCGATGTGAGATTGTCCGTTGTGTTAACTGGACGAGTAGGCCTATTCACCTTCGGTTATTTGTCAATGTCAAATAAGAGGCTTCTTATCGACACGATCGGCTCTGGATCAGTTTGATTCTACGTATCTCTCGTAGCTGGGAGAAAAAAGATTTTTTAGCCGAGAGAATATCTTCCGTCCAAATAGTGGTTGATTCCGAGGCAAGGGAAGGAATCACGACCGACCGGTCTGGTCAACAAAATTTGCCATAACGAGATCGTAAGCAGAGAGTGAGATAAAAGAAGAGATAATAGTGGCTATGAAGACCTGGTTATCCCGAATGTCAGTGACTAGTTTCGTTCGTATTGAACTCATCAGACTGGACTGATAGGACTCACGTGTTGGGCGTTTTTATTTATACTATTCCGAAACCCCGGTGGGGTTTCTATGGTTACTAATTGGCGGGGTTACCGGGGTTAACCCCTTGGCGGGGTTTGCGAATATTTTACCGGGGTCGGCAGCTCGCTTACCGGGGTTTGTACAGAGGTTTGACAAAATGGCGGGGTGCCAAATTTGTTACCGGGGTCGCTAGCTCGCTTACCGGGGTTGTACTGATCGTATAGATTGAAGTGCTAGTGTCCATAATTTTGCTAACTAGGATGCCTTGGGTTGGTTTGTAACATTGTTACTTGTCATAACAATGAAGGGATAGTATATAGACAAGGGTGTTGATGTAACACCCGTGAGAGGGGCAAAAGGCTAAATATAAATCCAAAGTTGGAACACTCAGGGGTAGGGCATTGTAAAACAAAAATAAAAATGGTTGGAGTGCCCAAGTTTAGATTTGCCGTTGATTCCATGAAGTACCGGAAGTTAGGTTTTAGAACGTTAAATACTGTGTGATTCAACATGGCGCCCGAGGGGTTTAATATGATGAGGTACGGAACAGTACCAAATAGGTAAGCGAGCTAGCGACCCCGGTAACAAATTTGGCACCCCGCCATTTTGTCAAACCTCTGTACAAACCCCGGTAAGCGAGCTGCCGACCCCGGTAAAATATTCGCAAACCCCGCCAAGGGGTTAACCCCGGTAACCCCGCCAATTAGTAACCATAGAAACCCCACCGGGGTTTCGGAATAGTATAAATAAAAACGCCCAACACGTGAGTCCTATCAGTCCAGTCTGATGAGTTCAATACGAACGAAACTAGTCACTGACATTCGGGATAACCAGGTCTTCATAGCCACTATTATCTCTTCTTTTATCTCACTCTCTGCTTACGATCTCGTTATGGCAAATTTTGTTGACCAGACCGGTCGGTCGTGATTCCTTCCCTTGCCTCGGAATCAACCACTATTTGGACGGAAGATATTCTCTCGGCTAAAAAATCTTTTTTCTCCCAGCTACGAGAGATACGTAGAATCAAACTGATCCAGAGCCGATCGTGTCGATAAGAAGCCTCTTATTTGACATTGACAAATAACCGAAGGTGAATAGGCCTACTCGTCCAGTTAACACAACGGACAATCTCACATCGGTCCACAAAATAGATAGACACATACTAGTCGCCTCCTACTTCCGATTTCCAAGGCATTTTAGTCAACCCTGACACTCACACAAATAAACTATTTGGTACTGTTCCGTACCTCATCATATTAAACCCCTCGGGCGCCATGTTGAATCACACAGTATTTAACGTTCTAAAACCTAACTTCCGGTACTTCATGGAATCAACGGCAAATCTAAACTTGGGCACTCCAACCATTTTTATTTTTGTTTTACAATGCCCTACCCCTGAGTGTTCCAACTTTGGATTTATATTTAGCCTTTTGCCCCTCTCACGGGTGTTACATCAACACCCTTGTCTATATACTATCCCTTCATTGTTATGACAAGTAACAATGTTACAAACCAACCCAAGGCATCCTAGTTAGCAAAATTATGGACACTAGCACTTCAATCTATACGATCAGTACAACCCCGGTAAGCGAGCTAGCGACCCCGGTAACAAATTTGGCACCCCGCCATTTTGTCAAACCTCTGTACAAACCCCGGTAAGCGAGCTGCCGACCCCGGTAAAATATTCGCAAACCCCGCCAAGGGGTTAACCCCGGTAACCCCGCCAATTAGTAACCATAGAAACCCCACCGGGGTTTCGGAATAGTATAAATAAAAACGCCCAACACGTGAGTCCTATCAGTCCAGTCTGATGAGTTCAATACGAACGAAACTAGTCACTGACATTCGGGATAACCAGGTCTTCATAGCCACTATTATCTCTTCTTATATTTACTTAAAGCTCCAATAGCATTTTTTTAAGTTATATTTTTAAAATGTATTAAAATAAAGCCCAAAAATAGATTGAACCTATAAACAGTCCTACCTTGTTAAAGAATAATCCTATTAATCCTATAATTCAGTACTGCCAGTTGAGAAATTGGCAAAAATATCATTTTCAACTTCAAATTCAAACGTTTGAAGATGGGCGTCCATGGAGAGGAATGGGAAAACAAGGGAGGTAATTGAGTAACTATTTCCTCAATCACCCTGTGTCACCCTTTATAATGCCCAAAAAATTTTGCCCAGGACCGTATAATAGTGAGTTGACAACCTTTTGAGCAAAAGACATAGAAATAATTATGTTTTGACTTTCTTAGAAAATGTGAAATTGGAACTTTAAAGGGACAATCCCGATAAGAACAGAAATTAAAAATTAAAATCCTAGTATTTATGAAATTTATGGACCAGAATATAGTGGCATGGTGTATTTACCTTGTCTCAAAATTTCAGCTCAAAATATTGAGTCGTTTGGACGTGAACGTCAACACTGCTTATCCGGACACGTAACCCTTTTAAGATTTCGGGTCAATTTTTTCATTGGGTGACCTGATAATCGATTAATGTTTCTTGAGGGGCCTATACAGTGAATGACCAATGCCCTGTACTTGATAACAAAAGGTAAATTTCACCTACATGTTATTTTTTATAGAAAAAAGTCTGGTTTTATCCAGATACTGTATAATAAAACGTTCTCCATCTCCAGATGAAGACTGTCAGGTTTAAGTTATTTACAAGCGTATCACAAATACCGGGTTAGTAGGTGGGCCTTAGGTAATGGATTTTAAAGGATTTTAACACAAAATTAAGCAGTTTTATTCCCCAAAAAGTTATCGGGATTGGCACTTTAAACAGGCATTATTCAAGAGCTTAATCTACTTATTGCAAATCTTTCTTTAGGCCTGAAATGTTGTCTTAATTATTAATTAGACATTAATTAGGTTATCTGGGCCTTAATCAACTCTTGATGTCAACGCTAGCTTGCGATATTTACTTGATTAGAATCCGATCTACTGCTGAATACTCATTCATGATTAAATCAATAAATGGATAATCAAGACTATGTTTTTATTGTACCGACTTGATGATCGAGGCTAGGACTAAAATTCAATTGCTAAATTCTCGATTATTATCTAGTCTTTAATTATTATAGTGAGAACTGCCAGCTCTTTATCTAATCTCCCATAATTTATCTTTAATATTAGTTTTGCATTTTTTATATTTTGTAGAAAGATTTAGAGTGTGTAAAAGAGATTATATCATATTTAGTTGATAAATGTCGGACGAGTAATCTCGGAGAAGATGGAAATAAAATAATTGACATCGTAAACAGCGAGAATGTTCAAGTCGGGTTTCTCATCAGTGAAAGGTTTTTAAATATACCAATAGAAATAGCAGCACCATCATATGAATCTTTAAGGTAAACTTGTATTAATTCGACTAATCCTTATCCTCATACTGCATAAGAATTAGGGGGGTGGATGGCTGAATGGTTAGCAGGGTGTTAAGTGTTGTGGTTTCGAATCCCTGGTTGTACGTGACGAGGAGTAGGGTCGCCTGTCCAACCTCGTCGGTTTTTCTCCGGGTCCTCTGGTTTCCTCCCACTGGTAAAGACACCTTCGCGCTAGCAAATTATTGAAATAAAATAAACCATATTTTAATCCAGAAATGACCTAGTTTGTATTCTTTCGTGTCTCTTGCACAAGTATTTTGTTGAGAAAACTTTACACCTCATACTAGTATATGCTTTATTGTGTTGGTCGGGGAGACACAGTGGTTTTGTAAGCAAACGCTGGCTCTCTAACCACAATGTCTTGGTGATAGCTGAGATACCTCCTTAGTATTGACCAATGTGGTTTCCCCATGTCAGTGGTGCCAGTCAGTTTGCGAGACAAGGACAGTGTCTAGTAGTTAGGATGGGACGAAAAAACATTTTGTGTACACATTGGTCTGCATGTAAAAGAAACCATGAAATATGAAATAAGAGGCCTTAGTGCGAACCATTCAAGTCAAAATCTCCTTCATAACAAACTGTATGGTTTATACTTGTCTTCATTATACCAGTCACAGCAGAACAGTAGGACGTTAAACCCCTTTTATTATCTTGAATAATTAATCTACCATATGATTCAAGATATATTGTGTTTATATTTATAGGAAAGATATGATGAAAGCTGTGAATAAGAAGATGAAATATGATTTTGGTTATTATATTTTAATCAGTAAATCGTATCGAGCTAAGATGGAGGCGTCCGGGGATGGGGGAAATAAATTAGGCAATCAGTTATTTTATAGCAATCCAGAAGATGAAATATTATCAGAGGTTAGTTTTTGTTCTTCTTCCTTTAATATCAGAAAATCTTATCCAGACTCATCTCTTTCAGTCCGTCAACATTCATTTTAAGCACAATGGGGATCACATTGATTGGGTGGGTGCAACTCTATCCCTGTATCAGGAGTTTTCAGTCTGGTTTTGCCCTTGTCAGTGATTCATGGTCCAGGGCCTAGCAAGGTATAATTGCTTATTCCTTATT
Organism: Patella caerulea; assembly: GCA_036850965.1. Classification (NCBI taxonomy): domain Eukaryota; kingdom Metazoa; phylum Mollusca; class Gastropoda; family Patellidae; genus Patella; species Patella caerulea. The sequence continues at coordinate 50,008,334 of JAZGQO010000011.1, forward strand.
AATGTGCACATAAAAGACCTCTTGACAAAATTGCCATTATGCATCTTCTTTGGATGGATTAGTGCAGAAAATTAGGAATCCAACGACGGACCTTTATCTTACTATCTCTTACTTTGCATGAACAATATCGAATGTCCATAGAATGACAACAATATTGTGTTGAGCAGTTGTTAAACCCAACCCATTCCATGTATATTTGTTCTATCTTGTAGTTAGTTAGGTGTATGTTGTAGTTAGGTGTATATCTTGTAGTTAAATGTATCTTGTAGTTAGGTGTATGTTGTATTTAAGTGTATATTTGTTCTATATTGTAGTTAAATGTATCTTGTAGTTAAAGATACATTATATAAAATTTAGATAAAGAACTAGCTGTTCTTGCTATAATAGGTCAAAAGTAGAAAATGTAGAATGAATAATTTGAACATTTCATTCAAATTACTCTATTGCAAGCAAAGATATTAGCCTTTGAAGGATTGACAGTTGACAGAGGTGTGCAGTAATTTCAACCACGGTACTGGTTGATGAAAGCTATGTCTCGGTCCTCCATATTTGATTAAATCAAAGGATCGCTGAACCATTCTAATCTGTTTAATATCAGAGAAATCTGATGCCATCAAGAGATGATTAAGGCCTGGATTAGTTAATTAATGTCTAATTAATATTTTAGAAAACATTTAAGGCCTAAAGAAATAGGCAGATTTAGCTCTTGCATAATGCATGTTTGTGTATATGTGTTCTGTCTTGTATTTAAGTGTATCTTGTATTTAAGTGTATATTGTAGTTAAGTGTATCTTGTAGTTAAGTATGTATTTGTTGTATCTTGTAGTTAAGTGATATAAAAGTGAGTTATAGTGTGGCAGCTGATCGAGATGATGTAGTGAGTGGTAGCTGGGATGACGAGGACAGTATGGAAGCCATGAGAACAGTCATGGTGTTTACAGCTGATAAATATGACTCCATTATACAGACTTTAAAATCACAACTTGGGCAGACGTAAAATAAAATCAGTTTTATAAATAATGTGCTTGTTTTCTTGTTGTGTTGTTTATGATTAGTTGAGCTACAGGAGACCACATACAATGACAATAGTGACTCAGTAAGAGAGTGTGTGAGAGAGAAATGGGGTTTACTTCCCCAACTGAGAGTGTTCCTCTCAAGATTTTTACGGGGGTTTGGATAGGGGAATGGTGAGGGCTGTATCATTAAGTCAACTGGTGTGGTTTCGATTCCCCAGTTGTACATGGCAAGGAGTTGTCGGAGTGCCTATCATGAACAGCTGTTTAGTTGTTTGGATAGGACAAAAAACCGAGGTCCCACGTCTTTATTGGATATAAGAGTAGGTTGTTGTGCTGCTGTCCGACCAAAATGTCCCTCATAGCACACTTGTATGGCGTATGCCCGTCTTCATTAGCCGAGTTCGGAGCAGAACAGTAGGAGTTAAACCCCATTTCATTTCGGTAATCCCATGCTTCACACAGGTAAATGCCCTCCTTGTGCCCATATTAGCACACTAAGTTTAAATCCAGGGTAGTGTCCGAGTAATGGATCAATCCGATCAAGTAAGCACATGGTCCATTTCCCTTGGCCACAATACATGACTCGTGCACGTAACCTCTTTATATAAGAAGAGCAGGGTTAACTTTCAGACATGTTCAAACGGTAGGGATGACACCATCCATGGGTTCCAATGGGAACGTCATATCCACAGCCCCTCGGCTAAAAAAGACTTCGAAATAGACATCATTCGGACATCATTTAGACACCATTTGGATTAGAAGGCCCCGTAAAATCGTAGGAAAGCCATATGATGTTGTGGGGTTACTGGGGTACCGTCAGTAAACTTGTCCGATGAAATGGTTGGATCGAGAGTTAGAGAGAATGATGTTAATGATAATCTATGCTTGTAAACACGTGTGTAGTATGTTGTATATAACCTTTGTATTAAGGATGATGTATTCAATATAAACCTAGTTAACCGTGAACAGTGTCCCAGTGGTAATTGATCTTGGTGTCACCCAAGTATCACGGACCCTATACACAACGTGGAAGAAAGTCATAAATCAACTATTTAACGACACCGTAGTGTCACTGCTTAATTTGTCTACGATATCACCCTAGGTGGAAGTGGACGTTAAACCCTAGAAACGAACTAACGAACGATCACAGCTTAATCTGTGAAAAGGATAGCCCCGCCCCCCCCCATCTCCCTCTATCTCTCCCTCTCTCCTCTCTTATACACAGTGTTTGATGCCATGCGGCGAAGAATCCTATTGCTTTTCAGCGATTTCTGATAATTACTGCCAGAGTTGTGGCCCCTTGATCACATCAAAAAATCTTGTGGACGCCCTAGAGGCCAAAGTTAATATCCGATTGACTTTAAATTTATACACAGTGTTTAAGGTCATGAGAAGAAGAAGCTTATTGATTTTCAGCGATTTCGGATAATTAGTGCCAAAGTTATGACCCTTGATCACCTCAAAAAATCTTGTGGACACTCTAGAGGCCAAAGTTATCATCCAATTGACTTCAGATTGATATACAGAGTTTAAATGTCTTGAGACGAACGTGTATACCACTGGGTGGGCTACTCTACAGGTGGATATTATTTGTCCCCGAGGTAGCCTGAAACCCAGTAGCTTTGTAGTTACATGTTAAGTACAAATAACCAAAATATGGTTTGGATTGTTCGTACTTGGTTTTATTTGATATTGATTTTCAATGAATTTTGAACAGCTGAATCCGTGATTTTAAATGTTTCGTATACTAAGCGTATTTTCTGATAATGACTTAATGAGTTGTTACTCTTAATCAGATTTTAGTGTAGGCTATTATAAATGTTTCTTTACCGTAAAAAGTAAGGATATGCGACAACTCTTGTTGACTGTCGGACGATTTAGCTGCTGTGGGCGTATGTTTCGTTGCCTGGCAACCTTTCTTTGTATATTATATTTATCTCATAATTCTTGTTTTACTGTATTAGCTTGATAACGCCGAGAGAATACTTTTCTAATCGTCGCCTAAATAAATTAAGTAGCTGTTATTCCATTGTGTATAATTCAATATTCATTTTGTGAATTTCCACCGTAAGAGATATTGCGCAACAGACGACATAATAGATCGGTTCCTTTAAAGTTCCAATAGCATTTTTTTAAGTTATATTTTTAAAATTTATTAAAATAAAGCCCCAAAATAGATTGAACCTATAAACAGTCCTACCTTGTTAAAGAATAATCCTATTAATCCTATAATTCACTATTGCCAGTTGAGAAATTGGCAAAAATATCATTTTCAACTTCAAATTCAAACGTTTGAAGATGGTCGTCCATTGAGAAGAATGGGAAAACAAGGGAGGTAATTGAGTAACTATTTCCTCAATCAACCAGTGTCACCCTTTCTAACCCCCCCAAAATTTTGTCCATGATCGTATAATAGTGAGTTGACAACCTTTTGAGCAAAAAACATAGAAATAATTATATTTTGACTTTCTTAGAAAAAGTGAAATTGGAACTTTAATAGTGTCGCCGTTTGTACGGTGAAGCTGTTAATGTGAAATTGTTGGTTTGAATTCACCGGGAAACAAAATAAAATCATGCGGAAGCAAAATAAAATCGGAGTAACAAACTCAGATGGTTAGTACACATTTTAAATAATTTTGCAAAAATTATTATAATTAAAGAAGAATATTGGGGAACTGACTAGGACATTGTTATAGCCTAACATATGTGAGAGAGGGAGAGAGAAATGGGGTTTAACGTCCACACAACACAAACTAGGTCATTTCGGGACTAACATATGGTTTAATTTTATTTCAATAATTCGCTTGTGCGTAGGGGTCTTTAGCAGTGGGAGGAAACCGGAGTGCCCGGCCCTAACATATGTATACATTATGGGAGATTAGATAACGTGTTGGCAGTTCTCACTATAATATTTAAACCTAGATAATCCACTATGAAGCGATAGTAATTGAAATTTCCGCCTAGTCTCGGTCATCATTACTAAACTCAGTACGATAAAAAAAAAATCATAGTCCCGATTATCCATTTATTGATTTAATCGTGAAGTGAAGAGAGTGGGCGTTAAACAAACAAACTCTCTCTCTCTCTCTCTCTCTCGCTCGCTCGCTCGCTCGCTCTCTCATCGATATTTGTCGATTTCAATAAATAATAATGTTGTCATTATATCATGAAAATATCGGATCAAATATTTAAGTCATAATGCACATCCGTAACAACCATGGGGGTTGGGATGGTCTAGTAGTCTAGAGTGTCGGGTCTCGCGGCTGTGGTTTCGATAAATGGTGTAAGCGTGTGTGTCTTGGAGATAGGAGTCCCATTCAACCCCACAGATACCCCGGTTTTCTCCCACAGGAAAGACACCTAAGATAATAAAAATGAAAAAGTAAGACTTGTCTGCGATATTACTTTCGGTAGAAAAGGACGTTAAACAACCGCTTTAACCAGTACACGCGTCGTGTATTTCTAAGCATGGTTGAATCACAAACGAGAAAAAAATGATAAAAACACCTAAACATGCGTAAACGAGCGCCGTTCTATTTGGATTGTTTACATATTGCACACAACAGAATTGTATGGAAATAATAGAGAGTGATTACAATACATAAAACTTTGTTGTATTATACCATATATATTCATATTTTAAGGTTCCAATGAAAAGAGTCACACAAAAAAGGTGCAAAATAATGATCATCTCTATAATTAGCACGTGTCACACGTGTCCCTTCTTTCAATAAATACCTATACAGGCGCAGATCCGGGGGGGGGGGCAGGGGGCCGTGCCCCGTCAGCCCCAGTGACATAATTGATTTTCATTTTCGTTTGCTTTGTTACTTTGTTGTAGTTCACATATCTGTTCTTTAATATATGATATTAACATGATTTACTTGGCCAAACAGTCCACGGTTGCAACATATTAAGCTTTGCTCCAATGTATGCACCCCCCACTCGACAAAATCCTGGATCCGGGCCTGCTATATGTGTCAAGATATTGCGTAACTTTCTGTATTTTGCCACTGTCTTTACGTTGTTGCTCATGGAATATTCCCGGGAAGATTTTGTATTCAAACGAAAAATGAATAATGAGTGATATAGGGACTACATTAAATAATATACAAGAATTCGTGATCTATTTTAATCTCTCAATAACATATCAATACAATAAAACAGACAATAAATAAATGCGACATAATAACAACAAACAAAGAGCACGGTATCTTTTATTCACTTTCCCTCTGATCTTTAAAAACAAAACGTGAAATTGAAATGAAATGGGTAAATCGCATGCCTACTTGAAAAGCATGTTCCAGCAACCTAAAAACTTTAACTATTCGACTAAACGCTCCATCATGGGTGTACAAACAGACAGTGGCGTCAATAACGACTTGAAGCTCGTCGTCGGATATTTTGCGAGGCTAAAAACAAGACAATCGTCAAGCTAAACGTGATTATTGCTTGCTGAAACTTGGCGAATGTAGTGTAAAGCAAGTCTGACACTTGCACGATTCCGTGGCACGCATTGGCACGACCCGAATCGGCACGATACCGTCCGATTTGCGCAAACTCGTCGTGCCAATGCGGGAAGTGCGTAAACAATGCGCAAACTATGTGTGAACTCGTCGTGCCAGTTCGTGTCAATGTGGACACTGATGGGCACGACAAAATCGTGGCCAAAAGTCGTGCAAGTGTCAGCCTGGCTTAAGACTATGGTCTTTAAGACCATATTGTGTCTCTGGGAAAATTATCAAAACAACTATTTTTATAAAGTCAAATTCACATGTACCTAGTGCACGTGAATTAAAAGCTACACATAAAAAACAAGTGATGTTTTGGTCAAATCCTAACCACTGTCAAAATATTCGTCAAGTTCTTCCTGTTATTTGACCTATGGTTGGAAAACCATATAAGGTGTATCACATCATTTTAGTGGTGGGAAATATAAGGCTTTATTCCATATTTGGAATGGAATTTAGGGTCAAATAAATCCCCTTAAACCCCCTTTGTTGGTTAATTAGTCATGGCCGGGTGGACCTAGACTCTAAACAATAGATGTGCAGGGGCGTTTTAAGGTTTATCATGGCGGAGGCTATACTAATGTAATGACCCTCTTTCGCGGGGATCCGGGGGGGGGGGGGCTGTTTTGATTGAAGATTCTCATACCAGTGCAATGACTGCATTCTCATTCAGTAGTGGATTCGACAGTAACAGTGTAAAGAAAACGATCGACTCGGACCCGGGGGCCCTTTCCCATGGCCAGAGGGGCCCTTTTGTCAGACGAGGGGGCCTTTTGTCTGACTTTAGGGCCCTCCCTAACTAGGGTACGGTTCATTTTTCTCATCGGTTTTAGCATTTTTCTCCCGTTTTATTTGTTCAACTTCTTTGATTTTTTTCGCGAGGAGGCTGGCGCCTCCAGCGCCTCAGCTATAAAACACCTTTGTAGATGTGGGGAAAGTGAGGTGTCCCCATTACAACAGCTAAGTGCATATACACTCTGTCTAAGTCAATTACAAACAGCCAAGTGTCTATACACCCCTCCTAAGTCAATTACAACAACTTGAATAATGAATAGAGGCAATCAAGGTGCTATGCTGCATTATGCGGGTAGTGCGATCCCTTAGCAAGATGTTTAGAATATAAATAAAAAAAATAACAAAAAAATAATTCTTAATGATTTTCTTTCAGTTAAGGATCCACAAGGATATCCCCCACAACGAGGATATCCCCCACAACGAGGAAATCCCCCGCAACGAGGATATCCCCCACAACGAGGATATCCCCCGCAACAAGGATATCCCCCACAGCCAGGAAATCATCCACAACAAGGACATGCACCGCAATATGCTCATAAGCAAGGATATCCCCCGAAACAAGGAAATCCATCGCAATATGCCCACCAGCAAGGATATCCCCAACAACCAGGATATTTTCAAGGGCAATACCCAGCCGGTAGCAATGTTATTGTAAGTATGCATTATATAGTATTTATATATCTACTTTCATTTTGCTGGGTTATACTTTATCATAAAAATGCAGTCATTTGTTCCGAACTGGGGGAATAGGTAGCTGATATCTGATTTAGATCAAAGTGGAAATGAATTGGGTTTAACGTCCTACTGTTTTACTCCTACTGGGCTAAAGGAAACGGGCATACGCCATACCGTGTGCTATGAGGGAAATTTTGCCCGGACAGCTGGCTTACTCTTACATCGAATTCCAACTGTTACGGGATATTTAATGTGCACGCCGATGTATACACGGGACCTCGGTTTTTCGTCGCACTCGAACGACAAGACAGCTGTCTTTGTGAGGCCCTCCGTTATGCATCACTGGGGAACCATGCCAGAAAATCTGAATGAACTTTCTCAACCAACGCAGGAAAAACACTCGACCACAAGGCTAGCGAGCTAGCGTCTTACCCATTAAGCCACCGTGCCCCCCACCCCGATCAAAGTGGAGCAGATTCTGATGATCATTAGAATGATACTAAATTATTTATTTGACCGGAGATTTATTTTTGTTTCAGGTAACACAGCCACAGAGGTCAAACCTCTCGGTGACGAAGCCCCGTGATTATCTGGGGTTCTCCATCTTTGTCAGTCTCTGCTGTTGCTGGCCAATTGGTATAGTAGCAATAATTTATTCATGTGAGGTAGGTGTTGTCATATATTCCGTTACTAAACCAACTTATTCATATTGGTATTAAGAAATAGTGGTCTGAATCCTTCTTGAGTTCTTTGTGTGAATGGAGTTACTTCCCTGGATTAATAAAAGGTTGTGATCCTAGCACTCGACAAACTTCAACAGGTTCCAGTACCCTACATCTGATTTAGTTGACAACATGGAATTGTGACATCATATCAACGTCCTTAAATGGAAGTCCTAAAATCGATACCAAGTTATTTGTCAATCAATCTAATTAAAATACAGATCAATATTTCTTTACGTTTATTTTAATACTTTCTATGGCCTGGGCTACTCAGGCGCGTATCCAGAGTGGGGGGGTGGGGTTGGGGGTCCACCCCCCCCCCCTGCTCAGCTACATAAAAAAATTAATGCCTTGCATCAATGAAATTACATCACAAAGTGATCCTACATCAGTATAAAAACGATTTCTCTGTTTAAAAAGCTCAATTTGTATGTATGCCTATGTAATTTAGAGACGATGATGGCCGATTTCCGTAACAGAAGCCTGGCAAACCCCCTCCTGCAGAAATTCCTGGATCCGCCCCTGCTACTCTACATGATGAAGATCTGATAAGTTGGGGTTCACGTCAGTGATCAAACGACCCCATGCCGCCAGACATAGATTGATCAATCAGCGCTGACGTTTCTTGTAGTTTACCCAAAGCTCGCCGTAACAGACCGTTTCTTTGGCTAATAATGCCTCACATTGACCAGTGCACGTCAATGATAACACCACTGCCTGATCCTAGTGTGGTAAAAACAAGTAAAACGAAATTTTAAACTATAAAAAACACGAAACGAAATAGGATCTGTGTTTTAATCAGATAGGGGGGTTGGGATGGCCTAGTGGAATAGAGTGCCCCGCTTCGACCTCTAGCTGGCCGGTCACCTCTGGCTTGCGGCTGTGGTTTCGATCCCTGGTGTGAGCGTATGTGGCATGGAGACAGGGCGCCTTCTTAACCTCGTGGGTTTCCTCCGGGCACTCCGGTTTCCTCCCACTGCTAAAGACCCCTATGCGCAAGCAAATTATAGAAATAAAATTGAAACCATATGTTAGTCACAAAATGTCCTAGTTTGTGTCAAGTGGACGTTAAACCCCATTTCTCTCTCTCTTTTATCAGATTGCGTGTCGATGGTATTTCAATTGTTAGAGCCTTAGTTATTTTGGCGCAGTACGTTGATCCGTCTACTCTTTGGGTTAAGCTTTGGGTTAGCAAAGTAGCACGGAAGTGGGCGGGTCAACGTACCAGGCCCACAAGTAAATGATAGCCGTAGTCTTGTAAGTAATTGCACATTTTAGAACCCATTGAGCGGTGTTTAATTTATTCCTACCATAACTCTATTTCAGTCACGTGATGCCTTTGCTGCTGGAAATGTGATCTCCGCTAAAGACAAGGGAAAAACAGCTCGTTCTTTGAATATTGTAGGCATGGTATTAGGTCTAGTTGCTCTCACTATAGCCATAGTCAGGATTATTCTTACATTGAAATCCGCAAATTTATTATGAATAATCGAATACAATACGTAGGCCTCACTGGACACTCATGATGATGACAGTGATAATGATGATGATGATGATGATGATGATGGTGATGATAATGCTAATAATAATAATAACAACAAACAAGGGGTTTAACTATGGTCTACCTTTCTGCAGGGCCTTCCTGTTGGGATAATGAAGAGGGTCATGTGCGACGCAGTGTGCTATGAGGGACATTTTTCCCGTACAGCGGCACTGTGGTCTACCCCTAATCTCTTTTATTTAATGTATTTTATTTTATATGACTTAATAAAATAATCTCCTTTCTTAGCCATAATAATATCAGATTTTATGTAAAGGAAATTATACATCTCTATGTTTGTTGGTATTTTGTATGGTATGGAGTGGGTGGGGTTTGTTTTTATTTATTTTTGGGGGTGGGGGTGGGGGTTATTTTTGTTTAATACAGCGACGAATAACAGTCGTTATATTTATGTTAAATCGTTGATAAAAATAAATATATAATTTCTTCCCCATTTTTCTTTGATAGTTTTTATATGCGTGTGCAGCAAGTTTTGTTTTTTATGATTGGTGGAAAATAACCGTGTTTTTCTATTTTTTATACGCCCACATTTTCATCTGAACGTATATTGTCATCGCCCCTCTCCGTTCGTCCGTCCACAATTATTTGTGAACACTCTACAGGTCACAGTTTTTATCCAATCCAAAGATCTCGGTACCTTTCGATATTGACATGTATCAGATTGTAACTTGATAATAATAATAAGTCCATTTATATCGCGCTTATTCCACATATAGTCGTGCTTATAGCGCTACAAAACACACAACCAGTCTTGCAGATGTTTCTCAAATAAATATGATTTCGATCTGGATTTAAAGGAGTCTAATGGTTTTCAGGTAGCGAGTTCCACAAATTGGAAGTAACGACACTAAACGAGCGAAGTCCAATGGAGCTTAGTTTATATTTTGGGACAACAAGGTTGTTCTTTGTACTTGATCTTAGTCTTGCTTTCATTTAGCTTGAGCATATTTAAGTTCATCCAAGACTTGATCTTGTGGGAACACTCTTCCAGCTGAGATAGAGTATAATAACTGAGTATCGTCAGCGTACAGATTGTGTTTCGCTTGTTCATTACTTAAGAGGTTGCCTAGCTGTGTAGTATACAGAGTAAACAGAATGGGACCAAGGACGGAACCCTGTGGTACACCATATTTTAATTCAGCTTATGAGGAGTGAGATGCACAGATAACAACAGATTGATATCGGTCGGTTAAATAAGATGCAAACCACGAGAGAATCGTACTTTCGACACCAAAGTCTCGGCTGAGGCAATTTAAGAGCAGTTTGTGATCAATGGTGTCAAATGCAGCGGAGAGGTCTAATAGTAGCAACAGAGATATGTCACCGTTATCAACTGTCCACCGAATATCACTAAGAACACGAATCAGAGCAGTTTCTGTATTGTGTTTAGGTCTGTAAGCAGACTAGTACTTGTGCAAAAGGTTATTCGAGTTTAAATGCAGCAACATTTGACATTTAATCACATTTTCAAGGACGTTTGAAATAAATGACAAATTAGACACAGGGCGGTAGTTTTTAAGGGTATTTGCATCCAGTGAGGGTATTTTCAGGAGAGGTTTTACAATTGCGTGTTTAAAACATCTTGGAAATCTTCCTGTTGACAGGCTCAAATTTATAATATCAGTGATAATCGGAGATAAGATAGGCAAAAGCTGCAACAAACTTCATGAATTATGGCCCCTGACTGTCCGAAATATCACGTTTTTAGCTTGTGAACATTGTAGAGGTCACTTTTTTCATTTTATCCGAAATGTATTGAAATGTATGGTTACAACCCAAAAGATCTTGGTTCCTTAATCTTTTCGATATTCGGGCATATCGGATCGTGGTTTTTATTCCCCTGTTGTACGTGGCAAGGAGTAGGGTCGCCTGTCCAACCTCGTGGAGTTTATCCTGGTACTCCGGTTTCCTCCCACTGCTAAAGACCCCTACGCGCAAGCGAATTATTGAAGTAAAATTAAACCATATGTTAGTCCCGAAATGACCTAGTTTGTGTCGAATGGACGTTAAACCCCATTTCTCTCTATCCCTTTCAGGCTTTATGATACAGCGCGCACGTGCTAACTATTCTGCCAACCAACCCCTTATCATTATTAAATATATTGATTAAATTATTACAATATAAAATCTATTTACTTACCTTCCAACTCGATGGATATAATTTTTCACAGTTTTAGGAAATTCAAAATTTATAACATTTGAAAAATTCTGAAAATAAATTCCTCATGATACACCATATTTTTATCATTTTGTTGCCTCTAAAACAAACAAAGAAAATATTCCTTTTATTGCTGCTAAAATATTAAAAATATTTTGATTATAAGTTTGTTAAACTCATTTGCAGCATCCGAGAAAAACTTCTTTCTCCTTTGTGTCATTGAGTAGCAGCTTTCCTGTACATATCACTGTGTCATTAAACAGGAAGTGCCAGGTTCCATCGGACAAGGGTCAAGGTCGCAGTTTTTCTTTTGATTGTACATGTACCTAATCCCTCTTCACACTGCTGTAAAGAAAGTAATTTTCTGTTCCAATCAATAACTGGTCAAAAGCCTGATTAATAACCAACAGCTAACTACGTAACAATGTCATTACACTTTAAACAATGGACCAATTATGTTTAGCATAGCATAATATTGCAGAAAAATTAATTGTGTGACAAACGAGGCTATCACAATATTAATTGTGTGACAAACGAGGCTATCACAATGGATAAAATGTAAACAATCCTGTTTGGAGTCGTAAAATACTTTAAATCAATGTCCAAAGTTTTAGGGAAGACCCCAGATTAAACGATGGGTTGTCAATGTTGCTATTCTTGGGATAGATTTGTTTGATCGGGGCGAATAGACACACACTGTATAAGTTCAAGTATCAGAAGCCAATCCAGCAAGGGTCAGAGAGAGATTTCGCAACCCATTGCTTCAGGAATATGATTAAAATGTTCATAAACACAGACTCACTAATTCAATATTCATTCAGTGAATTTCCACCATAAAAGATATTGCGCAACAAACGACATAATAGATCAGTTCCTTTAATTGTGAAGTAGGGTGTACGGTGAAGCAGTTAATGTGAAATTGTTGGTTCGAATTCACCGGGGCACAAAATAAAATCATAGAATAGGAGTAGAAATCATGTCGAGGCAAGAAAACTTATATGGTTAGTACATATTTTAAATAACTTTGCATAAATTATTATAATTATTGGAAATAGATTGGGGAACAGGCTAGGCATGTATTAGTCGTCCCCCTCTTCTCTTGTAAGTTAAAGCCCCAATAACACTCTTGTTGTTACTGAATAATATATCTCCCAATCTTCATTCTGGTCAACAAATCGTATTATTTTACAATATTCCAATTACATTATGATATAAATTTCATCTTAACACACCTATTTTAAAAAAAATTGGAAAAATTCAACCAATTGATTTGAAAAGTCTAACGTAAACCTTTTCAAACTTGACTTGGATTTTAAAATATTTTCGAACCCTCCGGACAAGTAAAATAGGTTGTAATGGATAATTCACACAACAGGTAGGACACTTAAACATCTAGTACTTAGAATTAGGGTATTATTTATTTTCTGGAGCTAGCAAGCCAGCAAGAATGTTATTGTCCCTTTAAGCTATAAATAACATAGGTACACACACAATTAAAGATACATTATGGGAGATTATATATCGAGTTGACAGTTCACACTATAATAGTTAAAAACTAGCTAATGTAAAGGCAAATTGATCCACTGTGAAGCAGAACTAAGTAATTGAAATTTCCGCCTAGACTCGGTCATCATTATTAAAGTCGGTAAGACAAAACCAGTAGCCTCGATTATCTATTTATTGATTTAATCGTGAATGCAGTAAATCGGTTCATAATCCGCTCCTGGCTAGCGATGCGACCGAGAGTTGACTGTGGTACGGACAAGTTTATTAATATCCAATTAATTTATACTTTTTCTGTACACTGCTTTTTATTTGTTTTACCAAATAGTTTAATGTTTTATCATACAGTTTTTATGATTTTCTATCTATATTGTTTTACATTGCAGCTTTACAAGCTGGAATTTTGCGCTATACAAGTTCAATAAATTATTATTATTATTATTAATAATAATTCTAAATAATATTTTAGGCCTAAAAAATTTGTATCATAAGGCCTGTCATTGAGTCAACGGGCGCTGTTACGTGACAAGGAATAGGGGTCGACTTATATCCTCCTGGGTTTTCCCTGCGTCCCCCGGTTTCCTCACACTGCTAAAGACCCCTACACAAAAACAAATTATTGAAATAAAATCAAAACCATCTTAGTCCCGAAATGACCTCGTTTGTTTCGAATGGACGTTAAACACACACCCTTCTCTCCCCCCCCCTCTCTCTCTCTCCCTCTCTCTCTCCCTCTCTCTCTCACACACTCACTAGGAGCGACCCATTACTTGATGCATTAAGATAATAAGTCATTCCATACATTTGAAATAGCTCGACTAGTGAGAAAATTAATTATTATTATGAATGGATACAGGATTCGAATCGGGCCATTAAAAACGGATCCTGTTTGACATGAATATAGAGATGAAACAGACTGAGATATAATAAACAGAATACCTGGCCCCGAGTTCACAAAACATTCTCAAGAATATATTCAAAATTGTTCGCCTTATTGTAACTAAAATATAGCCCTTTTATAAAACCTGTGTTGTTTTAATGCAATGTATCAATGAAAAAACTATATGACAAGTTTTGTGTTTCTTGATAAAAAAAAAAATATTGATTGAAAGTTGAGTAAATTCTCAACTAGAATCTGAGAATGCTTTGTGAACTCGGGCCCGGAAAAATTTTACGAAACGTTATCCATTTTATGCGTGTCATCTTTAGAGTTCTCTCTCTCTCTCTCTCTAATCCAATATTGTATACACATTTCAAAATTAAAAACACTCAATCAATAAATAGGCCTATATTGGACAATGCATAACTAAATTCTAATGGTTAAATCACAAACGAGAAAATCATAATAATTAAAAACAAACTTAGTGAATGGATTAAGCATGCGTAAACGAGCGTCGTTCTATGTAAACTGTTTTTCACCGAACAGAATTGTATAGAAATGATATAAAAAGAATTTTAATAATTCAATAGAGTGATTGCAATAAATAAAACTGCGTTGTATTATAGCATATATATTCATATTTTAAGGTGTAGAATAATGATCTCCTTTGAAGATATCGTAACACTTTTTTTGTTTGGCATGTGTCACCCTTCTTTCAAAAACTACCTATATGTGTCAAGATATTGCGTAACCTTCTGTATTTTGCCACTGTCTATAATATGCTGCTGCCGAGACGATGGAATATTCCAGGAAAGATTTTGTATTCAAATGAAAAATCGATAAGGGTCAAGTTTAATTTATAATCGATCATTAAAGAACATACAAGAATTCGTGATCTACGATATCACTATCACCCTAGGTGGAAGTGGACGTTAAACCCGAGAAACGAACGAACGAAATGATATACAAGAATTCTTGATCTATTTTAATCTCTCAATTACATATCAATACAGAGAGAGGGAGAAATGGGTTTAACGTCCACTCGACACAAACTAGGTCATTTTGGGACTAACACATGGATTCATTTCTATTTCAATAATTCGCTTGCGCGTAGGGGTCTTTAGCAGTGGGAGGAAACCGGAGTGCCCGGAGCTTGAGAAGGCGCCCTTATCTCCATGCCGAATACGCTCACATCTGGGCTCGAAACCACAGCCGCAAGCCAGAGGTGACCGACCGGCTAGAGGTCGAAGCGCGGCACTCTCGACCACTAGGACATCCCAACCCCCCTCATATCAATACACTAAAACAGATAATAAATAAATGCGACATAATAACAACAAACAAAGAGCACGGTATCTTTTATTCACTTTCCCTGTGATCTTTAAAAACAAAACGTGATATTGAAATGAAATGGGTAAATCTGCTTCTTACGCATTCGGGCCACGGCGCTACGACCTACTCTTATATCGAATTACTACTGCCTAGGGATCTTTTACGTGCACTCCAATGGGTACACGGGACCTCGGTTTTTCGTCCCATCCGAACGACTAGGCAGATGTCCTTGTCAGGCCCTCCTTCTGCATCACTGACAAGGGGAAACCTTGTTAAAGAAAAAAACTATTAATCCTATAAATCACTATTGCCAGTTGAGAAATTGGCAAAATTATCATTTTCAGCTATAAATTAAAACGTTTGAAGATAGCTATTACATGGGTTTAATGGAAAAACAAGGGGGGGGGGTAATTGCGTTATTATTTCCGATGTAAAGGATTTTTGTAAGTGTGGAAAATAATGGTTGCATAATAGTGAATTGACAGCCTGTCAAGCAAAAAGGCATACAAATAAATATGTTTTGACTTTGTTGGAAAATATGAAATTCTCGCTTTAAACTGTCATCCACTCTAGAAACATTCAAAACTAATTTTAAAACTCATGTAGTTACGGTTTATCATGGCACCTAGTCAGTGTAGCATCTTGGGCATGGATACTAGCATGGAACTATGTGCGATATAAATTATTATTATGGTGTTGAGTGAGTCAAGCGTGGACTTGCACAACTTGGATTCTCCCTTCTTCAAACATTTTATTGCGCTATATTATTATACGTTTCCCATGTTTTATTGGGGATCACAGCGTGGTTTTTCCCTTGTCAGTGATGCAGGACAGGGGGCCTGACAAGAACAGTGGTCTAGTCGTTCAGATGGCCCCGTGTTCATATTGGCGCGCACGTAAAAGATCCATTGGCAGTTGGAATTTGATATAAGAGTAGGCCGTAGCTGCACTGCCCGGGCAAACATAACACACTGTATGGCGTATGGCCGTCTTATTGTTTGTGACCTTTATAAATAGACAATCCCGTAAGCTATAGTTCCCCCATTTATATCGAATGTCAAGGTATTTAAGTGCACGCCAATGTATACGTGGGGCCTCAGTTTTCAGTCCAATCCGAAGGACTAGACATTATTGTATTATTGTATAAACATCCTTCTAAGTTAAATATAACAAATAGTTGTATATACACCTTAATTTAAAATGTCAAGGGATCTTTTACGTGCACGCTAATGTATGGACGGGGCTTCGATTTTGAGAATCTTCCGAACGACAAGACATTATTGTATTATTGTATACACATTTTTTTCTAAGTTTACTATAACAAATAATTGCATATACGCCCTAAGTTAACAGCAAATTATTATAGTCAATTTTACAACAGCTAAATTGTACACACACCCATTCTAAGTCAATTACAACAAATGATTGTTTATACGCCCCTTTCTAAGTCAATTACAAACAGCTTAGAGTGTATACACCCCGTCTAAGTCAATTACAACAGCTAAGTGTATATAACCCCTTCTAAGTCATTTACAACAGCCAAGTGTTTATACACCTCTCCTAATTCAGTTACAACAAGTTGAATAATGAATAGCGGATGTTAAAGTTTCGAATATAACTAGTATGATCCCTTAGCAAGATGTTTAGAATATAGATAACAAATTAGCAAAAATATAATCCTTATTAATTTTCCTTCAGTTAAGGATCCACAAGGATATCCTTCGCAATACCCCCCTCAAGAAGAATTTTTCCCAGACCAAGGATATTTTCAAGGGCAATACCCGGCCGGTAGCAATGTTATTGTAAGTATGCATTATATAGTATTTACCTATATATATCTGATAAGGGCAGCTCTCTAGTTGTTCGTATGGTACGAAAAACCGTGGTCCCGTGTACACATTGGCATGCATGTAAAAGATCCCTTGGCAGTTGGAATTCGATATAAGTGTAGCTCTTAGCGCCGCTGCCCGGGCAAAATGCCCCTCATAGCACACTGTTTGGCGTATGTCCGTCTTCCATTAGCCCAGGTTAGGTGCAGAACAGTAGGACGTTAAACCCCATTTCATTTTATTACATTTGTATATATCTGCTTTCATTTTGTTGGTTTATAAATTACCATTAAACTGCAGTCATTTTATCTTTTCTGGACTAAAGCTATATCTGGAAAAACATTATCCCGAATTGCGGAGTTTATGATGTTGGCGATGACACTGATTAATGATGGTAGACAATCCTTAAAGATTGGATCTAGCCTCGAGGTCTGGTGTTCGATCCCTTCATTGGCCGTGAAGGTTCATCCAGATTTTCCGGCGCGATATCCCTTGGCAGTTGGAATTTGATATAAGATTAGGCCGGGATATTGTAGATCTAGACGATGTTAATATTAAGGCCATACAATTCAATGAATTATTACAAAGTGTTTTTGATAAACTTAATTATGCAAACACTTAGCACATCAGCATACGACCGAATTCTGAATGGTTTAATGATGATGTACTACTAGCCAAAAGTTCCAAAAATACATCAATTATAATTATAACAACGAGAAAAGCTCAACTTGACACGATTTATAGTAGATACAAAACAATCCAACTACTCTAATAAAATATAAAATAGTAGTAATAAATAAAATAAGATGGATAGATATGGAGGTTAACCGCCCTACTGTTCTGCTTCGAACTGAGCTAATGAAGACGGGTATCCAACATACAGTTTGCTCGGACAGCTGGCTTACTCTTACACAGAATTCCAACAGCTAAGGGATATTTAACGTGCACACCAATGTATACACGGGACCTCGGTTTTTTGTCCTTATCGGGCCCTCCTTTCTGCATCACTGACAAGGGTGACTCATCACGCCGGAAAATCTGGATGAACTTTCACGACCGATGAAGGGATAAAACACTGATCGCCCTCCAGGCTAGCGAGCTAGCGTCTTACCCACTAAGCCACCGTGACCCCCCCCCCCGCCCGTTCAAAGTGGAGCAGATTCTGATGATCATTAGAATGATACTAAGTTATTTATTTGACCGGAGATTTATTTTTGTTTCAGGTAACACAGCCACAGCCGTCAAACTTGTCGGTGACAAAACCCCGTGATTATCTGTGGTTCTCCATCTTTGTCTGTTTCTGCTGCTTTTTGCCAATTGGTATAGTAGCAATAATTTATTCATGTGAGGTAGGTGTTGTCATATATTCCGTTACTAAACCAACTTATTCATATTAGTATTAAGAAATAGTGGTCCGAATCCTTCTTGAGTTCTTTGTGTGAATGGAGTTACTTCCCTGGATTAATAAAACGCTCTGATCCTAGCACTCGACAAACTTCAGCAAGTACCTTACATCTGGGCTAATTAATTATAGGCCGGTTGGGGAGGTTCGGGTAATTCCGGAGTCCAACATGGCCGCTTTATATAAAAGTTAATTTGGGAGAGAGAATACTAACCCTAACCCTTTTAAGAGGGGTAAAATGTAAATTGGATCCAAGTTCATTCTCCTAAAAAGGGTTAGGGTTACGGTTAGGATTGGGCCTATTTTCTAAGAAAGTCAAAACATAATTATTTCTATGTCTTTTGCTCAAAAGGTTGTCAACTCACTATTATACTATCATGGGCAAAATTTTGGGGGGCATTAAAAAGGCTGACACCGGCTTATTGAGGAAATAGTAACACAATTACCTCCCTTGTTTTCCCATTCCTCTCCATGGACGGCCATCTTCAAACGTTTGAATTTGAAGTTGAAAGTAATATTTTTGCCAATTTCTCAACAGGCAATAGTGAATTATAGGATTAATAGGATTATTCTTTAACAAGGTAGGACTGTTTATAGGTTCAATCTATTTTAGGCCTTTATCTTAATACATTTTAAAAATATAACTTAAAAATATGCTATTGGAACTTTAAGGTTTGGGTTAGTAATGTAGCCTTGAAGTAGCCGGGTCAAGGTACCAGGCCCACAAGTAAATGATAGCCGTAGTCTTGTAAGTAATTGCACATTTTAGAACCCATTGAGCGGTGTTTAATTTATGCCTACCATAACTCTATTTCAGTCACGTGATGCCTTTGCTGCTGGAAATGTGATCTCTGCTCAAGACAAGGGAAAAACAGCTCGTTCTTTGAATATTGTAGGCTTGACAGTGGGTCTTATTTGTATCATAATAGGCATAATCAGGGCTGTAATTATATTAAAATCCCAAAATTTATTATGAATAATCGAGTACAATGATGATGACGATGATGATGATGCTATTGACAAAATGGGGTTTAACTTCCTACTTTTCTGTACCTACTGGAATAATGAAGACGAACATATGTCATGAAGTGTCCTATAAGAAACATTTTGCCCGGGCAGCTACACTATATCCTACTCTTATTTCCCTGTTCGTATTTCGAATTCCGATTGCCACGGGGTCTTCTTTGTGCGTGCCAATGTGTGCCCTTATCCTCGGTTTTTTGTCCCATCCTAAAGACTTTTCAGTCCCCCTTCTGCACCACTGACGGTGCATTATCGGCTCCCTCATGTACAAAATGCAATGAAATGGGGTTTAACGTGTCTTGCTAGAACTTGGGCTGAAACGCATTGTGGTACACGATTCGTCTACCAATGGTAAAATATTTATCTTGTCTTAAATATTGGATATCAGAAGCCTATCTTTTTCTGGTTAGATCACAGCATCAATGTAGATTTAAATTGATAAATAATTCGTGTTTTAAATGTTGAAGATTTTGGATGATATTGAGTTACAGACTTAGCTCCTTGAAATCATCTCTTTTTATTTAACGTATAAGTTTATTTTATTTGACTTGATCATTAAGTGTTATAGTGTTGTTAAATATCTCATTTATGTAAACGAAAATATACATCGCTATTTTTGTTGGTGTTTATATAGGGTGTGGAGTGGGGTGGTGTTTTTTTTTATTGAATTATTATATTTTTTTGTGTGTGTGTTTTATTTTTGTTTAAAACAGCGACGAATAACAGTCGTTATAATAATCTTTAGTCGTTGATAAAAATAAATATATAATTTCTTCCCCATTTTTATTTGATAAGATGGTTCAATTTTTATTTCAATAATTCGCTTGGGCGTAGGGGTCTTTAGCAGTGGGAGGAAACCGGAGTGCCCGGAGGAAACCCACGAGGTTGAGAAGGCGCCCCTATCTCCATGCCACATACGCTCACACCAGGGCTCGAAACCACAGCCGCAAGCCAGAGGTGACCGGCCAGCTAGAGGTCGAAGCGCGGCACTCTAGACCACTAGGCCATCCCAACCCCCCGAGTCAAGTGACATGTTTTAATACCCAGTGTGTACGAGACAAGGGGTGGGGTTCAACCTCTTGGTCCTCCGGTTTCCTCACACAGCTAAAGGACGTTAAACCCAGGCGCGGATCCTTTTCCCCTGCTCGGCATGAAAAACATTTTATGCGATTTTATTGGCGATTTAGACCTGTTATTTTGGAATTTACCTTCCGGAAATACATCAGAATGAACCAAATTGAATTTAATTTACCAAATTATCGGTTGAGCGCAATTAGTTAAGCTATTATCAAACCTAGACCCCCCCCCCTGCAAAAAATCCTGGATCCGCACCTGAAACCCCATTTCCTTATTTCATTTATCCTTAGAAATCCTTAAAATTCATATCAATGTTAAGTCATGCCCAAGAGAATTGAAAGAGGATCTTTTTCGATCCGGATGACATTTTTGGTTTTATTGGATTTTATATAATGACTTTTGGGGTTAATTGTCTGCTTTCGTTTGAAATTTTACTTCCCTAGATAAAACAGATTTGGCGATATTAAATTTGTATATTACTGCGTGGAGACCGAATGCTAAAATTAGTTTTTAAAAATTCTGTTTTCGCTTAAGCTTGTTTCAAACCAACAGAGTGGTGGGCGCCATAGCATCCACGTAAGTGATATAAGAAAGTTTGGACCAGGGCGCCCTTAAAACCGATCGATTGATGAGTAGTTAGTACCTCAAGAGCATCACTGTGTGATCATAATCAAGTGGATTATTTTATAATTGAAAGATTGTCAAATTCCACTTCTCGGGTGCCTTATCCTTTTTCTGTGGGTACAATGTACCCTGTGCATCCCCGCTAGATACGGCCCTAACTTAATTTTGATTAAACTAAATAGAGGCTGTATTCAAAATGTTGGCCTACATTTGAATTGGGTCAGCCATACATGTTCAACCAAGTAGAAACAGGACCCCGCCTCAAATAAAGCTCATTTCTTGGTATTCATCAGCCATTCATATCATACAAAGCGATGCGTCATTTCAATATTTCGCAAGCACAAATTATACGCACCAATTGTTAAATATACGTATTAGTATGGGAATAGGATATGTCAATGTAAATGTATATACAAGTGCTGAACTCAACAAAGACACCTGAGCTTTACTATAATCCAGAGGCGGATTCAAGGCCGGGCGCCCCCCCCCCCAATTTTCGACAGTGCCCTTTTTTACAACTGAAAGTGACTTTCAACTGGCTTTTTTGCTCGATTTTGGGACTCTTTTCCAACCATTTCCGAACGTTTAGACGAAAATATCAGCCAAATAGCTCTTGGAATGGCTACAGATGCAAGGAAATGACGGATAATTTTCTAGGGGCCCCCAACCCCCCTCTCAGCAGCGTGCCCCGTCCCCGCGATCAGTGCCCTTTTCAAAATTCCTAGATCGGCCCGTGTAACAGTAGCGGATTATCAGTGAGGCTGCAGCCTCAGGCCCAAAGATTTTGTAAAAAAAAATCTTTTAGACTTGTCTGATACAATTAAAAACGCATAGACAATGAATCTTAGGGGGGTGGGGTTTAGGCCCAACGGGAATCAACATAGGCCCTGACCCGAAATTAATTAGGTCCATGCCTTTTTAAATAGGCCTTCCAGAAACTGCCGTCTCAGGCCTTGGTCGAGCTTAATCCGACACTGTCCTGTAATCAGATCTCTCATTTGTACGGAGTCAATTTCGCTATAATTATTTCGTCATAATGAAATATTAATTGTATTGCCGTCACATAACAATGACAGTTATGACTACATTGTTCTGCAAACAACGATAACCCCGCACAGAATGAAGTACTTTTGTATTTTCAACAAATTCCTTCTTCATTATCTATTTTAACTATTATTGCTGTCA
The DNA here is from genome assembly GCA_036850965.1 of Patella caerulea. Lineage (NCBI taxonomy): Eukaryota > Metazoa > Mollusca > Gastropoda > Patellidae > Patella > Patella caerulea. The sequence goes on from JAZGQO010000011.1 coordinate 50,030,627, forward strand.
TCTCTAAATAATACATGTAAACGCCCCGTCCCATGACTAGGAATTGACAATGACAGACCTTATGATACAACGCGCACTCGCTAACCATTCGGCCATCCAACCCCCAACTGGGCTAATGAAGACAGACGTACGCCATGTTGAGTGATATGAGAGAATTGTTTCCCCGGACAGCGGCGTTAAGGACTACCCTTATATAGGAATTCAGATGTTCTTTTATGAGCATGCCAATGTATACACGGGTCCTCGGTTTTTCGTCCCATCCAAACAACTAGACAGCTGTCCTTGTCAGGCCCTCCATATTGCACGACTGTCAGTGGGAACCACGTCGGAAAATCTGGATGAACTTTCTTGGGCAATGCTGGGATCGAATGCACACCTCCAGACTAGCGAGTCCGCTTCTTTCACACTTGGCCACTGTTCCACGAGCCTCACATTCCCCATGAGTGGAAAACTAGCTCCAGAGAGAGGTCATTTCAATTTTATTTATTTAGCAGTTTGTGGCGACCCTTCTCCTTCCACATTCAAGCAGGGAGAGAGAGAGAGAGAAATGGGGTTTAACGTCCACTCGACACAAACTAGGTCATTTGGAGACTAACATATGGTTTCATTTTATTTCAATAATTCGCTTGCGCATAGGGGTCTTTAGCAGTGGGAGGAAACCGGAGAGCCTGGAGGAACCCCACGAGGTTGAGAAGGCGCCCCTATCTCCATGCCACATACGCTCACACCAGGGCTCGAAACCACAGCCGCAAGTCAGAGGTGACTGGCCAGCTAGAGGTCGAAGCGCGGCACTCTAGACCACTAGGCCATCCCAACCCCCCTTCAAGCAGGCAATCAAACCATCACCAATTAACTCAATGGCAGGCGCCATGATTTCCCGTGCACATATCAACCAACTAGACCATCTCTATATTAACCAACTAGACCATCTCTACCCCCTTCTCCATTAAATTGATTTATTGAGCTCAAAACAGGAGAGACTAACTGACAGACCAACGTATGTTTGTTTGAAAATGGTGGATAATATTAAACAATAAGATGAGTGATTTAAAACAGTTTTATTTCTTCCTGAATGATTTCCTCCGTTTAGTAAATTCAAAACTTCTCAGAGGATCCGATTTCATTCTCTGAAAAAAAATATAGAAATCATTATTCAAATTATAAGTTATACAATATCAGTACAATAGAAAACTCAACTGGATTTTTCTTTTGTTTCCTATGAAGTATTCTACTGATATAGAATTAATGAAATTCATTATTATTATTCCAAAATAAAGTAACAGAGAGAGAGAGAGAGAGAGAGAGAGAAATGGGGTTTCATTCCACTCAACACAAACTAGGTAATTTCGGGACTAACATGGTTTTAATTTTATTTCTATAATTCGCTTGCGTGTAGGGGTCTTTAGCAGTGTTAGGAAACCGGAGTGCCCGGAGGAAACAGGTTGAGAAGGCACCTCTATCTCCATGCCACATACGCTCGCACCAGGACTTGAAACCACAGCCGCAAGCCAGAGGTGACCGGCAAGCTAGAGGTCGAAGCGCGGCACTCTAGACCACCCCCCATAAAGTAACAGGGTAAATGTGAAAATGCACCAAAAACAGATCAAATATTTATCATTTCAAATTAATCGCACTTTCGAGAGTTTAATAGTCATCTGACACAAACTAGGTCTTTTGGGGACTATCATACTGTTCAACTTTATTTCAATAATTCACTTGCAAGTAAGGATTTTCAGCGGTTTGAGGAACCTGGAGAGAACCCATGAGGCAAGACTGCCAACCCAGCCAAACTCCTTGTCACGTACAACCACGACTCAATGACAGGCTAACCATTCAGCCATCCACCCCCTGCATTTATTGCACGACCACGTAAAGGAGTGAAAGACATAAGAGTGTTGAATGGAAACAGACTGTGAATAACTGAACACCAACCTGATATCGTTTCTGTGCGTGTGATCGTGTACTGGCGTACGGATGAACACTGGGATTATTCTGTCTTCTTAAACCACGATAACCTTGTAAACTTCTCGGTACTAAAAAATACAATCGACATTAAAATCCTAAACTGATGAAAAGTAAGAAATAGAAATAGTATCCACAATAATGGAAGTATTACATAAGGGAGATAACCTCAATCCCTCAAAAAGTCGGTTGAGATGATGTCATCCACACAAATAAGGAGTGAATATTTGCTAGGTCACGGGAATCACTGATACAGATAACCACTCTGTTTCACAGAGAATTACGACAATCATCTTCTAATATATCTGTAAAAGATGACTGTTTTCAACACGATCAAACACTTCACATGGCGTCAATCATTGACCCAATGGAGCGTGCATTGTTCACATATGACGTCACTTGTCCGGACAGAATGAAACCTTTTACTCATTTTACATAGCCATTTACACTAAATAGGAAATAATTTTAACCTACAAACACTTTAAACACCTTTAGTTATTTTGATAATGCGTTTAAAAAGAAAATGTTTTAGAATTTAATTTGTCGGTGGAAAAAAGTTACTAATTGGGCCTTATTAAACCACACCGATGTCATCCTTATCAGTGACTGTAGCAGCATTGCGAATATTAACTACAGTTTGGACCAGTTCACGCTACGTCGTCTTATGTAAACAATACACGGGCCATCATGTGTAGCATTTGAACTTATAATGGTTAGTCACGTGTTCTGACCTATATAATCTGGAACATGTTTTATCATGCTATGTACTGACCTATATAATCTGGAACATGTTTTAAATGGTCTTGTTGTTTAACTGTGCGTAGCGCTTTGTCGTGACGTAAGACTTGTAAATCACGAGGATTATCTTCAAAATAGGACTGAAATATAAAACAAAACATCATGAGAACACTTTATACCACTTCTCATTTCAAGTCTTCACATACTGTTGTACTTAATACATGTACTAATAGATGTGTGTGGGGCGGGGGGGGGGGGCAGGGAATTAGGGATGGCCGAATGGTGAATGGTTTGCGCGCTGTATCATAAAGCCTGTCACTGATTCAATTGACATGGTTTCGAATCCTCGGTTGTACGTGACAAGGAGGTCTGTCTGACCTCGTGGGTTTTTCTCCGGGTGCTCCCACTGCTAAAGACCCTTACACGCAAGTGAATTATTGAAATAAAATTAAATCATATGTTAGTCCCGAAATGAACTAGTTTGTATCTAGTGGAGAGAGAGAGAAATGGGGGTTTAACATCCACTCAACACAAACTAGGTCATTTCGGGACTAACACATGGTTTAATTTTATTTCAATAATTCGCTTACGCGTAGGGGTCTTTAGCAGTGGAAGGAAACCGGAGTGCCCGGAGGAAACCCACGAGGTTGAGAAGGCACCTCTATCTCCATGCCACATACCGGTACGCTCACACCAGGGATCGAAACCACAGCCACAAGCCAGAGGTGACCGGCCAGCTAGATGTCAAAGCTCGACACTCTAGACCACCCCAACCCCTGGGTATCTAGTGAACATCAAACCCCATTTCTCTCCCTTACTTAAACATATATTATGTATGAGCTAAATCTGTATATTTTAATATAAATTATTATTTAGACATCTATCAACAAGACAAGCCTTCTCAGGTTCAAGCTTGGTAATGAAACCAATGAGAAACCTTATGACCTAAAGCGCATATGGACCATTCAGCCACCCAACCCCCACCCCTCCCCACTACATAATAAACTTGTCGTATCTTACCTTCAGTTTTTGAGAAGAAAGCATTTCACTTTTTATTTCTTTTAATCTGGCCTCTTGTATTGCTTGATGTGTTACAGACATCATGGCATCCTACAATATAAAAACAATACAAGTCTAGTCATTCGGATGGGATAAAAAATGAGATCCAGTGTACACAATGCCATAACAATAGCATATTCATTAAAGAATCCTTAAGAGTAGGTCATCTAATTAAAAAAATATGTAAAGACATTTTTAGACATCGCTTCCTCTTTGTTTGGCATGCAAAACCAAAGATCAGTGTACACATTGGCGTGCACGTGAAAGATCCATTGGCAGCTGGAATTTGATATAAGAGTAGGCCATAATGCCACAGCCTGGGCCAAATTTCCCTCATAGCACACTGTATGACGTATGCCAGTCTTCATTAGACTAGTTTAGGAGCAGAACAGTAGGACGTTATACCCAATTTCATTTATCATTACTTCGTGATGCTACTGTAGTGAAGACTTTGAACTTAAAACAAACATTTTTTCATTATTTCATTTCTCCATGATGCTATTGTGGTGAAGACAAGTAAAAAGAAATTTTGAAATTAAAAAAACAAACCATGAGATTAAACAAACCTTCGCTCTGTATCTGAATCCTTCGATCTCAGCCATATTAAACTGATAAGGTTGAAATACTTTACCACCGTCTAAAATATAAGTTGAACAGGTTATACATGAGTCTTTCATTCAATATCAACCAATTATATTAATTAAATAAAACACACAAATTTCTCAAGTTGATGTGACTGTGAGCGAAGTTTCAGTCCTGTGAGCTAAGGTTCAGTCCAGGGACTGGGTTCAATGATTAACATTTTCCTCTAAAGCCAAGAAGAGCTAAGAAATTTCTTTGGTCAATGCTTTGAGACAAGATCACTTTGATTCTTATTGATCAAGAGTGATAAACTTTGAATGAGTTCAATTGTGAACATTTTTTGCTTGGACTAAGATTAGGTCCAATCTGATTAAAACACAGATCCAATTTCGTTTTGTTTTTTATAGTTCAAAATTTCGTTTTTATTTGTCTTTACTACTCTTGGATCTGGAGGACTTGTTATTTAACTTGTGTTCAGCCTGATATGTGAGGTCAGCCAATCAAATGGCCTGTCGAATCGACCGTTTGACCTTTTCATGCATGGAACTGTGGACTGGGTAGATACGTCAAAACGAACACCAGCGGATGGAAATCTAAACACAACAAAAGTAGATTTTAAAAAGCGTGGCGGTCGCTAATTGGTTAATCGAATGACTGACGTTATTGGGTCAAACGTCCCATGCTTGATACCTGATGTGATAGAACGTGAGCTCCCACTATAACTTGGTAGATCTACATGAGTGTAGGCCATCGAAAGTATAAAAAACGAAACGAAATATAGATCTATATTTTAATTAGATTGGATTAGGTCGATACTTTTGAAAAAGATAAATGTGCAATTAATTAGTATTTCATCTATTTATTTTGGGATATCGGTAGGGGACATCAGCCTCACTGTCTCAGTTTCATTTTTATGGCTGAAATGTTAGAACTTGTGCTTCATAGTTCAAATTTTCTTCATATTAAATTCAATAATTGTTTTCCTTAGTTTTTTGTTTTATTCAGTTTTTGGAAATTAAATATATGTGTGACTTCCCCATTTATAATTGTACGACATGAGGTGATGCTTGGTTTTCAGATTCCACGAAATGTTGTATTCTCCGCGCAGTGTGTTGTTTGATTACAGGTTATCCCACTACTCACTGCTATTATGAGTGGATATTGTTGTTTTAAATTTTGATTGGTCAGTAGTCCGACTACCAACCAATGACTAGCTGCTCTACAAAAGCTTTACATTTAAAACAAGTGCCAATACTGGACCAAATATGTTTACATAACGTTACCTCGTGGCTCACTTAACACGTGCATAGCAGAATACTGCCGTAAAACTAATTGCATGAAATGTAAACAATACTGTTTGGAAACGAACATACTTTCACCGTCGCTGTACTTAGGTGATAGCTTTGATTAACGGGAAGAACAGACATACTCCCGCAAAAGTTCAAGAATCAGAAGCTAATCCAGCAATGGCCAGAGGGGGATTTTCGGGCCATTGCTTCAGGAATATGCGAAGGTTGTGGCTATGAGACAAAGTTAACGTGAGATTAACATAGATATAATACCAGCGGTATTAACAAAGACTACATTGTATACCTGTTTGTTCTGAGAGTTCTTTCTCTACTGCTTCTAATAATGCCATTTCTTTTACACATACAAATGATAGAGCTGTTCCCTTCTTATCACCCCGGGCCGTTCTACAAGATATAAAATACAACATAATTCGTCATTCACCTGGGCCATTCTACAACACAACTAGTCATTTTCCTTCTAATCACTCTGGGCGATTTTTTCAACACAATCCCTTCTAGAACACAATATCAGTCCCTGAAGACTTTTCAGAAGGTGGATACAGTAATGATTATGGAATTGACATCAGGTTTAACAGTCGACGTCCTGCTCTTTTGCACCTAAACTGTGCTAATGGAAGACGGGCATACACCATACAGTGTGCTATGAGGGAAAGTTTTGCCCGGACAGCAGCGCTACAGCCTACTCTTACCCCAATCTTTTATCCCATCCACTGACAAGGAGAAACCATACCGAAAAATCTGGATGAACTTTCTCTGCCAATGCAGGGATTGAACACGGAAATGATTATGGTATAATACCCTGTACTGGTTCTATTGATTAGTATGTTTTATTGTTTTATCCAGTAACGTAATGCCGCTAAATGATATTAATAATGGTTTTATTATCACCCTGAAATAGTTGCTATGGGAGATACAGTCTCGCGGTGTGTAAATATAATATTATGCTTAACGTCATTATTAAATATATTGATTAAATTATTACAATATAAAATCTATTTACTTACCTTCCAACTCGATGGATATAGTTTTTCACAGTTTTAGGAAATTCAAAATTTATAACATTAGAAATATTCTGAAAATCTATTCCTCGTGATACACCATATTCTTTATCTTTTTTGTTGCCTCTAAAACAAACAAGGAAAATATTTCAAATCAGTGCCTCTAAAAATCCAAAATATTTTAATTATTATCTCTAAACATCAAATATATTTTTTTTATTGTCTCTAAAACAACAATCAAGAAAAATATTTCAATCGCTGTCTCTAAAAGAACAAAAATGTTCCATTATTGCCTCCAGAACAAGCAACAATATTGCCTCCAGAACAAGCAACAAAAATATTTCATTTACTGCCTCTAAAACATCCAAAATTTTTCATTTATTTATTGCCTCTAAAAAATAAAAAAAAATATTTCATTTATTGTCTCTAAAACAACAATCAACAAAAAGTCATTGGATAAAATATGTTTGTTAAACTTTTTTACGTCATCCCAGAAAAACGTGGCTCATCTTCTTCCTTCTTGGTGTGATCAAATAGCTTCCTGAACACAGACAGCACTGACCCACCAACCAAGTTCCTTACCAGTGTTCCCCAGAATTTACCAGTCTGTTTTTCCCTTGTCAATGATGTATGACAGCAGATTGAAACCCCAATCTAATTGAAATTCAGATCAATATTTCGTTTCGTTTTTTATAATTTCTATTGCCTACACTACATGTAGATCTAATAAGTTATAGCGAGAGGTCACGTTCAGTCAGTTCAGATGTCAAGCATGGGACATTTGAAACTACAACCTCAGTCATTTGATTAACCAATCAGAATCATTGTTGCTTTGTTTTGATTTCTATTGCTGATAATGCCTACCCACAATTCCGCGCAAAGAAGATCAAACCCTCGATTCGACAGAAAATTTGATTGGCTGACCTTTCATTTCAAGCAGAACATGAGTTAAATAACAAGTCTTTCAGATCGTAATGTAGTAAAGACAAGTAAAACTAAATTTTGAACTTTAAAAACGAAACGAAATAGGATCTGTGTTTTAATCAGATTGATTGAAACCCTTGTCAGTGGTGGGGGGGGGGGATTCCATGTCAAGTGTACACAAGGTTCTGACATGGAATTCCCCTGGTGTAATTATGGAGGATTGAAACATTTCCGCGATTAAGAAACCTGAATAGTGGAACAGTTACTGGAGTATCCCCTACACCATGCGTAACACGAAAGGCCCTAACATATTTCTGCCTTTTATTATTCAGACCTGTTATTTGCCCCTGAATTTTATTATCTCGCTTCAACAAGTGTCAGGGCGTGGTTATAATCCGGACCAGCCAATCAGTAACTAGTAACCATTGTTACCGCATGGAGAAGTATAAGTTATATATAACTTACTTTGCTTTTATTTTATCTGATGTTTTTCCCGTGGGGTTGAAGCAGGCGGACTCGTCTGATGCGATAATATAGTCGTATAAACCATCATTGAACTGACTTACAATATGACATCTGTAAAATATTCGAACAGGTTATTTCATATCAGGTTATTTTCAGATACTTTCATATCAAAAAAAAATCTTTAATTATTGCACGTAAATATTTCCCCTGGTTACATCAAGTAACATTATTACGAAATTTGAAACCGAAACCGTAAGTGTACACTGCGGTTGAGGTATCAGGACAGCTTGAGTCGGATATAAAATACACTAGAATAATAATAATAATAATAATCAATTTGTATAGCGCTGAATGCTCCAGCTAACAGCTGCTCCACGGCGCTCTTCACAGTTAAAATACATACAAAGTAAAACAAAATAGTTCTAACACATTAAAACAACTTTAAAATGTCACCATGTTCATGGTTTAAAAGCTCGTTTAAAAAGTTCGGTTTTAAGATTTCCTTTAAAATATGGGGTTGAACTGTGCAAACAACTAGTGTGCTGTATAATACACAGGAATTTGGGCTATAAGGCAGGTTGAGTATTTGAGCGACATGGACCTAGGCCTGGTGACATTGCACGACAACTTTCTGAGTTTCATGAAAAATCTTATACTAAAGTGCGACAAGGCTACCTGTGAATCGCTGGGAAAACAACTTCAAAATACACTGAAAGGTGGTGATCAAGTGCTGTTTCATTATATTTATATGCATTCATTCATGCTGTCAAGAGGTAGTCTTTATTATTACATTTTAGACTTTAAATTTTCATGTAGATGCATAAAAATTAGGTAGAAATTGATTTATAAGTTGAAATAAATAATCATAAATAATCATACAGAAATGTCATATTCTTTTATATTGAAAAAATGTGTTTTGCTATGAGAGCCCTGTAGTATATTAATAATATATATTTACCTGGTATTCACGGGTAATTCTGAATTTAAAACACAAGTAGGAACACCAAACTGTTCTAAAAATAACTTTACTCTGAAATAATCCATAAAAACACATAACGATCTCTATATTACTATAATCTTATAAACACCATAGAGAAAAATGGGGTTTAACGTCCACTCAACACAAACTAGGTAATTTCGAGACTAACATATGGTTCAATTACATAACGATAAATCTCTTGCGCATAAGGCTCTTTAGAAGTGGAAGGAAACCAGAGGAACAGGAGAAAATCCATGCTGTTGAATAAGCGACTCTACTCCCTTTTCATGTACAAATGGTGACTATTACATTGAAAGATAATTAAGCTCTGACAGATATCAATGAAATAATTAACATATACTTACTTATAACATTTATTAACAGAATTTACAAATAAAATAGTTTTTCCTCGAATCAGTCGAAGTTTTAATAACGAACATAGCAAGGCAAATTTATCACTGTGTTCACATCTAAAAATAAAAACAACAATTTAGTTTCTTTAAGTAACATTTTGACAGAAAAACATAATATGGAACATAACTACAATTTTTATTAAAACAACGTTTCCTTAAAGGTACAATAACACTCTTGCTGGCTTGGCAGCTCCAGAAAATAAATAATAGCCTTATTCTAAGTACTAGATGTTTAAGTGTCCTAACTGTTGTGTAAATTATCCATTACAACCTATTTTACTTGTCCACAGGGTTCGAAAATATTTTAAATCAAAGTCACATTTGAAAAGGTTTACGTTAGACTTTAAAATCAATACCGTAAGTTGAATTTTTCCAATTTTTTAAATAAGGTGTTTTAAAATGAAATTTATATCATCAATTAATTGGAATATTGTAAAATAATACGATTTGTTGACAAGAATAAAGATTGGAACATATTATTGAGTTACAACAAGAGTGTTATTGGGGCTTTAACAGTTATCTCATGACAAGGTGGAACCACACCAGAAAATCCTGATAAACTTTCTGGACCAACAACAGGATCGAAAACACAGGACCTCCATGTTAGTGAGCTAATGTCTTACTCGCTGTGCCACTGTCCTACCTGCTGAGGCAATATTCTACTCACTGAGTCACTGTCCTACGCACTGAGCCAACGCAGCTCGCCAATATATCGAGATTTGAGTGACATACTCACTTGATGACATATTGTGTTAATTGATTTGTTTCAGGAAGTTGTGATTCTTCTAATTTTAAAATAACCTGAAAAATATTCAAAAATTTAAATATGAAGAACAAGAATTTGTGCCGAAATATGCAGTGTATAATTGTGTGAAGGCCTTGATAAGATGTACAAAATTAAAGCGAGCTCAAGCCTTCTATTGAAAATGAACTACGGCCTACTCTCCAATCAATTTCTAGTGGACAACTAGACATTTTCTTCCTTGCCGACCTTCATCCTGCACCATGGACATCGGGAAACCAGACAGAAAAATCTTGAAGAATTTTCCCGGCCAACCCAGAATTGCATCCAGATACACCTGCTACCATTATAGCAAAACTGATCGCATTTACGTTGTCAAAAGCTTGACTTCCACCAATTGCAATAAAAATATAAATTTGACTGTTAAATTTTTAATCTTTTTTGGCCGTAAGTTTTCTCCCTGCATGATACAAAGTAGGTCATCTCGGGACTAACATATGGTTTAGTTTTATTTCAATAATTCAATTGTGTGTAGGGGGTCTTTAGCAGTGGGAGGACAGACGAACCTACTCCTTGTATAATCGGGGATTTGAGACCATGCCAGTTGATTCAATGACAGACTTTGATTATGGTCTTGGTAAGTAATAAAGAAAGACCTGCACCAGACAGATTTAGCTCTTGAATAATAACCCATGTGTGACATCTGTAAAATGGTTGTACTAATACTAACTGGATTATGTAGCACCATTTTCTTTAAAGCTTTAACTTCATCTGTTAGAGTAGCAGACATCAGGAACGCCTGGTAAATCTTTGGGAAATGTCTGAAATAAAACAATGGTAATACAAGGAAGTCAGAAGGTTGGAAACAAAATGTCTGTAATAAAACAATGAAGTCAACGGACAATGCACCACTAAAATGAATACCTTGATAATTTGAAGAGAGAGAGAGAATTGGGGTTTAATGTCCACTCAACACAAACAAGGTCCTTTCGGGACTAACATATGGCTCAATTTTATATTCAATAATTTGCTAAGAAGTCTTTTAGCAATTTCAGGAAACCGATGAAAACTCACGAGGTTGGACAAGTGACCCTACTCCTTGTCACGTACAAGCTGGGAATCGAAACCACATCACCTGACTCAATGACAGACCTTACGATCTAACGTCCACACATTAAAACATGCGACCACCTAATCCCATTTCTGGAGGGGTTGAGAAAACAGGCATTATTGTCCACTTACTTGATCAAGTCTTTAATATCATCTTCATAACCAAACGAGAAAACCAGATCGGCTTCATCAATAACAACCATCTCCAGACTAGACTGTAGATCTAAATTACCTCCCTTGATATGAGATAGAACACGACTGGGTGTTCCAACAACTATATCTGGTTTCTCCATTAACATTGGCCTACAAATAAAAACACAACTCGGTCATTTCATTACTAACCTACTGTTCAATTTACCTTAACACACAGGTCTTTAGCTTAGGAGAAAACCAGAGGACCAAGAGAAAAGCAACTTACAAAGATGGGATCGAAACCATGCCACTGGACTCAATGAGAGACAAAATGATAAAAAACATGGACGTGCTTAGCAAATCCACCCCCAATGAATACAAATTTCATGCAAAAACTATTGGTACTTGATGATCACATTCTTCACCTGGGACCTTTTTCACGAATGCGTACAGTAAAACATTTTAAGAATGCATCAATTTCATTGGCTAAAAGCTCAAATATGTACTAGGATTTTAATATCAATCAATTAGAAAGCTGTAGGGCTGGGTAAAATATCGATATAAATCGATAGTATCGATTGGACGGCCCAGAAAAGCACTATCGATAGCGGTGGGTTACTATCGATTATCGCTCTTCGTCTATTTTTCTTGCGTCTGAAATGTCAATGTTTTCTTTCAGTTAATCATAATATACCGCTCACTTTAATTACTATCAAGTATCAATGTAACACATAACAAAATTGTGACTGCTTATTGAACAGCCGTTTTCATAAATTCACTCTCATTGAAACGTTACTTCAGTTTTGAAGAAATTATTGTTGAATTTCGCCAAATGGGAGATGCCCGGATGTGTAAATAAAGTCAGAGTTATTTCCCTTTGCATGCTTCGGAATTCGTCTGTTCAGTTCACTATTTCTGTACGCACGTACGCAATGTTTTGAATCGGAACAAGTTCATTTTGGTCCCTTAACATAATTATTTACGATATTTCTTCATTCGGAACCACAGCTGCATTATTTTAATAATAAACAACATCAATTTACGTATATATACGTGATATAACAAGTTTTATTAATGTTTTCCAAATAAATCTCCTTAGAAGGAGCAAACGATCTTTCGCAACTTCGTATGGTTTTGAACTTTGAATTTACACTGTATCCTGTCTTGATCACGACCATGAAAATAAGTCTGTTTTCGATACTATCGATTATCGACCGACATTTCATTGCCGATTATTGACAGTAAAAATCACTATCGATACCCAGCCCTAGAAAGCTGTAAACTATTTTATGTCAATTTCGATTGAAATACAGTTTGTGAGCTATAACATGGGTTGCTAGGCAACGAAACATAGCTAATAGTAAGTGCAAGTCATCCGAACAATTAACAAAGATGGTTGCATAGTTTTTCTTTTGTCAATAATGAAAACATTTTCAACACTAAACTCTGATTCAGAATAACAACAAATTCAGTAATTATTATATAGTAGAATTGTTTTGGCTTGCTAACATTTCAGATAAAATAAAGTCAGTTGTTACAAGTATCACAAATTGTTGAAAATAAATAAAAAATTTTGTCGCAAGGTTTTAAATACTGTGTGAAAATATAAAAGTCAATTGGATTTGGATATTCACTTTAGCATCTAGAGTGTCTACAAGAAATAATATTGTTGACAACAGATGGGCGCGTGGACAAATCAACGACAACAGTGTGGGCATATAAAAGGGGGAAAAAAGGTCTTTCTTAGAAAATCTGCCTCATGACACAGGATCACATATAGACTATTTGAGATTTTTATTTTAAGTGACGTTTCAAGATGAAAATTATACATATCCATGACAACTCTTATTAATGTAAAGGTTGCCATATTCAGATTCGTTGAGAGGTGATTAAATTTACAAACCTTTGTGATGAAAGAGGAACTTGTGGTGCTACGTCGATACATTTTATCTCTCGGGAACAACATCGTGTTAATTCCTGTTAATATAAAACATACGCTACATCAGGCCCCGAGATCACAAAGCATTTCAGTGGGGCGGAATGAGGGATTTAATATTCTTATAGCTCTTCCTGTCGTAGTCTAGTTCCCAATGTAGTTTAGTTCTAGGTAACTGTTATATATTCTGTTCTGATGTAAATAAATCCTATATTTATTAAACTGATTTCTGTTATCACTAAAACAGTGTTACAATGGGTTTACTCTGGTTGTTTGGTGTTTTTACGAGTGAGAATGGGAACATGGAATTGATGAGATGTGATACGAGAATAAAAGATAGGTTGCCAGGCAACGAAACATACCAGAATAAAATATGATTAAAAACAAGTATCATTCACAAATAATATCCAACTAGAATAGCCGAAAAATGTAGTAGGGAATAGGAAAAGCAAAGCGACTAATTATCCATAACCTTGTATCCCATGATTGCCAATGGTGTTTAATAACAAATTTTATATTTGAGTCTTGTTGCTGTAGACATAAGTTTGTTTATGATTGAGTCTTGTTGCTATAGATACTTGTATATTTATTTGAGCCTTGTTGCTATAGATACTTACAATAACATTTTTATAGGCTTGATTACAGAGTTCTTTTGATGGTGTCAAAATAATGGCTTTCACTGTCTGTTCTTTGGCTGTCTAAAAATTTAAAAAAAAGTTTTATTCTTTACTCCATTAACATAATTTTGTTTAAAATAGCATTATGCAAGAGCAAAATCTGCTTATTACAGGTCTTTCTTTAGGCCTGAGATGTTTTCTAAATAATCAATTAGACATTAATTAACATATGCAGACCATAATAAACTCTTCAAGTCAAGGCTAGCCTTCGATGTTGGCACATTGAATTCCTATATGCCGCTTAATGGCCGTTGCTAATTAAATCAATCAAGTGGATAATCGAGACATGCGGTTTATATTAATGATTTTAGTAATGATGACCGAGGTGAATATTTCAAAGGCTTTTTTCTCGGCTAGTAGTGGACCAATTTGACTGAAATTTTCAGCAAATTACTTTTACACTATCTAGTTTTTTATTATTATAGTGAGAACTGTCATCTCTTTATCTTATCTCCCATAATGTAACTTTAACAAATGATTTTTTTCTCACTGTCAAAAAGCACAATCAAAAATTGTTTGCACAGTAAATGAAATGGGGTTTAACGTCCAACTGTTCTGCTCCGACAGGGCTAACGAAGATGGGCATACGCCATATAATAACTGGGGTGACACATGTCGGTTCCTATGCTGATATAACTATGACACATGTCGGTTCTTCATACTTTTATTCAACACCAAACACGCGTTCCCTTGCCGCTCGTAACCATACACATGAATACGAAACAATGTCTCCATACGAAACCATAAACCGGAAGTAACAAGGGAGATAAATCATGTTATCAATCTCCCCTCTTATCTTAAAAGTAAATAAACTAAAACTTAGTATGATGAAAGAACACCTGTTTCTAAAGCATTAAGTAACTCTACCGATGATGCTCCATTTTTGGTCAGACAGTTTGCTAATTGCCTTTTTGTATCTGACCATACAATTTGTTTAATCTGACCTAATTTTAACAAATCTTTTATATTAGTAATTTCTAATCTTAATCTCTTTTCTGATACATATTTATTAGACTTGACTGCTTCACATAAAGATTTATTATCAGTTATACAAGTAATTGGCAAGATAAGTGGATTTGGATCTCCAGTGGTCAATTCTGCAAATAAAGTGCTAATGAAAATAGCATTATCAATCCCATCTGCTAAAGCTAAAGTTTCACAAGATAGAGTACTTCTTACTACTCTTCTAATTCTTTTAGAATTCCAGTGGATAGGAGAAAACACTCCATCTCCTCCTTTTAAGAAAATTAAATGACCCCCTTGAGATCCTCCATCACTCAAATTACCAAGGGAAGCGTCACTAAAAACTAACAACGAAAGGTCTGTATGAAGTGGCTGAAACTTTAGTGTTAATTTTTCAGATTTTAACCTTTTAATAACTTTATTAGCAGTTATTAAATCATTTATTGTTGCATTTTTAATCTTACTAGCTAAATCACTTGCATCAAAGATGACATCTGGGCGACTTTGATAACCAATCCACAGGATTTGGCCTATTTTTGATTGCAAAATTTTTCTTTCAGATTCAGTTAAATCAGAGTTTTTGTTTTGTAACCTTGATTTTACAATATTAATAAAAGATATACTATCAGCATAGTTGTTTTGATTTAAATAAATCTTATTATCATCACAAGTCAAGTCAATACCCAAAAAACAAAAAGCCGAAAATTCCTCTTTGCCAACATTGAATTGCTCACGTATCTTATCAATCACCTGTTTTACAAACATTTGATCACCACCCCATACAAAGTCATCCACATGACATGCAAGAATACCCATAACTGTTCCATTTGGTCTTATCCAATAAAATACAGCGGGGTCAACTTTAGATATTTTACCATTAAGATTTAACATTACAGCTTTAACAGTTTTATACCAACTTAACGAGGCATCATTTAACCCATACACACACTTATTTAAAAGCCACAAGGAATTCACACAATTAGCCTCTAACGGTGGAAGAAGAAAAATGTCTCTATCCATTGTATGACTCTGCAAAAACGCAGTTTTTATGTCCATTGATCTTGGCTCCCAATTGTTGTGAGCCAAGATGGCTAGAATTAAACGCAACGAGTCCTTGCCACATGTAGGTGAATCTTTCTCAACAAAATTACCAAATTCCTCAAATCCTCGTGCCACTAGTCTGGATTTAGGAACTATTCCTTTATCTGTTGATTTTAATGTGCAGATCCATCTTGTTGAAATATATTTTTGGCCTTCATTTTTCACCACCTTATAAACACTGTTTTTTTTCCAATTTTCCAATTCTGTCTGTTTACTTTCCTCAAATGACACATCCTCTAAAACTAAAACATTTTCAGAATTATTAACTTTCAGATCCTCAACTTTATCTAAATCAATAGCCGTTTTCTCACCCTTTAAATGTTCAGGAGAAGAATATTCAATATTAAACCATTTACTAAATTTTCCAGTAGTTTTACCGGCTCTGCTTATAATCGTTCCAGTTACATTACCAACATCGGTATTTTTAAATTGAATATTCTGTCCTGGTTTTAATTTCAATACATCAGGAGTGGATGTAATATCAGGAATGGATGTGGATGTAATATCAGGAATGGATGTAATTTGATTATCCTGATTTCTTGGGTTACTGTCATAAGAAGCAGTATGAGTGGATGTAATTTGATTATTATTATTTCTAATGTTACTGTCATTAAATGGAATTATCTCCCTTTCATCATTGTTTGTTGGAAGTTGAATTCCTTGAGAATTGTCATTAGTCGTCTGTTCTACAAGCGGTTCATCAAAATGCTCGTCATAAGTTTCATATTTTGTATTTGCTGCTTCCTGATTACTTAAGTCAGTTTCTTGTTTTGAATAAGTAGATTCAATAGGGGATACTCTACTGTGATGAGCTCTGACAACCAAACCACCATGTCTAATAAATATAACTGCACTATCCTGCCCAATTACAGTGGCTGGACCTTTCCATTTGCTACTGTCAGGTCTTTTATAGTAAACTTTGTCCCCACAATAATATTTTTTATCATATGGTCGTGTTTGTTTTCGAATAGCTCTCCTTAATCTATCTGAACACTCTGCTTGAATAAACTCCCTACGTGCTGCATGAAGTGCATTAATATGTTGACTCACCAATTGACTTGTAGTGGATCCCTCTAAAGCAGGTAACTTATCTATTAGAACAGAAGGAAGTGTGGGATTTTTTCCATACACTAATTGGTATGAGCTGTAACCATGCGTACTTGCTAGACTGTTCTTTGCCATTAAAGACCATGCTAAGGCTGTTTCCCAATCACAACTTTGACTTTCTTTCACCTTTAACAAAATTTCAGTGAGAGTCATATTATTGCGTTCCAATAATCCATTGCTCCATGGACTATAAGCAGCTGTTGTATGAACTTCAATGTTGAAATTCTCACAAAAATCTCTTACTTCTTGACTGTTGAATTCGCCACCATTATCGCTTAATAGTTTTGATGGAGCTCCATGTATGCTGATCCAATTTGTCAAAAAATGGAGAATAAACATTGATGATTGTTTGGTTCTCATTATAGCGCCAGCACTAAAGCGGGTAAAGTGATCAATGATATGAAGATACCATACATTATTTTCTAATTGATGTAAATCAACTGCTACAAGTTCATTAAATTCTGTGGCTTGTGGGAGCCCAACAACAGGTTTTTTAGGGGGGCGTTTATACTGAATGCACACCTCGCAGTCCTTTGCAGCTTCATCCACCAGTTGAATAATACTATTATCGACATTGCCGGCACTTTTCAACAGTTTCTTTAAGCGTTCTGATGATGCATGTCCAAATTGCAGATGTAATTTCATTAAAAGTGTCATTTTCTGTTCTTTTGATTGAACTTCTTCAAACAATAAAATTTCATTGTGAAATTTGTTTTGTCCATTTTCTGTAGGTGTGATGTCAATACAGTAGTGTCCAGTTGATGTAAAATTTAATTGAATTTCTCGATTAAACATCATTGCCCTATCATTATTTAGGTCTAAAACAGTTTCTGCACGTTTTAGTGATGTTTTGCTGAGTAGAAGTGGTATATCTGCATCAACAACTTCTGTAGTGATGTCACAATTTACACCAACTATGCTAGCCGGAATAGTAACATTCTTCAACGATTTTAGTTGTGAACCATCTCCAAATTTAAACAATTTGACACTGTCTATTGTTTTTACTTTTTTCATTAAATAGGTTGGTAATGAGTTGATGTACTTATCTAACCATTTGGACCCACATACAGTTCTTGTACACGCAGTATCGAGAACAGCACAACCAAGACATTCTGTCATCAGTATTTCATTAATAGAAGGATTTTTTACAAACAAAGTAATGTTACATTGTTCTTCATCCAAATTACATTCCTCTTCTGTGTATTTAACAGTGTTTAATTTGTCAGGACAATCTTTTGCCCAATGAAAAATACTTTGACATATAGAGCACTTTGTTCTACGACCAAAACGATCAAGTGGATTACTTCCTTTTGGAGTATCAGCTGCCTTGTACGGGTATTGTCGATTCCTGTTAAACCGTGTATACAGTGCTGAATCATCTTCAAGATTTATAGAAGCTTCAGGAGAGTCAGTTTTATTTGTTTGGCTGAATATTCTTTTCAAAGCTGATTTCATTGTTGAAAATTTAAGATCATTCGCAGCAGTGAGTGCCAGTTGTCTTTCTTTTTGTCCCAAATTTGAACAATCAAGAAGTTTAAATGAGAGAACAGGATTTGGTAATTCCATCTGGTATTTAACACATTTTGAATATCTCTGTTCAAATTCCACTATAAATTCCGACATAGATATATTTATTGGTTTCCTATAGGAATCAAAATTTGAATAAGCTTCGTATGCAAGGTCAACTTTATCTGTCAGAAATAAAGAATCAAGTTCTGTAATCAGTATGTTCATTCCGTCGTTAGTATTCAATCGGTCAACATTTATTGTTCTAGCCTTCTCCCGAGCTTGGCCCTGCAGCGTTAATGAAACCGCTAACGCTTGTTTTTTGGGGTCGAGATCCGTTACCAGCTTCCACATCTCAATTTCTGTCTTCCAGGACTCATATCCTATGGTAGGATTGAGAACGGGTGGAACTTTGTAGCTTGCAGTACTATTTCCGTGAGCCGCCATTTTGGATACTATAACACTTGAAGTTGAATTACGCTGTCCTGATTGTTTTTATTTTGTTTTAATTGTATATGAAATGGATCGTTTTAGTTAGTTAACCACCTGTCTGCTACCATTAATAACTGGGGTGACACATGTCGGTTCCTATGCTGATATAACTATGACACATGTCGGTTCTTCATACTTTTATTCAACACCAAACACGCGGTCCCTTGCCGCTCGTAACCATACACATGAATACGAAACAATGTCTCCATACGAAACCATAAACCGGAAGTAACAAGGGAGATAAATCATGTTATCACCATACAGTATGCTATGAGGGAAATTTTGCCCAGACAGCAGTACTATGGTCTACTATTATACTGAATTCAAACAGCCATATTCAGTTAATTGAAAGTGTTAAATACTATCAAGATTCATCGAATAACGCCCAGTTTGTGCTACAGTTTAGTTTAAGAAACACTGTTTAGTTTTGACATCGGTCATCTAGTTTATGACCCTTTAGTTTAGTTTTGATATTGGTCATCCAGTTTATGACCATTTAGTTTCATAAACTAGACAACTGATGTCAAACTGAACGATAGCACAAACTGGGCGTTATTTGATGAATCTTGATGGTATTTAACACTTTCTTGATGGCAATCTATTAACTGAATATGTGTATTAGATTATAGATGGTAAGCTCAGTTTCTTTCCTTTTTTCATCAAATCTGAATGATACCCGGTCCCTAGTGCCTGTTGCCCCCCCCCCCCCCCCCGGATCCTGACTATCATAAGAGAGAGAGAGAGACAAACTAACCTGTTTATCTGAAAGTATTTTATTTATTATTGGGATACAGAAAGCCCCTGTTTTACCAGATCCTGTTCTTGCTCGTGCTAACACATCTTTACCCTCTAATGCTAATGGTATAGCCTTCTCTTGAATAGGGGTTGGTTCACACCAATTTAACTCAGATATAGCCTGACATATAAATAAAACATTTATAAGTTATCTCCTTCACAATTTGAAAGGAAAAAATAAGTCGGTCATAGACCCACTATCTGGACAAATTATCTTCTAATCTTGATAGATCACAGCATGGCAATCTTCAATGGCAATCATGGTACATAGAGCTGGATATGTTTATTAATCTGTAATACATGTATATTATCATTGAGTGGCATTTAGCGATTGAGCACATCAAGAGAGAACTTGATGAAATGGTGTGCTATAAATACTATATTTGTGATCCAATGAACATTTTGCAGATATAATTGTGTTTTTTTTTAATGTTATGTAGTAGTATATCATTATCTTAAACACTGTCTTATTTCAAAAATGTTACAGACATTAGTAAACGAAAGAGGTTTGCAAACAATATCACCTTTACATTGATACATCAACGTGTGTCACTATACATGTAATAGCCATATTCAATTTTGTGACGTTCTTCTCGAGTTGATGATGACCCTATATATATGTAGAATGTAGAGAGAGAGATGGGGTTTAACGTCCACTCAACACAAACTAGGTCATTTCGGGGCTAACATATGGTTCAATTTTATTTTAATAATTCGCTTGCGCGTAGCGGTCTTTAGCAGTGGGAGGAAAACGGAGTGCCCGGAGGAAACCCACGAGGTTGAATAACTATATAAAATTTAAAAAAGGGCCTAATAAAAACTTTAAAAAAATAAAACAGACACAGGGTTGTACAGGTTGAAACTTTCAGTGATGCCCTGGTGAATACCTTAAGTAATCTGTCATCTAAACCCATATCCTGAAACTTCAGGCAGTCATCCTCCTCCATTTCTGTATTTTTATTCAGTATTTATATAAAAACACACTTTCCACAACATCAACACATCAAACCGGAAGTTTACTACATGTGCTCATCCGGGCTATTTGAATCTTACCCCAGTCAGAAAAAATAAAAATGTATCCCACAATTCCTAATGCATTTCTGTATGCAAGGAATTATACGTACCAGTGATAACTGTTTCGCTTAGTTTGACGCCATTTTTCTTGTTATTTTAATTTTGGCGTGTGGTAATAAATAAATCAAAAATGTCGAAGCGACATCGCATAGATGTTGGCGATGCTCAGCCTAAAAGAAACAGGTATTTTTAAAGATAGTCTTTGCAAAGAAATAAATGTCTCGGTGTATAAATTTGGATCTAAATGTTTGATTGTTTTGCTTGCGTCGAATTTGCTACGTTTTGACTTTGTCACTTTGTCTTGATTCTGTTCAGGACGAATGAATCAGCTTTGTACAGGGGAAATTTACAAATTAAAATGACCAAAGTTTCAATTGATTCTTATAGAACGAAGTTTTCCACATTAAAATTGAAGCCATAACACTTTGGAAAATTTGACAATTACAAACAATGCCAGGATAGGTTGCCCCACCTCACCATAAATATAAGTACCGTACATGTAAATATTTAAAATATAAATATCTCAAATCATTAATCAAAATTTGATAATGATCTAATTAGTAATAATAATATTCATACTCTAAACAAGCTTTAGAGTAATTAGTTTATCGCCACATAGGCCTACGATTACATGTCATTTCGGTCCCGCGTCATTTCGGACTTACGACATTTCGGACTCCAAAAAATATGGCCTCGACGTTTCGGACTCGGGTATATGACATTTCGGACTCGGGTAGGTGACGCTTCGGACTCGGGAATAAGTTGAAAGGAAAGGTTGAACACAACTGTCAAAACCTACACGACAAAATTTCCAATGTTGAATGTTTACGAAAAAAACGTTTTACTTCTTTATACATGTATCGCTGTATATGTATATAAAAAAGTTGCTGATGAATTTATTAGAAATAGGCCAATTTAAAACACGAAAGAAAATATTTATTAACATGAAACACGTGATTAGTAAAAGGCTCCACCAAACGATAAAAATTACTTGCACTTACGGTTCTTTGATAATCATCGTTTCCCGTAAAAGTAATGTATTTGTTTAAAACCATAGGCTGTGATTTAGCCACGAAAATCGTTTCATTTTGTCCCAGCAAATTCCAGGCGAAAATCTGACGCTTTGCTGCACAAGTAAACAAGTTAGTCGTCACTGTAGTACACATTTCTATTGCGATGTTTTGTACAATCAGACCAACACTCGAATTACGCCTCGGACTATATTTGTCAAGTGTAGCCATAATGTGGTGAAGAAATCATATTCTAAGCCAATCAGAAACCATAAAAGCAATCAACGTCATTAGGTCAGGGGTCAATACCCATAAATAGACCAGGGAATACCTTTTACGAGACGGAACACGTTGGCTTGTTTACATTTGTATGAAAGAATTTTTCTGCAAATATGCCTGAATTACGGGACAATAACATCAGATAAATGTTGTGCTGACACCGTGAACACGGCTAGCCCCTGATTTGCGGAAAAATATGGTCAAAAGCGAAATTGTATCAATGAATGTGATATTTCCTGGAAAAAGTATTTTTTCCATTTTATTTCAATAAAACAATATGCAAAAGAAATATAAATATAGTATACAGATGAAAACGTTTTTGGCATGATTCAAATACTGGTTCGGTATAATAATTATACATAATGTTGAGAAAAAAAAAAAAAAAAAATAATACTATCTACATGAGCCCACTGATACAACAGAATATTAATAATGATTCACCTAACAACCCTGAACATGCAATTATACTTGTTTAAAAAAAAACAAAAAAAAAAAAACAATAAAGACATAATTTTATTATAAGAGATGTCAAATAAGTATACATTTATTTTATAGAAAGAAATACAGTATTAAAAGATAAGAAATGAATGCAATTTTATATACTTCCTCATACAGTATTCCACAACAACACTCGATGGCATGAGATTTCTCCGATATTGAATAGATTAAAATGATTCAGCGATACTTTGATTTAATCAAATATGGAGGACCGTGACTTAGCTTTGATCAAACAGTACAGTGGTTGAAATTGTTGAACATGTCTGCCAAACCTTTAAAGGCTAATATCTTTGCTTGCAATTGAGTAATTTGAATGAAATTTTCGAATTATTCATTTTACATTATCAACTTTTGAACTATTATAGCAAGGATGGCTAGTTCTTTATCTAAATCTTATATAATGTATCTTTAATGAAAAATGTATATAATAATAATAACATCATTTATATAGTGTATTAATACTGGAGAATGGTTTCTAATCTGCTTTTCAGATTTTTATATCCACAGAATTGGGCCCGTCGCCAGCTCATAAAATTGGGGGGGGGGGATACAGAATTTTTTGGAGGGGCTGAGGATGTGGCTGACTAAGAATACTCCTAAGAAATCATCAATTTTTGAGGGGGGGCTAAACCGCACAGACTACATGTATTTACACACAGATCAGTTCTTGTGTCCGTATACACTGTACAAAGTTAAAAGATATATGCCAGTAAAGAAAAGTACATATAAGAGAAAAACAAACAGTTAACTAAATAAAATGGTTCCAGTAATATGAATAAGAAATGAAATGGAGTTAAACGCCGTCCTACTGTTCTGCTGTTATACATGTACATGTACGCTATACAGTGTACTACGAGGAAAATTTTGCCTGGGCACAGCACTATGGCCTACTCTTATATCGAATTCCAACTGCCTAGGGACCTTTTTACGTGCACACCAATGTTACACAGGAATTCGTTTTTTCGTCACATTTGAACGACTAGACAGCAGTCCTTGTACCTTGTCAGCCCCTCTGCCTGCACCACTGACAAGGAGAAACCACGTCTGAATTGAATTGGAATAAAAAAGGAAAATAAAAACATATATGTCAACTTAAAATAGCTAAATATGATATGAACATTTATCGACATGTACAGTACATTTAAGTAAAACATTTTAAAATACAAAAATACATATGTATACAGGTTTAGGCCTACTCATGAAAATCACAATTTCATCAATATGATTTGGCTGTCACTTTCATATTTGAACAATTTTCACAAATCCATACTAGAAAACTTTCACTTCTAAAAAATACATCTATCTGTAGCTCCTATATGCATGTACTGGGTTAAGGAAGACGGGCGTGCGCTATACAGTTTATTATGAGGGAAATTTTGCCTGGGCACAGCACTATGGCCTACTCTTATATCGAATTCCAACTGCCAAGGGGTCTTTTTACATGCACACCAATGTCCAAACCGCTTACAAAAATACATACAGGTGTAGGACTATTCATAAAAAATCATGTAATTTCATCAATATCATTTGACTGTCACTTTCATATTCAAACAATTTTCACAAATCCATACTAGAAAGCTTTCACTTGTAACAAATACAACTATCTGTAGCCTAATGCAGCCTGATTTGCATCCACAGAGAAAATATTGTTTGGTTCTTGGCAGGGCTGGGGCCATTACATTGCCAATGTAATTAATTACATTACCATTACTTTTTAAATGTAATCATTACAATTACTTTCTCATTTTTAGCAAAGTAATTAATTACCATTACCCATTACATTGAAAGTAATTAATTACCATTACCCATTACTTTATGACAATATAAATAAAAATCATTTTTCACACAGAAATCAAAAAAGAACACAATTTTCTGCCATGAACAGCCTACAAAACCAAACTCAAAATAACCTTGCATCACTTTAATAGATATTTGTTTATGAATTGTTATTTCTATAAATTATAACATCAAGGCAAATTTTCATGTGACGGACAGTGGTGACAAAAACTGACAAACTTCGTCGAACATAACTGATTAGAAATTACAATTAAAACAGAAAGGATTGAATGTAAACCAGCTTATATGAATTCATATTACATTATAATATGTATTGCGACCCATTTGGGTCAATTTCTGGGTCCAGAAAATATCAATTTAGCTCCTTTAATACGTAATTTTATGAGATTCATAATCAATCCAAATAATCTGTCTATAATACATTGTATAACTGATAACCATAAAATAATGAGATGCTTGAAAGCCATTGTTTGGGTTGTCACTTGTTACCTTGAGATTAAGATTAAAGGGTAGTAAGACTATTGTCTTTTAATCTAACTGATTGATTGATTGACTGGGTGATTGACTGTAAATTAACACTAATCTGTGATTAAAATATACTTCTTTTCAAAGATTCACTTTTTAGGTTACATGTCTAAAGAAGGGTCCTACATAAAAAGTAATAAAACAAAATGTTGAATGCCTTCTTATTAAAATTTATTAAATCTGATTTATTTTTTTTTTTTTTTTAAAAAAAGAATTGTAACAAATTGGATTTTGTGTCAGATACACTTAATTTTCTTCTTTGGGGCTATAAAATTTGATGTTTATCATATGGAAATATTTATATGTGCCATACAATGTAATTGAAAAGTAATTGAAATGTAATTGACCATTACATGATTTTTGGAATGTAATTAATTACATTTCCATTACTCATTACTTTTGAAATCTTCCATTACTCATTACATGGCCATTACTTAAAAAATGTAATGATTACATTCCATTACCATTACCCATTACCATTACCCCAGCCCTGGTTCTTGGTCTCTATAGTCAACCTAACCCTGTCATTTGTTACAGTAGAGTTTAACAAGAAGGGCATAAATTTCTGCAGATACAGTAAGGCAACTTTAAAGTAATGCACATGGTATTTCACATACAGGTGTAGGACTATTCATAAAAAATCATGTAATTTCATCAATATCATTTGACTGTCACTTTCATATTCAAACAATTTTCACAAATCCATACTAGAAAGCTTTCACTTGTAACAAATACAACTATCTGTAGCCTAATGCAGCCTGATTTGCATCCACAGAGAAAATATTGTTTGGTTCTTGGTCTCTATAGTCAACCTAACCCTGTCATTTGTTACAGTAGAGTTTAACAAGAAGGGCATAAATTTCTGCAGATACAGTAAGGCAACTTTAAAGTAATGCACATGGTATTTCACCTCAATGGTGACACAGTCTTTTCCATAGTGGTCTTTTGTCTTGGTCCGAGTTGTCATACATTTAGGAATAGGAGAATATCTACATCAACTTGCATTTGCAATAAAATTGGAAAATGTTAAGATAATGATCCCCTTAACAAATTAACCAGACCTATTATTCTTTTTCTTATTTCGCTGGTAAAATATTAGCTGCTCTAAACATAGTTCTTTATTCATACACAGTTGTTGTTTTTTTTTTACGTTGGTAATGTATGTGAGAAGTCTGTATTGTTAGAATGAGAGAGAGTTTTGTCTGCACATTCCTGCAATTCTTTGTCCAACATATCAATATTTCCATCTAATTTGATCCACTGGTTAGCACATACCCTAGATTTTTCCCAGTTTCTCACAGTAAACGGTTTTACATCGGTGTTTTAAACAAAATCTACACGGAGTATACAGTTCTAGTTATTCTTCCGCTTGTTTACTATCAAAACGTAAACAAACCGGTGATGTTTCACTCTACACGACCCGTTGACCTTTCGTCGTGTGCGTCTGATTGGTGAGCTTTGTCACGTGATCTATTAAAACCAAATCACCGCGAAATTCAAATACCATCGCACATTGATAAGTAAGCCCATTTTTATTTTGACGTTTTCTGTCAAACGTCAAAGAATTGATAAAAGAAAAGTTGTGTGGAAATACAAAGTAATACTAGAAGAATTGGATTATGTGGTTTGTTTTCCGCCTGAAAATCGTCGGGATGGAGCAACAGAAGCAAGCTTGCTAGAAATTTCACATCACGGCCTACCAATAATATGCTGATGAATTTATTTGAAAATGACATACAGCATAAATAATTATTTACACGAAATGCACTCTTTTTACAAGTCCCTAGAAATTGTTAACGATAATCCGTGCTGCACATTGACATGCATTCCTCCCGCTTAGCAATACCAATCGATCAATTAGTGCATACACAAGGCAAAGCGTTTCTGTGGAAAATTTTAGGAATAGCAACGATCAAAGCTGGATAATTAAAGCTGATTAACCGATAATCCCGATGTTGTAGTATGAGCAAAGAAATCTTGCGGTTCTTTGGTGGATAATGAAAAACGTGAGTTGTCAATCATTGATAATGGCGGCCGTGCGTTGATTGCAATTATTCCGTTTCACAAAAAAAAAAAAAAAAAAAAAAACCATAAGCACTAGCAATGATCGGTCAATCAAGCTCGTTTACTATTTGACAAAAGAAAAACAATGAAGTATTACTAAGTATACACAAAAGAGAACAAGCAGTGTTAATCGCGACATCAACAATCGCTGATCAATTAAATAAGACAACTACATGTATCAGTCACACATAAAACGAAAAAACAAACAGCTGTACCATTACATTAATTTTCTACAGTCTTATAATTAATTATTAATCAGAGTCCGAAAAGTCGCTTGAATGAGTCCGAAACGACGCCAAGTAAGTCCGAAAAGTCGCCAGACTGAGTCCGAAACGACGTTTGTGTTGAGTCCGAAATGACGCGGGACCGAAATGACGTGCTACCAGGCCTACTAAACCTCAATAAAAAGAAAATACACTACCGTAATGTCGGTTCCATATAGGCTTACTGCATATTTCGTTAATTTTTGATGATATAAGGGCATAAGCAAAGCTATATATATTCAAATTCTGATGTATAGGCCTATAATTTTGAACTGACCTTGAAGTAGGCCTATTTGTTATTCTATGACAGTTGAAGCTAATAAAATTTAATCTGTTTTTTTGTCTGCTATTAAAAACATTGACCACTTCATTAATTCAGTGGAAAGAGTTGTTGATTTTAGAAAACATCAAACTTGATAAAATGAAATGTAATTATTTTTTGATTATTGTTTACATAATAAATTTGTTTTCGTTACAGAGAAACGAGTCCAGATGATAAAAATGAAAAGAAACATAAATCTATATTTGAAGAATTTAACATTCCAAGACCAACCATTCAAATGAACCCATTTACAGGTAAAATATTGGTGTTCATCTAGTCGAAATGACAAACACTGCCTTATAAGGTCTGTCTTTGAGTCATTTGGCGTGATTTTGATTTACGCTTGTACAAAGTAGGCCCTATGTGACAAGGAGAAGGGTCACCTGTCAGCATCCTGAGGTTTCTTCAAGTCCTCTAGTTTCCTCCTGCTGCAAAAGACCCCTAAAATTGGGGGGTTGGGATGGCCTAGTGGTCTAGAGTGCCGCTCTTCGACCTTTAGCTGGCCGGTCACCTCTGGCTTACGGCTGTGGGTTCAATCCCTGTTGTTAGTGTATGTGGCATGGAGATAGGGGCGCCTTCTCAACCTCGTGGGTTTCATCCGGGCACTCCGGTTTCCTCCAGGCTCTCCGGTTTCCTCCCACTGCTAAAGACCCTACGCACAAGCGTATTGAAATAAAATTAAACCATATGTTAGTCCCCAAATGACCTAGTTTGTGTTGAGTAGATGTTAAACCCCATTTCTCGCTCTCTCTAGACCCCTAAACTTGAACCATATGTTTGTCCCAAAATGATCTGGGGTTATGATGAGTTTGCGTTGGGCCCATTTCTATCTCTCTCCTTTTCTTTTAAAAATAAAAGACCTTTGTTCAACTGTAAATACTTGTACTGGTCATGTCAGTAGGGAGAGTTTCTGTTTGAAATTGTACTACTCTACTTGGATTTGATGAGAGACGCAGTCCTTGAAATTAAGAATTTTCTACCACGGCACAAAAAAATGAAAAATGCCGTGGCAGAATGGTACTGCTACGGCACCACGGCATTTTTAAGATCAATGCTTATTTATTCTCGTTAAAAATTTGACGCGAATCGGTTAGGCGTGGTCGTGCGAGCTCAAAAACATGCGAACGATCTCCTGGTTACGCAAATTGAAATATCAGTTACATGTACGTTAACAAATTTATGCGCATTTGATCAATATTTATACAAGATGACTTTGTGACACTGGTCTAAAGAATTAATATTATACCATAAACTCAATTCATTCATTCTTCATTCTTGCCATTTCATTTCTCCATCAGTCTTACTGGTACTTTCACTTTGACAGATGACTATTTTTGACATCAGGTATTGACCAGTTGTAAGCAGGTTGATTTAAAAATGCCCCAAGCCTTAATTCTTTAAATGATAGTAGTGCCATAAATATTTAAACATGTCATCTATATTTCCAAATAATTTACTAAACGTGTTCCTTTCACTTATATAACCATGCTGGTGGTACAATGACCCGTATGTAGGTCGTCTACTTTGACCCCCACATGGCATCGCTTGCCTGCCAATGTAAACGATTTTACTGTCCTGTCTATTTTAATATTATTTCATCACATCAAATTATTCTGTTTCCATTTGAAACTTGGTTTGGTTTATAGTGTCGAGGTTAATAAATACTATTTATTTTGTCAATCAGTCGGTACATTGAGGCTAATACGCTCGGTTACATAGGGCGTAGTAATTATAAACAAAGGATGTAAATCGGTACAGGTCCATCGAATGTGACAAATGATACAGTTGTCTGTTAAAAATACAAATGACGAGAATGGTAACATTGTTCATACATTAGCCAGACTATTGGCAACAGTCCGTGTACATCTATGTCTATTTAGTTTATTATAATCGTTGAAAAAAAACCACTGTAAACGGTACAGCATGAATATGCCTTCAGCACATGGGTTATAAAAGTGTACCGGTATTCGGTAATTGCAATATATTTGTCAGACTTTCGTATACAAAATAATAAATTTACATGACGTTATTACACGGTTAGACGACATCCTCCTGGTACTATTCTATAACCGGTACATTTTGTCACTATAATTTTAAGGATCGAAAGATCTACCACGGCAAAAAAAAATGAATTATGCCGTGGCAGATGGGAGTTGCGTCGGCTTTTACCACGGCTTTGCTGTTTGCCGTGGTTAATTTCGAGCGCTGGAGACGTTGTAATTATTACAGGTTTACAGTTTACACCACGATATTATCAGCTGTACAACAAGTGATTTAACTATTATTGTATTTATTTCAGGTTTACCGTTTACACCGCGATATTATCAGCTGTACAACAAGAGATCTCAGTTACCGGTGTGGGAATATAAAGATAAATTTATGAAGATGGTGACTGATCATCAGATGATTGTACTGGTTGGCGAAACAGGTTCCGGTAAAACAACACAGGTAATTATTGTTACTGTCACACCATGTTCCTGAAGCAAAGGCTGAGAAATCCCATGCCATGGCTGGATTAGCTTCTGATTCTTGAACTTTTGCGGGAGTGTGTCAATTCTTCCTGTTCAATCAAATCTATCACTTCAGTACAGCAACATGACAGTCCTTCGTTTAATCTGGGTCTTCCCTAAAACTTTGGACAGTGATTTAAGGTATTAACAACTGTGAAAGTATGTTCGTTTCCAAACAGTTTTGTTTACATTTCATTGGATTTGATAGCTCATTTGTCACGCAATTAGTTTTACTGCAGTATTCTGTTATGCACTGGTTAATTGGACATATTAAAATCGTGAGCCATGACGTGTAACGTTATGTAAAAATATTTGGTCCTATATTGGCACTCGTTTCAAATGTAAAGCTTTTGTAGAGCAGCTAGTCATTGGTTAGTAGTCGGACTACTGACCAATCAAAATTTAAAAAAACAACATCCATTCATTACAGCAGTGAGTAGTGGAATTACCTCTAATCAAACAAAACACTGTGCGGATTATGGAGTCACACAGGATATATCGTAATATCAGTCTGCGACATTAGCGCTGTATGCCAGTGTTCATTAGACCAGTCGGAGCTGAACTGCAAGATGTATAACCCCATCTTACATTTTAAAAGTTGTTGTACCTTTTGCTACAGACATTTTTCAATGAATTTTGTGTTTCCATGGTAAAGTATTTGACCTGATGTTGTTTATTATTGTAGATCCCTCAGTGGTGTTTAGAGTGGGTACGAGCTAGGTATAATAAAAAGGGTGTGGCATGTACCCAGCCTCGTAGGGTAGCTGCTATGTCCGTAGCTCAGCGTGTGTCAGAAGAAATGGATATTGGATTAGGTCAAGAAGTGGGTTATTCTATAAGATTTGAAGATTGTACGTCGTCTAAAACGTTATTAAAGTAAGTTGAATATCTAGTCTGGTTGTAATAGTCCCCTGTTGGTTGGATGTGTGCTATATCATAAGGTCTGTCATTGAGTCAACTAGCTTTCTTTCGATTCACCGGGGGGGTTGGGATATGCCAAGTGGTTTAGAGTGCCGCGCTTCGACCTCTAGCCGACCGGTCACCTCTGGCTTGCAGCTGTGGTTTCGAGCTCTGGCGTGAGCGTATGTGGCCTTATCCTTGTCATGTACAACCGGGGAATCAAAACGCCCGAATTTTGATATAAGGAGAGAATATTGATAATTATATTTGAATGTTTTCTAGATATATGACAGATGGTATGTTATTACGTGAAGCTATGTCCGACCCTCTATTAGAAGCTTATGGTGTTATCATGCTGGATGAAGCTCACGAACGTACTCTAGCTACAGATATTCTCATGGGTTTATTAAAAGAAGTTGCTAGGCAACGAAGTGATTTAAAAATTATTGTTATGAGTGCTACCCTTGATGCAGGCAAATTTCAGGTAAGTTTATGAAGTTGGATAGTGTTGTTATTTAATTTTAAATAAACTTTCCATTTCCATGGTAACCAACAAAACAAATTCTTCAGAAACTACTGATTAGCCATACTGTTGAGTAGTGTCTTCCCTTGAGATATTTCATGAACTCAAGCGCTTTACCCCCCCCCCCCCTCTTCAACTGCGAGCTTAGAGCTTTGACCCTGGTGTTGACAAGGAACTGGATTTCTAGCATGGATGCCGAATGATGGCACTGGCAAGCATTTGTGTCTAGTCATTTGGATGGGATTAAAGCCTGCAATCCTCTTTACACACTCAAGCACATGTTGCCAGAATAAAGGACATGGATCTAGACAAAAGGTGAAAATATTACAATGTATATGATTTGAATTTTGATTGGTGGTGATGATTAATAGCATTTTCATGATACTGAAATTTTCTATGATTTGATTTAGATATCAAAAACTCAGCTTCTGTTATCATACAAGCCTCAAAATCTTACTCTGAACTATAAAACTCAGTTGCTATGACGATTATACCAACAATTCCATTAAACGGTATTCTATGTGCTTTGAGTTATTGTACACAACTGATAATTCTCAAATTAAATAGTGTTAGTTTATATGGTATGTGTAATTACTGATGTTGTTTTGTTTTCCAGACGTATTTCGACAATGCCCCGTTAATGAGTGTACCTGGTCGTACCCATCCGGTCGAGATATTTTACACACCGGAACCAGAGCGTGATTATCTGGAGGCAGCCATTAGAACCGTGATGCAGATACACATGTGTGAAGAACAAGATGGAGATCTATTGTTATTCTTAACGGGACAAGAGGTGGGTTGTTTTAAACGGAGACAAGAAATGGGTTATTTTTGCTTCTAAAATGGCAAGGGTTAAAATATACTGGTATAAATAAAGCTTACTGAATTATTGAAAATTCTCACCAGATATTTCTCAGAATTTTGAAGCTTAATATGTAGTTTAGCGAAATACATCCATCCTTCAGTTGGGAGGAAAAATCATGGTTACTTGTATGTCATTGGCAGGACGTTAAGATACCTTTTAGTCATTTTGTGTTAATTCTTTAAATTTAATTTACTTTTTAAGTCGAATAAAGTTAATCTGAAATCTCTTTTTAAACGGCTCAACATAAGTTTAAGAAAAAGTTTATTCGTTGTGGCCTCCACTGCTTTATTTAAAAATACTTGTTTAAACTTTGAAACATCATAACAAATATTATCTTGTAGGAAATTGATGAAGCATGTAAGAGAATGCAGAGAGAAGCAGATAATCTGGGTTCAGAGATCGGGGATTTAAAATGTATCCCTCTTTATTCTACCCTCCCCCCTAATCTACAACAGAGGATCTTTGAACAGCCTCCCCCTAAAAAACCAAACGGAGCCGTTGGACGTAAAGTTGTGGTATCGACTAACATCGCTGAAACATCGTTAACTATCGATGGTGTCGTGTTTGTCATAGATCCTGGATTTGCAAAACAGAAGGTAAATACACAGTCAAATGGTTATTTGTATTTGGGTAAAGTTAAGTATCGAATGAATTCAAACTAAAATGTACTCAACCTACAATGTAGTTATCTTGAGCTGTTTTTTCAACATGGGCAACCAACAAATGATGTGTAAAACAAGGACCATGTGGCCATACCAGACCGGGGAAATAACACTTTTCTGAAAATATCTAGATACCCACACCTTTCTGAATTGAACAGAAAGTATGGGTTAGTAGTGATTGACCTGTTTGGTGTAGAATAGGTACAGCCATGAATCGGAACCCCGGACATTTTCGTCTATTACCACCAGACATGTGTTAACCGGCCCGAGTATACCCCCAATACATCAAATTACAGCATGAAGACGACCCTAGTGTAGCCACAAACCCTGAACAGACCAACGGTACCAGCCTGTATTATTCCCCCCGTCGTAGTATACCCCTATACATCAAATTTCAGCATTAGAACAGCCCCATTGTAGCCGCCAACATTTTACAGGCTGACGATCAAGTGACAGTCACAAATATGTGTATAAATTTAATTGATCATTTCCCATTGATATTGTAGACAGTGGATACCAAATGGTCACAAAGTTTCAAAACATCCTATTCAAAACATCATATGAAAACATTGTATTTAAGATATCAGTGCTAAACAAAACATCATATTAAAAACATCTTATTCAAAACATTATATTTAAACATCAGATTCAAAGCATTATGAAGCCCTAGTGTGAGCGTATGTGGCATGGAGATAGGGGCGCCTTCTCAACCTTGTAGGTTTCCTCCGGGCACTCAGGTTTCCTCTCACTGCTAAAGACCCCTACGCGCAAGCAAATTTTGGAAATAAAATTAAACCATATGTTAGTCCCGAAATGACCTAGTATGGGTTGAGTGGACGTTAAACCACATTTCTCTCTCTCTCAAAGCATCATATTCAAAACATTGTATTCAAAACATCTTATTCAAAATATTGTATTCAAGACATCCTATTCAAAACATGTATGTGAACAATATTTAAGCTGGTATTTCTTTTACAGATAATCTGTTACTCACCTGAGTGTTTTCATGATCATTAATCAATATTAAAAAATCAATAATCAATATCTTGAAATTGATCATTTTATTTTTAAATTTCCTCTAGGTATACAATCCAAGAATTCGTGTCGAGTCATTGTTGGTTACAGCTATTAGTAAAGCCAGTGCTCAACAGAGGGCAGGTCGAGCCGGACGTACTCGTCCAGGGAAATGTTTCCGATTATACACAGAGAAGGCATATAAAAATGAGATGCAACAGAATACGTATCCTGAGATTCTACGATCAAATCTTGGGTCGGTTGTATTACAGTTAAAGAAATTGGGTATCGACGATTTGGTTCATTTTGATTTCATGGATCCTCCTGGTAAGTCAACACAGACATCTTTGTAATACTTTGGTCCTTAAGACCATATTGGGTCTTTGACTAATTATTGGTTAAAATCTCATGGGTTTTCTCCAGGTCCTCCCATTGCTAAAAAAACCCTACGCGCAAATGTATTATTGAAATAAAATTAAACCATATGTTAGTCCCGAAATGACTAAGTTTGTGTCGAGTGGACATTAAACCCCATTTCTCTCTCTCTCTCTCTCTATAGAGTCAAATCTATCTTACCAATGAAAGTGTCAGGTGACCTCCAACATTAGACAAAGTTCTAATTAAGTAAAACACTTATTTTTAAGAATGGGAAAAATATCATGCCCACTATTTCTAAACAAAACCTGTCATCAATTGATCAAATTTTGATGTCGTGGAAAAAACACCAAGTTAAACATATAATTTAAATATTTCAGCACCAGAAACATTGATGAGAGCTTTAGAATTATTGAATTATCTGGCTGCTCTTGATGATGATGGAGAATTAACGGAACTGGGTTCCATGATGGCTGAATTCCCTCTCGATCCCCAGTTAGCGAAGATGGTGATAGCTAGTTGTGATTTCAGCTGTTCTAATGAAATTCTGTCCATAACGGCCATGTTATCAGGTAATGTACACACATGACAGGTGATCGTCTAATATCGAAACTTGAATCAATTAAAATAAGTAATAGGAAAAGTCAAATTAACACAAGGGCCAACAAAAATTAAAATAAGAACTCAATAAACATGTTAAACATGCATTATGGAACATCTAAAATTATACATGGCAGTATGATATTTATTCATGCTAAAAAGGACATTTATTAATTATTATAACACGGCAATATCATATTTACTCAGGCTAAGAAAGGATGCATTATGTACGAGTTAAATTGGCCTATTTACAGGATTGTATTTTGGCTTCAAATTATTTTTAAAACATTTATTCACACAAGCCTATAATAAACTCTCTAGGCAGAGATTTTGATGGATTTGAAGATCCCTGAAATTAAAAATTTTATTGCTTAAACGGATGATCGATACTTATTCATGGTTATCGAGTAGTGAGTACCGTTACACTAAATCCTTCCACCATCATAACTTCGCTCAGAATAAAATAATCTGAATGAAATATGATATTTATTTTTTATCATTATCTATTGTTGAATTATTAAAACTTTTTATCTAAATCTTACATAGTGCATCTTTAATTAGGTTATATAAGATTAAAACTGTTGGTCTCTATAATAATTTATTATTGTTGAGTTCAGGTCTAGATAAATATAATTCTACTTGTCGTTCTCTATAATAATTTATTATTGTCGTGTTCGGGTCTAGATAAATATAAATCGGATTGTGTATTAATTGAGATATGTAATTGAGATATGTAATTGAGATACTAAATCTATTAATAGAAATTTACTGGTGCACCATTTCATTTTGAATTCATACTCTGCCCCCCCCCCCCCAAAAAAAAAAAACATCCTTCACCATTTGAAATTCTTAGCCATTTAAAGTTGTTACCAATTTGATATTATTCAATAAATGGGAAGTGTTATAATGTGTTCTAAATATATGCATACCCAGCTTTGTGCATAAGCTATGTTACTATTGATAGCTGTAAGGATTCCACGCGTCATTAAATTTCTTGGCTTTCTGACTTCTTTTGATGATGAAGAAATGGGGAAATATTTTTTGATCCTACAGCATTTTAATAGAAAATATAGGCATACACTGGCCAGTGCATGATGTCAGTTGCTAGTAAGGAAACCCTTCCCTTTGCATAATGTCGATTACTAATAATAGCTATAATAGCATAAAGTCAACAGTGAAATTTGTTTTGAACGTTAAAAGAAAAAATGAGTTTAGTTAAGTCGAAGGTGCACCAGTTTGATTGAGAACACTTCCTTTTAGTGTATGATGTCACAATGTTTGCTGGTTACTAATGGTGATGGGACGGGTCATCTTGGCCCTACCCACGCCCCTCCCGTTTAGTCCCGCAGTGTTTTGTTAGACCATCGGAAGTAAAGAAGGCCGCTGACGAAGCTAAGATGAGATTTGCACATGTTGATGGTGATCATCTGACCTTATTGAACGTCTACCACGCTTTCAAACAGAGTAAGTATATTTATATACATCTGGGGGCGGGGTGGTGACCGAATGGTTAGTATGTGCGTGTCATTGAGTCAACTTGTGGGTTTTCGAATCCCTGATATTAGGTGACAAGGATTAGAGTCGCCAGTCCAATCCCCTGTGTTTTCTCGTTGTCCTCCGGTTTCCTCCCTCTGCTAAAGCCCCCTACGTGCAAGCGAATTGTTGAAATAAAATTAAACCATATGTTATTGTTAGTCCCGAAATGACAAGTCTGTCTCTTTCTTTATACATCTGTCTGCCCTCGTCGGTTAAACACGATTCTTTCATTGAGTCCAGTGTCAATGTTTCGATTTCTTGCTTGTAAATGACGAGGACTAGAGTCATCCTCAAGTTTTCTCCCATCGCTAAAGACCCGTTTTTCCGCATACTATTCAAGTGTGTAACTTGATAGCAACTTAATTTCCAGCACGACTTGCTTAACCAAACTGATATTTTAATCTTGACAAAATAGTTACAATAAGCCACTTCATGTGTCGAAACAGCCTCAACAATCAATGAAAGTAAAAAAAGTTATTAACGCATTTAAAAGAATATTGGACTATTTTTGTGAAAATATTATTTGGATAGCGAATCGTGATACGGACATTGATTGTATCATACATCGTGGATTTTTAAAGCATCACGATTCATCGATGAATTGCTGCAGCTCTAGTTTCAATCCATTTCATTTCTAAATCTACTTTGATTTTGTGTTTATCTGTTGTAGATCACGAGGATAACCAATGGTGCTACGATAATTTCGTCAACTTCCGATCTCTAAAGAGTGCAGACAACGTACGACAACAGTTGGCGAGGATTATGGACAGATTTAGTTTACGGAGAGCGAGTACAGATTTCAACAGTCGTGACTATTATATAAATATACGTAAAGCTCTTGTATCCGGTTTCTTTATGCAGGTTAGTTTAAACATCTTCGCTTGTCATACAAATAAATATCTAAATAATAATTTCTATTTGAAACTAAAATAAGGACCTCCAGTAGGTTAATTAGCTGCCATCTGATTAAAATACAGATCTATATTTGATTTCGTTTCTTTGTAATTTTGATGTCCTCTACTGCAGAGGTCATACAAGCTATTTGTAACGTATGATGGATGTCGGAAATTGGATTAACCAGTTGATTGTTCTAGTGTACATGTATTACTCACAGTTCCATGTATCTCATGCCAAGAACTGGCTATAACAGACGACTTCATTGGCTAATCCCTCTCATCCAGAATGTGGGTTATATTACAACTGGTCCAGATCCTGGTGTAGTAAAGACAAGTAAAACAAAATTTTGAACTATGAAAAACAAAATGTAACATGTAACATAACCCACTGTAGTTTTAATCTATGTCATATTGTTATTACCATCGTAACAGGGTAGTTATATGTATATTGTGTTGTATATTAACAGGTTGCCCATCTGGAGAGAACCGGACATTATTTAACAGCTAAAGATAATCAGGTTGTACAACTACATCCATCAACCGTTCTAGATCATAAACCAGAGTGGGTTATATATAACGAATTTGTATTAACAACCAAAAACTATATACGAACTGTTACAGATATAAAACCTGAATGGTACGTTGTTTTCATTATTTATATTTCGAGTAGCCATGGTGGCTCAGTGAGTAGACCTTGGTTCATCACAATTTTCTAGTGAGCTTTCCACTTGCAAAGTGCAAGACAGAGGGCTTGACAGTTGGAATTTGATATAAGAGCGGACTGTAGCACTGCTGTCTGAGCAAATTCCCTTAATGACACACTGTATAGAGTAGACCCAGTCGCGCAGCTGAACAGTAGGAACATAATCATATGAAACACTATAGATTCAATATATATATATTGAAATGTTATTATTAAACCAGTGTTGAAATCAGTTTGTGTCAGCATACCTTTTATCTTTAGATCGTTTACCGTGAAGTAGTGCAGCTTGACGGTTGTGCTAATATTTCTGGATATATATACATGTTCACTGGTGATTCATTGGGGCCGGAGGGCAAGGTGATTTTGACTCAATAACCGGGAGCTCACATTTAAATTTTATATATGTTCATTTGAGACCCGGGGGGTTGGGATGGCCTAGTGGTCTAGAGTGCCGCGCTTAGACTTCTAGCTGGCTGGTCACCTTTGGCATGCGGCTGTGGTCTCGAGCCTTGGTGTGAGCGTATGTGGCATGGAGATAGGGGCGCCTTCTCAACCTCGTGGGTTTCCTCTGGGCACTCCGGTTTCTTCCTACTGCTAAAGGCCCCTAAGCGCAAGCGAATTATTAAAAATAAAATTAACCATGTGTTAGTCCCGAAATGACCTAGTTTGTGTTGAGTGGACGTTAAACCCCATTTCTCTCTCTCTCATTTGAGACCCTGGGTGGGGCAAGGTGATTCCTGGTGGCTGGATGACTGTGACATAAAAGTAGACTGTTGTGCCGCTGCCCGGGTCTGAGAGCACATTGTATAGCCCGCCTTCATTATCCCAGTCTGAGCAGGACAATAGATTTCATTAAGTTAAGCATACATTATTTAAGATCTAAATCTCCCTATTGTAGGTCTTTCTTTAGGCCTGAAATGTTATCTAATTTATTAACTAACTTAGGCAGACCATAATTGGCTCTCGTTGTCAACGCTAGTCGGCGATATTTACTGGATTAGAATCTGATCTGCTACTCTATGCTTATTCATGATTAAATAAAGAAAATGGATAAACAAGGCTACTTTTTATCGTACCACCTTTAGTAATGATAATCGATCGAGGCCCGGCTCAAAATTCAATCTCTGAATTCTTGGTTCAGTGTGGATCAATGTGATTGAAATTTTCTAGTATTTAACTATTATATTATCTGTAATAAAGATAACATCTATTTGTTGTTTTATGTTTCAGGTTAATAAAGATAGCCCCACAGTACTACGATATGTCCAACTTCCCCCAGTCAGAAGCCAGACGAATTCTGGAGAGAATTATTGCTAAATATGAAAACAGACAGAATTCGGAACAACAATAAAAAAAAAAAAATAGTTATTAAAGTTTAAGAACTGTGGAGATGATTGACTTATGGTGAATTGTTTCAATTAAGGGGGGTTGGATGGTCGAATTGTTAGCATGTGCGTGCTGTATCATAAAGTCTGTCATTGAGTCAACTGGCGTGGTTTCGAATCCCCAGTTTTACGTGACAAGGAGTAGGGTTGCCTGTCCAACCTTGTGGGTTTTCTCCGGGTCCTCCGGTTTCCTCCCACTGCTAAAGAGCCCTACGGACAAGCAAATTATTAAAATAAAATTAAACCATGTTAATCCCGAGATGACCTAGATTGTGTAGCGAGTACGTTTAACCCCATTTCTCTCTCTATCTGTTTAAATGATAGCTAGCAATGGATATACCCTGGACGCTATTCTGTTATGTTATAGATGACTAGGTTTCTCTGATCTTTATCATACAAATGATACAATTAGGAAATATCGGTGGAAAACTATTTCAATCGTGAGTCGTTGTGGCTCAACGGTTACGGTGATTACTAACTAGGAGGTATTGGGCTCACTCCTGGTATTGGCGAAGAAAGTTTCTCTCAGTTGTAATTATAAATAAGATTAGGACGTAGCACACTGTATGACGTATGATCATCTTCCTAAACTCAAAAAATGAAATGAAATAGGGTTTAACATCCTACTGTTCTGTTTCGAACTTGGCGGATGAAGACAGGCATATGTCATACAGTGTGCTGTGAGAAAAGTTATGACCGGATAATTGCACTACGGCCGACTTTTATATCCCATTATTAATATATCATTGTTTGATAAAGACAAGAGAAGCCTTTAGTTGAAAA
This sequence comes from Patella caerulea, assembly GCA_036850965.1. Classification (NCBI taxonomy): domain Eukaryota; kingdom Metazoa; phylum Mollusca; class Gastropoda; family Patellidae; genus Patella; species Patella caerulea. The sequence continues at coordinate 50,071,202 of JAZGQO010000011.1, forward strand.
GTCGTTCATAGCAGTGGGAGGTAACCCTGAGGACCAGGATAATACCCATGAGGTTTGACAGAAATCGTAACCTTGCCAATTGAATTAATGACAGACCTTATGATACAACGTGCATGCACTAACCCTTCGACCATCCAACCGCCCAAAACTAAAAGAGACAGATGACAAAATGGTGCGGCAAGTGTAGATAACGTTGAGGTATACGTGAGTGGTAAATATATAAACTGATCAGCCATATATTTATTACTGCTATTCACTCGATAATATCACATTTTATTTAGATTGAGTTAAAAATGAACTTTAAAAAAGGTGAAAAAGTGCTGCTGGGTTTGTTTTGATCGTATCCATAAATTATCTCATAGATTTTCATGTCACTATATTTTTGGTAAATACTGAATGGAATTGACCCAGGCGCGGATCCAGATAGGGGGGTCCAGGGGGTCCGCCCCCCCCCCCCCCCCTGCTCAGGCTTGAAAAATTTTTTAGGCGATTTTATTGGCGATTTAGACCTGTTATTTTGGAATTTACCTTCTGGAAATACGTCAGAATGAACCAAATTGAATCTAATTTACCAAATTATCGGTTGAGCGCAATTAGTTAAGCAATTATCAAACCTAGACCCCCTGCAAAAAATCCTGGATCCGCACCTGTGACCTCCGTGTAATTTTGGACTGATATTAATGAATATTACAGATTACGATTTCACAATACTATAGTTTGCAAGGGATTGATAATTTCCTGAATAATCTTAGAGACCATTATAAGGTAGTATGTATATCTTGCGTGAGTAAGTGAATATGTCGATATCGTACTGACACTCCGATGTTTAACATCTGACTCATGACAGCAAATCGTCTCAAATCTTTTACGATATCAACAAAAATGTTTAAATAGGCTAAAATAATGTGTTTAATACCATATCACAGATGGTAAAAGTTTAGATTAAACAAATACAGCAAACTAATATTTTTTTTATATCTTTAGCCTATTTTGAGATTTTGATTGATATCTAGTTATTTTCCGATTTTTTTGCTATCATGGGTCACTTATTCACATCATGTTTAGGACCTCTGTATAGGTTAAATTTTCTTCTGTGAGTAAACAGCACGGTATACTACTCTTGTCTTATGTCTGATCGCAACCAATTGTTGTTTACTCTACCATCCTGACTTCACGGAGGCACACCAAAAGACATTGTAACAGGCTCCTTGGTTAAGATCGCTTGTCCAACCTCGTGGGTTTTCTCCAGGTACTCCGGTTTCCTCCCACTGCTAAAGACCCCTATGCGCAAGCGAATTAATGAAATTAAAGTAAACCATATGTTAGTCCCAAAATGACCTAGTTTGTGTCGAGTGGACATTAAACACCATTTCTCTCTCTCCCCTTGGTTAAGAAACATGTGGATGACAGAATGTTTTTACAGTCCTAATCCCCAGAATAAAACACCACTCATCAGAGAGAATAGAGCAAAGGGTTACTTACTTCGACCTTATTGAACGCACACACCAAACAGTTTTCACAGAATGTGTGTTAAAAGAAACACCTCTTTGCTTGAATAGTATAGCGCACGACTGCTTGTTTCCCTGAGGACCCCAAATATTTTCATCGACGACCTCAGTTCAGGAAATTTTAAAAGAATAACTTATGTCCACCTGACGTTCTGGATCCCCCAATTGCTTTAAGACCGCTGGTTAGGAATCGTTTGTGTGTATGTAGGATAACACAATGTTCACCTGATTTCACAGACTGGAGGAAACACTATTGGCACCCACATTATGTATGGTTTAATGGTCGAGAGCAAGACATTCAGCAATATATTGATACTGCACGAGGCATTAGCCAAATGTTGTTTTAATATATTACATAATGTCTTTAGCTCAAGACCATTAAACAACTTAAAATACAGAGAGGTGCTTTTCAATGAAATACATCAGGCCAATCTAATATTTCATTTGGTATAGATAATATACCATTGGCAAGTTGGTAATAATGGTACGCCAACATCAAAAGATGATTTCACATCTGCAAGGGATCTTTTACGTGCACTCCAATTTGTACACAGGACCTCGGTTTTTCGTCCCATCCGAACGACTAGGCAGCTGTCCTTGTCAGCCCCTCCTTCTGCATCACTGACAAGGGGAAATCACGCCGGAAAATCGAGAAGAACTTTCTCGGCCAATGCAGGGATCGAAGATTCTCAATAAGTATATAAGTTGGTAATAATGGTACGCCAACATCAAAAGATGATGTCACATCTGTATTTTAAGAGGTTATAATGCATGATGAATATATATATATTATTATTGTATACGATATGTTTTTTTAATGGTTGAGTATCCAGTGTAAATAGTTAAATCATGTTAATTTAGATCATTGTTTATGATTCGATGTATGTCAGATTTCTATCCTGTATAAATCACGTATGTAAAATCAACTAATGTTTTTCTTGTTTCTTCTGGAGAGTTAGGTGATGGAAATGGTGTAACGCATGTACTTTAGATCATAAGTTCTGTCATGACTCGGGTGTTGGGATGACGTAGAGTGCCGCGCTTTACTTCTAGCTGACCGGTCACCTCTAACTTGCAGCTGTGGTTTCGATACGTGTGAACGTATGTGGCATGGAGATAGGGGCACCCTCTGAACCTCGTGGGTTTCCTCCATGCACTCCGGTTTCCTCCCACTGCTAAAGACCCCTATGTGCAAGCAAATTTTTGAAATAAAATTTAACCATATGTTAGTCCCGTAATGACCTAGTTTGCGTCGAGTGGGTGTTAAACTCCATTTCTCTCTCTCTCACTCTGTCCAACCTCATGGGTTTTCTCCAGGTCCTCCGGTTTCCTCCCCCCTGCTAAAGACCCCTACACTCGAGAATCGTTGAAATAAGATTAAACCATATGATAGTTCCGTAATGACCTAGTTTGTGTGGAGTGGAAGTTAAACCCCTCATTGCTTCCCTGTTTGTACATGTACTTGACAAGGGTTGCTTGCTCTGTCTTCGTGTTTCTAGTGGTCTTATCCCTTGTTGGTATTGCTACCTCCCTCATGTCCTGATAGTATTGCTACCTCCCTCATGTCCTGATAGTATTGCTACCTCCCTCATGTCCTGGTGGTATTGCTACCTCCCTCATGTCCTGGTGGTATTGCTACCTACCTCATGTCCTGGTAGTATTGCTACCTACCTCCTGACCTGTTAGTGTGGCTACCACTCTCATGACCTGGTAGTGTTGCTATCCCATTATTCCCTGTTAGTGTTGTTACCTACCTCCTGACCTGGTAGTGTTGCTACCTACCTCCTGACCTGGTAGTGTTGCTACCCCATTATTCCCTGTTAGTGTTGTTACCACTCTCATGTCCGGTTAGTGATGCTACCTCCCTTATGTTCGGTTAGTGATGCTACCACCCTCATGTCTTGTTGGTGTGGCTATCCCCTCATTCCCTGTTAGTGTTGGAGTCGTCTAACCCCACCCTCCCCCTTTAATCCGACCCTGTATGTAGCTTTCTATTAACTGGTAGGTAATTATTTGAACCACGTGTCTCAGACGTGTCAACTGACAGAAGAGGCTACAAGTGAACTTCCTTATGAACAACAATACGTGTGACTGTCATCAGATGATAAATGCCGTTAGAGATGAAGAATGTGCTCTACATCTCTATATAAAAATGGGCGGAGCAAGGGTTTTATCCACGTCAATGGCTTGCTGCCTGTCCTCTAAATAACATTTAAAAGTGTGACAATGCGCATAGCAAGTGCTCGACCTGTGACGAGTGCGAAGGTTCCCAACCTGTAATTCACCGACCGATCCCCGACACATTCGAATAAAGGTTGTCCAGACAGCTAGTTTCGATTTCAAAGGATCTTTCAAGTACTCCCAGAGCTCATGGTTCTCGTCCAATCCGGATACCAAGATGCCTTTCCGCCTTACAGCACTGATAAGCGGAACCCAGGTTGCCTTTTTGTGCTAATCCCCCACATCCCTTGGCCCTTAAACTGTTCAACAGCACTGACAAGCAGAACCCAGGATGCCTTTCCATGCAAAGCCCCGTGTAAATCCTACAGCACTGACAAGTGTGACGTTCTATGCCAAGCCCACCGTACCACAGCACTGACGAATGGAACCCAGAGTGACTTTTCGTGCCACCCGTTCTGTGGTACTGACAAGAGGAAATCACGGTGAATTATGATGTTGTTCAGTAAGTAAATACAGTGTTTAGTACTGAATAAACTTGACACAAACAAAAAAGCCCACTCAGTGATGTGGGTGTTAGAAGGTCGTTCATATCGTACAGGTTGTTTAAAGTGGGGAGAGAGGGGGAGTGGTGTTATATATACAAGAGTCAGGTCGAGGGGTTTGAGGGTTAGCATACAAGATCGAGATAGAGGAGGGGGTAGCATCCAAGAGAGAGAGGGGGAGGGGGTAACATACAGTATCGAGATAGAAGAGGCGTGGCATCCAAGAGACAGAGGGAAGGGAGTAACACAAAAGACCCATATAGAGGAGGGGTAGTATCAGGGGCGTTTTAAGGTTTATCATGGCGGAGGCTATACTATTTTGAGGGCTCTCTTTCGCGGTGGGTTGGGGGTCTTGATTGATGATTTTCGTGGCAATGCAATGGCCGCGTTCTCATTCAGTAGTGGATTCGACAGTGACAGTGTATAGAAAACGATTGACTCGGAATTGGGGGCACTTTCCCTTGGCCAGAGGGGCCCTTTTGTCAGACGTGGGGACCTTTTGTCTGCCTTAGGGCCCTTCCTTACTAGGGTACATTTTCATTTTTTTCATCGGTTTTAGCATTTTTCTCTCGTTTTATTTTTTTAAACTTCGCCTCAGCTATAAAACGCCAGAGACAGAGTGGGGAGGGGGTAACATCCAAAGACCGAAGTATAGGAGGGGGAAGCATCCAAGGTCATATGCGATCTTTAGTTGAGGATATATAACGTAGGTCCCGACAAAAAACCCACACAGTTAGACTGTTGATTCAATACCACCCCCCCCCCCACAAACACACACATACAAGTCTGTTTTGCATGTTTTACGTCACTGTACGAACAATGGTTAATTTCTGATCTATCCCACTGAATTCCTGAACAGTTGATTCATTATGATGGCTTCTAAAACAAAGATTACATAATGGGTGCGTGAATCACATTAACCATAGGAGCTTTATTTTCTCCAGACAGACCCCCACCCCCTATATAATGTCCCCTACGGATTGAAATCATTGATTTACCAGCGTGCTCGTTCCCTTTTTCATGGTGAAATGGATGCAACGACGGGCTTTGCTTCATAAGTTTTTGCGCCCCCTCGCAAATGTCGAAAAATCACCGTAGGCCCGAATTATACTGCTTAAACGCAGTTTCAAAATTATTCGGTCGCAATAGATAGGGAGGGGGTGGGACTATCCACACGCACATAGATATTGTTTTAGTGGTCCGGGCGGTGTCACCTTCCTCGTGCAAAATTAATTGGTGACAACTCCCCTCCCCATCCCGTAGCATAGCCAGCTCATAAAAAAAAATTTTTTTTTTTTTGGGGGGGGGGGGCTACAGAATTTTTAGAGGGGCTGAGGATGTGGCCGGCTTAGATCACCTCTAAAAAAATCATTATTGTTGGCGAAATTATTGGGGGGGGGGGCTAATACTAATTGTTTTTGTCAGGTGCCCCCTCTCTCTGTGTGTGTCTCTCTCTCGCTGGGGCCCGTATCTAGACATCATTAAGCGGGGGGGGGGGGGGCCTTACCTTTCGGTAAGGAGGCGAACTTTTTGAGGAAATTTTCGGAAAGGTCATTCTAATAGACTGTTGTAATGCTATGTAGTTACCTAGGCGTCTAATAAGCATTTTAAAATAAGTATTCAAACAAAAAAAAAATAGCTTTTTTAGGTTAATATAAGGAACTGTGTATACTTTAATGATTGTTTGCAATTCCTGAGCGGGGGTGGGGGGGAGCGGGCTAGCTCTCTCTCTCTCTCTCCCTCTCTCCCTCCCCCTCTCCCTCTCTCTCTCTCTCTGTCTATCTCCCCTCTCTAATTCTCTCTATCTCTGTCAGTTCTTTCACCTTACTTGCCCAAATATATTAAAATCTAGTACAATCGTCCCTTTAACAAAATACGGTTAAAGAGTTCACGGTCATGTCAACCCGTCACAATAACGTAATCATCGTAAGTATCTAGATTATCCAGTCATAGGGAAATTCCTTTACCGTTATCTTTTATAAACAAAACTGGGTGGACGGGACTACTGGAGATTAATAATGTTTCTATTATTAGTAACAAGTCAGGGATTCACCGCGTGCTTCATTGAAAATATAAATAAGAGCGTTTCCCTGGTCTTGTTAACAAAGCAAATGAACAGACAACGACTTGTTATTCACGTGCATATGTACGTCCATTGTGTCAAGTTAAAATAACAATATAGAGGCATAAGTTTATATTAAGGTAAGTTGTTTTATTTTAACATGAAATAGTGTAGGGCAATTGAATAAACGTACGTAGCCTATTATTAGCGAGGGTTTATGTCAACACATAGTGTGGCGAGACAATTTCACCCAAACATAACTGTTCAGTGTAGGCCTGATGTCACTAATGAGGGTCAACGTTCTTTTTTTTGCACCATGCAACCGGCAAATGCATTTGGGCACACCATGCATTTTGCTTTAAGAGAATTTTTGTCTCACCAGCGGCATTTTAACCGCCAACCATCTTGATCTTCCATGGTCGATGGTTCGACTACTACTACGTGCAAACGGTCGCGTACACAGGAACTCGAGTTTTCGTTTATGGAGTGGCTCTGTATTATAATTATTGCACATAAGTGACCGAAGAATAAACTGCGTGATTGTCCCAAAATAACCATATGTTGTGTTGACGCGATGTTAAACGCATTCCTGTCCTTGCGGAGAACGCGAGAGACATTATTTTCCCAGTAGGCCCAGTACATCTACAATACGACATAATAAGGCTTAAAGCTAAACCTAGCTCTATTATAACCAGTGATGTTTTAAAAAATATTGTATTTAAATTTCATCGGTAGATTACCGACGTTGTTTCCCCTTGTCAGTGGTGAAGCGGTCTAGTCGTTGGAGTGGGACCGGTGTGCACGTAAAAGATCCATTGGGCAGTTGAAATTCGATATAACCATAATGCCACTGCCCGGGCAAAATTTTTCTCATAGCACACTGTATGGCGTATCCAGGTTAGGAGCAGAACAGTTGGATGTTAAAAACCATTCATTTTATTTTCATTTGTAAATAGATCGTGCTGTAGGCCTAATAAATAATATCAAACTATTCGATATTGTCGTGGAAGTCAGTCATGTATAAATATGACCTCCATATGTCACTCGATTTGTCATAATGACAAATCTGTCATTACGCCATTTTAATAAACAGAGAACAGGGTGTAACGTCCACTTCGGAACTAATTACATATCGCGGAGTCTTAAGCAGTGGGTGGGGAGGGAGGACCGGGATAAAACCCACGAGGTTAAACATGCACATGTTCATGGCGTATTGCGTCAGCTTTTCAAAAATCATGATCGGTATTTTTTGGGGTTTTTTTTTTCTAATTATGGATCCCGTGTATAAGTAGCCGTAAAGAACCCCTAACGACTAATATTTGAAATAGAAATGTGCAAAAACTCCCCTAATAGTCCGTGACAAGGTGTACATGTATGTCCGACCACATTTCGTCGGTGTAAAACTGTAAGAAATGGGGTAAATTTTGCCCGGCCTACTCATATTACGAATTCAAACCGTCAAGAGATCTTTTACGTGCACGCGAAAGTGTACATGTGCTATGAGGGAAATTTTGCAGTGTGTACAATGTACTATGAGAGAAATTTATACCGAATTTCAACCGCCAAGGATCTTATACGTGCACTCGAATGTGTACACGACACCTCTGTTTATCGTCCTACCCGAACGACTAGACAGTTCTTGTCCGGCTCTCCGTCGTTGGACATCAGTAAAAGTCAACACAAGTAGGATTGTTATTGGTTGTATATATATTATATATACTAGCGTATTATAGTAGACTTGACCTATATTATAATATAAATATACCATTGTTTACTGTGGACTTTGGAACTAGGTAACTAGGTCGTTGATATACCATACTAAATATAGGTCACTATTGTATAATACACTCACACGCAATGACAACGTATCACTGGTTGACGTGTGCGTGAAGCCCCATAAGCCTTGTCAGTGGAACACGAAGGCCCGACACGTACAGCTGTCTAGTCGTACGCATGGGACAAAAAACCGAGGTCCCGTGTTTACATTAGCGTGCATGTAAAAGATCCCTTAGCAGTTGGAATTCGATATAGGAGTAGGCCAAAGCGCCGCTGCCCGGGCAAAATTTTCCTTATAGTACACTGTATGACGTATGCCCGTCTTCATTAGCCCAGGTTAGGAGCAGAACAGTAGGACGTTAAACTCTATACAATTCATAAGTTCTGTCATTGACTCAAATGGAGTGCTCTTGATTTCTAACTTGTACGTGACAAGGAGTAGGGTCGCCTGTCCAACCTTGTGTTTTTTTTTTCCGGCTTCCACTCACTACTAAATTTCCCTACACGCAAGCGAAATATCAAAATAAAATTGAACTATATGTTAGTCCCGAAATGACATTGTGTCGAGTGGACGTAAAACGTCTCAAATTTGATCTGCAGATCAATGAATCCCACATTTGTCCGTTTCGTGAAATTTATACATTTTATATTTTCAGTTTTTCATTTTTTTCTTATCCTATAAAAAATCAAAATGGTGGTGGAATATACGTCACAGATCTCTGATAAAGTTCAGTATAACAGGTAATGTACAGAAATAAGGTGGAATGGGGTTTAACAGGCCCCGATCCAGGATTTTGTCGAGGGGGGGGGGCTGGTTTAACGTCCTACTCTGCTACATCAACTGGTTCTTATAACGTCGTTTATTAAGGTCTATAAATCCTTTATACATGGTGAACAGGAGCTTAAAAAGTCAAATGATTTTAACGTCCTTTGCCGCCAGACTTTGCTAATGACGATGGGCATACGCTATGCAAAGTGCCACGAGACATTTTGCCGGGACAGCAGCACTACAGCCTTCTCACGTCTTACACTGAATTCAAACGGCCAAGAGATCTTTTACCTGCACACCAATGTGTATACGGGATCACGGCTTTTCGTTCCATCCACACGACTAGACAGCTGTCCTTGTCAGACTCACCTTCTTGCACCACTGAGGAGGTGAAACCACGCCGGTAAATCTGGATTAACATACTAGGCCAACATCAGGAGTTCATCCGCGTACTTTCTGTTTATGGACCAGAAATTGGTCCACGTGTTCTTGCTGTTGTTCTTGTAGGCGATGCTCTTCCACAAAAAAATCCAAGGCTCTGTCATTTCCATTCCGATCGACATGAATTGCTGACAATTTGGCACCAACAGATTGAACAAGACTTTTCATACGAGATCATTATTCCAATATGGCCGCGATGACGTCATACTTCTGGTCCAAAGTACGCCCGTACTTTAACTCTCAACCGGTATACCCCAAGTTTCATAACTATCAATCAAAAAGATCTATCGTTGCTCATAGCATCAAAAACTCGAATTGCGTATCACAGTTTACCCATAGTTATTTTATAACTAACATGCCGTTACTGGTTTTTGTGGTCGGAGGATCAGTGATAGAATGTTCCAAGTCTTTGCCCAGACAGAAACCTTTCCGCCCACTCTACGGGATCTTTAGCGTGCACTTAAATATGTGCAATGATGATTCTCGGCTTTTTCGTCCCATCCGAACTGTAAATAGGGTTTATAAGACTATAAGGTTCTTAGCGACCTTTTCCCATTGTTCAATATCGCCCCCCCCCCCTGAATTTGATTTTGTCTCGTCTGTACATACGCGCGACAATGACATCAATTTGACTACATCTACAGTGTTTTTGTTCATGATCTAAATATTAGATGTTATCTTTTATTTTTCAGAAAAAGACATTCTGATAATTGTCCTTCAGAAGACGTGAAAAAAAGGAAAGAAGAACCCACGCCATTATCAGTGACATCATCATCGACCGTTGACCATGTTTGGGGTTCTGTTTTCCGGAGTCGACAAGATTTTGTAGATCTTCACGTGGCTTAAATTACGTCATACGACTCAAATTACGTCATCGTCATGCGTGGACGGCAGCCTCTATAGTTCAGACATTAATTCAATGCCTTTACATCTGTACATATTCAACGTCACGTTCCATAGCTGGACCTACATTTTTTAGGAAGGTCATTGACCTTATAAAGGCATCAATACGTTATGGCCACTAGTACACATACTTTTTCGTCATGGTTATAATTAGAAAATCTTACGTCATAGTCAGTCATAGACTCTTACTATACGTCACGCCCAGTTATGACTTACTCTTGAGAGAACAATGCAATATGAATTGTCGATTTGTCGCATGTGAATTGAACAATGTTGATCCAGAACGTGCCAAGATGAACACTATTGACTATGTTGCCAGTATCCGTGACAACACCAGATCCTAGCAACTGAACACTTTATAAGTTCATGGACCTATTCATATTAGGCCCGTGACGAGGTGGATTCTCAATACGTTTATCAAACGGGTAAATTCTCATTGATAAAATTCTATGTGCATGCAAGTATTTTTATGATTGATATCCGATTGACTTGAAAGTTATACGAAGTATTTCAGGTCAAAGGACGAAGGTAGCCTGTTGACTTTCAACAATTTCAGAATAATTTTTAGAGTTATAGCCCTTAAACATTTTGAAAAATAAATTTGTGGACGCTTTGGACCCTAGTCATCAAACGGACTTTAAATTCCTAAAAGTACTTTCCGAGTCATGGCCCTTGAGCAGAATGTGGACGATTACTTTGTGTTTAATGTCTCCATTACAGACAAGTGAAAATATACGGCAACTCCCTCGTGTTTAATGTCTTCGTTACAGACAAAAGAGAAAATATACGACAACTTTCACTGCGTGTCAACATATATATTTTTAATCGTAAAATCTGCTGGAATGCCTATATTAGACCTAAAGCACGGCCCCGTGTTCCACATGCGCCATCGGTTGAATCAAAATGGTATGGAAGATTAGTATACTGGACTATGATATAAGTTATCTCCCTTTGGGTCTCAATTCGATAGCCTTTATGTAAAGTGGACACAACTCCATATCAATATCATGTTATAATTTACACATTTTCTCCAACATATCCATTTTACCAGGTTTTTAATTATTCACTTAATTCGTTTTACCAACATGTCCATTTTATAAAACAATCTGATAAAAACACAGATCCTATTTCGTTTCGTTTTTATAGTTTAAAATTTCGTTTTAAATACTTCTCTTTACTGCTCTTGGATCTGGAAGAGTTGTTATCATTGGCGTGTTCTGAATGGTGCGAGGCATTTGCCAATGAAACTGTTACCGTGAGCTTTAGGCGCAGTTTGCACGGAAATGTGGGTAATCCACTAGTAACATCAATGCCGATTGGTTAATCAAATGTCTGACGTCATAGGTCATCGAAAGTATAAAAAAACGAAACGAAATATAGATGTATTTGAATCAGATTGTGTATAAAACAGTGTAAACTGTGGCTTGTATATATATAGTCTACCATTGTTTAATATAGGCCTGCATTAAAAATAAAAACATGGCTTCAGTTTACCAACTGTCAATGGACTCAGACTGGTAATTATACTATTCAAAAAAAGTAGGGGATATTTGATTTGAAAGTGTTATTAAAGTCACCTAATGAAACTGACGAAGAAACAAATGACACAATGAAATGAAGTTCACATTCATCGATTTATTCCAAATGATCGTTAGATTAAGTAAGGCACAGACTGACCATTATAAGGGTAAAATGATACCCGGGGTCAAACAGCAAAGTTACCACAGCATCACAACAAAGTCAGTAACGGGTAAATCCTCCTCTGTTTGCCAAACAAGCATTGATCCGACGTGGCATACTCCTAATGAGACCTCTAAGGTCATTTTGATCCAGATTGTCCCATTCCTGTTGCAACGCAGCAGCAAGTTCTTGGACATTGGCAGGACGTCGTTGACGTTGACGTAACCTCTGTCCAAGCATGCCCCAGACATGCTCGATGGGGGAGAGGTCGGGACTCAGTGCTGGCCAAGGTAATTTGGTGATGTTCTGTTGTTGGAGGTAACCTGTAACGATCCTGAACCCTGTGACATCTTGCGTTGTTATCCTGGAAGATGAAACGGCGGCCATGACGTCGTGCGAACGGCACAGCATGAACTGCCAAGATGTTGTCCCGGTAGTACTGGCCTGTAACACGCCCTGCAACAACATGTAAAGCCGTTCTTCCAGCAACAATGATGCCTCCCCACACCATAACAGAACCACCCCCAAATCGATCATGTCTGATGACGTTAACGTCTTGGAAGCGCTCGTTTCGACGACGCCACACCCTCCTACGTCTGTCCAAAAAATCAACAGTGAACCTTGACTCATCTGAAAACATCACATTGCTCCAGCGTCGATTATCCCAGTGTTGACGATCCCTACACCAACGACGTCTTGCCCGAATGTGATGATCTCTCAAACAAGGGATCACGCGAGGACGTCGGGCGCGAAGGTGACCCCTATGTAGTCGATTCCGAATCGTCTGGCCACTCACTCTCACACCAGTGTCTGTTTGAAGACGAGCGCTGATCTGATTTGCTGTGATGACACGATTTCTCAAGGCCAAGGTACGGATAAATCTATCCGGAGGCAGACCACCATTAATTTTCCATATCTCGGTACCCACAAATTGTAGTGCCGGCTATTTTTAGATATATTTTTCTCCCTCCTTTCCTGCCATTTTGCATGCCAATTTGTATTGACTTTTTGGTCTAGAATTGATGAAGAGGCATTGAATTTCTATTTTCTGCCTGGTTTGGTGTCAGATTGAGACTTTTAAGGCGGAAGAATACAATGAGTAAAGAGGCTTTGTTTTGTTTTTGCACTAACACGGACATGGTATTCTGACCCCAGTCTGCTATGAATTTCAGTGAATTGAAATTTTGGTGGTCAACCCCATACAAATTTAGTACTCTGATGATCCTATGATGTCATACTTGCTGTGCTGCAAAGGGAAGTTCTCAACGAAATTTAGGGAATGGGCTACAGCATGCAGAACACCACTGATTTAACATTGGAGTCAATGGAGAAATTAATGGTGGTCTGCCTCCATCCTGGGCTTGAGTTGTCGCCCTTGGTCGACCTGAGTGTGGTCTGCCCTGTACAGATTGTGTATCACGGTATCTGGACCATAGCCTGCTTATGACAGACTGAGAAACATTCATCGTCCGCACCACAACCGCCTGTGTTGTGCCGATCTGTAGCATGCCAAGGGCACGTAACCTTTCATTTTGGATAAGCCGACGCATATCAAAATTTGTTTTCTGGTCACTAAAACAATTAAACTGATGTTTCCACCCTGGAATTCAATGCCACAATGACTAACATTCAAAGTCAGAGTCGTGCAAATCTTGGGTTGGACCCCCATGATGATCCCAAGCATCACGTGCATTCCATGCGGTAGCTATTGGTGCGTTTGGGCATCACATGTAACTGGAAATGTTTCTTCTGTTAGGTTCTATAGTGACTTTCGTAGTCATTTGCATATTTTAATATTATGTCCCTAAAAATCAAATATCCCCTACTTTTTTTGAATAGTATATTTGCTCATTGACTTCAATGTTAAATGCATGTAAAATCACAGGCTGTAGTTTTTTCCTCAACATTCCGTTGGTTCCAATCTTTTTAGGCACAATGGGGACCACATTTGGCAATCTCATCATACATTTGTAGGGGGTTAACGATTTAGATTTTTTGCTACGGGGATTTGAAGTTCACAGGGGTAAAAATCTCACTAACGACACAATGATTGCTCCGCAGAAAGACATTTTACACCCCCTATCCCTCCGCTGTAATATCCTCAGCATTACACAAAACTGCTATGAAATTGAAAATTTGATGCCTTTTCTCCAATTCTAGACCAAAGTCAACCAAAAAATGCAGGAAGAGGGGAGAAAAAAAAAAAATAAAGGAAAAATTGTCTATTTATAACTCGCACTAATTATTAGTCTTAGTCCCAAATCTCCCAAACAGAGTTGTCTTCCCTTGCAGTTCAGGAATGGTGGATAGAGAGACATGTGAGAATGATCAACTGTTCACAACCAACCACATAAACCGGGATCCTGTATAGCTGTGATAGTGGTGGTTTGTGCGGGGCTGCTTTAAGTTCACCAATTCAAAGGCAATTTCTTAATTCATTCATTTTCAATATTAAGATGAATTAGTATTTTCCAGTCCCCAAAGCCTTATTTACAACAATACAGTTTAAATAACTTATTAAAAACATTTTTTTGTACGTTTGTACGTCATAGAGTGTGTTGACGTGGTTTACGTGCACGGGACCTTCTTTAGAAGAATCAGAATGTGTAGAAGCCCTTCATCCTTCAGCATTGAAAGAGGCACATCACTCAAATATCCCGAGGATATGTCGTTACTTCCGGGCTAGTGAGCAAGCGCCGTATTCGCTAAGCCACAGTGACCCCATCACGACCCATTCTCAATAGTTTCATTTCAATCTTAACTAAATTCTTAGTGTAGGCCAACTACCATTTCTTGTGATACGGGCCATCACCATAATATGAGCATTAGATTGGACCAGGCCTCAGTTCACAAAGCATTATTAAAAATTGTTCGTCTTATTTCCACTAAAATGTTGCCCTTTATAAAACATTTGTTGTTTTAATGGATCAAATGCATCAAGAACCTATGTCTAAAGTTTTGTGTTTCTGGATCAAAGATATTTCTCAATCATTAAAAGTTGAGTAAATTCTTCAAATCACGTCTGAGAATGCTTTGTGAACTCGGGGTTGGGTTATCATAAAGTCAAGTAGTTACATGCTTCCGACTAGAGATTGCCAGGCGCGGATCCAGGATTTTTTGCAGGGGGCGGGGTCTAGGTTTGATAATTGCTTAACTAATTGCTCTCAACCGATTAATTTGATAAATTAGGTTCAATTTGGTTCATTCTGGTGTATTTCCGGAAGGTAAATTCCAAAATTACAGGTCTAAATCGCCAATAAAATCGCATAAAAAATTTTCAAGCCTGAGCAGGGGGCGGGGGCCGACCCCCCCCCCCTCCCCCCCCCTATGGATCCACGCCTGGTTTCCCGAGTTTGGAACGCGTTTAACGAGACAGACACCATTGTTGACAGACACCATTGTTGTCCTTTAACGTCCTACTATTCCGACTAGGTCAATGAAAAGGTGTTTTTAACGCTCTGCTGCTCCGATTGGGTTAATCAAGACGAGCCGAAGACAAAAGTATCGGCATCAATAATCAAATAGCAAGACATGGACTAATTTGTACCGAGGGAGAGGGTGGGGGATGTCGATCGAAGCTCTCCTTGTGAACTGTAGATTTCTTTCTGGCTGTTGTATTCAATATTTCAAAAACTTAGAAAAGTCGGGCCATCACCATACAGAAATAATTTGACAAACTTGACAAGGGTGATAACCAGAATTTATTCATGTTAATGTCTTCCCGTCAACAAACCAAACAGTGCCCGGATACTATAGTTTGGTATATCAGCACAAGGACGAACAGAATTTCTGAAATAAAAACAAATCCGTATGTGAAAGCAGTTAGACAATATTCCACATTGAATACTCTAAATGAAATGGGGTTTAACGTCCTACTGTTCTGCTCCTAACCTGGGCTAATGAAGACGGGTATACGTCATACAGTGAGCTATAAGGGAAATTTTGCCTGGGCAGCGGCGCTTTGGCCTACTCTTATATCGAATTCCAACTGCCAAGGGATCTTTTACGTGGACACCAATGTGTACATGGGACCTCGGTTTTTAGTCCCATCCGAACGACTAAATAGCTGTCCAAGTCGACCGAGTTCACCCCGCCCCAAAGTCCGCACCCTCCCCCAAGTCGTCCGCGCCCGTCCCGAAGTCGTCCGCGCCCGTCCCGAAGTCGTCCGCGCCCGTCCCGAAGTCGTCCGCGCCCGTCCCGAAGTCGTCCGCGCCCGTCCCCATGTCGTCCGCGCCCGTCCCCATGTCGTCCGCGCCCGTCCCCATGTCGACCGCGCCCGTCCCCATGTCGACCGCGCCCGTCCCCATGTCGACCGCGCCCGTCCCCATGTCGACCGCGCCCGTCCCCATGTCGACCGCGCCCGTCCCCATGTCGACCGCGCCCGTCCCCATGTCGACCGCGCCCGTCCCCATGTCGACCGCGCCCGTCCCCATGTCGACCGCGCCCGTCCCCATGTCCCCGCCCGTCCCCATGTCGACCGCGCCCGTCCCCATGTCGACCGCGCCCGTCCCCATGTCGACCGCGCCCGTCCCCATGTCGATCGCGCCCGTCACCGCGCCCGTCCCCATGTCGACCGCGCCCGTCCCCATGTCGACCGAGCCCGTCCCCATGTCGACCGAGTCAGTCCCCTTCTCTATTTATATTATATCCACCTACTTTTTAGAATCCGCCGCCAGGAAAGAAAATGGCTGAATCTCTGATATGTCACCATGGTCACATAAAATTCTAGACATGGTGATCTGTTTAACAAATTTTATCATTCCTGTAATAAAAACAATTCCAGAAGACCATTGCATCAGAAGCATTAAGTCGTTAATTGCCGATTAGGGGACAAAATAATTTTATATGACTGAACTAAAATAAGTGCACATACCCCCCCCCCCAGCTAAAATTCAAAGGCTTCAAACCAACACTGGTATATAGTGTCTACAGAACAGAGAGTGGGGGTGGGGTATGATACAGCGCGCACGTTCTAACCATTCACCCCCACCTGTCTGTATACAGAAGATGACACATGCCCTGCCCAAGCCTGGTTCCAATGCTGCAGTTTGTAAAGAGTTACAAATCCCGATGATCATAGGCCTAAAAAATAAAATGGGGTTCAACGTCCTACTGTTCTGCTCCGCTAATGAAGACGGGCATACACCATGCTAAGAGGGAGATTTTTCGCTTGGACACCGGTGAAACGACCTACTCTTATACTGAATTCCAACTACCAAGGGATCTTTTACGTGTACGCAGGACCTCGATTTGTCGACCCATCCGAACGCCTAGAAGTCAGTCATTGTCTGATCCTCTCGCCTTGCATACACTGACAAAAGGAAACCACCAGGAGCAAACCTGCGACATTATTAACACTAACTAATGACGTAAACGTGCCTTTGCCTAGACCGGCGTGGATATTTTTCGTTTCATACCAAAACCGATCACCGTGTTTTAAATTTCTAAACTGTCGGCCAACAATACACGCAAACGTCGGTCCAAGAATGGCTTCCTCTTCCGGCGGTTCACACATTCCGCCAACAAATAGATCGACATCGTCTACAGACCTGAAAGTGAAACAAGAGAACTGGGTTTAAAACCCGATCGACATAAATATGGCGCGGCGTTATTTCAATAACTGGCTTGTACACTGTGGAAAGCCACGAGGTTGGTCATGCGACCCGGTTGTATTACGCACACGTCAAACACCCGCGGATCTTGTTAGTCCGTCCCATCCGAATGACATCGTACATTTAATTATCTTAAGGGGTGGGGGAAAACTTATTTTGTCGGGCAACGCCAGGAAATTGGGTTATCGTCCACTCGACAGCATTTCGAAATCCAGTTGAATAGAAAATCCAGTTAGAGGAAACCAAGAGAAAAAAAAGCCACGAAGTCGGATAGGCGACCCCAATCCTGGTCACGCACAACGGAATCCAAACCAACCTACTTGTACTTGACTCAACGACTGACCTTATGACCCCACGCGCACGCGTTAAACCACCCATATGCTTACCAAGCCAGTGCCTTACTACCAGTAGGCCCTTGTATACCTGTGGGGAACAGTTTTAACGAATTCACCATAGGGTAGGGATTACTTCACTGTTGCCCAACTTATACCCGATTTCATTAAGAGGGAAAACAGTAACCAAAGGTTTTTTTGTAGATGGAAAGCCCATACCGCAGTTTTTAAGAGGGAAAGCCCTTCCCCGTGGATTCTACTACACGAAGACGTCATCTGTTGCAGTGGGAGGGCGCGTCAGGTCATACCAGCGGCTTTTGACGAATCAGCGTTAATGTTTCTTGTGGGTTAACCAGTTTAGTATACAACACGCCAAAAACTCGGGCGCAAAGGACCGTTTCATTGGTTAATCAGTTACATCCGGAAAGCGGGTTATATAACTCTTCCAGATCCTAGTGTAGTAACGACAATTAAAACAAAATTTTGAACTATTAAAAAACGAAACGAAATAGGATCTGTGCTATTTTTTCATAGAAAAAATGAAATGGTATTTAACGTCCTACTCTTCTGCACCTGACCTGGGCTAATGCTACGAGGGAAATTTTGCACGGGCAGCGGCGCTACGGCCTACTCTTACATCAAATTCCAACTGCCAAGGGATCTTACGTGCACTCCAATGTGTACACGGCACCTCGGTTTTCCGTCCCACCCGAACGACTAGACAGCTGTACTTGTCAGACCCTCCTTCTGTATCACTGACAAGGGGAAATCACTTTTTTTGATAGATTTGAACTTACGCATATACATCTTTCAGTGATTGGCTACAGGATCCAAATATGTCCGGTGAAAACGATGTTGCTGGTTGAAGATTACACTCTCGGCGATAGTCGTTAAAACTTCCTAATCCGTGATCTCGACCTCTCTGAATATTCAGGGAGAATAGATCTAGTGAGTGGTTGTTGAGTAAGAAAAGTTTATTGGCAACCTCCCGACTAAAATGGACGTCACTCTTCTCGCTGAGATTACCGACGATGGTTTTCACCAGGTCGGAGAAATGGCGAATCACACTGTTGGTCTTGAAATAGAGTTTGTGGATCGGTACTTCCTCTCCGGCGATCTTCATTGTGTCGGGGATCTGAGAATGTCCATATCGAAACGCGGCTGTTGCAAATGAGTTAATTATCATTGGGTTGAGATATTTATCGTATTTGTAAGGGGCCCAGAGTTGATATTTTTCAATATTTTTCGGGCCGAGCACGATGGGAAGAAATTCGTCGTTATTGATTTTCTGGATGACAGCTGAAACAATTTTTCTGGTCGTCTGAAATATTCGTTCATCATTCCAAAGTAAGGGCAGACGCTTAGAACGAAAAAAATAACCAGCTATTTTAACGATGAAAGCCATGTTAGACGCTAGTCGATTGTGAAAGCGAACAAAGACTGTATGGAGAGCTGCTAATCCTGGAAATACGTTTACTCTTGCATCACCTGAAAGAAAAAGTTGTTTACATGACAATTTGGATGAACCTTCTCGATCTCCAAGATAGCAAGTCAGCGTCTTACCTATCTAACCCCTCTTGTCTAGTGGTTGGGTTGCTGAATAGTTAGCACATGGGTGCTGTATCATAAGGCATAGTTTGTGTCGAGTGGTCGTCAAACCCCATATATCTCTCTTTCCGACTTCACCTAGATGTCATAAAAAATATTCCCAACCAAGAATACATACCAGCAAGAAAACACATGACCTAGCGTCTTGCCATCTTAACCATCCCCTCTAGGTTTAAAGAAATATTTCCCAACTAAGAAAACATACCAGCAAGAAAACAGAAATCCCCATCCTCCTTTTTCCTACAAGCATCGACATTATCATCTTCCGGTAGTAAATTTCCAGCTGAAGTCAACATTAAACCTAAAATATGAAATACAAAGCAAAACCAAAAATATAAAATGACCATTCAAGAGACCGGGAAACAACGCGACGCCAACGCCCGGGAAACAACTGATGCCAACGCCCGGGAAACAACTGATGCCAACGCCCGGGAAACAACTGATGCCAACACCCGGGAAACAACTGATGCCAACACCCGGGAAGCAACTGATGCCAACATCCGGGAAACAACTGATGCCAACATCCTAGAAACAACTGATGCCAACGCCCGAGAAACAACTGATGCCAACATCCGGGAAACACGTGGCGCTAACGCATAAGCAGAGCCCTAGGTACCCCCCGCCCCCGTCCACATGACAAGATGCCTAAGCCCAGGTTATGACGCACTAACTCCAATGCTCACAAGACGAAACTCAAAGGCCCGGAAACTAATGTAAACGCCTACAGCTTGACGAGGTGTGACCGTCCCGAGCACAAAGCGCTAACTCCAGTACACAAAGTGCTGCTATGGAAGGTTAAATCAATTTGTTAGTAGCACATACCATCAGTACCAGTTCTCAATGCATCCATTTCATCATCTGAGCTACCATAAACCACAGAACCATCAATATACGATGTTATAGCATTAAACTGTTCTCTTGGTTCTAAAATACAAATAGAAATAGAGGGGGGGGGGGGTAGACGCGAGGGGGTGTAGATGAAGTAGGGTGGAAGAGGGAGTAGGGGCAATGACACGTTATCTCCAGTGGAAAATGAATATATTGAAAATTTCATTCAAATTTCTCATTGCGATCGAAGATTTTAGCCATTGAACGGGTTGGCATGATGTGTACATTAAATACAACCACAATACTGGTTGTTCGAAGCTAAGCCTCATATCCGAATATTTAAATTAAATCAAAATATGGCAGAACCGTTCTTTCCATGTTAATAAATGTATAATTAATAGTTAATGTAACATTACTTGACGATTCATCAAACGGCCTTGACCTAGTAAACTTCATGCAGTTGGTCTTGAAATGAACATCGTTTTCTGGTATTATGATAGGAAAACAATCGCCCCTGTAAAATTAAACAGAAGTAGATAACAAAACATCGGGCGGTAAATACACGAACTGGGGTTTTACGTCCTAGTACTGTTCTCCTCAGACTGAGCAAATGAAGACAGGCATTCGCTATACAGTGTGCTACGGCCTTCGCGTATACAGAATTCCAAATGATCTACGTGGACGTGAATGTGTACACAGGACGTCAGTTCGTCAAATCCTAAAGACTATACGTTTTAACTGACAAGTGGTGCCACACCAGAACATCCCGATGAACTTTCTCGGTCAGCGCTGGGATCGATCCAGGATCCCCGGGTTAGAGAATCGGTGTCTTGTCACTAAGTCACCGTGGATCAGTGTGCCAACGAAATCAAAATGAAGTAAAATGGAGTTTAACGTCCTACTGTTCTGCTCCACGGCGACTACGCTGTAGTATGTGGGAAAATTTTGCCCGGGCAGCGGCACTATGGTCTACCCTCATACCGAATTCCAACTGCCAAGTGATCCTTTACGTGCACGCCAATGCATCTGTTTCGTCCCATTCGCAAGACAAATATTCTGGTCAGGGGGTCGGCACACCGGAAAATCCTGACGAATTTTCTCGGCCAATGCCGATGTATTTAACAATAGCCTATCTCATAGACTGATTAAACCAGATCGACATGACAATAGTTAGTAATAAAAGTCTAGTTTTATACATACGATTTATAAGTATAGTTTGACAAGACTCCGCTACAACACTCAGACCAACTACCTGGAAATATACACAAGAAATCAGGGACGGATCCATGAGTTTTTGCAGGAGGGGGTTTGCCAGGTTTCTGTCATCATCGTCTCTAAATTTCATAGGCATACATACAAATTGAGCTTTTTAAACAGAGAAATCATTTTTTGGAATATATTGTGATTTAATTTCATTGATGCGAGGCATTCAATATTTTTTTTATTTAGCTGAGCAGGGTGGGTTTTGGACACCCGGCCCTCCTGGATCCGCCCCTGGAAATCTTATACATCGTTCCTGGACGCCTCATAACAAAACATGCTGTTTCTAGGGTCTTTATTGTTCATGGACACCTAATTTAAAGTGCCAATCTCGATAACTTTTTGGGGAATAAAACTGCTTAATTTTGTGTTAAAATCCTTTAAAATCCATAACCTAAGGCCCACCTACTAACCCGATATTTGTGCTACGCTTGTAAATAACTTAAACCTGACAGTCTTCATCTGGAAATGGAGAACGTTTTATTATACAGTATCTGGATAAAACCAGACTTTTTTCTATAAACATAATATGTAGGTGAAATTTACCTTTTGTTATCAAGTATACAGGGCATTCACTGTATAGACCTCTCAAGAAACATTAATCGATTATCAGGTTACCCAATGAAAAAAATGACCCGAAATCTTAAACGGGTTACGTGTCCGGATAAGCAGTGTTGACGTTCACGTCCAAACGACTCAATATTTTGAGCTGAAATTTTGAGACAAGGTAAATACACCATGCCACTATATTTTGGTCCATAAATTTCATAAATACTCGGACTTTAATTTTTGAGACTGTTCTTATCGGGATTGTCCCTTTAAAGTAGTTAAGTCTCACTCAATGTAACCCCAAAGTGTTCGACATTGAAAACACGAATTATTTGTGAATTTAATTCAACATTGATGTTGCAATCCTACCGGGATTCCAATATTTAAGACAACCTAAAACGTTTTCCATTGGTACACGAATCGTGTACCATAAGCCCCATTTGCAACAAAGGACTGAAGAACGAGCATATTGTTCAATTTTATTTTAGACGTGGGAGGAAACTGGAGGACCCGGAGAAAACCCACGAAATTAGACGGAAGACCCCACTCCTTGTCAGTACAACCGGGTAATCGGATCCACGGCAGTTGACTCAATTACTGACCTTATTATACAGCGCACACGTGCTAACTAAGCAGTTGATATAACCCACTTGATAATGCTTGAGTATCCAACTATTCGGTCATTTAACCCCACAAGCAGGGTTCAATTTAAGCGTTATCGCATCGTAAAAAGCGACTCAAATCGCGGTAAAAGCGATAGAATTATTTCATTCATTAGTCAAAAATTGCTTTCAAATGTGTGAAGTGCGATGCATTATATTTTAGATGAATTTAATGTGGACTATAATTAGGCCTAAGAAAAAAAAAATTATAAATGCAGGACTAACATAACTTTTGTTGATGCTATTCAAATTTTGAATTGATTATCCAAAATGTGAATTTGTCACAAAAAATTTGCTACTCATTGGTTTTAGTAAGAATTTGATAGATCCCACCCAAACCAAAAATGATATAGTAAATCATCCGACCCCCCCCCCCCCCCCACCCCTACACGGTAGAATTAATAAGAATGTGATGAAACCCATCAGATAAATCGAAGGTGTATCCAACCATTCAGCCTATACAAGAGAGCAATGGGTTTAACGTCCACTCGACACAAACAAGGTCATTTCGGGACTAACACATGGTTTTAATTTTATTTCAATAATTCGCTTGCGTGTAGGGTCTTTAGAAGTATGCGGAAACGTGAGACCCTGAAGAAAAACTACGAGGTTGGACAACTACTCCTTGTGACTTACAACCGAGGAATCGAAACCACGCCAGTTGACTCAATGACAGGCTTTATGAGACCGTCCTCTCCCCCCTCTACGGCCTATACAACCACGGAGAACGCTAGATCGGAGACGGTCCTACGCATTTTAGCACATCTGACGACATATATAGATTGTGGGTTAGGGTAAGGGCTAGGACCTGTAGATTTGGTCAAAGTCCCGAGATGTAAACAGGGCTAGCCCTAACCCTAACCCATGATCAAGCCTAACCCTTACCCTAACCCACAATTCACATATGACGTCACAATTTGCGTTGGACCGTCTCCGATCTAGCGTTCTCCTACAACCACACTGGTGGCTAGTAATAAGTAGTTAATATAAACTACCTGGTAATGCTGGTGTAGCTTGCAGGTCATGATCTATAAATTGACCCCACTGCATGACCATATAACTAAAAACAGGCGACAATGAACTCGACATCTTAGCAACTTTTCTACACAACAGTCGTGGACTGGGTAATAAACCATTTCCATCGAAACTCCTCTGTCTTGGTATCGACTCGCCTGAAATAAATTAACATTACGTATGGAAGAAATGAAATGTAATTCTATTGTCTTGCTATGACTGGGTTAAATGAAGGCTGACATACGCCATATAGTATGCTATGACGGCAATTGTGACCGGACAGCGGCGCTACAGCCTACTCTTATATCGAATTCCAACTGCCAAGGGATCTTTTATGTGTGCACGTCAATGTGTACAAGGGACCTCGGTTTTTCCGTACCATCCGTACGATTAGACAGCTTATGTTCTGACAATGGAGAATAAATACCACAAATCCACGCCACCGATATTACCTACAGGGGCGCCAATATAATGCCCAAGTGCCCGAATTACTGAGCGCGGAGCGGCTAGCGGAGTGTGGACGCCCTTTAAACCAACCGACTTATCTGTCGTACTTGACCAAATCATACTTTACCGTCATCATACAAGTTCTGCACCATTCTAAGATAGGTGGAGTTGGCCTGACCCCATGATGGGTGACGTCTATTGTTACAACTGCCATCTGCTGTCCTAAATGACTTACTTGCTCCCACACAGGCCGCTTTTGTTGCTAATCTGCAAATCAAATATTGATTGACAGGTAACGAAACATACGCCCACCAACATACAAGATCTTCCATTCATTGATCAGCTAACATCTAAAGCCTCTCTGCTGATAGAGCGCCCCACACACACAGACTTTCATCAATTAAAAGTTCAGCTCACCACAGCGAAGGTTAACGCTTTAGTGACTAGTCCTGAACCTTTACAAATAAAGGCGAACGCAGACGATGGAACATTTTAACCGAACATTCATGAAAATATTTTTCCCCATCAAGTTTTTCATCGTCTGAGGGTTCGACAATCATGAACAAAAATGTTTCGACAAAATAATCGTGAATTCAAACTTTTTAGGGTCGTCTGCATAGAAGCCAAAAATACGCGCAACTTTTTTCCCCCGCGGAGCAACAATAGACGATCATACATGCAAACATCATGGGATATGTATGCCATATTAAGAGAGAAATGGGGTTTAACTCCACTCGACGCAAACAGGTCATTTCGAGACTAACAGAGTTAAATTTTAAATAAACAACTTGCCCGTAGGGGTCTTTTGCAGTGGGACGATTGGACTGATGGGAGGGGGGTGTACATTTACTGCTCCAACCGGCAGTGTAGCACGAGGGAAACTTTGAAAATTACAAATGACAAGAGGAAACCACATGGGTTAATGAAGATAGACATACTCTATCGAGTGTGCTACGAGGAGAGAGATAGGGGGAAAGCGAGAGAAATGGGGTTTAACGTCTACTCAACACAAACCAGGTCATTTCGGGACTAACATATGGTTTTAATTCTATTTCAATAATTCGCTTGCGCGTAGGGGTCTGTAGCAGTGGGGAAAAACCGGAGTACCCGGAGAAACCCGTGAGGTTGGACAGGGGACCCTACTCCTTACCACGTACAACCTGGGATTCGAAACTACTGAGCGCCATAGAAAACGCATCACTTAGATTTTCGTATAACAAAATGATCATGTAAACGTATCTTATTTATTTTGCTTCTTACTATGAAAAATATTCAAATGGGAACACATCAATAACACATTTGTACACTTATGGATGTTTAATCTGTAATCAACGGCACAAAGTCAGGGATCAAAACCAAACGTACGAAAAAAAAATGTGACCTGTGTTTTAATCAGATTTGTTTACAGATAATGGATTGGATACTGACCTTATGTTTAACTTTCGAAATCTAAATCGGCCCCTGCCCATCCGGTTAAACGTAGCATCCGCCAAAATAGAGGCGCGATCAAAACTCTTTCGTAGTGACTTCATTCGTTTCCTGGATTCTTCTGTAAAAATGATCAGATAACATTAATTGATAACACATGAACAATCAACAATTTGAAGATGTTTTGGGCCGAGGGGACCCGGATTCAAGAGTTAGGACCATTGACTCAATCGAACATCGGCTTATTTGAAAACAATGCATTGTAATTGCGCATGTGTCCCACCACCAAATTTAGTCAAGCACACCTCTTGTATATCAGTCTATGAGGTAGTGGCACATTTTTCGCTTCTCCGTGAATAAGAAATGGGGCTTAACGTTCCACTGTTCTGCTTCGACTTCGTAAATGAAGTCGGGCATACGTCAAGGGATATTTTACGTGCACATGCCAATGTGTACACTGGACCTCGGTTTTTCGTCTCATCCAAACGACTAGACAATTGATCTTGTTAGGCTCTGGACCACTGACAAAGGGGAAACTAAGCCCGAACAGCCCGATACTCGTCATGAAACGGGCCATATTTCCGATTCTACCCAGCACATCGTTTTTTTAGCGACTGAAGACAAATTACATCGATGTGCAGATATTACTTCTACAGCTAACACCCTCGCTTTGTCTAAAACATGTACGGCTTAGAGCTGGTTATTCTTGCTAAAATAATCCCATTAAAGAGAGAGGAATGGGGTTTAACGTCCACTCGACACAAACTAGGTCATTTCGGGATTATCATATGGCTTAATTTTATTTCAATAATTCGCTTGCGCGTAGGGGTCTTAGGCAGTGGGGGGAAACCTGAGTGCCCGGAGGAAACCCCACGAGGTTGAGAAGGCGCCCCCATCTCCATGCCACATACGCTCACACAGGGATCGAAACCACAGCCGCAAGCCAGACGTGACCGGCCAGCTAGAGGTCGAAGCGTGACACTCTAGACCACTAGGCCATCCCCAACCACCTAGTTGATTATAGGCCTGTCATGTGTGTAAATATCTAAATAATAATTTTATATAACATCTAAAGCTAGAATAAATACATGCCTGAAGAATGGATCTTTTAAAACAAGAAAACTTACTGAAACGTAGTCGACCCGAAGCCAATTCGACCAGGGTCACTATAAGTAAAACTTGCATAACCTTCATACTTGGCCCTTTGTCGCTCCACTCTAAATAAAAAAAAGTTCTAAAGGAAACCGGGTTAACGTCCAAATGTTCTGCTCCTACTTGGCTACAGAAGACGGGCATACGTCATATAGTGTGAACAACGATCTATAACATACTGAGCGCCATAGAAAACGCATCACTTCGTGTTTCGTTTGAAAAAAATGATCCTGTAAACATCTTATTTATTTTGCTTCTTATTGCGAACACTATTCAAATGGGAACACATCAATAACACATTTGTACACTTATGGATGTTTAATCTGTAATCAACGGTACAAAATCAGAGGGGTCAAAACTAAAAGGACGACACAGGTGTCAGTAGCGCGTGCAGTCAACGCACGTGTTTTGGACAGCCATCCGTTACAGGGATAATTCGTAAGTAATTCTCTGTGAAACAGGTTGATGCACGCTGTGCAGCGACGTGGCATGTAATTAATCATAAGTGCCGTACTTTTGTAAATCCCCGAAGTATTTCATTATTAATCAGAATAAGATTCAAAAAAATAAATCACAACCCCCAGCCGAGCATACTCCTCGCAGTGTTCCGTTTGATTAGAGCAAATCCCACTACTCGCTGCTGTAAATAGAGAAAATTATTGTTCTAAATTATTATTGGTTAACAGTCCCATTAACCAATGGCTTACTGCGTAATAAAATCCTTAAATTCCAAATTGGACCAAATATGTTTACATAACGTTACATCATGACTCATGATTTTATTATGCCCAGTGCGTAGCAGAATATTACAGGAAAACTAATTAATTAACAAACGAGGTTATAATTAGAATAGAATGTAAACAATACTGTATGAAGACGAACAATACTTTCACCGTTTTTAATACCTTAAATCACTGTCCAAAGTTTTAGGAAAGACCCCATAGTAAACGATGGGCTGTCATGTTCCTGTAAATGGGCTAGATTTGATAGAGCTGGTTATTCTTGCTAAAATAATCCCATTAAAGAGAGAGAGGAATGGGGTTTAACGTCCACTCGACACAAACTAGGTCATTTCAGGACTAACATATGGTTTACTTTTATTTCAATAATTCGCTTGCGCGTAGGGGTCTTTAGCAGTAGAAGCGAACCGGAGTGCCCGGAGGAAACCCACGAGGTTGAGAAAGCGCCCCTATCTCCAAGCCACATACGTTCACACCAGGGCTCGAAACCACAGCCGCAAGCCAGAGGTGACCGACCAGCTAGAGGTCGAAGCGCGGCACTCTTGACCACTAGGCCATCCCAACCCCCTGTACTACATAGATCAATAGAGTGAGATAATAGCTGTTCCCAAGTTATATCGGTTTTTCTGTTGGAGTAGCTGCGATTAGAAAAGACAGTGACGCCAACACGCGGGTGTATGATTTAAATACTATGTAGATTGAATAACAAGACGCTATAGATTAATATTCGACCGAGATTCCTGGCGTATTTCGCTGAACATAACCGATTTGAAATTAAAAGTAAAAACATAAACCGATGGATTGAATGTAAATCAGTTTATATAATCATTTTAAATTATTATATACGCTGTGACCTATTTGTGTCAATGTCTAGGTCCGAAATATTAACGATTTAGCTCCTATACTTTTGTGGTATAATTCAGGGGCGGATCCAGGGGGACTACGGTGACTAGTCACCCCCCTCCCCACCGGTGTATAGGAATCCCGGGTCCTACAGGCTTCCACCGGGACATGTACGTATGGGCGTATATAATATATCATATAGACACACAATCAACATCTATGTTACTAGCGGCGGAAATTAGCTCCGTAAACCGCGGTTGGTGAGACAAAACATGGGGTTGTCACTCCCCTCAAACAAATCCTGGATCCGCCACTGTAATTATAGGTATAAATGCAAGATATTTCCATGATGAGGCACATGTTATATATCTGACAGTAAATAGTATACCATATGCCATATGGGAAAAAAAAACAAAGTTTGGTTTGAAAACTTACAAGACTGGTGACCGTCCTCCGACCTGTCGTCCACCAAACGTCTGTTTGAATGACAAATGATGAATACTGTGTCACACAATGCACGTGCGCGACCTCGTACGGAATAGTCTCGAGAATCCAGTTGTATGGGTCTATAATCTACGATCAAACTGATCAGCACTAGCAGTGAATTAAAGGAGAGTTTAACGCCCACTCGTCACAAACTAGGTCATTTCGGGACTAATATTTAATTTAATTTAATAATTCGCCTGTGCGTAGGGGTCTTTAGCAGTGGGAGAAAACCGGAGTACCCGGAGAAAAACCACGAGGTTAGACAGGCGACCCTACTCCTTGCCACGTACAACCGGGGATTTGAAACCACGCCAGTTGACTCAATGGCAGGTTGTATGATACAGCGCGCGCACTGATTCAACATTATGATTATAATAAAGAAGACCGCGTGATTTTTCGCCGTTAGAGACGGGGCGCAAAAACTCAAAACCATGATATAAAGCTAGACATTGCGTCCCCTTTCTCCGCGGTGTAACGTATTCATTGCTTTTTATTTATCATAGTTTTCACTGCGATGTCTCATATGGGGTATATTACACGTCTTCGGAGAAAACTTCAACCCGCGGAGACAACTTCAAACCGCGGATGAAGGGTTTACACCGCGTAGAAAACTTTATACCACGGAAGGGTTTTTTTTTTTTTTTTATTATTTGTTTTATCATAGTTTTCACTGCGATTTCTCACATGAGGTAAATTACGAACTTGACACTCTCGTCGACTAATTAATTACCTGGGCCCTGTTTCACAAAAACTTAAATCTCCTTAAAATCGTCTTAAACTAAAATTTCATCCTAACATAGATGAGTTTCACAAAACGATTTTAAGCATTTTAAATAGCATTATGCAAGAGCAAAATCTGTTTTTTACAAGTATTTCTTTAAGCCTGAGATGTTATCTAAATAATCAATTAGACATTAATTAACATATCCAGACCATAATAAACTCTTTATGTCAAGGCTAGCCTTCGATGTTGGCAGATTAAAATCGTAGATGGCGCTTAATGGCGGATGATAATTAAATCAATCAAGTGGATAATCGAGACTATGCTGTTTATATTAATGATTTGAGTAATGATGACCGAGACTATGTGAAAATTCTAACGCTTTTTTCTCGGCGAAATTTTCAGCATTTACACTATCTAGTTTTTAACTATTATAGTGAGAACTGCCATCTCTTTATCTTATCTCCCATAATGTAACTTTTAGTTAAAATCCACTAAAATAATATTTTAAAGTTACATTATGGGAGATAAGATAAAGAGATGGCAGTTCTCGCTATAATAGTTAAAAACTAGATAGTGTAAATGCTGAAAATTTCGCCGAGAAAAAAGCGTTAGAATTTTCACATATTATGGTCTGGATATGTTAATTAATGTCTAATTGATGATTTAGATAACATCTCAGGCCTAACGAAAGACCTGTAATAAGCAGATTTTGCTCTTGCATAATGCTATTTTAAGTAATAGTGGCGTTTCACAAACCCATTTTAAGGACAATTTTAACTAAAATCAATTTTAACTTAGGTAGCCGTCACCCTGTCCTAACTTAAAATCAAGACATTAACAAACATTGATTAGAGCTACACTGTTACATATTTTGCGATATATATATATAATTGGAACGATGAAAATATTGTGAACTGCCCGGGTCACATAATTTTAATATTCCAACCAACTATCATTCACAAAAACAATTGTCATTCAAATTTTTTTCACCCGTTTATTTTATTGTAAGTCAATTTAAGCATCTGGATGGCGCCCCATATTAGAACTCCGGGAAAAAAATACCCCAAAGCCCAGTAAACTAAACACTAAAAGAAAATCATTTATTCATATCCAAATTCTTGGAAAGAAGAGCCCTCTTATCTATAAAGAAAATATGTTCGTGTACAATGGTTTGATATGGCCCATCATTTCTTGGTTTTAGAAGGCCTAAAGGCCTATAATACTAGGCATACCATATGTAGTACTTACGCATACTTTTGGGGGTTATGATGATATAAAGAGATAAATAAATAAAGAGATAAATCAATAATCCCAAATGTGTTTATTGAAAAATGTTATAGGCCTAGGCCTATTTGAAATTAAATTTTAATATAATATAAATTTATTATTATTTCTTAATGAAGTCTTACGTTAATAAAACAACAAAAATAATTGTCATTTAAGGAGCCAAAGCTATTTTATCTTGGGGAAAAAAACCATTTAATTGAGTAAGTATCACTTTCTAAGTATCATTGAAAGGGTGGGTCTATGAGAATGACATGTCAAATCTAGGCATCGGAACATTTGCTATTTGGTGTATTAATTTCAAAGTTGATAAATACTCATAAACGACGAAAAATTACAACCTAGATTAGCCGTTTGATTCACAAATATCATAATATTATGTTTGTGACAATTCTCCGTAAAATTACAAATCCATGCAATTTAGTTGATCGACACACATTATTTCCACTGAAGCCTGCGAGCAAATCAAATGCCAAGTTCAAGGCGAACCCACCGATACTTTTCGAATCACATATTACGCAGTACACTAATTTATTTCACCTTTCTGCAAATGTCTGACTGTGTGCAAACATTGCTTCAACGTATGAAACTCTCCCCGTTGATATTGCAACCTTTAATTCAACCTGCCGACAGTTTTCAGTTTCGAAGCGTATTTGCTTTCACCGTAAGTAACCGCAGCGGAAATGTACACTGAGCGGGCGCAAGCGATTTTAATTAAAATCTATTAAAATCGTATTTTAAGTTACAATCAATCTTTGTGAAACGCATAAAATTTAAAATTTCAATTTGATTTTAATTAAAATCTAATTTAGTGATTTTAGCTTAAGTTTTTGTGAAACAGGGCCCGCTGTATCCGTGCCACATGTATGAACAAATGCTTATTATAAATATAACAATACATTATCACCATGGTTTCACATGTTCCTTAAGCAACGTCCACGAGTTTTACAACATCTAACCGTTGCTTCAATACTTAACAATTCCCGAACTTTCGCCCGTTATGTAGACACGTGACTAATTATCATTTTCCAATACGAGGTCGTGGCACATAACAGAGTGTAAACAAACAAGTATACAGTCGTTTTTTTTTAAATTGAGAAACTCAAGGAAAACCAGTAACCTTGACATTGATTGATCTTTGGACTTTGCAACTCGATTGTCACATGTAAACATTTTAGCTAGAAGCGCCACTCGACAATCCTTGACAGATTCCGTTACCTACATCTAATCTAGGCTGTATGACGAATGCCGCCTTATTGGAAATACTTTAAAGGTCCCGGATGAAACATGGCTACGCTCATGGTGTCTTGGAACTACTTTAAAGGTCCCGGATGAAACATGGCTGCGCCCATTGTGTCTTGTTTGTTTGTTATAACGTCAAGTTTTCCTGTTTTAACACCCATACATTTGCGATGCGGCTACCGGTTTACTTAAAGTACTTAAAGTAAACCGGTAGCCGCATCGCAAATGTATGGGCGTAGGTACATATCACTTACTGTCATACAGCCGAGACTAGATGTAGGTTCCGGAACGTTCCGGAATCTGCCGAGATTTGCCGAGTGCTAGAAGCGCGAATATTGGTATTCACGACGACCGATGAATCTGATAGGTTCCCAATCGAACTTAGTGGCGTAACAT
This sequence comes from Patella caerulea, assembly GCA_036850965.1. NCBI lineage: Eukaryota > Metazoa > Mollusca > Gastropoda > Patellidae > Patella > Patella caerulea. The sequence continues at coordinate 50,103,671 of JAZGQO010000011.1, forward strand.
GAAGGGTATTACGTGAAGGTCTTGATAAGATGTACGTATTTAACCCTTGTGCGTATACAAGGGGTATTTTGGACCCCAACGACCATATCCTTAATGTTTGTGAGAAATTGGTTCATAATTGTCTAGCGAGAATTTTATACATTGTCCGCTACTTGATGTCGAGTATAATGCTGCAAATAGAATGGACGTGAGGCAGTGGCCTCATTTGATAAGAAACTACGAATATTACAATAATGGATACCAGGGGTCTTGTGGACCCCCCTCCCCACCCCTTCCCTTTCATTTCAACATTTTGGTGGTTATAGGTGTCTAATCTGTCCTGCAATCCGTGCTAGCTTTGTATTAGGAATCTTTCTTACTGATGATATTGTTTTGGTTATTCTAGTAATCTAGATCTGAAAGCAAATCAAGGTACACTACCAACCCCATCAAAAGACTATTCTGCATGGAACATGACAATTACGATATTTTTAGATTTGTATAGTTTCAGAAAAATCTTACAATTCTTATTCATCACTGATAATACCTGAAATAGTTTGTTTTAGCCTGATTGATTATTGTTCAGTCTTGACATGAAGCTGTAGTTTGATCGTATTTGAATAAAATTATTCACTCAAAAACCTATTTATGATTGGTGTCTTAGATTATCCCTAGCAGCCGACAACGTTTTTCGTGCGACGTGTACGCACAAGGGTTAAGGCGTGATCAAGCCGTCTATTGAAGATGATGGTTTCAATAGCCCAGGACATGGCTTGGCTGAGTTTTCGATTCCTTCATTACTCATCTCTCTCTCTCTCTCTCTCTCTCTCTCTCTCTCTCTCTTCTTGTATCACATTGTATGGCGTATGCCTATCTTCATTAATCCAGGTTATGAGCAGAAAAGTAGGACGTTAAACCCGATTTCACGCGGTTTCCTCTTCTTGTTTGTAAGTTTCAAAGTTTCCCTCGTGGTACACTGTCGGTTGAAGCAGTAAATGTACTCCCCCATCAGTCCAATCGTCCCACTGCAAAAGAACCCTACGGGCAGTTTGTTTATTTGAAATTTAACTCCCGAAATGACCTGTTTGTGTCGAGTGGACGATAAACCCCATTCTCTCTGTAATGATGATCACGTGTTAAATCTGCGATGCGAGACTAATCGTAAACCACCAGGGGTCATCAAGACAATCATGTACAAATGCATGACAGCCACTGAGCACCATAAATGTTTCTGTACAGCCACTGAGCACTGTGAATGTCCCTGTATTTATCTGTATTTTACCTGGGTTTGCCTGGTTGATCTGACGTTTGATTAGTCAACCGAGTAATCCCTTGTAGTTCTTCAAGGTTAGGAAGGGCTTTGAACTTCTCGTCAAAACTACCAATCTCTCCTCCCCCTCTCTCTCTCCCACCCCTCTCTCCCTCTCTCTCCCTAATTTTACGTTTTTAAATAATTTCCACACTATAAATATTAAACTGTGTCATGTCAGTAAGTAAATTATCGCCTACGGCATACGTAATATAATTCGTGACATATAATCGCATCATATGTTAGTTCCGAAATGATCTAATTTGTGCTGTAATGACGTCTCTCTCAATCTCTCTCTCTCTCTCTCTCTCTCGCCCCTCCCCTCCCCCATACATTGCAGGTCGCCAGTTTCAGATCATTTTTCGAAGTACTGATGATTAAGGGGTGCAAGGGAGCGTAAAAATCGACCGATGTGCAGGCCTAAAAAACCGTGGCACCATGTACACGATGACACCGGTCAATAGGAATCTTGAACTACCCCCCCCCCTCCTCAAGCATCGACGGCTATTCGACGCCATGTCGGCGTCGAATCTTGACTTCAAAATAGCCAGCTAAATGTGAAAGAGTTGTGAATCTTTGGTGAGTAAAAAATTTGCCAAAGGAGAGTCTTGAACAAAATAAGATATTGCTGAACACAAATAGACGTCGAATCTTCAACCAACACATTTTTCAGTAAATGTTGTATTTTTAAAAATGTGTTGGGGTTTTTTCTGAAAACGGACGAAAAACCGTCTGTTATCGTTGGCTGTCATACGGGAACTTCCACCTGTATAATTGTAGACGCGATTGTCTTTATGATGTTTTCGTGGTAATCTGGATAATCGTAACTACAAAATGGTGTATGATTTGGCGGTAAGCTATTTTATTTGTACACAAATTTGCTGGATGTGTTTGATAGTGTGTCCGGTTGGTATAGACTCCCTTGTCCAGGTCTGAGCTTGCATGTATGTCTAGTATAATGAATGACAAGATAATCTGATCTCAACTTTCGCCTTACGGACCATGCTCAATGCAAGTTTCTTCAAGCCGTTGATGTACCGTTTTGCCGGTTTTTTTTTATGAAATTTACAAATAAAAGTTAAAATAAAAATATTATATTAAAATAATTACTTTTATAGTAAGGTGTTCAGTTATGTGACTTTAATGTGTCTACAACAGTCGGGGTTTGGTTTTTTTGTTTTTTTTTTGTTTTTTTTGGGGGGGGGGGGGGGCTCTTTTATGTGTTTTCAAAAGTGTCATATTCAAATGATCTTTTACAGATATCATCACAATTTTTTTTTAATCTACAGATAAATAATTGAAGTAAAAATGTCTTTGCCCGAATGGCGAAAAAGATCGGTTCGTAAAAATATTTTTAAAATGCTGGTTAAAAAGGACGATAAATTTTCAAAGGTAAAAAATACCATCAAGGGTGAATGCTTGGGGTAGGTAGTTCAAGATGTCTATTGCGTGAATCTTGAACTAATTTTTATTTTTGGACCTGCGTTAGAAAGTGAATCTTCAGTGAATGTGTCTTGGCTTCAAGTACATTGCGGGGTGAATCTTGACCCTAAAATATCGAGCTAAATGACAATCCGGGGTGAACGCTTGAGCGGGGGAGGGGGGGTAGTTCAACATTTGACACACACAGAGAACATGTTTACTTTCTAAAAGTCCCATACGTTTCAGTCCATTTTCGTGAAAACATGCGACAGTTTGATGCAATGATTCTCTATCCTATGCACTTATAGGCCTACATCCTAGTTATTATCGACAAATGTACAAGTAGAGGCAATCTGGAACACCGAATGTTTTCAGTTCATTTCTTGCAAATACGGAACGGAATTGATCTTATCGCGGTCAGACTCGAGTTTTGGAGAGAAATGAGGTTTTACGTCCACTCGACACAAACAAGGTTTAATTTTATTTTAAAAAATCGCTTGCGCGTAGGGGTCTTTAGCATTGGGAGGAAAACGGAGGACGCAGGGAAAACTCATGAGGTTATAAAGGCGACCCTACTCCATGTCACGAAAGTTAACTCAATTACAGACCTTATGATAAAGCGCGCGGTACTAAAGCGCCATCTACCCCTCCATCGACATACGAGAAAGCATACCCTGCACAACACAATTTTGGTCATGTTACAGTTCAGTACATTATCATTAAAGAGTAAATAGGCCAATCCAAAACGCTGTTCTGTTGACATAAAATAAAACAAAAAATAAAAAAACAAATAAAACGAACAAACAAGCAAGCAAACACAAAAGCAACAAACGAATAAATAAGGGAAATTATTTTGTGAGAATTCGTCGTTTATTAAAACTGGTATAAAGTCCCTACCGTGAAGGTCAGGTTTGTTATTCCCAGATTAAAGATTAGTCATGTTCATCGAGCAATGTTTCCTTATGGATGAGTTTTCTATTTAATACAATTTCTTAATTATAGGAATTAGAGAGGATAAAGTTAGCGATAAAACCTACTAAAAACAAGAACTGAAAGTGAACAAGGGATAAGTAGAGATACAAATCATCTTATATTGTGATGAGTTCAAGCGCAAAACGCAATGGACGACATCGGGGGGAAAGGAAAAATGCATTAGGAGAATAAATAACAACACAATTAAAAAGCGAAATAAAACCCCAAAATAAACCTTGACCCCATATTTGGTAATTAAATACTACAATCGGTTAAAAGATTAAAATTCCCACCCTTCTCGGTGGGTCTATATAAAGGCTTGGGATTGTTGCGATCGCCATACTGTGTTCTAGTGCAGAGTAGACATGCATCGTCTACTTGTTCTTGTGGCTGTTACGGTCATCGCTGTTCAAGGTAAGATATAGATTTTTGCTACGGTCATCGCTGTTCAGGGTAAGCCATAGATTTATATTATAAAACATGTTGTCATTTTAAAGAGGCTTTAGGTCAGTTCTGTCTATAATAGTTGTTAAGGAAAATAGAATAACCACTCTGAACCGAGATTTTAGCTATTAAATATAGTCTCGATTATCCATTTCAAGATTAAATCAAGAATGAATGTTGAGCAGCAAATCGGATCCTAATTCAGTAAAAATCACAGGTTAGCGATGACATCGTGAGTAGATTATGGTCTGGATTAGTTAATTGATGTCTAATTCTGGAAGCAGTTTTATATCAGCATTAATGTGCTTGTTACTGTATCCAATTTATTCATATTATTCCCTCTATCATTGTATATAAGAATTCTAAATAAATACTTTTTAAATCAATTGATACCATTTCAGGTCTAAAGAAAGACAGATTTAGCTCTTGCATAATGTATGTTTACGCGACATATTGTAGACATTTTCGAAAATTTACACCATGATTGTGAATGAAAGGCTACTGTAGTACAGTAAAACTTAAGACTTTGATTTTTTAACGGTATTTGATTTTTGAATTAAGACATTAATTTTGATAACCTGCACACTATAGCTCATGGGTGAATGACTATCTACACTCAAACTTATCGTTTAATTGTTTTAAACTTATATATAATAACTCATGAATGAATGACTGTATCCATATCTAATACTATATACAAAAACTTATTGTTTAATTTTATGCGTTTAATTTTGAAAATTTGCACCGTAAACAAGAATAAAATTCAGAAATTAAAAATTCAAATACATGTAGTTATAATAACGGACAATAAATGTTAGTAATTGATTTGGTATGAACAGCTAATAAAATCAGGGTTTTTTTTTTTCATATATTCGGAAAATTATTGAAAGCGCAGTACTCGCTTAGCATTAATGATTTTCTAATTAAAATGAGTATTTTGGTGGCATACTAAATCTGACCCTTTGGGAGAGTGAGATTGGAATCAATTTACCCTTTACCCCTCTTAAGAGAGCCAGGGTTATTGATAGTATGTCTTAAAATACTCATTTATATAAAGCGACTAGTGTAGGCTCCAGAAATCCCCAAACGGTCTACAAATAGCATTACTCAAGTTTAAAACCTTTGTTTATTACAACATCTTCCCATCATTATTGATAGTGAAAACCCCCGCCCCCCCCTCCGATCCATACCCACCCACCCACACACACACCGTTTCGAACAGGCATGAAAATAGAAGCCAGCATAGCAAGGAAGGATTTTGTAAAACCGTTATTACAATGCTGTTGTTTTTTTATCATACATTTTTCGCAGATGAAATATTCCAGTTGGGGGGTCGCGGTGGCTAAGTTGGTAAGACGCTAGCCCATAGATCGGGTTTCGATCCCTGCATTGGCCGAGAAAGTTCATCCAAATTTCCCGGCGTGGTTTCAGTGATGTAGGACGGAGGGTCTGACAAGGGGCAAGGACAGTTACCTAGTCGTTCGGATGGGACGAAAAACTGAGGTCCCGTGTACATATTGACGTGCACGTAAAAGATCCCTTGGCTGTTGGAATTCGATATAAGAGTAGGCCGTAGCGCCGCTGCCCGGGCAAATGTCCCTCATAGCACACTGTATGGCGTATGCCCGTCTTCCATTAGCCCAGGTTAGGAGCAGAATAGTAGGACGTTAAACCCCATTTCATTTCATTTCAGTCGGCGAGAAAAAAATATAATCTATTAAGAATACATTATACAGAGCTATTTCTGCCTATTGCAGGCCTTTCTTTAGGCCTGATAATGTTATATGAATTATTAATTAGACATTAATTAACTTTTCCAGACCATAATCAACTTTCGATGTCATCGCTAGCCTGCGATATTTACTGGATTAGTATCCCATTGGGTACTCAACGTTCATTCTTGATTTAATCATGATATGAATAATCGAGACTAGGTTATTGTACCGACTTTGATATTGATGATCGAGGCTAGGCCTAAAATTAATTAACAAGAAAAAAATAATATATTAATTTATGAAAAAAATATATGATATCTTGGTTCATTTTGGTGAAAAAAAAAACCAATTGAAAGTCTGATTAAAAAGTCCGTTAAAAACAAATGATAACACGTGTCGTTAACTACATCCTATTTCATTATTAGAAAAAAAACAACAACAATTTTTTCTTTTGTCTTAATTAACAGGTAGACGATTTATTTTACCTCAAGATGAAGAGGCTGAATTAGAGAGGTAAACCATTTTCACAGTAAAACCTCTATAATCCGACCATTTTTAAAAAATATCACTGTGACAGTAAAACATACACAATCCGACATATTTGAAATAAATATTTCGTTTTGATATATTTTTAGTTTATTTGGTCATGATAAATTATGTGGATTATTATTACATTATTATTATTATTATTACAGGAGACAACTGAGTAGTGAATTTGCTGATGACTGTAAACAATTCGATACGACAGATCCTATTTATAGAACAGCTAATGGCCAGTGTAACAACGTTGCTCAACCAAACTGGGGAGCAGCAGAAATACCGCTTGAACGACTTCTTCAAAATTCATACGATGATGGTAAGTATAGGGAATGATATTCTGTTCTAAATTTTTATTTGAAAAGTCCATGTTAAAAGTCTTAACGGAGCCCAATGGCTAATATCTGGGACCTAGAAATTGACACATAGGGTTGCAACGCATATAATAATGTAATATGAATGTATATGAACGGATTTACATTCAATCGTTTCATGTTTTACTCTATTTCAAATACGCCATATGCCTCAGTCGAATGTTTGTATCTAGCGTCTGGTTATTCCAGTCTACAACAAGAGTATTTATTGCGCACGCTCTCCAGATAATAATATGGCGTTACCGTTTGACATGACTCGTTCTTCTAGTCCCTTGTTACAAATGGCGGTGAAACCCATTATGGTACACGATTTGTGTACCACTGGTAAAATGTTTATATTGTGTTAAATATTGGATATCAGAAGCCCATCTTTTCCCGTTTAGATCACAGCATCAATGTTGATTTAAATTGCTTATACTTTGCGATGTCTATATTTTGTTTTGTGTGCAGTGCAGGTCTCCTACACTTACTGTTATAGGCCAAAATAATATGAATTTAGCAACGATCTCAATAGGGATAACATTGTTGGTCTGATTCCTATATTAACAAAATTTCCAGTCCACTGATTAATGACCCGCATGGCCGATCACGGACCAATGGACCATAACTGAACAAAACAATTTAAGTAAAGAGAAATAATTAAGCTGTTTTTATTATTGTTTCACATGAATAGTTAAACCATAAAGTGATTGGTGTTTATTAAAATAAACACGCCCCAAATAATACATCTGATTTCCTTTGATTTCTATTTTTAAAGTGGGGAACATGTTTCAGTTGAATAACGACCGGGGTTTCTCACAAATAACATCAACATTATTAAAATAGTCCATTGCTCTTTAGATATTGTCTCTGATTCAGTGAGTCATTTCTTCAACGCCATAACGTTCAAGGTTATTAGTCGGACTTGGATTTTCAGGCCCAATGTGTACATTTCTGGTCATAAAATCTGGTATTGAGTCGAGTTGTATGGTTTCGATACCCCGGTCCACTGCTAAAGAACCCTGCAAGCGAATTGTTGAAATAAAATCCAACCATATGTTAGTCCGTTTTCTGTTGAGTCGACGTTAAACATCGTTCATTATCAGACCCTTCATGATATTTCACTAACCGCGGGGGGTGGGGGGTGGGGGGCATGATCCACACAAACTTTACCTATTTAGTTAGCCAATCAATATTGTAAATATTTATTTAAGATATTTAAAAGTTGGATAAACCCCGTTTCCATTACCCCCCCCCCCCCCCCCACGCGACTTCGTCACACTAGATAAGCAAACGTGAGTGGCAACCTTGAACGTTATGACGTCAAAGAAATTATAAGCATCACGTTTGAATAATTATAAACCTTGTATTACTTTATTTCTAAGGTACCAATTTACCCAGACTAACAGGCACGGATGGAAACCCGCTTCCTGGTGCTAGAACAGTCAGCACAAAAGTTCATGTGTACGACCCGGCTATCGACCAGGACAGGCGATGGACAGTAATGTTTATGCAGTGGGGCCAGTTTCTAGATCATGACATCACAGCCACGCCCCTTGTTAACAGTAAGTTTATGTAACATTGGACAGAAATACCTTCTCGATGTCCCGACGAGATTTTCCTTTGGCAATGGTGCAGGACGGAGGGCCCGACAAGGAAAACTGTCTTGTCGTTCGTATGGGACAAAAAAACAGATCCCGTGTACACAATGGCGTGCATGTAAAGGATCCTTTGGCAGTTTGAATTCGATATAAGAGTTGTTCTAAGCGCCGCTCTTTGGGCAAAATTTCCACCATAACACACTGTATGACGTATACCCGTCTCCATTAACCCAGTTTGGAGTTGAACAGTAGGACGTTAAACCCCATTTCATTCCATTTTCAGACTTACACCTTGTCTGCGCATTTTTTTTTTTTTGGCTTCTGTGCACTTGGAGATTAGCCATTAGTACTGCGGGGTGTTGGGTGGTCGAATCGTTAACGCGCGGGCCCGTAGCCAGCTCATAAAATTGTGGGGGGGCTATGGAATGTTTTGGGGGGCTACAGAATGTTTTGGAGGGGCTGAGGATGTGGCCTGCTAAGAACACTCATAAGAAATCATTATTTTTGGCGAAATGTTGGGGGAGGGGGTTACGGACCAGTTAACGCGTGTTCATTGGATCATAAAGTTTGTCATCAAGTCACATGTCATGGTTTCGATACGGATCACCTTCCAGCCTTCGTGGGTTTTCTCCGAGGATTCCCCTCCCCGAAACAGATCCTTACGCACACGTGAATTAATGAAATAAAATTCAAACGTGTGTTGGTCTCGAAATGAATGACCGAGTTTTTGGTCGATTGGACTTTAAACCCTGCTTGTCTCCACTCATATCGGGACTAACATATGGTTCAATTTTATATAATTAATTCGCTAGCGCGTAGGGGTCTTTAGCAGTGGGAAGAAACCTAATGACTTAGAAAAAAAACCTTGAGGTTGGCCAAGCCTCTCTACTCCTTGTCACGCACAAGCGTGGAATCTAAACCCACCCACTTAACACGCATGCGCTAACCATTCACCGCCGGAAGTAGTATAAAGACCCGAATATTTATATTTCAGGTGATACGGCGGTTTGTTGTACTGATGACGTCATAGCCGGTGCACAGCATCCAGACGTTGTTTCTGGGTGAGTATTCATTACCTACGGGAGGGGTATCTTCAATAGAAGACTTTATCTCGCTTTAACTTTGAGTTGTGTAGTTTTTAAAACGATGAATGAGTAAGGCTGTGTATGATTTCAATGTTTTAAGACTGTATTATTTTTTTGTTTTATCTAGGGGTCCATGTCTCCCTATTTCTATACCGGAAAATGATGCTTATTTTGGACCAAAGGATGTTAAATGTATGGAATTTAAAAGATCCCTTAACAAATCAGATAGTAAGTCGAACAATATTTTATTATTTAACTAAATTTTAGATTAAAGTATATATTTGTTTTTGGTTAAATTATAGAATTTATTTTGCTATGGTTACTTTTGATACAATTATAGAATTTGTTTTTGCTAAGGTTATTTTTAATACAATGATAGAATTTGTTTTTGCTATGGTTATATTTGTTTTTATGTTATAATTGTTTTTGCGAAAGTTTTTTTTTTTTTATGTTATAATTGTTTTTGTGAAGGTTATTTTTGTTTTTATGTTTATAATTGTTTTTGCGAAGATTATTATGTAATTGTTCTTGATTATGTAATGTTGTTACTTGATACGTGTTTTTGGTCAAAAAGTCTATGATGCATGTTTCCTTATTTGCGAAATTTAAAAGAAAACAAAAGATAAAATATTTTTAAAGGACTATATTGGTGTCAGTCATTATCACATATTTGATAGAACTGGTTAAACACGTTCCAAATATAACTTTAACACAGAGATCATTACTACGAAAGATGAGTAATGAAGATTTCAAGAAACGGAAGTGACGAAAGCAAAAGGAAAATACTTGTTATCCTCCTATATAAATGACTGAAGTGACGAGTAATAACATATACACGGGCGAATTTCTGTCCATTAATAATTTCTTGGTAGATACAGAAGTTATTATATAAAACTGTGAAAGGATATCTGACAATTCCGCCACATAACGTCACTTCCAACGTTCTGTCGTGAACACATGGTTAACATAGTTTGTTGCTAAGTAACCATACGCTTTAGATCGTACGATCTGCCATTGAGTCACGTGATGTGGTTTCTATTCCATACTTCTACGTGATATACAGTTTTCTACGGCTCCCTAGTATTTTAATAAAGAGATACCATATGTTAGTCTCGAATTAACCTTGAATTTAGTGGACGTTAAACCCCAATTTATTTATTCTGTAATAATGGCACGATATTTGATACACTGTATGTATGATTTACTTCAGCTCCACGTGAACAAGAGAATGTTATCACAGCTTTCATTGATGGATCTCAAGTTTATGGTAGCTCACCTGAAGAACAGGCGGCCTTAAGATCAGGCGTCAATGGTAAGTTTAGGTGTTGTCGAGAGTTTATTGGACGTATTGAGGGTAGGGAGAAGATGAACCAGTTGTCATATATTAAACAGAATGAAATGAGGTTTAATGTCAAAGTTCTTTTCATCGACCAGGATCGACAATACTATATACCGGACAACTACCGAAAAACTACCGGAAAACTACCGGAAAACACCATTTTATACTGAATACCGGAAAACACCGAAACAAAAAATACACTCAATACGGGAAAATACACTAAATACCGGAAAACAATCTGGAGGTTAGTGTTAGGGTCAGTTTCTGGTATATAGTATAGCCGGGATTCAGGTTACATATTTAGAGCATTTTCCGCTATTTAATATGTTTTCTGATATAAAGTGTTTTTCAGGTGTTTTCCGGTATTTAGTATAACCTAGCGATTTCCGGTGTATTCAGGTTGTTTTTCGGTGTTTATCGTTTTTGTTCAACGACGAGCTGTTCTTGTACACTTTTATCCCTTTTGTAATCCTACCCGAAAAACCAGGCCCTTTTTGTGCCAGACCTTGCGACCCACAGCGTTGACAAGGGGAAACCGCGTTCAACAGTCCCCGGGAACTTACTCTCCCAAACTGACGCCACCTGTTAATGAGCGAGCACCTGTCTTTTCTAAGCAACAGTGGCTCACATTGGAAGATTTTTGGTATGAATAACGAGATGACAAGGTTCCGATGTCCACTTTTGAGGTCTAGATCTAATTTTTAAGACAATATCCAGATTTCCTCAAGATTCACTGAGATGTAACTAGGCTTCGGGCGAGATTGTAGGTTCAGGTATGTGCTTGTGGTAGTTCCAGGGTTATGGCTAGGGTTGTTTATATCTTCTGACCTTTGACCAGATTAGCGCTAATCTTGTTTATATATCATGACCTTTGACCAGATCCGGAGGTGACCTTATGGAATAGATCCAATCGTTAATGAGTTTTAAATGAAAATGGCGGTTGCAGACATTTTGTTTACTATTAAATAGGTCAGATGCAGGTTTCCAATGGTGAACATTTACCAGAAGATGTTGATGGACATTGTAATAAAATTCTGGACACAGATTATTGTTTATTAGCTGGTAGGTTTTATTACACAGAGTTACCTCCCTTTTACTGATGCAGTGACTGGGTTTTACAACACCTGGACGTTGCTCGATTGCTTTACAATTCCCGAACGTATAGCTACGGGTTTTCCCCTCACTGCAGACAGGTGGACACAAGTCGTGAGATAATTTTAGCAACCTCCACGGAAACCTTAACATTAAACTTCAATATATGACCTTGAACTTGACAACTCGATTATCACGGTTAGACATTTTAGCTGGAAAGCGTGGGACTTGATGATCGAGGAATATCCAAGCGACATTATTGCCGAAATATGCAGGGTATTACGTGGCGGCCATGATAAGAGGTACAGAGTGAAAGTGAAATCAAACCTTCGATGGAAGATGCAGATTGTACGGCTTTCTGGAATCAATAACATCAATTAATATAGATTTTATGTTTCTTCAGATAATTGTATCTATAGCAACCTAAATGTTTATGAATCGGACTAACATTGTTCAGCTAGCCTTTTCGTAAAGCCCGGTCCACACCGCCACGACATGACCAAACTCTACCCAACGCAACGTCTTGTCTCAGATAATCAGTGCATCGTGAATCGGGCTGACATTGTTCAGTCAGCCTTTTCTTTAGAATTGAGATTAAGTGAGGTTTAGACGATAAGGTCTATCCTCAATAAGTTCAGATTTTGTGGCGTGTACATATCTTTTGTTCTTTCCAGGAGATCACCGCGTGAACGTGTTCCCGGGTTTAGCGGCTCTACACACTGTTTTCGTTCGATTCCATAATCAGATCGCCACCAGGATCTCTGAAACCAAGGATTGGACTGATGAACAGATCTTCCAGGAAACTAGAAAAATCGTCAGTGCTGTTCTACAACATATAACATACAACGGTAAGTTTATACCGCGCTTCATACAGTGTGGACCCACGATGGCTAAGTGCGTAAGTTATATTTACGATATTGGGCGTTACGTTATCAGAGATACGCTATTTGTTGTATTTACGATAGGTGTAGTTCGTTATTTGAGATACGTTCTCGTTGTAGCCTACTTACGATATATGCAATACGTTATTTGAGATACGCTATACGTTGTATTTACGATATTGGGCGCTACGTTATTTGAGATACGCTATACGTTGTAGTTACGATATATGCAATACGTTATTTGAGATACGCTATACGTTGTATTTACGATATGCGATATGGTTGGTACGGCATGACTTGTTATATTTTCACAAATTTCAATAATTTTCAGAATATATACCGGAAGTTATCGGTGTAACGGGAGCTGAACAATATCAACTGAATGAGGGTAATTACGCTTACGACCCTGCGGTCAATCCCAGTGTATACAACTCGTTTGCTACAGCTGCGTTTAGATATGGACATTCTACCATCGTTAAAAGCCTGGAAATTAACGGAACTGAAATAGCAACTGAAGATCTTTTTCTTACGCCCTATTATGTTTTGCATCAGTTAAATTCCCTGGTGCAAACGATAATTTCGAATCCTAGTGCTATCAGCGACAGGTGAGTGTAGTAGCAGTCAATTGGCTGAATAAATATTTTATTTGGTATTTTTAATATGAATACAAGTTTAGTATTATTAAACGTAAAGCCACAATCTGATGAAAACACTGATCCTATTTCGTTTCGTTTGTATAGGTTAAAATTTTGTTTTACTTTTTCTTTTACTATGCTAGGATTTGGAAGAGTTCTGGATTATGTGACAGCGACTTTTTGCCCAGACAGCGGTACTGTCGCCTGCTCTTACACCGAATCCCAACTGTCAAGGGATCTTTTACGTGCACGGTAATTTGTACACGGGACCTCGATTTGTCGTCCCATCCAAACGACTAGAATGCTGTACTTGTCCGCTCTGCATCATTGACAAGGGTGGACTACCAAACCGAAATGTTCCTTGCATACGCTATGTAGTGTACTCTGATGGACATTTGCTCTGGTAGTGTCTCTATCGCTTACTTCTATTCAATTTCGTTTTATAGCTGAGGCGCTGGAGAAAAATGCTAAAACCGATGACAAAAATGAAAATGTACACTAGTTAGGGAAGGCCCTTAAGGCAGACAAAAGTTCCCCCCCCCCGTCTGACAAAATGGTCCTTCTGGCTAAGGGAAAGGGACCCCAAGTCCAAGTCAATCGTTTTCTATAGCCTACACACTACTGAATGAGAATGCAGTCATTGTGGACCATCTACACAGGATATGTCAAAATGCAACAAAATGTTTTCTATTTTGCAAAATTTTTCGACCTCTGGGGCCTCCGCCGTGATAAACCTTAAGAAGCGATAACGGGGCCACCAACATCGAACCTTTTTATTAGGGGTTATGCGACAAACATTAATTTCAATGTGTTTTTCGTTTCAGATATTTTGTAGAGGCCATCACAAACAAGTTATTTATAACAGAAACCGGAAGTTTAGATCTGATAGCCTTGAATATCCAGCGTGGTCGAGATCACGGGTTACCTTCCTATAATGATTTCAGGGAACACGTTTGTGGTTTATCAAGAATTCGTAATTTTGACAGTCGTGTCTTTAGAGATTTTGGCCACATTCTCTCTGAAGTTTATACGTAAGTAATTCGTTTATATTACTTTGTCAGCATTCTTTCTGAAGTTTAAGAGTTAATCCTCCGTGTATTTGATTTTGGAAACATGAGTTTATGAGTACATTATTATAATTAGTGTATTTATCTGAACTCCCTGAGTAAATTAATCGTGTATTTGATTTTGAAAACATTTTTCTTGAAGATTATGAGTAAGATATTCGTGTATTAGATTTTAATTATTACATATGTCTGCTAATACAGTGGCATGTAAAGGTTTGATAATGTATCAGGCACCAAAACTCACGTAGAGATATTTAGGCACATAGGAAACAAGTAAGACTGCTTGTACAAAAAACAGCGACGATTTCAAATAAATAAATTTTGATTTCACTCTTTTATTGGATACTTCCACTTGTGAAATGCCCCCCACCCCCATCCGGCCACTCCACTAAGTGAACAGCAAACTGCGATAACTGTTATTGTATGTAACACGTACGACATTCAAGCATCTAATTCAACAAATCGATGCTGAATTGTTGAGAGAACAAGCATGCCAATTTTCTGCACAGAAAAAGCAGACCAATTTTCATGTAGATTAGAGTTGAAGTGATGGAGTCGTGGGCTTTTTCGGAGAGCAAAAAGAGGTAGACAACGATAAATTCCTGGTCCAAAAGGATGCAATTACTATACAGGGCACAATTTCTGGTTAATTTCAATTTTCCCTTTCTTGATAAAATCTACAGAATTCTATTCCCCATTCACAGGAGTGTTGATGATATAGATTTATTTACTGGAGGCGTGGCAGAAGCTCGCATCAATGGGGGAACTGTTGGACCAACTTTTAGCTGTATAATAGGAAAACAATTCCACAATTTAAAATTCGGTGACAGTTTCTGGTACGAGACTACTGATAGTCGTAGAGGATTTACAACAGGTATATATTAACATTGAAAAAAAAAGCAACATGATTTGTTTATTAAAGTAACATGATTTGTTTATTAAAGTAATATGATTTGTTTATTAAAGTAACATGATTTATTTATGAAAATAACATGATTTATTTATGAAAATAACATGAATTACTTAAGAATGTAACATAAATTACTTATTAAAGTAGCTTGGGATTACTTATTAAAGTAAATTACTTAAGAAAGTAACATAAATTACTTATTAAAGTAACATAAATTACTTATTAAAGAAGCATGAATTACTTATTAAAGAAGCATGAATTACTTACGAAAGTAACACGAATTACTTATGAAATTGCTATGAATTACTTACGACAGTAACATGAATTACTCATGAAAGTAACAT
Organism: Patella caerulea; assembly: GCA_036850965.1. Lineage (NCBI taxonomy): Eukaryota > Metazoa > Mollusca > Gastropoda > Patellidae > Patella > Patella caerulea. The sequence continues at coordinate 50,119,356 of JAZGQO010000011.1, forward strand.
AATTAGGAAAGTAACGAGAAAGTAACACGAATTACTTTTGAAAGTAACTTGAACTACTCACGAAAGTAACATGAAATAATTTTGAAAGAAACTTGAATTACTTATTAAAGAAACACAAGATCCAGTTTCGGTCTTGGAATTATTCGGGTTGGTTTCACTGGGTTTGGTGAAAAGACATCTAGACCCCTGCATGGTCATCTAGTCCCTCGAATGGGAAGAAAAAGAAATTTAATCGCTCGCATAGAAAGAAAAAGAGCTCTAGTTTCTCGGATGGAAGAAACAGTAAGATGTTAAACTACATTTTATTTAATGTGGTGTCAAATGGTGGGGAAAAAGACATCTAGTCCGTCGCATGGGATGAAAAAGTAAGATGTGGTTTTTTTTAATGTAGTGTCAAATGGTGGTATTATAATTACGTATTTATTGAACTTTCAGCCCAGTTGGCAGAAATTAAGAAGATATTTCTATCCCGTGTATTATGTAACACCGTTCCTCCGTTTAATCGGATTCAACCTTTTGTAATGATACCGCCCCGAGTAACCGGGTAAGTTTACATTACGACTTGACCCACAGTGTCTTAGTGAGTAAGACGCCGGCGAACTACTCTGGTGGTCGTCTATCTATCTTCTTGGTGTTTAACGTCTGCTTCCACATAAGTGATATTACAGACAACTGGAGCCGAAGCTGATTCCTGTTTTTTAGAATATGATTTTGCATTCTTTCCACTTTGGCCTTAGGCCATGGATTGGGTTTAGTGGGAAATTCTTCCCTTTATTTAATATAAAACATATCGTTTGGTAGATGATCTCTTCTGCTTCTGGATTGGCAGATGTCACCGTTTGGGATTAGTGTTTAGGTGCCAGGCCCGTCTTATCGTGGCCTTCCGTTACTCCACTCGTGTGTTCGATCTCTGCTTTAACCGAGAAAGTTCATCGGTGGTGACCATGGCGAAGACAATGCGAACTACCCGCTAATTTGATAATCTCCTAAACATAGGAGAATTAAAATATGCTCCAGGACAGCAGGCGTTGGGCGGGAGGGGCGGACCCTCCCCCCCCCCCCTCTGGACACGCGCCTTTAAGGATTCGGAGCCTTACTTAAAGGCCAACATTTTGGACTCACAGATCATTGAACGTTTATGGTTTAAATTCTAAAAATTAATTCTCGACCGCATAGTCGTTAGAATGGGACCAAAAAACAGTTATGGCGTACCATTGGCGTGCACGTAAAAGAACCATGGGCAGTTGAATTTAGAATTATAGTACCCTTTACTCTGGACATTATTTCATGTTTTTATTTGTTTATATTTACAGTAATGAACGCAGATCTTGCGCTGAGATTGCTGATTTTGACCTTGATGTTTTGATAGACCACGTCGAACCTAGCAACCAACAAGCGGAAGTCGTCCCAACGCAAACTGAACCACGTATTCAACGTCCATTCCGATTGAATCAGGGTGATAGGCCTAGAAATCGCGATAGGCCTGTAAGCCGCAGTTTGCCCGACAACCCTCCAGATGGACAGCAAAAACTCCTGAATTTACTAAATGGAGAGAACGCACCACCCCCACCCCCCAATGGACCACCACCCCCTACAGCATAACGGCGATAACGACTATTTTGTAAACGATAAATTAAGAAAATTTTCCGACTATATCTAGTTATTTCACGGCTTAATTCACAAAATAATAAAAGAAAATTGAAATACGTTATGGCAGTTCTCACTATAATAGTTTAAAACTAGATAATGTAAAGGGAATATACTGAAATATTCAGTCTAATTATTACATATTTCTTTTAAGCCTCGAAAATACCGCGATCACGATAATTATCAATTGCTTGATTATCCATTTTTGCGTTTGTTTAAACATCAGTGGACGCTGAACAGCAGATAGGATTCTAATCCAATAAAAATCGGACACATAAGATGGCATCGAGAATTAATTATAGTCTTTCCATGTTAGATAAATATCTAATAAATAGCTTTAAAAAAATCTATTTAACAATTATCAAAAAACATATCAGGTCTAAAAAGCTGGTAGTTCTAACTATAACAGTTAAAAACTAGATATTGTAGATGGCATCGAGGATTTATTATGGTCTTTTTCATGTTAAACAAATATCTAATTAATACCTTTGAAAATATCTAATTAACAATTTATAAAATATTTCAGGCCTAAAGAAAGACCTGCCATAGACTGATTTAGCTCTTGTATAATGTACGTTTAAAAATATCAATACCTTGTAACAACGCGGTTTGGACTACATCGGAATTTAAAATAATTCTGTTAAAATTGTAGGTTGCTTAAAGATGCATTATGTACGATCTAAATCTGTCTATTACAATATTTCTCTGGGCCTTATATGTTATATAAATTATTGTTTAGACATTTATTAACATAATAATATTAATTTTTAACGGATTTATAAACGACTGGCAATTTATGGTTTTATTAAATGAATAATCGAGACAACACATGCTATCGTAACACTCGAGACCCCCCCCCCCCGCTATTCTTCTAATAGCTCCGATTTTTTTGTTTCAGTAGCACTTGCTTAATTGATATGGAATATACAGGTCACAATTCTATGGAATATGAACAGTAATTGTATTCTATAGAATTGTGACCTGTATATCTCTGATTTTCCTCGAAATGAATTTGAAATTGACTGAAATTTTCAGTATATTCGCCTTTCATTATCTTGTTAAAAAGACTTTAATTGAGAGAACGTCCGGCTGTTTATATAAATCAACGGTACCTCTAATCGGATTTAACGTCCACGCGATACAAACTAGGCCATTTCGGGACTAACACAGGGTTCAATTTCATTTCATAATTCGCTTGTAAGCAGAGTCTTAACACAGAGAGGAAACCCGTTGGTTTCAAGCGAATTATTGAAATAGAATTAAACATATGTTAGTCTCGAAATGACCTAGTTTGTGTCGAGTGGACGTTAAACCCCATTTCTCTCCCTCTCTGTGTTTTATTTCGATTATCCAGTAATACGAGAATACCGTTTTCATGTTTGCCAATGAAAGCGTTTGTATGATTCACTATTTTAATTTAACACAATTTATACGCATAGCAAGTAGTTAACTACCAAAATTCGGCCCACCAATAATTTTTTAACGGAGATTACCGAATGTCTAACGCTGCATGTTAAGGTGGGATAGTTCTCTGTTTTAGTTTTTGTTTGTAATAAAATTTTTAATACATGTGATTGTGATAGTTATAATTGCACGACCCAGTGAGTAAGACGCTGACTGGATGAACTAGAGGTCCCGTGTTCTATCTTGGCGTTGGTTATAATTGCACGGCCCAGTGAGTAAGACGCTGGCTAGATGAACTAGAGGTCCCGTGTTCTATCTTGGCGTTGGTTACAATCGCACAGCTCAGTGAGTAAGACGCTGGCTGGATGAACTACAGGTCCCGTGTTCTGTTTTGGCGTTGGTTATAATCGCACGGCCCAGTGAGTAAGACGCTGGCTGGATGAACTACAGGTCCCGTGTTCTGTCTTGGCGTTGGTTATAATCGCACGGCCCAGTGAGTAAGACGCTGGCTGGATGAACTACAGGTCCCGTGTTCTGTCTTGGCGTTGGTTATAATCGCACGGCCCAGTGAGTAAGACGCTGGCTGGATGAACTACAGGTCCCGTGTTCTGTCTTGGCGTTGGTTATAATCGCACGGCCCAGTGAGTAAGACGCTGACTGGATGAACTAGAGGTCCCGTGTTCTATCTTGGCGTCGGTTACAATTGCACGACCCAGTGAGTAAGACGCTGGCTGGATGAACTACAGGTCCCGTGTTCTATCTTGGCGTTGGTTATAATCGCACGGCTCGGTGACTAAGACACTGGCTCACTTACCTGGAGGTCCCTGTGTCGGTCGACAAATTCTATCAAGCTTTTCCAGGTTGGTTACCGCGTGTCCGTGATGCAGAACGGAGGACCTGGCAAACGACAATGTGTAGTCGTTCGACTGAAGCCAAGCTGACACTTGCACGACTTTTGGCCACGAGTTTGTCACGCCCAGCAGTGTCCACATTGACACGAACTGGCACGACGAGTTTACGCATAGTCTGCTCATAGTTTGCGCATTGTTTACGCACTTCCCGCATTGGCACGACGAGTTGGCGCAAATCGGACGGTGTCGTGCCGACTCGAGTCGTGCCAATGCGTGCCACGGAATCGTGCAAGTGTCAGCCTGGCTTGAGCCGAAACACCGAGGTCGTGTACACATTGGCGTGTACGCAACGAACCCCTTAACAGTTGGAATTCGATATAAACATAGATCAAATGGCCGCCGTCCAGCAAAATATCCCCCATAACACTCTCTACAGCGCATGTCCGTCTTCAATAGCCCAGTTCGGAGCAGAACAGTAGGACGTTACACTCAATTTTATTGGACTTTGCTCCAGCTTTGCCCCTCCAACCACCAACGAATGGCGCCCCCACTGCGCGTAGGCTTTTTGTACAATCAGAGAAAATAGTCCAGAAAGTTATGGACTGAAATGTGTAAATATCAAAAAAGGAGTGAGATATTTGAGTTATAAAGATATGTTTAAAGTTTCATCAAAATCGGACAAAAAACCTCTAGGAGTCCACACACTTCTACTCAATTTGCGCACAAAGAGCGGCCATTTTGTCGGGCAGTGTATAGCGCATACCCGTCTTCAATAGCCCCAGTTCGGAGCAGAACGGTAGGACGTTAAACCACATTTCATTGGATTTTACCCCTCCAACCACTGACGGCTGGTGCCGCCACTGCTCGAAGGCTTATTTGGCGGCCGGGGGGGGGGGGCGGTGACATCAGAAAAAAACTTACGAGGTTGGACAAGTATAAGCGGAAAATTTAGACTACGTCATTTGACAATCTGGTAACAATACAGATCTATATTTCGTTTCGTTTTTTTTATATTTGCCTCTACTACATACAAATCTGACAAGTTGTAGCGTCAGGGATCATACGAGTGGCTTTTGACCCTATGACGTCAGGATCAGCCATTCGATTAAAGGATCAACGTTGATGTTTCTAGTAGGACACCGTTTCATTAGCCAATCCCTCACATCAACCAGAACACCGGTTTTATAACAACTCTTCCAGACCCTAGTGTAGTAAAGCCACGTAAAACGAAATTTAGAAATATAAAAAAGCGAAACGCAATAATCAAATTGCGCCATTGCGTAACAGACCCTACGATGTAATACGCATGATTTAAACCATTCGACTACCACATAACTCATGCAAAAGTTTTATTACAAAAATAAATATTTCAATTATTAAAACATCATTTAAAAAAAATACAACAAAAAGAAAGCAATCTAATTGAAATTCAGATCAATATTTCGTTTCGGTTTTTTTATAATTTCGATGGTCTACACTACATGTAGGCCTAACAAGTTATAGCGGGAGGTCACGTTCAGTCAGTTCAGATGTCAAGCATGCGGCATTTGAACCTAAAACCCCAGTCATTCGATTAACCAATCAGAATCGTTGTTGCTTTGTTTTGATTTCTATCGCTGATAATGCCTACCCACAATTCCGCTCAAAAAAGGTCAAACCCTCGATTCGACAGACAATTTGATTGGCTGACACCTCAGATCAAGCAGAACACGAGTTAAATAACAAGTCTTTGGGAATGCTCGATTCACAGTCCAGAATGTCCCGAATCGACAGAATTACAATCCACTCGGCTAATCTCGACAGATTCCGTAACCTACGTCAACTACATCTAGTCTCGGATGTATGACAGTAAGTGGTATGTACCTACGCCCATACATTTGCGATGCGGCTATCGGTTTACTTTAACAGGAAAACTTGACGCTATTACACAAATTGGGAACCTATTCGGCTAGCGACCTATTCGACCAATAAAATCCAACGTTATGTCTATCAAATGGAAGTAGAATATATTATTTTTTATCCATTCCTTCAGCTCAGAATAGACGTGTAATTTCGTCATTATCTTACAGCTGGATCGGTCGAATAGATCGCTAGCCAAATAGGTTGCCAACTTGTGTTTGGAATGGGCGCAGCCATGTTTCATCCGGGACCTTTAAAGTAGTTCCAATATGGCGAAATTCATCATACAGCCGAGTTTAGATTCCCGAAATCTTACGAGGTTTGCCGAGTGAATTACAACCGAGTGACGCGGAATTTAGTCCTGTCACAGTTCTGCCAGTCCCGACAGCGAAGGTGAAGTGAGTAGAATCGTGACGTATTCCTAGGTAACAAATATGTTTCAGCGGTCATGATTGGTTGAGAGATGTTTTATACAGTCGACACATGCGCTGTACTCTGAAATTCTCCTTTTCACTCGATTGACACCAGTTTTGGAATTCAAATTCCGGAACTGTGAATCGAGCATCCCCTTCCAGATCCTAATGTAGTAAAGACAAGCAAAACGAAATTTTGAACTATAAAAAACGAAACGAAATATGATCTGTGTTTTAATCAGATTAAAAAGAAAGCAGCCAAACTATTAATTACAAATTACTCGAATATAATATAACTTTCATTTCAACAAACACAGTTAAACAAATAAATAAAATAAATTAAACAATCAACTTTGATTTGTTTTACTCTGAAGACAAGGCTCGAACAAAGGTTGTTGTGTTTTTCTCAAGTCTCGAACAATGGTTTTTTTTTCTCAAGTCTCGAACAAGCAGTGATGTATACCTGTTTAGGTGTTTAATGCTCGTACCACGGAGACAAATCAATTTTTGGAAACCTGCTACAGTCAACTTCGAGATTTCTACAAAATACAAAAAAAAAAATCATACTTTCATAACTCGGGATAAGAAATGAAGTGAAATGGGGTTGAGCGCCATGTTGTCCAGGCAGCGGCACTATGGCCTACTCTTATATCTTATAGCAACTGCCAAGGGATCTTTTACGTGCATGTGAATGTATACATGAAACTTCGGATTTTCGAACCACCTAAACTACTAATCTCTCTCTCTCTCTCTCTCAAAACTCTCTCGCACATCGGATGGCGCAGCTGCGAACAGATAAGGACACGGTCGCCATTTAATGGTTTAATTCAAAATGGAGAAGCAGAGAGAGCGAGAGAGATTGAGAGAGAGAGAGAGATTGGGAGAGGGGGGGAATGGGTTTTAAACCCACGAGGCTAAAGGGGCGACCATACTTCTTGCCACGTACAACCGGGGATTTGAAACCACGCACGCTAACCATTCGGCCATCATTACACAACAGCTAAATCTGCCTATTGCACGTTTTTCTTAAGGCCTGAAATGTTATCTAAATTATAAATTTACTGACTTATTCAGACTATAAACAACCCTCAATGCGTTTTCTTGCCTATGATATTTAGCGGATTGTGTGAAGGATGATTAAACGTAAAGCTGGATAATCGAGTCTTTGTTTTTATCGTACCGATTTTAATAATGATGATCGAGGCAAGTCTAAAATTTTCAGATTATTCCTTTTACATTTTCTAATGTTTAACTATTATATTGAGAACTGCCAACTCTTTATCTAATCTCCAATAATGCAGCTTCATAAAGACTTACCCAGCTCGGACGACTTGGAATGGATTCCTCTGAACACTCTTCAGACCAAAACCTTGACATAAAAGCTGCGACAAAGTAATACGTCTAATAGATCGTCGTTGAGCTGAAAAACAAGGAGATTAAGAGTTTAGGGTTATATTATGTACATGTTTTAGGAGGATGAAAGGGTTTAAGGTTATTAATATGTATGTAACATGTTTTAGGGAATTAAACCTATACAAATTGAAAAAAATGGGAGTGAAACGTCCTACTTTTCTGATTCGACTCGGCTTATGAAGACGGATATATGTATAACAGAATGTTTCCATCCGGATAAATGTGCTACAGCCTGTTATTATTTCGAATTCCATTTGTTGTTCGTATGGGATGGAACGCCAAGTTCCAGTGTATCATTTCCGTTAAGGGAAATAAATTTTTAATTTTAAAGTGGGGGGTTGGGATAGCCTAGTGGACTAGAGTGCCGCGCTTCGACCTCTAGCTGGCCGGTCACCTCTGGCTTGCGGCTGTGGTTTCGAGCCCTGGTGTAAGCGTATGTGGCATGGAGATAGGGGGGCCTTCTCAACCTCGTGGGTTTCCTCCGGGCACTCCGGTTTCCTCCCTCCCCTACGCGCAAGCGATTTATTGAAATAAAATGAAACCATATGTAAGTCCCAAAATGACCTAGTTTGTGTCAAGTGGACGTTAAACCCCATTTCTCTTTCTCTCTCTTGATTTTAAAGTAAGTTAAATGAAAGATGGTGTTTAACTCGACACAAACTAGGTCATTTTGGGACTAACATATGGTTTAATTTTATTTCAATAATTCGCTAGCGCGTAGGGGTCTTTAGCAGTGGGAGGAAACCGAAGCAAACCTATGAGGTTAGACAGGCGACCCTACTGCTTGTCACGTACAACCGGAGATTCGAAACCACACCAGTTGACTCAATGACAGTCTTTGTGAAACAGCCCACACGTGCTAACCATTCGCCCTTCCCCCATTGTGACGTGCATGGACAGCTATCCCCGACATAATCTCGCCGTTGACAATATGCAATGGGACCATGATTTAGATCCGTCTATATGTCGACTCACCAAAACTGAATCCACGGCGCCGGTCTCTAGTTTCATACCAAAAACTGTCTCCAAATTTCAAATCTCGGAATTGTCGGGCCATCAGACAGGAGAAGAGCGGACCAAGCGTAGACCCTTCTTCACTTTCCTCTACCATACCCGCAGCAAAAACATCCATGTCATCGACGTTTCTGTAAAATAATTATATATTTCAAAAAACAAAACAAACAGATAAACAAAACAAACATCGCCATCATCAAGAACGACAATCCTTTACAACATATTCATTGGGTTCAGACCACTATTTACGTTCTTGTTGAAAGCTGAGTGAGGTTTTGCTAGGCCATGCTCTACGGCATCTATAGACAGTGACGTCATTTTAGTTGACGATGACCCTATTTCATGGCTACTTCCGCCCTAATCATTTCGCCTCAAAATCATCATCATTCGCCAAAATGTGGCCAAAATTGCAAATTCAAACACTTCGATTCTAGACAGAAAGGTCAACAAAAATGGCGTACGCAATATCTCGTGGTTAGCACGACAAGGAAAGCAAATGTTCTTCTTCTGGACGCCGACATTGATATCATCAACAGGTTGTAGGAGTTGCATTATCTAAGGGATCTGTCCCGTGGGAGGAAACTGTTGTAAACCCACAAGGCTAAAAAGACACCCCTATCTCCAAGTCACATACGCCGACACCAGGGATCAAAACCCGGACCGTTGGCCATTCCACCCCACTCCACACCCATCCTCAGGAAGTAATTATTATTCTGGTGATTTCTACTTACTTGTAAACTCTAGCGAGGAAACGTCCGCCATTACCAAAAACAGGATCGGAGAAGGAAGTGACTCTACGCAGACCACAGAATCGTCGGAACGAATTGTAAGGTGGTAAACCGTGATCGCGACCTCTCTGGATATTAAAAGAAGCTAAATCAAAACTTCCTTCATCAGTTTCAAACAGATGATCTGTGATCTCCTCGGTCAAGAAACGATCCCGCAGTTCCGCAGGATTAGAGACTAGATTCTCAACCAGGGATGTCAAACTGGTGAAGATGAACTCCGGGTTGTTGAACAGCTGTCGGGACGCAACTTGTTTGCCGTCGATTACCAAAAAATTCGGGATAAGAGAGTGACCATATCGAAACACTGCTGTAGCAAAAACATTTGCTATGCTTGGATCTATTGTAATATCATATTTAAAGTTTCCTTCATCCAGGCCGAATTTCTTAATAGTTGGTTCAGACAATACCTCGGGTACAAATTCTAAATACGTAATTCTCTGAAAACAAAAACCCAAATAAAATCAAAATTATACTTTAAAAAAAAAGTTTCTTGTGAAGTACAAATTTGGGATTGGAACCACGTCACTTGACTCAGTGACAAACCTTATGAATTCAAACGAACGCGTTACCCCCCCCCCCCCCCCACCACACAACCACCTCTCTTCCCGGTAGGATTAGTAAGCTTCTGGTTAAACCCATCAGATAAATCGATGGTGTATCCAACCATTCAGCCTATACAAGAGAGCAATGGTTCACGTCCACTCGACACAAACAAGGTCATTTCGGGACTAACATATGGTTCAATTTTATTTCAATAATTCGCTTGCGCGTAGAGGTCTTTAGCAGTGGGCGGAAACCGGAGGATCCGGAGAAAACCCACGAGGTTGGACAGGCGATTCTATTCCTTGTCGCGTACACAGTCACTGAAACCATCGAACCCGTTCCCAACCCAGTGGCCAAATCAATAACTGTAACAACAATATGCAGAATCATTGAACCGGAAGTGGTATGAGGTGTTCTTATGGTTCTCTTACTCACCTGCATAATGGCGCTGATAATTTTTCTGGTTTCCTGAAATAATCGTTCTCCATTCCAGTTGGCATTGTGTTGTGATAGTTCTTCTACAATGTCGTTATGTATTCTTACAAACAGAGTGTGTAAAGCCGTTAAACCCGGGAACACTTGTACTCTTTCATCACCTGCGTAAACATAAACACCTTTCTTTCAAACTAGGTCATTTCGGGACTAACATATGGTTTAATTTTATTTCAATAATTCGTTTGCGCGTAAGGGTCTTTAGCAGTGGAAGGAAACCCACGAGGTTGAGAAGGCGCCCCTATCTCCATGCCACATACGCCCACACCAGGGATTGGAACCACAGCCGCAAGCCAGAGGTGACCGGCCAGCTAGAGGTGGAAGCGCGGCACTCTAAACCACTGGGCCATGCCAACCTCCCTCTTTCAAATGGAATGAAAACAATTGTTATATTGTCCATTTTCGTACAAGATCACTCGGGTTTTCGTACCATCCGAATGTTTCAAACCTCCTCTAAATAAATTGATCTGGATAAGAAGTTCCTTCGTTTTCTTATAATCCACATTAATTGATAATCGAGATAGCAATATGGCGGAATGAGGGAATCGCCATTTTGGAGAATCGCGTGATAGTCTAGACATGCGCATCGTAACGTATGTATGTTATGATTAACAACATTCACAGAAGGCCATCATCCAGTCCCTCGTCTTGCGATCACAAACCAATGATTAGCTAAGATGCTAAGATAGATAACTCACCAGCGTCGAAACAAAATGGAGCATTAGGTCCTCGTATACAATCTTCATCTCGACCTCTTGGTAATAAATTACCTGCCGATGTCTTCATACGTCCTATGAAAAAAAGAAATGAAATGGGGTTTAACGTCCGACTGTCATGCTCCTAACCATTATAATGCCACACAGTGTGCTATGAGAGATATTTTGCCCGGCAGCGTCGCTACGGCATACTCGAATTCCATCTACCAACAGATCGTTTACGTGCACGTCAATGTGTACACGGGACCTCGGTTTTTCGTACCATCCGAACAACTAGACAGCTCTCCTTGTCACTGACAAGGGCGAAACCACACCGGAAAATCTTGATGAACTTTCTCGGCCAATGGAGGGATAGAATACCCGACCCCCAGACTAGCGAGTATTAAATATAGAGCAGAAAAATGTTTACGTGGCGTGTGACCTGAGTGGAACATGAATATTCGTTCAGTAACACCACAATTACAGAGAGAGATAGATGGGGTTTAAAATCCACTCGACACAAACTAGGTCATTTCGAGACTAACGTATGGTTGAATATTATTTCCACAATTCGCGTAGGGGTCTTTAGCAGTGGGAGGAAACCGGAGTACCCGGAGAAAATCCACGAGGTTGGAGAGGCTACCCTATTCCTTGCCACGTGCAACCAGGGATTTGAAACCACGCCAGTTGACTCAATGACAGGGTGTATGATACCATTCAGTTACAGGTATATCATGTTAGAGTTAAATATACTTTTTCCAGATCTTTTTTTCTCGCTTCAAATGTTATTTAAAGTTACATTATGGGAGATAAGACAACGAGATAGCAGTTCGCACTATAATAGTTAAAAACCAGATAGTGTAAAGGTAATTTGCTGAAAATTTCAGTCAAATTGGTCCACTATTAGCCGAGAAAAAAGCGTTTGAAATATTCACATAGCCTCGGTCATCATTACCCAAATCATTAATATAAACAACATAGTCTCGATTATCCACTTGATTGATTTAATTATCAACGGCCATTAAGCGGCATCTACGATTTTAATCTGCCAACATCGAAGGCTAGCCTTGACATAAAGAGTTTATTATGGTCTGGATATGTTAATTAATGTCTAATTGATAATTTAGATAACAACCCAGACCTAAAGAAAGACTTGTAATAATCAGATTTTGCTCTAGCATAATGTTATTTAAATTATTATTTAGAAATTTAGTCCCGTGACAAAACTATAATTGAATTCTCAACATTTTAATTTTTCATTACAAATTCGTGAACTGACATAGCAATAAAATAAAACCAAGTACGAACAATCCAAACCATTAGACAGAGTTCGAAGTCCTTAAAAAACGTTATTGGCAAAATAGTGTAATCAGCAAATGGACTGCTCCCCGTGAACAAAAAACACGACAAACAGTGGTAACAGGTGTCCGGAAGAGTAAGCTTACCCTGCCTGGCGCGCCACACCCGCCATAGCTGGATCCAAACTATTAGGCAAAATGTCGGTAAAATAGCGTGATTAGCCAATGAACTATCGGTATGCAAAATGCACGTGATGAACTATAGACATAACATACTGCATCTTTAATAATAAGGTTTAACTCCTCGTGGGAGCTAGCACAGATGTTATCCTCACCGTGAAAGCTAGCACAGATATTATCCTTACCGTTAGCCCCCCTTGAAAGCTAGCACGGATATCATCCTTACCGTTAGCTGGCACAGATGAGAGCTAGCACAGATGTTATCCTTACCGTTAGCTCCACGCGAGAGCTAGCCCAGATATCATCCTTACCGTTAGGTCCCCGTGAAAGCTAGCACGGATATTATCCTTACCGTTAGATCCCCGAGAAATCTAGCACGGATATTATCCTTACCGTTAGCTCCCCGTGAAAGCTAGCACGGATATTATCCTTACCGTTAGCCCCCCGAGAAAGCTAGCACGGATATTATCCTTACCGTTAGCTCCCGAGAAAGCTAGCACGGATATTATCCTTACCACTACCTCCTCGTAGAAGCTAGCATGGATATTATCCTTACCGTTACCTCCTCGTGGGAGATAGCTCAGATATTACCCTTACCGTTAGCTGCTCGTAGACGATCCTGTGTTTCCTGATCACTACCATACACGTTAGAGGCATCTACAAAAGATGTCAATAGATTCTGTTGTTCTCGTGGATTGCGTCGGGCTGAAATCAAATTGTGAAATTAACACACCAACTTTGTTTATACACATTCAGTTGGCTCTCAAAAAAGAAAAGATGTACTGCTATTTCAATAACTAACTGCGAGGTTCTTGGCGATGTTCAACGCTATTCCGTGTTCCTAATTGTCTTGCTTGTATAACTGGCTGACCAGAAACGAAACCCATCATATCCACCGGCTTTCTGATCCAATGTCCCAGCTACCCGATTAGAATCTATGAGAGTCGTAACAACCTGTTCCCCAGATTACCCAAACTTCTTGCACCCGGAATTTACCCCACCCCTCTTGCACCCAGATTACCCAACCCATCTTGTACCCAGATTACCCAACCCATCTTATACCCAGATTACCCAACCCCTCTTACACCCGGATTACCAAACCCATCTTGCACCCAGATTACCCAACCCATCTTATACCCCGATTACTCAACCCGTCTTGTACCTGGATTACTCAACCCATCTTGTACCCAGATTACACAACCCCTCTCGTACCCAGATTACTCAACTTATGGAATAACTTACTGAAGTTAGCATCAATGGCTCGTGATCGAACCAACTCCAGACACGTTTGCTTGAAAAATCGATCGGGTGTAGGTGTCTGGGGAATCCGTATTGGAAAACAGTCGTCCGTGCTGAAACAACAGATGACATTACGTTATACATCTCCATTGAGTTGAAGAAAAAACAAATGGTGTTTAAGGTTATACATTAAGGTTTTACATGAGGTTTAAGGTTATACCCGGGGTTTAAGGTTATACCTGGGGTTTAAGGTTTTACACGAGGTTTAAGGTTATACATAGGGTTTAAGGTTTTACATGGGGTTTAAGGTTTTACATAGGGTGTAAGGTTATACATGGGGTTTAAGGTTATACATGGGGTTTAAGGTTTTACATGATGTTTAAGGCTATACATGGGGTTTAAGGTTTTACATGGGGTTTAAGGTTTTACATAGGGTGTAAGGTTATACATGGGGTTTAAGGTTATACATGGGGTTTAAGATTTTACATGATGTTTAAGGTTATACACGGGGTTTAAGGTTTTACATGGGATTTTAAGTTATACACGAGGATTAAGGTTATATAGGGGGTTTAAGGTTATACATAGGATTTTAGGTCAAACATGGGGTTTAAGGTTATACCTGGGGCTTTAGGTTATACATTTTCTACAGTGGCTGGGCAGAATATGCCATAATATAGTGTGTTAGGGGAGAAATTTTGCCCGGGAAGCGCCACTATGGCCTTCTCGCATGCTTTGAGAGTTTGTCTTTATTTTATCCGAACAACAGTGCTGCAGTCTACTTTCAACGTGAATTCTACTTTTATTTTGTGACATACACGTGTTTGTTGTATGTTGAGATTGTTTGAGTTTGTCCATCATGTAAACCTTACTATAGCTTATTATACGTACCCTCTGAAGATCCGGGGGTTACTGGCGGCTTGCTCACAACAGGTTCGCGCCGATTCAGCTAATAAAATAATAAAATACTAGATAATATAACAATACAGTTAAATGAAATGAAATGAAATGGGATTAACGCCCTGTTGTTCTGTCGCGGCTGGACAAATTGGCCCGGGTAACGGCATTACGGTCTACTATTATATCGAATTCAAACTGCCAAGGGGTCTTTTATGTGTAAGCCATGTACCTCGGTTTTTCGTCCCATCCGAATAACTAAAAGCTGTTCTTGTCAGGTCTCCCTTCCTGAACCACAGACAAGTGGAAGCCACCTCGGAAAAATCTCAAGGAACTTTCTCAGCCAATGCAGGGATCGAACGCGAGAACTGTAAGCGAGACAGGGTCGTGTCCGCCTAGCTCCCATATAATAATACAACTTTTGCACATACGCAGATATTAGAATGAATAAATGAACGAGGTTTCGTTGGACGCCGACTGGGGTAATAGAATCGCGATGTGTATTTCCAATTCATCTTCACATGCCAAGGTTTGTACGTCGCATCCGAGCGACAGATACATTTTCTTTTTCTGTGCCCTCAGCTCTGCAACAATGCCAAGCGCAAACCAATTTGGGGCTCCACTTGCCCAGACAAAACAGTATGTTTAATGCCCTACTGTTTTATGCCATAGAGTTTGCTATGAGGGACATTTTGCCAGTACAGACCAGCAAACCATGCTGGAAAATGACGATGAGCGTTTTCGGCTAACGCAGGAATCAAACGCCAAACCTCTAGGTTAGGGAGTTCTCTTCTTCGTACTTGTTGAGCCACCGTGGCGTGGGAGAGAGAAATTGAGTTTAACGTCCAATCAGCACAAACTATGTCATTTTGGACGAATTCTATTTCAATAATTCGTTTGCGCCTTGGGACAAACCGTAGCAAACCCACGAGATTGAACAGACATACGTGTATGGGACAAGAAGTGTATTTTGGAGACACTTACGTTGTTCCACGGCAGCAGCAGTAAAATCATGATCCAAGAATTGTCCCCACTGCATGCGCATGACTGTACCAATGGATTGGGTCTTGACTTCTGGATGTATGACGGTACTAACAGTCCTAGCACTTGGTAACAATCTTCGGACACATCTTCTGGTTCCAACTCTTCGACATCTTCCAAATATTCTTGGTAGACCCTTTCCTGTAAATAACAAATCAATTGTTGACATTTTTGCAAGACAAATAAAACGAAATGAAATGGACTTCAACGTCCTACTGTCATGGTCCGAACTAAATCTCTGCCATCCGATGACCTAGAGAGTTGAAATGGGCTTTCATGTTAACAAATGTTTAAATAATAATTATCGGATATTTGGAGCCAAGCTAAAGTCCTTGGCAGACTTCGCTTTTGTATACCTCACCTTTAACGCCCCATATAGAAGGAACAAACCGCGATAGTTAATGTCCCTTATAAAAGGAACAAACTGCGACAGTTTATGACCCATGTGTAAGGAACAAACCGCGATAGATAATGACGCGTATATAAGGAATACACTACGGTAGTTAATGTCGCCTGTACAAAGAACAGTTGATAGTTATTCATAATACTTACTACCATTGTAGTTGGCACGACGAAATCGTTTAAATCTTTCAAATGACTGTCCTAGTGATGGTCTCAGAATGTTGTTACAGAAGCCATCAGCTGTACGGAATAAACGACCAGAGTTGGGACATGGTGATCGAGCTACTGAAGTATATCTTGGTCTAAAATAAATGAAAAAAATACTGTGATTATTTGATTCCATCAGAGAGAGAGAGAGAGAGAGAGAGAGAGAGAGAGCGAGAGGCGTCTTATCCTTCGGTCCTCGGGAGGATGAGTCGTTACCCATGCATGTAAGGCCATCTATGGCAAACCCGGACGCATGCCCAGATATTAAAATATTACAATGACTGATAATAATAACGAGATACAATCCTGAATACATGAATATCAAATATGTAATTTTGATGACTTATAAGCTGATTATTTTTCCATTTTCAAATGAATCCAATTAATTTTATAGTTTGGTTTTATCATAAATTCAGCTTTCTTTGTCAAATTAAACCCTTAGAAACCCACATCGCCTCGCTTTCTTGAGCACCGTAAACATTAAACCTAAAATGTAACCGAAGCATAATGTTGTCTTTTTGAAGGCGAGGGCCTTGGTGCTGACAACGGATTATACTTGAGATTTTTCCTGGTCGGTGATGCACGTCGGAGGGTCTGGAAAGGAAGAATGTCAAGTCGTCCAGGGGCTACCTAAAAACAAGTTTCCCTGTATACGTTAGCGTGTACGTTAACGATCCACCACCAGCGTGCACGTTAACGATTGACACATTTAAAGAACGATTGACACATTGAAGTTTGTGTATTGTAATTGATCGCATTAGTTGTGAAATGTTTTACATCGAATCTACGCCATACATGGTTCCGTTAGTTCCATTTCAAAATGCGTACAACTATAAGACAGTCTTACCGTCTTGTGGGGCGTGTTGGGATAGTGTACAGATTCCGTCTTCTAGAATATCTCTTATTCATTTTAGAAAACTGAGCCGCACACATAGTTAATGACATGATGGACGTATTTGGCGAGCCTGAAAAAAAGAGAATAAAATCATGAAATAGAATAGAAGTAGATTGAATTGAATTGAATTGAAATAAATTGAATTGAATTGAATTGAACTGGATGAAATTAAATAAAATTGAATTAAATTAAGGTCCCGGGTTCGAAATGAAATGAAGTGGGGTTTAACGTCCTACTCTTTTGCACCTAACCTGGGCTAATGGAAGACGGGCATACGCCATACAGTATGCTATAAGGGAAATTTTACCCGGGCAGCGGCGCTACGGCCTACTCTTACATCGAATTCCATCTGTCAAGGGATCTTTTACGTGCACTCCAATGTGTACACGGGACCTCGGTTTTTCGACCCATCCGAACGACTAGGCAGCTGTCCTTGTCAGGCCCTACTTCTGCATCACTAACAAGGGGAAATTTCTCGGCCAATGCAGGGGGCGAACACCTGACCTCCAGGCTAGCGAACCAGTGCCATATCCACTTAGCCACCGTCACCCCCCCCCCCGGTTTCGATGTAGCGTAGATTGTTGATTATCGTAGCGACCGCACTGGGCATACCAGATGAAGTTCGTTTCTAATCCATTTAAATCACTGCCATTCGATGGTCTAGAGAGTTGATTATAGACTTGTCATATGAATCAAGGTCTCAATAATAATTTCGCCAAGACAGAATAAAGACCTGTTATAGGTTGATTCAACTCTTACGGTTAATGTTCTAAATGGAATGAAATGTTGTTTAATGGCACGTCAGTACCAACTGCTATATATTGCACCGGCGTATACAGTTTAATAATATGAATAAATACTAACGTGATTCAACATTCTGTGACGACACAAATACCACATACAGCAGAAGGGTAATCCCCCATAAAATAACACTCCCTATCCTCATGTCGATGTCGGTATTCAATCTGTTGAGACGAAAATAAGCAATTAATCTTTTCATTTATGACACCTCTTTAAATACGACAGGGCAATGTACTCAATACTATCCAATACATGTTTTCCACGAATTAACTCAATTTTGTCTATAAATTTAAGTATTCTGCTAGTTTTCCCCCAATAATAAGGTAACGCGAGGTACTATTTGTAGTATTTAAGTATTATTGCGAAGTATTAGGTGACATGACATTGGGTGATATTGGGTGACACTGGATGATATTGGGTGGCATTGGGTAGTAGTGGGTGGAATTGGGTAGTATTGGGTGATGTTGGATTGTATTTGGTAGTATTGGGTAAATCTTCCCTAAATATTCTCTAGGAAGATCGAAAGAAAAAATCAACAAAGGACAAAATAGATCATGTAAATAAACAGGTAAATAACTAAATATATATAAAAGTAAAAAAAGAAATGCGCTAAGTATATGCTATTGGCATTAACCTGCAGAAATCGCAACGGTTGAAAGAACTCAGCGGAATGTGATAAATCTATTAATTTTTATGAACTGTTAATAGTGAAAAAATTGTGATTTTTTTTAAATATATATAAAATAAGTAAACAGACAAATAAATGAAATAAATAGATAAATAGACATAAATAAATTTTAAAAAAATAAAATAAATAAAATAAATAAATGAATAAATAAATAAATAAATAAATAAATAAATAAATAAATAAATAAATAAATTAAATAAATAAATAAATAAATAAATAAATAAATAGATAAATAAAATGAATTTAAAAAGTATGTACACAAAACATAGATGAAACTGATCAAATGGAAGAATAAACTATAGCTTACCACTTGATTCAGAGTAAGCAGTATCCTCGAGTCTCTTCTGTGTCCTCAAGTTGTTTGATGAACCGGTGAAGGGGCTGGTATATTTATACGGGGTTGTGTATGATGAATATTATAGATAAGGTGTGAGTTCCGTTTCAATAATTATAGCTTCTTACATCATTGTATCATAGCGAATAAGGATGTCCTTGTAAATTATAAGATTGGATAGATATAGGCTATACAGTCATATTGTTCAATATACAAGTCTTATTATACTAGCGGTGAACGGAGAGGCGGATCCACATACATCTGTATCTCTCGAACGGAAACGTCCACTTTAGTCTTAATAAAGGTTCTTCTATGACCACTGCCTGGGAGGAGAATTTTTGACCATCAACTTTTAGTCTGTCATGTTCTCAAATAAACGAGACCATATTTTTCATTTGACTAGATGTAAGATTAACATTTTAATTTTAAAATTTGACAATAGAAAGGGGTATATTGTTCTACCTCCCCGTATTCCATTGATTTATTCAGGATCTGTGGGGAACTCCCATGGGTAATGGACTATTCAGAAAGTATTTCCTTACAAGACTATACTAAATTTTGATTATTATCCCGTTGTAGAGTTCACTGTCGACAATAATAACTATTTTTTGAATATATTTCTAAGTAGGCATTGCATTTGTTAGTTGCATGGCGTTTGTTAGTTGGTTAGGTGGTGGCTCAGGAAGTAAGAGGGAGGGAGAGAAATGGGGTTTAACGTCCACTCGACACAACTAGGTCATTTCGGGACTAACATATGGTTTTAATTTTATTTCAATAATTCGTTTGCGCGTAGGGGTCTTTAGAAGTTGGTGGAAACCGGAGTGCCCGCAGGAAACCCACGAGATTGAGAAGGCGAACCTATCTCCATGCCACATACGCTCACACCAGGGATCGAAACCACAGCCGCAACCCAGAGGTGACCGCGCGGCACTCTAGACTACTAGGCCATCTCAACCCCCCAGTGAGTAAGACGTTGGCTCCTTAACCTAGGGGTCTTCTGTTAGACTCCTATATATTGGGGATTGTCCGGTGTGCTTCAACTTGTCAGTGATAAAGGACGGAAGGTGTCTGCGATATCACTTATTTGGAAGCAGACGTTAAACAGCAAGTAGTAGTAGTAGGACGGAAGGTATCTAGTTTTTAACCATTACATTCATAACTGGCAGCTCGTTATCTGTCAGAGTGAATCAATTTTACTGCCATTTTCAGCTAACTTCATTTGCATTATCTAGTAGTAAGAACTGCCAGCTTTTTTATCTAATCACCCATAGTGTATCTTTAAGAGATACACGCCACTTTAAGATCCACCGTGTATAAGTCCGGTACACGGCGTCGTTCAGCCGTTTAACTGAGACCTGAAAATAACTCTGTTAATCATTGTTTAAAATCTATTTATGTACACACGCCGTCAATTGATGATAAATGTAAATTTATTTCGAAAGAGAGAGAGGGGTAGATTTAATCAATAATAATAATAATACCGGACTTTATTTATCATCTTCTTGTTGTGGTCATAATCTGCTATGATTAACAGGGTACGAAATGGTACGCGTGTTCAATTAGATCTTATTTAAATCACATTTTGCTCACGTGACGAACACACCTTCAATGAAATGAAATCGGGTTTAACGGCCCACTTTTCTGCAAGACTGGACATACGTCATGCAGTGGGGATTGAGTGAATTTCAACTGCCAAGACATATGTTACGTGCACAACAACGTGTGTGTGGGACTTCGACGTCTAAAAACTTCGGCGAATCCATTTGCAGACACTATTTGTATGCGATGAAATACAATGAGAGAGAGAAAGAGAGAGAGAGAGAGAGAGAGAGAGAGAGAGAGAAGTTAAACGTCCAATCGACACAATGACACAATGCACACGCGCTAACCATTCGGCCATCCAACGCCTTGAAATGAAATGGGTTTTATATAGACGTAAGGGCGGGTCGGATGGCGGTTGCAGAGTGAGAGCACAGTCTATTTTACGGACTCAAACATTAGCGAATGAGACTATATATCGTAACTCGATTTAGTTAAAGGAGGCAAGTTGCTAACATCAAAACATCCACGACATCGCAAACACGACTTATTGGTCAATTTAAATCAACATTGATGTTGTTATCTCCTTTAATGACTCAATTTTTGGAGCAAACAGCCTCTGGAGCCCCCCCCCCATTCCTACTGCGATTGGCCCCGTATGCCTAGGATCGCCTGTCCAAAATCATGGGGTTCTCCGCGTACTCCGGTTTCAGCCCAGATCGTGTTTATCGTCCACACGCCACAAACTAGGTCATTTCGGGACTGATATATGTTTGTTTAATTTTATTTCAATAATTCGCTTGCGAGTATAAAACCCACGAGAATGGACAAATAAATAATGAATATACATGAAGACTACTTAAAGAGTAGGCTATACATTGTACATGAACGTGCTTTTTCACTGGTATATGTCATATGATATCGTATTATGACTCGAGTTTTGACACTGCATACCCCTCTCTCCGTAATCATGGTAATATAGTTTAGTACCATCCAAATTTGATCGTGTATATTTTCAAATTTAAATAATTTTTTTTATAGTGTAGAACGCTATTGTGTGCTGGATTATTGTATACCAGATTAATCTCAGCCTCGTTTCCATATATGTTAATAAGTCACGTGATATCTACATTTGCATACCCATAGATGATGCTCTGCGTAAGATGATATATACAAAACGTAAACGACAAATGAGAAGTGGCAGAGCGCAAATGTAATGAGGGAAATGTCTATTGTAGACACGTCAAAAACAGCATTTTCCAATGAAACATTTGTCATTTGACACGTTGCATTTAACGTTTTACATTCAACTTTGGCCTTAGAGGTATTGTGACTTTATCATTACCGGTATTAAGACTTTGTACATTGTACTTTTTACACGTAATCAATGGAAAAGACATTTTAGCAGAGAATTTAATATTGGCAGCGATACCCTTCCATAGTAAACGCGATAGGGGCATGTATTTAAAGTAGACTCACAACTTTATTGGCTCTTTTTCGAACTGAATTTGTGTCGTGTTTGATACGATTCCCACAATCAAAGCTAGAAACATCGAGATGTACTCAACAAAGCACCTGTAACAGACAGGTGTTCTGGTCCCGAGTTCACAAAGCATTCTCAGACTTAAGTTGAGAATTTACTCAAACTTGTTCGCCTTATTTTAACTAATATATAGCCCTTTATAATGATTTTATTGTTTTTATGTATCAAATACATCAATAAAAAACTCTGTGCATAACTTTGTATTTCTGGATCAAAGATATTTCTCATAAACACTGATTGAAAGTTGAGTAAATTCTCAACTTTAGTCTGAGAATGTTTTGTGATTTTTTAAGTACACTTTTCGGTTGTTGGTCCCTTCCGAATAACTATATAGCTGTCCTTGTCAGGGGGATACCATGCCGGAAAATCTCGAAAGACTTCCTCAGGATCGAAGCCGTGACCTCCAGGCTAGCGAGCCAGCGTACCCACTTAGCTACTATGGTTGCCGTCCGCATTATCCCAGTCACTACAGTGTACTTATTTCATTTTGTTTCCTTAGTCATCTGCCTGGTACCCCGTACTAAACTTAGGCTGTCGTCAACACGCAGAAAGAAATGGGGTTTAACGTCCACTCGACACAAACTATGGTTTTTTTGGGGACTAACATATCGGTTGATTTTATTTCAATAATTCGCTTGCGCTTAGGGGTCTTTAGCAGTAGGAGAAAACCGGCTGTCGTCAACAGTATAAGCCCCGCTGGAGAAAAGCCACTAAGCTATTTGACCGACATTTTAAATACTTAATTTTGAGATGTATGTATTATGTTTCCATTTAATGGAATTGAAAAGGATTATTTAGTATTTGCGTGTATAACAGATGTAAAAGCGAGCAGAACAAAATTACAAAAAAAATATACTAATTTTTGGATATGTCGGCTCTTTAGGCCAGAGATCAATACTCGAAGTATAAAGTAGATGATTTCTGCGTTGTTGCAATTATTGTGTTGTTTTTGTGTCGTTCTTGTTTTGCTCCGAAATACTGGCATATAACTCTAAAATATTTGGGGGGTTGGAATGGCCCAGTGGTCTAGTGTGCCGCGCTTCGACCTCTAGCTGGCCGGTCACCTCTGGCTTGCGGCTGTGGTTTCGAGACCTGGTGTGAGCGTATGTGGCATGGAGATAGGGACGCCTTCTCAACCTCGTGGGTTTCCTCCGGGCACTCCGGTTTTCTCTCTCTGCTAAAGATCCCTACGCGTAGGCGAATTATTGAGATGAAATTAAACCATATGTTAGTCCCAAAATGACCTGATTTGTGTCGAGTGGACGATAAACCCCATTTCACTCTCTCTCTCTCTAAAATATTTTGCCTCCTCACCTGCCTTTTTATGAATCCGCCTCTTCATAAAATGAAAAATTCCCCTTTTCTCCAAGTTTATATTCTAAAGATCCGGTTAGTTTTGGTGAATCACGAATAAATAATAAACATTATAGAAATTGAAATTATACGCACCCGGATTTTGGTGTTCATACTAAAAGATTTTTTCTGGAGATGAATTAACCGAAGATGTCATGCAAAACTGGTCATTCGGTGAAAAGATAATATAGCGTATAACCGATTTCATTAGCGCAGTCGGGGCAGGACAGCAGGGCGTTAAACCCCATTTCATTTCAATGCGTTCCACTGTCCAATCCCGACTAAGATTGTGTCGACTTCAACACGTTTAGTTTCCCACCTCACACACCGCTGCTTTCAAGACCAGCAGCGAGATTTCGAAGAAGAATAGGCGAGACCGCCGATGTCCGATCTTTTTTTTCCATGTCCCCCATCAGCTACCGTAGATATCTTTTTTCCCCATGTCCCTCATCAGCTACCGTAGATAAGACCTGATCGGATCACCACGATTACTCCACGATTCAAACACGATTTATATTGCAGCGCGAATTGTGATGGTGGGAACCTACCAGAAATAGTGACGGGATGACTTATTCTGTTTAGAAATGAAATGAAATGGGGTTTAACGTCCTACTCTTTTGCACCCAACCTGGGCTAATGGAAGACGGGCATACGCCATACAGTGTACTATGAGTGAAATTTTGCGGCGGTGCTACGGCCTACTCTTATATCGAATTCCAAATGCCGTTGAATCTTTTACGTACACGCCTATGTGTACACGGGATCTCGGGTTTTCGTCCCATCCGAACGACTAGGCAGTTGTCCTTGTCAACTGCATCACTGACAAGGGGAAATCACACCGGACAATCGCGATGAACTTTCTCGGCCAATGCAGGGATGGGACACTCGACCTCCAGGCTAGCGAACCAGCGCCTTATCCACTTAGCCACCGTGACCCACTATTCTGTTCAGAACATACGACTTCTTGTTTCCAGACTTCTCTAAGCTATTATAAGAATAGGTCGGGCAAGTTTTCCCTCATAGTACACTGTATGGTGTATGCCTGTCTTCATTAGTCCAGTATAGGAGCAGAAGAGTAGGACGTTAAACCCCATTTCATTTTAATTTCATATTACCGCTGATTAATTCTATCCCAATCTGTTTCCATGTAATTAATTCATCCCGATCTGTTTTCGGGTAATTAATTATTTGCTTATGAGTTAGTTCACTAATCATAATGTGCAAAGAAACAAAATATATTGTTTTTTATTCTATAATTTCATGGTTTACTATTCTATAATTTCTCTGTTTATTATTTGATAATTTCACAGTTGTTTTTTTTTTTTGGGGGGGGGGGGGGGGCTAGTGGTCTAGAGTGCTGCGGCTGTGGTTTCGATCCCTGGTGTGAGCGTATGTGACATGGAGATAGGGGCGCCTTCTCAACCTCGTGTGTTTCCTCCGGGCACTCCGGTTTTCTCCCACTGCTAAAGACCGCCATGTGCAAGAGAATTATTGAAATAAAATTAAACCATATGTTAGACCCCCATGCCCAAGAGAATTATTGAAATAAAATTAAACCATATGTTATTCCCAAAATGACCTTCTCTCTCTCCTTCTCTCTCTCTCCCCTCTCCCCCTCTCTCTCTCTCTCTCTCTCTCTCTCTCTCTCTCTCTCTCTCTCTCTCTCTCTTTCTCTCTCTCTCTCTTGTTTATAATTCATTCTTTAATCTCATTGTTGACGGTATTTTTATTTTTTTAATATTTGACTTGTTAATTATTTTCCGTGTTAACTGTTTAAAATTCATTTGTTGTCTGTATAGACTTGATTGACCTTCAATCTTTTTTCTTTTAAATAAATTATTCTCTGTGTTCACTGTTCTATAATTTATTTGTTGTCTATGTAGACTTGGTTGACCTTCAGTCTTTTTAAAAATAAATTGTATAATGAATTATTCATGATATAAATCGGACAATAATTGGTTAATCCCACTTGATAAATCACATTGATTGGCTGGTGGGAAGGTCTTCTTTCCTGGTATAACTTTCATTTACGTTTATTTCACGGTTCGTTGAACTGACGGTGTACGTGTTGTAAGTCATCGTGATATATTCGTCAAGGATAGGGAAGTACTCAAACAGGTGGGATATATAATATCGATCAATAGAAACAAGTAGAGAGAGAGAGAGAAATGGGGTTTAACGTCCACTCAACACAAACTAGGTCATTTCGGGACTAACATATGGTTTAATTTTATTTCAATAATTCGCCTGCGCGTAGGGGTCTTTAGCAGTGGGAGGAAACCGGAGTGCCCGGAGGAAACCCACGAGGTTGAGAAGGCGCCCCTATCTCCATGCCACATACGCTCACACCAGGGCTCGAAACCACAGCCGCAAGCCAGAGGTGACCGGCCAGCTAGAGGTCGAAGCGCGGCACTCTAGTCCACTAGGCCATCCCAACCCCCCTAGAAACAAGTAACGCGATGACCCAGGAGCATGGTTTAATGTACTATACTCGTGGATTACAGACAATATCTTAGAGTGTATCGTGTGTGGGTTTGGTGAATAATACGCCTTATTGTTTCTAAGAAGCAGAAATAAGTTTAAATAAAATAGATTGACAGATCCGACGTAAAGCTGCGAGTTATACAAGAAGGTCCAGGGGCGGATCCAGGGGGGGTTGGTGACTAGGGTGACTAGTCACCCCCTCCCCACCGGTGTATAGGAATCCCGGGTCCTACAAGCTTCCACCGGGACATGCACGCATGGTCGTATATATATTGTATAGGACATGGTGCGCATCTTATCAGACACACAATCAGCATCTATGTTACTAGCGGCAGATATTAGCTCCGTAAACCGCGGTCGGCGAGACAAAACATGGGGTTGTCACCCCCTCAAAAAATTCCTGGGTCCGCCACTGAGGTTTTAAATGGTGAGACACAAACCAGGCCCCGGTTTCACAAAGCATTCTCAGACTTAAGTTGAGAATTTACTCAACTTTCAATCACTGTTTATGATCCAAAAGCACAAAACTTTTCATATAGTCCTTTATTGACGTATTTGATACATTAAAACAACAAATGTTTTATAAAGGGCTATATTTTAGTTGAAATAAGGCTTTTGAGTAAATTCTTATCTTATATCTGAGAATGTGTTGTGAAACCAAGACCAAGGTCATTTCGGCACTAACATATGGTTTAATCTTATTTAATTCGCTTGGGCGTAGGGTCTAGTGTGTGTGGGAAGGGGGATGGAGGACCCGGCTACAGCTTTTGAAACCGGGCCAGGTGATTCAATGTTATGACATAACGCGCACGCGCTAACCGTTCGGCCATCTACCCCCCTCCCCCCACAAAAAAATCGAATTAGCCCCCCCCCCAAATATTTCGCCAAAAATAGTGATTTCTTAGAAGTGTTCTGAGCCGGCCACATCCTCAGCCCCTCTAAAACATTCCGTAGCCCCACCCCACCCCCAAGAACAACATTCTGTAGCCCCCCGCCCCCCCCCCCAATTTTATGTGTTGGCTACGGGCTCGCCCTCCCCCCAATATGGCCAGTACCAGAATACCGCAAATACATAAAATGGAGTTTAACCTCCTATTCGTTTGTTCCATCTGTGCAAATGAAGACTATGAGGACAGTTTTGCCCAGGCAGCGACGGTACGGCCTACTCTTATTTCCAATTATCAAGGTTTCGTTTGTGCAACGCCAATCAGTACAATAAACCTCGTGTTTGTCTATCCGCGGGACTATACACCGTTCTTATCCAGGCCCGTCATTCCTGGGAAATAACGACTGAAAATCATGAAACTGTCCTGCTCCAACGCCATACAGAGTGCTACTCTTGTATCGAATTCCAACTGCCAAGGGATCGATTACGTGCATGCCAATGTATACACGGGACCGGGGATTTTCGTTCCATCCGAATGAAAAAAACAGCTGTCCTTGGCAGGCCCTCCGTTCTGCAACATTGACAAAAGGAAATCACGTCGGAAAAATCCCGATGATCCCCAATGTCTTGCCCACTTAGCGACAGTGATTACGGTGGCTGCTAAGCGACGTCGGCATTCAATTACAAACAAACTGAGTTGTCCCGGATTCGATCCAGTCTTCCCCTTGAATTCGTTAGTGGCCAAACCACGTTGGCATTGAATCGCAAACTGTATTGTCTCGGCTATGATTCAGTCTTCCCCTTGATGGGGACTTGCGAGATGGACCAACAGCAGTGGTGCACAAGAAAAAGCTCTTGGCAGTTTGAATTCTGTAAAATATAAGAGGGTAATATCACTGTGTCAGGGGCGGATCCAGAGGGGTGTTCGGGGGGGGGGGGGGGTCTCAGCTACATAAAAAAATTAATGCCTTGCATAAATAGAATGAAATCACAATGTGATCCTACATCATTATAAAAATGATTCCTCTCTTATAAAAGCCCAATTTGTATGTATGCCTATGTAATTTAGGGACGACGATGGCAGATTTCCTTAACTGGAACCTGGCAAATCCCCTCCTGCAAAAATTCCTGGATCCGCCCCTGTGTGTACATTGGATTGTTTTTCTTGTTATACAATTCTATATTTTCATGTGTGATACACGTGGCTTTTCCACGCGTCAGTGGTGCTGGAGGGATCGTCTGGAAAGGATATCTGCCTAGTCGTTTAGATGGAACAATAAACCGAAGTCGTGTGTAATATATTGGCGTGCACCTAAAAGATCCATTGGCAGTAGATCATAATGCCGCTACCTTGGTGAAATTGCCCCCGTAGAGCACTATAATATGGCGTATGCCCGCCTTCATTTGCCCAGTCGAAGCAGAGCTGTAGGAAGTTAAACTCCATTTCATTTCATTTTTCTGTGTGATACAATTAACCGTGTAAGGTATTATATGTTTTTGTCCCGAGAGAGAGAGAGAGAGAGAGAGAGAGAGAGAGAGAGAGAGAGAGAGAAAAATGGGGTTTAACGTACATTCGACACAAACTAGGTGATTTCGGGACTAACATATGGTTTAATTTTATTTCAATAATTCGCTTGTGCGCAGGGGTCTTTAGCAGTGGGAGCAAACCGAGATACCCTAAGGAAACCCACGAAGCTGGTCAGGCGACCCTACTCCTTGCCACGTACAACCGGGGATTCGAAACCACGCCAGTTGATTCTATGGCAGACCGTTTGATACAGCGCGCACACGCTAACTATTCGGCCACCCAACCTCCCGTTTTTCCTTTAAAGGGTATTTATCAGAAATGAAATAGGGATAATTAAAATTAGGATCTATAAAAACGAAACGAAATAGTATCTGTATGTTAATCAGATTGGCGTTCTGCTAATGGCGACTAGGTTAATAAAGAAGGAAATAATCTATAATGGAATTTCGCCTGGGCAGTAGCGCTATGATCTATTCTTTTATCGAATTCCAAGTCGGTTGTGTTTTGCGTGTATGCCAATGTGTTTTCATATCATCCGAATAACTAGACAGATATATACTTGTTGCGTCCTCCATCCTGTATTACTAACAGCGGGGAATCAAGAGGAACATTCTCGGCAAACAGTGGGAGAAAATCCGAGACCTCAAGGCTATCGTCATCATAGTGATTATACACATTACAAACAATTGTCAAGCTTGAGTCCACGAGAATAATGACCTTGTTCTTATGAATGAGTAATCTCCCCTCGACAACCTAACATCCGATAAACTGACTAATGGGTTTAATTTTATCATGTTTAAACACTTCAAACAAATAAAGAGGTATTAATAGTTGAGTTGAGTCAAGCGTATAAACGGATAAGAAAGTCGTCATGCCATAGGACAAATGCGAGAGAGAGAGAGAGAGAGAGAGAGAGGGGGGGGAGTGAGATAGAGAGCGAGTTCAACTTCCACTCGATACAAACTAGGGACTAACATATGATTCAGTCCTTTTTTCAATAATTGGCTTGCGCGTAGGGATCTTTAATAGTGGGAGGAAACCAGCGGATCCGGAGAAAACCCACGAGGTTTGACAGGCGACTATACTCCTTGCCTCACACAACCCAACCGTGGAATCTAAACCACGTCTCTATACTCACCATAGGGCAAATAACCGAGGAAGTTATGCCAGATCCATTGTTGTTAATAGTTTTAAATATCCTTTGGTGTTGGCGTACTTTTATTTCAAATAATCGTACATTATTCATACTGGTAAAATATTGGACTTTTGTAACGCACGTGCTGAATGCCCGTATTTTAAGTTGTTTCGGACTTATGGTATTTTAGTAGATACTTTAATTTTGATTGGCTAAGAACTAAAATCAATCTAATATTGTCCAATCAAATAACTAAAATTCAGATCTTATCTTAGTTAAAATTTTGTGAAATAGGCCCCAGAACATCATGGCCTCATGTTGTTACAATATATTACTTAATGTCTCACTCTTGAACATTAAACAATACTTAAAGCCCCAATAACACTCTTGCTGTAACTGAATAATATGTCCCAATCTTCATTCTGGTCAACAAATTGTATTATTTTACAATATTCCAATTAAGTGATGATATAAATTTCATCTTAGCACACCTATTTTAAAAAAAATTGAAAAATTCAACCAATTGATTTGAAAAGTCTAACGTAAACCTTTTCAAATGTGACTTGTAATGGATAATTTACACAACAGGTAGGACACTTAAACATCTAGTACTTAGAATGAGGGTATTATTTATTTTCTGGAGCTACCAAGCCAGCAAGAGTGTTATTGTCCCTTTAACGGCCGGGATGTGATATAGCCGACAAGTGGTCTTATTCAGATCATTCACAGATAAAACTATAAACAATGTGTTGTCATTAATTGTGTTCAATAGAAGGTGAACTTTTCTTGGATACGTGAGTAATTCACAAAAGACACTGGTAATAATGTGATCTTTATTAACTCATTAAAAGGTTCGTAATCGTCGTAGTTAGTCCGCGAGCTGAATTCTATCGCTTTCCAATCGGTTTCCTCGAGCCTTCGTTCAATCGAAATGGTCGATGAACGTGGACAGTCCCTCGTGTTGGTCTGGCTTCAGCCGGTTGGTGTCCAGGGACTGGATTTATCAGAACATCCAGGTTAAAATCATCTATTTCCGAACAAGATCTGGGTGCATTGCTATAAACAGAAAAAAAACCAACATGAAACAAATATGAGAGATGGTTGACAGAATGGAAGGGGGTTTAGCGTTCTGCGTTCTGGGGCCTATTTCAGAAAATTTTAACTAAGATAAGATCTGAATTTTAGTTATTTGATTGGACAATATTAGATTGATTTTAGTTCTTAGCCAATCAAAATTGAAGTATCTACTAAAATTTGGATTTTATCTTTAGTTAAAATTTCGTGAAACAGGGCCCTGTTCTTCTGCACCACTGAACTTTCTAGGCGCAGGGATGAAAACGGTGTGTGGGGTTAACGTCTACTCTACAGTTCGGGTCTAACATATGATGCAATTTTATTTCACCAATTCGCGTGCATGTAAATGATCCCTTCATGAATCGAATCGGAGCATAACAGTAGAACCACATTCATTTCATTTCTGTTACAAACTAGGCCATTTTGGGACTTTCACGTGGTGCAGTTTTATTTCAATAATTCGCTTGCATGTAGGGGTATTTAGCAGTGGGGTCAAACCAAAAGGAACCGACGAAAACCCAGGAGATTGGACAGACGACCAAACTCCTTGTCATGTATTACCACCGGGGAATCGAAACCACGCCAGTTGACTCAATGACACAGAGAGAGAGAAAAATGGGGTTTAACGTCCACTCGACACAGACTAAGTCATTTTGGGACTAGCATATGGTTTAATCTTATTTCAATATTTCGCGCGCGCGTAGGGTCTTTAGCAGTGGGAGGAAACCGGAAGAGGCTGAGAAGGCGCCCCTATCTCCATGCCACATACGCTCACACCAGGGTTCGAAACCACAGCCGCAAGCCAGGGGTGACCGGCCAGCTAGAGGTCGAAGCGCGGCACTCTAGACCAGTAGGGCATCCCAACCCCCCGCTAACAATAGGGATCGAAACCATAGCCGCAAGCCCGGGGTGACCGGCCAGCTAGAGGTCGAAGCGCGGCACTTTAGACCACTAGGCCATCCCAACCCCCACAATGCCAGAACTTATGACCCAACGAAAACGCGTTAAACCATCCAGTCCCCCGCCCCCCGCCCATCCTCCATGAACCGACAAACAATCGAGTTATGTGACAGTCCACAAAATATTTCTACGCGTCACCCAACCTTAAAGTCTATGGGGAAATCATTAGTGGTCTGAAGCCATACTATACTACGTCGGTAGAGTTATCGTGTTACTTACCCAGGAAAAACATTAGGTACCATCACAAATGGCTGAATACTGTCGAAATCAGCGATCGTATTACATAAAACCCTTGCTAAAAGTACCTTCTTAATTTCTTCAACCTGGGCTGAAATGTTATAGAAAATATATAGTTCGACCTCCAAGATTATGACATTATCAAAGTAATCAACAAAGACAGACGCGAACGGGAGTTTTAATCTCACCGATAATAGATTGGTGATTGCTTGTTAATCTTGTGTGGCTTCACAACCGTCGAGTTTTAATCTCGATTGAAGGCCGGATTACACAGTGTTGATTCAATGGAAATCATGAGACGGGACGACTGATTGATGTAGTAATCAGGAACATACAGAGTCCGAATTAACCAGAGTTTTTTTTGGCTCGGGTGATAAGGAAATAAATCGGGGCATGAAAATAATGTCGGATTTCACAGAATTCCGGAGTAATCAGAGGTCGGATGTGACAGAGTCCACTGTATATCTTTTAAAAATTTCGATATTTCATTGCCAAATATTTTCAATACGGGGGATCTGTCTTACGGAGATCACCTGCTGATTTTTGTGTCGAGTTGTTCTTAAGGGGAGAGCATTATCAGTTTGAATGTAAACAATAAAGCGAGTATTTTCAATAATTCTAGCCAGTTTTATCGTTAAATAATCTGCTTTCCGAAACACATCAATCTGGGTGACTCAAATATTCAATTACAATATAATCAGTACTTTATTCCGGATAAAGACACAAATAGAAAGTTGTTCAGGAAAAAATAAAACGATTATTTGCGAGCAGGATCTGTGTGCAACTATTATAACAGTTATTCGAGCGGGCTGTCACGTTTTGCTATCCTGGACCGATTGGACTGATAAAGACGGGTATACGCCATATACATTGAGCTGTAAGGTATAATCCACACAGACCCCGAATCCAAGGATCACCCTTGTTTCAAATTCCAACTGTACATGAGTCCCAGATTTATCTATGCCTCTTGCCAGAAACTCCGACCTATACCACTGACAAGGGGGGCGGGGGGGGGATCTGATGAACTTTCTCGGCCAATTATGAGATCGAACACAAGGGCATGGCATACTCACTGAGCCACCGCGACATCTTGTTAACGGAAGACAGTGTCGTTGTTATAATAGGTGGAATTATCTATGCTACTCACTATGCAATAAACCCGCCGCCATTTTGATATCCACAAAAAATTAACGCCGATTAAATCCAAGCGATGGCAAGTAGCCTAGTGTGTCATAACACGAATTTAATTTTTGTTTAACGTCCG
Organism: Patella caerulea; assembly: GCA_036850965.1. NCBI lineage: Eukaryota > Metazoa > Mollusca > Gastropoda > Patellidae > Patella > Patella caerulea. The sequence continues at coordinate 50,152,497 of JAZGQO010000011.1, forward strand.
CTTTCACCGAGGTTGATACCTCAGACTATCTTTGCAAACGCAAAGGAACCTTTCGTGCGCGAGGAAAGTTGGGTTAACGTCCCGGGATTGCGACGACACCCCTTTCTTCAAGCCACACACCCTCACACCAGAGATCGAAACGGCGATCGACTAGCTAGAGCTTGAAGCTCGACATCCTAGACCACCAGCCCCACCACCCCCGATTTTAATTTGAATACATTATTAAATATATACCTGGTGTAAATCCCCTTCGATGATCTTTCGTCTCGTACCAGAAACTGTCACCGAATTTTAAATTGTGGAATTGTTTTCCTATAATACAGCTAAAAGTTGGTCCAACAATTCCGCCATTGATAGATTCTTCCGCCACGCCACCAGTATATAAATCTATATCATCAACACTCCTGTAAATAGAGGCAACCCGCCATTAAATTGTCACCTTCTCGGTACCAATAAATTGTAGTTCTTCTATTTATAGCAATCCCCATACCCCCCCCCCATTTGCATACCTTTTGTTGCGTTGTGGGTCTCGAAAGAACGAAGAAGAGGATTTGAATAAATATTTTCTGCCAGGTTTTGGTAAATATTTAGTATTTTAAGTCTGGATAATAACGGGGTTATGCAGGCTGGCTACGGTGAAATGTACAGCAACTAGTTACATGTTTTAAGTGTGCTTCTTCAAATTTGTGTATCTCAAAATTTTGGTGGTCAACCTCAAGTACAAATAAACCTGAAAAGTTTCCCAAAAAAGGATTTCTGTTGCAGTTTGTTCTAGGTGTGTTGTTGTCTATACCCGCCTATTATTCCTGGCCTCAAGACCCGAAACATTTCGATATATTACGTTCGCCCAGGGGCGGATCCAGAGGGGGCGGGGTCCCCCCCCCCCTGCTCAGTTACATAAAAAAAAATAATTCCTTGCATCAATGAAATTACATCACAAAGTAATCCTACATCAGTATATACGATTTCTCTGTTTAAAAAGCTCAATTTGTATGTATGCCTATGTAATTTAGAGACGATGATAGCAGATTTCCGTAACCGAAACCAGGCAACCCCCCTCCTGCAAAAATTCCTGGATCCGCCCCTGTCGCCCCGCGTCAACTGGCCAACTGGCCACACCATCTCGCAATAACTTGTAAGCGTGCTAGTAATGATACACGTAGAAGCAATTGTTCCCCCTATCCTAAAAACTAGAGACATTTTTATATATTATCCTCGTGGGCGTTAACATCCCTCATTGTCAGCCGAGCACGCCATCACAATGTCCCTTGAGACACATATTAAATATGGCGTTCTGATTTAGTGTTATTAAGTTTTAACTGCTTACTCGTAAATCTCAGCTAGTTTATCTCCAAAGTTTCGGAATACACGACTGTCAAAACTTTCTACTCTGTCCAAACCACAGATGTGTTGCCTGGCATCGTTATAGGTGGGTATACCATGATCTCGACCTCGCTGAATTGTTCGTGAAACCAGATCAAAACTTTGAGTCGGTGTCAAAAATAATTTATTGGTAATGGCGTCCACAAAATACCTAAAGTAAAACTAACATATAATTAATCCACTTCAAAACACAAAACAAAGAAATGACCACATACCAAACTTGTAGAGAATGGTATATATATATCGAGAGAGAGAGAAAGAGAGAGAGAGAGAGAGAGAGAGAGAAAGAGTGTTAACGTCCACTAGACACATACTAGGTCATTTCGGGACTCACATATGATTTTTATTTTATTTAATAATTCGCGTTCGCGTTGGGGTCTTTAGCAGTGGGAGAAAACCCACGAGGTTGGACAGGCGAAATGATATAGATGTGGAGAGCATAATAACCAAAATGGATAGAGTAGAAAACGTTTCTCCGTGGCATAGTACAGAGTCTGTGTGATTCACTAACAAATTATGGCCGTTATTGTAGCCAACATGCAAGATGATTGATCGCTTACGGCAATTACCAAGCAGGGGCTTTTTACTAGTCTATTCATTTTTGAATGATAGATATGTAATTGCTCTCTGGTCGGTCGCGAATCATGTATTTTAAAGGGTTTAATGTTGGAATTTAGAATGCTAGATGCGCTCTAAACAGCCTTCTCGGAATTTGCTAGATGTCGGGGGTGGGGGTGTCCCCGCGGACCGTATATCTTTTAGTACCCTGGCCCTGACGCCGTTCCGATGCCCCTGTTAATCAATAATTAGTTACCAATCTACCCCGTTGTAATTTAGCCGAAAGTAGACTGATTTATGATACTGTATACGTGGCCGATTCATTGTTTTACCAATCGGCGTGATTGAACTTCAAGCGGCTAAAGTCGACAAAACAACAGATTAAGATCCCTGATACAGACAATATACATCAGTAAAGAATATAGTACAAGCGGTGGAAGACATTAAATAGTATAATACAGATTATAGAAGTCATTAAATAGCATAATGCAGATGGGTAGAACTCATTACCTGGAATAGCTCAGACTATGCAGGTCATTAACTAGCATAGTAGAGACAACAGACCACATTAACTTGCATAGTATAGACTACATGGTCATTAACCAACATGGTACAAACTATAGAAGTCATTAACTGGTATGGACCAGATGGTAGAAGTCATTATGCAGCATGATACACACTATGGAAGGCATTAACTAGCGTGATACAGACTATGGAAGGCATTAACTAGCGTGGTACAGATTATAGAAGTCATTACTTGCATAATACAGTCTATAGAAGTCATTAACTAACACAGTACAGACTATAGAGGTCATAAATGAGTAAAGCGACACCTACCTGTCCCGGATTTCAGCCAAACTGCTCACCAAGAATTCCACTAGAGGCTTTAACTTGTGTAAAACATAATATGGTCTGAAGAAAAGGTCTTCAGTAGGTATTTCAATATTATCAATGTTGAAACTGTTGACGATAGTGGAATGTCCATATCTAAACGCGGCTGCAGCAAAAGAGTTGAATATACCAGGATTCACGGAGGGATCATAATGATAATCCACGTCATCAAGATGATATTGCCGTACCCCTTCTGCACCCAATACCTCCGGTAAATATTCTAAAAAAAGATTTATACAAGAAAATATTTGAATGTTAAATTAATAATGATTTCATGATGATTGTACTGTAAATGGCGGACCCTCTGAGGATTGGAAGGTCTTCCAATACCTCGACGTGGAATGACTCCGGAGCCAGCTCGTTAGTACCCAGTGCGATACTCTTAAAGCCTCCGTGGCTGTGGCATCCTAGTATCTAAACACTTACCACTGTATGCTATATGCTGAAGAACTGCGACAACAATCTTTCGAGTTTCCTGGAAGATCTCTTCGTCTGACCAACGCCTGGTTTCAGCAATCCTGAAGGCTATCTGGTTGTGGAAGCGAAGGAAAGCTGTATGTAGAGCTGATAAACTTGGGATGACGTTCACTCTATCATCACCTGCATTAGCAATAAAATACTCTGGACCCTATTTCACAAAATTTTAGCTAAGATAAGATCTGAATTTTAGTTATTTGATTGGACAATATTAGATTGATTTTAGTTCTTAGCAAATCAAAATTAAACTATCTACTAAAATTTGGATTTTATCTTTAGTTAAAATTTCGTGAAACAGGGCCCTGGTCACCAATCCTAAGTTGCAGTCAACTGAACGTAACTGAAAAAGGGTTTAACGTCCAAATCTTCTACACCAACCGGGCTGATGCAAAAATGAAATGAAATGGGGTTTAACGTCCTATCCTTCTCCCCCCGGCTTATCTACTGAAGACGTGCAGAAGCTGTACGGTGTGCTATGATCGATACGGCATACTCTTATATCGAATTACAACTATCAAGGAATCTTTTATGTGCACACCAATATGTAAACGAGACTTCCGGTTTTCGTCCCATGGGACGATAATGGAGGCAATGGGGGAATTATTGGTCGTCTCCCCCCGCCTGCTACTTACAGGGAGGTAACTCTGTGTAATAAAACCTACCAGCGTGTAAACAGTGGTCTGTAGTAACTCTGTGTAATAAAACCCACCTGATAATTAATTACAGGGAGATAACTCTGTAAAATTAAACCTACCTGCTAGAAAACAGTAGTCTGAATCCAGTACTTTAGTGCAATAGGCATCAACATCTTCTGGTAAATTATTACCAGCAGAGACTTTCAGCTGACCTGTTAAAGACCAGATACAACGAAACATACATTATGGGAGATTAGATAAGGAGTTGTCAGTTCGTTCTCACTATAATAGATATAATATAAAGGCAATTTGCTGACAATTACAGTCAAATGGATTAACTATGAACCTCGATCATCATTACTAAAGTCAGTACGATAAAAAAAAAACATTGTCTTGTTTACCCAGTTCATGATAAAATCATGAATGAAAGTTGAGCAGTAAATCGCATACTAATCCAGTAAATATCACAGGCTAGCGTTGACATCGATAGTTGATTATGGTCTCGATAACTTAATGAATGTCTAATTAATAATTCAGATAACATTTCAGGCCCGAAAGAAAATCTACAATAGGCAGATTTAGCTCTTGCATAATCTATGTTTGCGTATAATTTTATGGCCGGTTTATTTGGACTAGATAATATCACCGTTATATATATTGTTTTGAATGCAAGTCATTCCAATAAGAATTTAACAAATAACTACCCGGTGTTTATAAACCTGTTACCACCCGAATAGTTTACTATAGTGAATTAAAGACAATAGTTTGTACATAAATTGGACACTGGTTGGCCGAATGGTTAGCATGTGCGCGCTATATCATAAGGTTTGTCATTGAGTCAACTGGCGTGGTTTCGAATCCATGGTTGATGTACGTGACAGGGAGTAGGGTCGCCTGTCCAATCTCATATGTAAGTCCCGAAATAACCTAGTTTGTGTTGAGTGGATCTCTCTCTCTCTCTCTTTCCCTCTCTCTCCCACACTCTCTTTGCTTTGTGCAAAAATCAATCTTGTACAATAGACCACAATTGGGCGAACGAGACCAGACAACGCGTTCGAGGTCCATTCGATCATAGAATTTACTCGACCACGTGTATCATCCAATTATTATACAATGATTATGGACATTAATCCCAATATAACTAATTCTAACTTACCATCGATGCCTGATCTTAAAGCTGCCTGTTCTTCAGGTGAACTACCATAAACTTGTGATCCATCAATGAAAGCTGTGATAACATTCTGCTGTTGTCGGGGATCTGGATATACAAATATATAGGCTTGTTTATCAGGTACACATGCAATGCTGTTTAACTTACAAAGGATCCGATGAGGTGAGCGGCATGGGTTTAAGCTGTTCCCTGTTCCCTGACCAGCACAGAATAAGGAGGTCAAGATAGGGTCTGCTTACACGGAAGCTTGGGCTTTCGTCTCATCCGAACGACTAGACACGGCCCAGCACCACTGACAAGGGGAAATGCAAACTGTAAATATCCTCTTTCAATATCAAACCTGAAGCCACGAACGCAGCAGCGTTTAGAGGAAATAAGCGTCATAACTTTGGGTCTAATAGGACAGTGGCTTGTCCGCCAATTCTTTGTCGGATTTTGATCTTTTTAGGTGTCTTAATCGCGCAAGGCTTTGTGTAACATTGTACGCCCAAACGACAAGATCCTGCCCATTGCCAAGCCTTACTTCCGACACTGCTGACTAAAAGTGTACATTGCACGTCCAAACGACTAGACCCCCTTCCTTCATTACGAAACCTTACTTTCTACACCGCTGACAATGATTCATGCTGGATCGAACTCGCTGGTTGGTGAGCAAGCGCCTTTAATCACTGTGCCAAGGCAGATAGAAAATAATAAACAAGTATTTACCGTTTGAGATATTGGTAGATCGTCTAAAATCCATGCACGTGACGCCTTTGGGTCCGAAATATGCGTCGTCAGCTGGTATTGGAATAGGAAAACATGGTCCTCTAGAAAAATGAAATAAAATAAAATGGGCTAATGCACTGGTATACGCCATACAGTGTGCTATTAAGGAAATTTTGCCCTGGTAGCGCCACTATGGCCCTTCTCTTATATCGAATTACAAGGGATCTTTTACGTGCATGCCAATGTATACACTGAACCTCGTTTTTCGCCCTATCCGAACGACTATATAAATGTCATTGGCAGCCCCCCCCCGCCTGTAAAGCACCACTGACAGGGGGAAACCACTGACAAGATCCCCTAGAAAAATGAATATATCATTAATAAGTATGTCCTAGTTACAACTTCGAATAGAAAAAAATATATATTTTATAAGCAGTAAAATGTTGCACGAGGTGGTATAGTATTTGGGTGACACCGGATGACCCGGATAAAACCAATGAGGTTGGATGAGAAACCCTAGTTCTTGTCACGTACAAGCAGAAAATAAAAACCACACCACGCAATGACAGACCTCATAATCTAAAATGCACATGTAAAATCATTATGAATTAAATTGAGGTCAGAAATGAGCAATTCCAAAAAGAGGAAAATAAAATAAATACATCGCTTTTTTATATTTGAATTCACGACACAATGCACAATCACATATCATCATACACAATTAAATACATTTATTTCGTGTACAAGGAATGGAACTCGATGCGGTTTAAGTCTGAATAGTATCATCTCACCCGTTGCGAACATCTGCGTGTAGTGTCCCACTTTTAACACTGTCTGTACAACACGTCACTGTTCCATCTGAAAGTCAAGATTATTAGTCAGGTGTGCTTAACAAATACCAAAGTAAAATTATATTTCCTTACAACAGGGAACACAATGTAAAATGACATAAAAAAAAAAACAATATATAAAAAAGCCAAATGTATATAATCAGTAAGAAGCTTGTTTGAATAAATCAGTTTTCAAATGATATTACAATTTAATAATAGATAGTAATTTCCGAATAAAATAAGGCAACATTTGTTCCAAAGATACAAATATGTTATCTACGACTCTAGCATTGAATAACCATACAGGTTAACCCCGTCCAGTTCAGTGGTATTGTTCATAGTAATTTTTCAGATTCAGCAAACAAGTTCAGTGTTTTCAAGTTAGAAACGAACCATGATCCTGGTATTAGCCGAGATAGTTTCTCGGGATTTTCCGAGATAGTTTCTCGGGATTTTCCGGCGTAGTTTCCCGTTACCACCGGTGCAAGACGGGGCGGGGAGGGTGGGGTGAGTCTTGTTGTTCAGACTGAACGAAAAACGGAGTTCCTGTATAAAGAACCAACAACATTTTGAAATCGGAAAAAAATAAGCCATAGGACATAGCGGACAGACGTTTAACCACATTTCGATTTCGTTTGAAGGGTACCCAATGAATTACACAATCTTACAGGTCTCTCCGTGGCCAAGATGGGATGGTATAATGGTCTAGGGTGTCGCGCTTTGAACTCTAGTGGTCCTGGTGTTGATTCATGCTTTCAGCGTATGTTGTCTGGGAATATGGAGGAGCCCCTATTCAACCTAAATTAACAATAGTAGCAACAACTTCTTAATCCTTTACCGTCAACAAAGTGAAATGAAATTAAGTGGGGTTTAGAATTGTACTGTTCTGCTCCGAACTGGGCTAATGTTGCCCGGGCAGCGGTATTTAAGCCTACTCTTACATCGATTTCCAACTGCCAAGGGTTCCTTTACGTGCACGCCAATGTGTACACCGGACCTCGGGTTTTCGTCCTATCCTTACGGCGTTATGTTGTCAATTGCTTACCATCAATAACAGGCGTGGCTGTGATGTCATGATCTAGAAATTGACCCCACTGCATAAACATTACTGTCCATAGTAAGTCTTTTGGAACGGCTGGATCATAGATGTGGAACTTGGTACTGACTGTTCTTGGACCAGGCAGGGGGTTACCACTCTTAGCTTCAAGTCTGGGTGTAGTTATACCTTTAATATACACAAACTGAAATAGAATCTTGATATAGACCACCGTGAGTTTGCATACTCGTTCTAATTTCTATGGATTTCAAAACCTTTGTCCCTTTGTCGGTTAGATTGGTCAAGACCGTTGAAAGTTTTAAATCTCAGCTCTTTAACTATGCTTGTTTTTGTTAGCAGCGAATGAATTTGACCAAACTTGAAAGCGCAATAGAAACTGCCATAAAGTATTTTTTGCCCTATATGAATTGAGAATCATTATTATCATTATTATTATCAATATTATTATTAGTATTATTATAGTAGTAGTACTTGTAGTAGTAGTAGTAGCAGTAGTAGTAGTAGTAGTACTAGTACTAGTAGTAGTGGTAGAGGTAGTAGTTAGTAGTAGTAGTAGTAGTAGTAGTAGTGGTAGTATTAATAGTATTATTACATTTATTCTAAACTATAATTTTTCACGTCTTTTTGGAGAAAGAGAGAAATAAGGTTTAACGCCCACTCGACACAAACTAGGTCATTTCGGGACAACATATAATTTAATTTTATTTCAATAATTCTCTTGCGCGTAGCGGTTTTTAGCCGTAAGAGGAAACCGGGGGACCCGGAGAAAACCCACGATGTTGGACATGCGACCCTACTCCTTGTCACGTACCACCGGTGTATCGAAACCATACCAGTTGACTCAGTGTCAGACTTTATGATATAGCGCGCACGCCCCTTTGGTGTTCGAATATAAATTCTAGTGCTAAATTAAAATATATATATAAATTCTACAATTGTATATCGTAAAAATGCTAGCCATTTTGTTCAAAAGTTAAGATTGATTTGTTGTTTAACTGATTTGGTTTGTTAGTCTTTTTTTTAATTATATACCGTATATTTAAGTTAATGTGCTAGTGACGTCACCATACCTTATATAGCAGCAATAGTTCGATAAATCTAAACTATCGCGATAAAAAGGGAAAAAACGGTTGAAGTAAGCTATACTTAGGAATAGCGTCCAGATCTCTCCATATATATATATCGCACTCTCTATCTCTCCATTTCTCTCTTGTGAGTTTCCTTAACCGTTTACCGTAAGCGATTTATTGAAATACTTTCGAATCAGATGTTAGTCCTGAAATGACGTAGTTTGTGTCGAGTGGATGTTAAACTCTCTCTCTTCCCTTTTCTCTCTCTCCAACTTACCATCTTGGTATGATGGTCGATAGTGTCTCTGGAAAGGGATTCCTGCTGCCCCCCATTGAGGGTGCATCACGTTGTTACAATGACCTGTGGAGGTGCGGTATATTGGACGTTGTGTGTCGAATATTCTACAGTCATCTGGAATAAATCTTCCCTCTGGTCTCCTAGAATACAAGGTGTGTTTATTTGTAATAGCAGTGTTGGCGAAAACCCCAAAAGAATTAACAATAAAAACTTATTTTAAGCTCGATGAAGCAAATACGATTGTGCATTTGAACCACTCTATGCATAAAGAAACAAAAAATAAAAACAATAACAAATGAAATTAATGGCGTTTAACGTCCCGTTTGTCTGCCCTGACTGGACAGATGAAGACGAGTTTACGCCATAGGGGCTATTGTGCCATGGCAGCGGCTCTATCACCGACTTTATCGAATTGCATCTACTATCAAGTGTTATTTTACGTACATACCAACGTGTATACTTGGTCTAGGTTTTCGCCCTAGCCGAACCACTGTACGCTGTTCCTTGCCAGTCCTTCAGTCAGAGAGAGAGAGAGAAATGAGGTTTAACGTCCACTCAACACAAACTAGTAGGTCATTTCGGGACTAACATATGGTTTTAATTTTATTTCAATAATTCGCTTGCGCGTAGGGGTCTTTAGCAGTGGGAGGAAACCGGAGTGCCTGGAGGAAACCCACGAGGTTGAGAAGGCGCCCCTATCTCCATACCACAATACGCTCAAACCAGGGCTTGAAACCACAGCCGCAAGCCAGAGGTGACCGGACAGCTAGAGGTCGAAGCGCGGCACTCTAGACCACTAGGCCCCCCCAGTCCTTCAGTCACTGGGAATGAGGAGGAATGCTGGAAATCACAATATACTTTCTAGTCCAACATGGGTCGTGCAGATTATTATTGAGCCAACGTCGTACTCGTTGAGTCACCTCGGCTCCAATTAAAAACTAGAATAATATTGTTAGCCTCTTTAAAGTTGGATTGCAAATTGCCACGATTATAAACTATTAATGTTTCTTACCTGTCACATCTTCTATCTCGACATTTTCCTATAAAAGCAAAAAAACTATACAGTAACCCTCTCTGGGGAAAATATCTTTATCCATTTAAATAGCTAACACAGTCTATGGAAGTCAATAACTAACATAGTGCAATTAACTAGGATAGTACAGACTATAGAGGTCATTGAGTAGCATTGTGTTTACTATTGAAGTCATAGTGTGAATTGCAGAAGTCATTAAGTAGCATAGTTAGGCTACAGAAGAGGTCATTAATTAGCACAATACTTACTATATACGTCATCAACTAGCGTAGTACTTACTATTGAAGTCTATAGTACAGGCTATGAACATCATTAACTACAGATTATGGAGAAGGGTTTAATATTAGTGATGCCTGTATATATTACACGCGATACATCAGAGCACACGAAAGGGACATGGGAGTTAACAAAACTAGGGGTTATTTTGGGAATAACCTATGATTCAATATTATTTCTATAATTACTCGCGCGTAGGGGTCTTTAGCTGCAGAGGAAACAGAGGGACATATTTCTGGTCGACACCACGCCCCTTAACTCAATGAAAGACTTTGTGGTCCACTCTACCACCCTGAAATCTATTTATCAAACATCAACACTATAATACCTACTTGGTTGTGATTCAACGCTTAATCCATTTGCCAGGATTAGGCAGCTTATTATAATCAGTTTAATCACCATAGCTCCCTTTTCGACAATTCCTCTCCCTAGAAAATTACCGTTATTTCAAATTATACACAAAATTACAAAATAAAAGCAAAATGCCCCTCCCCCTCTCTCTCCCACTCCCCCCTCACCCTCTCTCTCTCTCTCTCTCTCTCTGTGTCTCGAATTAAAAACAATATAATTATAAAATATTTCATATACTTGGCAAAATAAAGTGCACGAAATCTAATAAAACACTATATTTAGGGCTGGAATAGCAGGAAAACGCGTTTGCGACCGTCAAATATTCCAAAATTTTCTTGGGGGATCCATACAACCGGCGCCGCTGTCTGTAAACCCAAAATTTTTCGGGCATTGCTAGTTTGGCATCCCTAACTGTCATTGAGCCCTTATATAATACTAATTTTACTTTTCTTTTAATTGAATACCACGAATTTGTAGGCCTACTGAGTTGACTATGGATTAAAATATTTTGTCTGGAGCCACTCTTCTTTGTGCGACATTTTTCGGGCATCGATTATTTTTTGTGAATGCAATGTAACAGTCTAATTGGATGGTTGGAATTCAGACTGAAATTTCGGTTACAAAACCATTGGAAATTTTGGAGTTGCTTACACGGGCTAGAAAAGCAGAAAATGCATTTGCGATGGTTTAATTTTCAAAATTTTCTCCGGGAGGGTAAGACCCCCAAACCTAGCGACGATTGGTTGGGTGTTTGGAATTCGGGTCAGCCAGGTAGGCTATATTGGACCTAAATTGAAGCTGCTGTATTCACGGACTGGAATAGCAGGAAAACGCGTTTGTGGCAGTTTAATTTTCAAAAATTTTCTCCCAACGGTTCCGTCTTCGTGAACTGAAAGCAATTAATTGGAATTCGAGTCAGCCACCTTAATTCCGCTATATTAGACTTCCTTGAAGTATCTTTGTACATGGGCTGAAATGGCAGGAAAACGTGTTTACAGCCGTCAAATATTCCAAAATTTTCGGAGGGGGGGGGGCATACAAGGTAAGCCCCGCTTCTTCGCCACTCGAGGAAGACCGGCACAGTTCTTTGTAAACCCGATTTTTTTTCGGCCATTCCGGGTTCTACCCTCCTAACTGTCATCGAGCCCGTACGCCTATGGTGTCTTATGTTATAAACAATACACTTTAAAGTAGCCAAGTCCCAATATCATCTAAAGTCTTACTCGTTGACAATACGAATTATTTGTCAATTCAAATCAACATTAATGTTGTGATCGAGCCGGGGAAAGGCAAGCTTCTGATATCCAATATTTAAGACAAAATAAACATTTTAGCTGTGGCACCCGAATCGTGTACCATAATGCGTTTCAACGATATTTATAGTAAGTGAATAAAAGGAACGAGGATATTGATATAACTATTTCAAAACGGAAACAATACATTCATATTACATATATTTGTATCAATTTCTAGGTCCCAGATAGCGATTTAGCTCCGTTAATTAGTGTTTAACTAAACTGGTTGCTCGAAATGCCTAATGTAGCTATAAAAAGAAGACATCTAGTAGACTCCGCATAAACTTGCTATACATCTAACGTAGTGTTTGTTTCATTTAGAGGCACAATTTTTGTCCGATTGTCACAAAACTTACAAAATATGTTCCTCGCGAAATTCGCGCATTTCCGACCATAGCTTCCTGGATTATGGCCCCTGATTATACGAAAGATCGCGGTATTTTGCTTGGTTGTTCTCTGTCCATCTCTTACGAAAAAGTAAGCATATCGTGCCTGGCAAACGCTGGTTAAAATACGTGATGATTGTAATAAACAAAAGAACTACAAACCATTAAACGTTACATCCGCCTTGCCCATAGATCGTGATGAGAGACCAACTTAGTGTCTATAGATACTTGCGTCTTATAAAGGTTTCACTGAAATTTTTGTAATCTAGAAATATTCATGTGATTTATTGTCACAAGCTCAGATTAAAGTGACAATATCAAAAGTGTAAAATTAGTAAAAGGCACCAATTCATCCCGGACCGGTTTGTGCTTCTACGCTCGGTGTACTCGTTGCACGTGCTATCGGTGCCGAATGGCATGAGGTCAAAGAACAGCTCTTTAAATGGATTTATCTTTTGGATTTGAGACAGGCCAATCAATTCGTTTGATCCTCTTTGATTGGCATTTAGTAATTGAACATATTAACACAAGGTACAATTTTATAGATACACAATTACTGAGTTTGATATTAAGCGACGAGGATGCTCTCACTTCATTTAATATTTATATTGTGCAATGTCCTGTACGCAAGTTTATCTTGTAGATTTTTGTTTTGAGTGTAGTGCGGTCCTATCGTTAGTTGGTTGGAGTGCTACTAGCTCTTTAACTGCATTTAGTCACATGTTTGGGTCGATAATAACTAGTGTGGTGTGGCTATATCCCTTTAAATACGGAGGAGGGGGATAGTACGATTGTGTGGTATCATAAAGCTAGTCATTGAGTCAAATGACGTGATTTAGAATCCTCGGTTGTACGTGACAAGGAGTAGGGTCGCCTGTCCAACCTCGTGGGTTTTCGCTGGGTCCTCCGGTTTCCTCCCCCTGCTAACGATCCCTACGCGCAAGCGAATTATTGAAATAAAATCAAAAGCCATGTGTAAGTCCCGAAATGGCCTAGTTTGTGTCGAGTGGACGTTAAACCCCATTTCTCACACTATCTCTCTCCCTTTAATTGCATGAATTGTTTGTATACTACTTCTATTGTTATCAAGTAATTGCATAATTGGACATACGAGACTCGTATAAACAATTTATTGCAAACAGAAACTCTGTCTTCCTGTTAAGGATTTTGTCGGTGACTAATGTTTTTATGTTTACTTACCCGTAGATTGTAAATCAAGGCAATTGGTTCAAACTAAAGATACATTAGGTTAGATTTAAATTTAAATAGTCGTGATAAGATTGTTTGTAATTGTAACACCAGTACCTGTATCCTCGATTCGCTATTCGCTGAAATAGAGTTTGCTATGAGGGACGAGAAATAGAAATGGGGTTTAACGTCCACTCAACACAAACTAGGTCATTTCGGGACTAACATATGGTTTAATTTTATTTCAATAATTCGCTTGCGCGTAGGGGTCTTTAGCAGTGGGAGGAAACCGGAGTGCCCGGAGAAAACCCACGAGGTTGATAAGGCGCCCCTATCTCCATGCCACATACGCTCACACCAGGGCTCGAAACCACAGCCGTAAGCCAGAGGTGATCGGCCAGCTAGAGGTTGAAGCGCGGCACTCTAGACCACTAGGCCACCCCCCCCCCCCAAAAAAAAGGAGATGGAGAAAGAGAAATGGGGTTTATACACACAGTGATAACTTGGCTCCGCATGAATCAAATGAAATGAAATTTTTAAATTTGTCATTTTACATTATCTATTTTTACGTTATCATAGCAACACTGGTCGGCTCTTTATTCAAATCTTACAAACATCTTGTCAGAACTTGGCGCAGGAAGAAGTGTTTTGAATGAAATTTTCAACATCGCCATTTTCCATTACCTAGTATAGCAACAATGGTAGACGCTTTATTCAAATCTTACATAATGTATCTTTAAATTTACTGTTGTGGTCCGGTTAAATTAAATTCAGCCACTGACGTTTGTGAGTGTCGTCAATCCATTGGAAGGTATTTACTCACGGTCAGTTTATACAAGGATATATACTACTTGAAGTATAAAATATAATCAGTGACGTTATATCATGTCTACTTATATATTATAAATATTATGACATCATCATCATCACTGCTAGCTATTCACATGTAGGGGATATAAACACTCCTAGTGTTGAATTTAGACGGGTGACCTAGGATAATAAGGGGTCGAGATTAGCTTTAAAGATACTTTCCCGCGTTATAAACTGCTTGATTTGATGATAAAAACATATTCAAACTACGCGGACACTCCGCAGCCGACAATACTATATACCGGAAAATACCGCAAAACAACCGGAAAACACCAGAAAACTACCGGAAAACACCATGTTATACTCAGTACCGGAAATCACCGGAAAAACACTAAATTTCAGGTATTCAGTATAACATGGTGTTCTCAGGGTGTTTTCCGGTTGTTTTCCTGTGTTTCCGGTGTTTTCCGGTATATAGTATAGCCCCTCCGCAGTGGTCCCAAAGCCGCCTAATATTTTAATCAAGAAATAGCAACCGCTTGCTCAGTCAAGCTAGCACTCAGTCAGCCGTCGGGGTGCCAGTTAGCGGTATCCTAACATTTTATTCCAGTCATAGTCACGTGGGTGTTTGCGGGTAATCCAGTATATTTCCGTATATAAAATACTTTTATTGGAAATAATCATCCGATAAATACTGGCGTGACAATGAGTCTTGAAGTGATTTAACAGAACATTTCATCCTCCATTGCAGTCGTTCAATTTCAATTCCGTTTCCAGCGTTATCGCCCGATCGAGGGGAGGCCACACTGGCTTAGTGAGAAAGATAATGACTCGCTAGCCTGGGGATCGCGGGCGAGAACCTTCATCGGTATTTTGAGGCGTCATTTCCCCTTGTCAATGTTGCTGGAGTGAAGGCCTGACGAGGATAGCTTTCTAGTCGTTCGGATGGGACAAACAATCGAAGTCTTGTGTACACATTGGCGTGTGCATAAAATACTCCTCGTCAGTTGGAATTCGATATAAAAGTAGGTCGTATCGCCGCTGTGCGGGCACAATTGCGCTCATAGTACAATGCATGGTGTATGCCTGTCTTTATTAACTCAGTCGCAACAGATCAGCAAGACGTTAACTCTCATGTTATTTCTGATCTGTGGATCGGACGTGATCGTTGTCACCCGATCTATTTGGTTATCGGACTTGCTGGTTATGGAATCGGTTAATTTCAACACAATAATCATCCTACCTGAACGTTTACTTCGGGAGTATAATTAACAATAAAGCTTTGTTTCTGAATAGGTGACGTCACTCAGCTGGAGGTACAATGCTAAATGATGAAAACATGAAAGCTAGTGGAAGGTTCTGCAACACCTGTTCCGTTTACATGCGTATTTCTGTGCGCATATAAATAAAACCACCAACAAGACGTATGTAAACAGGAAAGTTTCGCCAGTTGCCAGTGATTTCATGTTTAAACAGTATTATATGTTGTTATTTAATACATAGTAACGGCAATATACGTGACATTACTACATCTAGAATACGATTCTTATATCATTACTACGGTGTTCATTACCCGCTTGCACGTGGCAAGGAGTAGGGTTGTCTGTCCATCTTCGCTGTGTCCCGTAGCCTTTCCTCTCACACAATATAATAGACATGTTAAAGGCGTATTATGCAAGATTTAGATAATCATCTGACATTACTTGCAATAATAGAACATGCAAATGGAATATGTTGAAAATTTTAGTCCAATTACTTCATGCTAAACCGAGTTATTGACCTTAAGCTTGGCGCAGACGGTCAATTTTTCGTCGCTTGTTGCTGCAATAGGCCACTACTGGCAACTCCGAGCAATTGGCAACTCGAGGTCTCCCGTGTGCGCTGACTGGCAACGAGAAGCAATTTTTCCCCGGATGTATCCGAAATGCCGATATCAGGTGGTCATTCAAAATGGCGCCGTACATACAACATACGACAGTAGAGCGCTCGCTGATTGGACAGTTAACCAGTTGCTTGTTGCCTGTTGTCGCCTACCGCCGCAGACAAGCAATCTTGAAGCAACAGATGAACAATTTCTCGGCGACGAGCGATTTTCTGTTGTCGAATATCAAACATGTTTGATATTTGACTACGAGAAGCCACTCGGAGCAACAGCAGGCAACAATTGTTGCCCGTTGGCGCAGACGAGTGATTTTTTCTTTCAACGACCAGTGATTTCACTGTTGCCTAAAAGTTGCTCGAAAAAGTTGCCCGTCTGCGCCTGGCTTTAGAAGAAAAATATAGTTTCGGTTGTCTTGCTACCATTAAGATAATAAAAATAGTCTCAGTTATCCATCACTAACTGTCAATCATATTTAAATCTTCATAATAACACAAATTTATGGATTTACTACTTCTTGGTTTAATACTCTTACAGGTATCTTTATTGCTTGATAAAAAGCATTGGAACGTTGCGCGTTATAAACCAAGAGGTAGTAAATACATAAATGTCATTCTAAGAACATATTTAAATCTGTTGAATATTTGGAGTATACGATGACATTGAGGGTTGGTTTTAGTCTGGATAATTTAATAATTTAGATAGCATTTAAAGCTCCAATAGCATTTTTTTAAGTTATATTTTTAAAATGTATTAAAATAAAGCCCCAAAATAGATTGAACCTATAAACAGTCCTACCTTGTTAAAGAATAATCCTATTAATCCTATAATTCACTATTGTCAGTTGAGAAATTGGCAAAAATATCATCTTCAACTTCAAATTCAAACGTTTGAAGATGGCCGTCCATGGAGAGGAATGGGAAAACAAGGGAGGTAATTGAGTAACTATTTCCTCAATCAGCATGTGTCACCCTTTCTAATGCCCCCAAAATTTTGCCCATGATCGTATAATAGTGAGTTGACAACCTTTTGAGCAAAAGACATAGAAATAATTATGTTTTGACTTTCTTAGAAAATATGAAATTGGAACTTTAAGGTATATATAACATGCAAGAAACAGTTTCATCTCTTGAAGAATGCCCCTTTAAGACATAAAGTCTATCTCACATCTGCAAGACGTGGGCGTGTCCGATTTGTCCTCTAAATTGACAGACAATTGAAGGTGGTGTGAAAGAAATCGTGATGTAATTAAAATCTGGCATTATATTTGAGCTGGCATGGGTGTTATGCAGTCGGTGCTTTCCAAAAATTTCAATTTTCACTCAATCGAGTAACCCCCTCACCCAACCTGTTTCACAGAGAATTACTAACGAATTATCCCTGTAACGGATGGCTGTCCAAAACACGTGCGTTGACTGCACGGCTCGTAGTCATTGGCTCAACGGCTCGTGCAATGTTTACTTAACACCTAACTGCTTCGGGCAAAATGATACATTTTACTCATTTTAATGCCCATTTACACTAAATAAGAAATTTTTTGAACTACAAATACTTCAAACGTCTTTATTTATTTTTCTTTTACCTCAAAAAAATGTTTGAGAATTTAATTTGTCGGAGTAAAAAAGTTAATATGCCGTACTCATTAAGCCTCGTCGATGTCATGCTTATCAGTGATTGTAGCGGCCAAGCGAATATTCACTGCGGGATCAGTTTGCCCCTCACCCTCCCACGAATAATTTAGTCATCTTGGGCAAAGGGAGATAACCCCACAGTGTCCTTTGATTTTCTCCTTTGCGAAGACACTGATGAAACGAGGACACCCGTGCTACATTGCCGCTTCAATGAAATGAAATATGGTTCAACGTCCTACAGGTTTTGCTCCGACTGGACTCTATAGCCGCAATAGTTATCCGATTAAGCCGTAACCTGTATATCCTCGTTACCAGTGTCGGGAATAGTATCCTAGGAATAAAAAAAACACTACTCTTGAATTTAATGCACACTACACGTAAACAAAGTATGTACGACAAACGTGTTACCAACAGACAGACGGACCCATTTTAATAGTCCCCTGCAAGAACCAACGAATACAAGAAATGTGCAAAAACGAGCACAATAATATTTTATTTATATTTTGTAATTATTAGACTAAGTACATAACAATTGATTAAAATGACACCAGGCGAACTATACATTTCAATTCTAGAAATAAATATACTATACGCTAAACCTGAAATAGAAGCCAATTTGCCATTTTCTATTTCCCAATCTGACTACAAATGATAATTCGTTTTATTTGGGTATATTGAATTCCAATTGGCGGCCATCTTGAATTTATGCTAATTATGAAAAACTCTACAGGGTTTCAACGGACAATTCTGAGTTGCGGGTCCTTATGACATCCCTTAACTAGATTCCAGTGAAAGAAATTCTTTTGCAATTTGTTCTCGGTACTAGACAAACAGAAATCATCCGTCTAAACTGCACCACACATATCATATTCCTGAAGCAATGGCGCGAGAAATCCCTCTCTTACCTGAAGCAATGGCGCGAGAAATCCCTCTCTTACCATTGCTGGATAGAAGTCATATTCTTGAAATTGGGCGGCGCGTGTCTCTTTTTAACGTCCAATCAAATTCCTCCTCTCTTCTCGCATTCGGCATAATTTTCAAAATGGCCGACGAAGAAAACATGTTGGCACTGGATAATCGAGCATAATAAATTTCGCGGGTTATGACGTAAACAAGTCGCGATTGTCACTAGATGCATTGCGGTAACATATTTTGAGGTCTGGTTAACCCCGATATTGTTTGTTACAATGTAAGTCATTGGTTGGTAATGGCACTACTGACCAATAATAATTTAGCACAACAATGTTCACTCAAGATAGCAGTGTGAAGTGGATTAGTTCTAATCAAACGAAACACTGCGCAGGAGTATGCACACATATAGACAAGACACAATACGCAGAAATTACAAACAAATTAACAATTCAAATAAAGTGAACGGATCCACGGCTAGTCGTAAACGTACCACGCCTGAAGTGATACAAACTTCACTTAAATTTTAAAAGAAATCAAAAACTATTGCAGAGGCGGATACAGAGGGGGGTTTGCCCACCCCCTGCTCAGCTACATGAAAAATAATGCCTTGCATCAATGAAATTACATCACAAAGTGATCCTACATCAGTGTAAAATGATTTCTCTGCTTAAAATGCTCAATTTGTATGTATGCCTATGTAATTTAGAGACGATGATGGCAGATTTCCGTAACAGAAACCTGGCAAATCCCCTCCTGCAAAAATTCATGGATCCGGCCCTGCGATACGAGCGTATTCTGAAACTCGTGGGATTCCCCCGGGTTATCCCGTGCGGTTCAATTTATAGACGTAAATGACGTCAGATATTCGATTAATCAATCAGTGTTGATGTTTCTAATGGGCCACCCACTGTTCCGTGCAGCTCGCGCTAATCGCACACATCAACCACAACGCGGGTTATATAAAAACTCTTCCAGATACTAGTATATTAAAGACAAGTAAAACGAAATTTTGAACAAAAACAGGCGCACCCCCTCACCTCAGCCCCGGTGACAGTTGATTTTCATTTTCGTTTGCTTTGTTACTGTTTTAGTTCACATATCTACAATCATGTTTCCGCACAAACAATCCAAGAATGCAACGTATTAAACTTTGCTTCAATGTATGCCCCCCCCCCCCCCTCAACAAAATCCTGGACCCGCGCCTGCATTGTGTAATGTCAGCATGAATCATAATCTGCTATGTTGCAAGAAATATGAATGTAAGGATATTGTAATAAATGAACACGTGACTGTTTCACCCACGCCAAAACATCGTCCACAGATTTATTTACAAACCCTCGACCAGCTGTGTGAATATAATATCCTAAATCTTATATATACTCGTATTTTTACTTTAATGTTCCCTAACCCTTCCAAAACATATAGAAGTGCGTTTATCTGGACCCTAATTAAAATATGCCACGAGCAGCAGTATGGAAATGAAATGGTTTAAGGACCTACTGTTCTGCTTCGAAATGGGTTAATGACGAAGGCATACACCATACAGTGTGCCACGAGTGTCATTTTTACCGGGCAGCGGCATTATAGCTTACTCTTATATCGAATTTCTACTGCTAAGGGATATTTAACGTGCACGCCAATGTATACACAGGACCTCTCCATTTTCCGTCTCATCCGGACGACTAGACAGTTCGTCCAGTCACCCCTTGTCACTGATGCAGGATTGAGGGCCTGACAAGGATAGCTGTCTAGTCCCATGTACACGTTGGCGTGCATGTAAAAGATACCTTGACAATTGGAATTCGATGTTCGGGAAAATGTCCCTCATAGCACACTGTATGACGTATGCCCGTCTTCATTAGCCCAGTTCGGAGCAGAAGAGTAGGACGTTAAACCCAATTTCACTATATTTCATTTCCATAATGAATATCTATTGATAAGTGAATCATGTGTCGATTCTGTGTGAGTCGCCAAGGAGCAATTCTGTGTGTCTATATCAGAAGATAACACTTCTCATTTCAGGAGCCAGTTACACATAATTTAATTTCATATTTTCAAGTTATATTTTTAAAATGTATCAAAATAATGCCTAAAAATAGGCGGTATCTATAAACAGTCCTATCTTGTTAAATAATAATCCTATTAATTCTATAATTCACTGATTGCCAGTTGAGAAATTGGCAAAAATATCACTTTCAACTTCAAATTCAAACCTTTGAAGATAGCTTTTCCATGGGGGTGGGGGTGTAGAAAAACAAGGGAGGCCATTGTGTTATTATTTCCGGTGCGAAAGCTTTTTACGTGTGGTAAATAATGCCTATGATCGTATAATAGTTGACAACCCACTGCGCAAGGAACAAAGAAATAATAATGTTTTGACTTTCTTAGAAAGTATGAAATTCTAGCATTTTGGCCCTTCGTACGAATGCCCTCGTCGTTAACGAACGGTTACAATTTTAAAAGAATCGATGCCATTTTGACTGAACGACGTTAAGCATTTAAAATACTCGGAACCCAACCGTGACATGTATACCATCTCGCAGTATGTCGTTTAAGCCCTGCTCTATAGTCACGTGTCTATGATGTCACCCTTAGTAGAAGTGGAAGTGATACTCAATAAAGGAACGAACCAACCGCAGTCATACTCAAAATGAGAAAATGCCTACATCACTACCATTTAAACCATGGTGTAGTCACTCTCAAATCCAACATGTTGCTCAACTTTAGATTACATTATTCTTCATTCTCAAAACATTATGCATGCCCACACCAGTGGAATCAAAACAATGGTATCCACTCTCAAAAACCAAACCATTGCTTCATGGGCGTTTTAAGGCTTATCATAGCGGAAGCTATGCTATTTTTTGGGACCTCTTTAGCTGGCGGGAGGGGGTGGGTCGTGATTGATGACTGTCATGCCAATGCAATGGCTGCATTCTCATTCAGTGGTGGATTCGACAGTAACAGTGTAGTGAAAGCGAGGGCCCTTTTTGTCTGACTTTCTAAATAGGGTACATTTCCATTTTTCTCGTCGGTTTTAGCATTTTTCTCCCGTTTTATTTTTTTAACTTCTTTGATTTTTGTCGCGAAGAGGCTGGTGCCTCATCTATGAAACACCTTTGCATTGCTTTTAGCCTTGTGTAAATAGAATGGTTTCTAACATACAGCTGTTCTACACCAAATGTTCTAATGAAGCCCAACCAACACAATTGAATCAAGAGAGCTAAATGTGTGAGAAACGGAGTTTCGTGGCCAAAACCAAAAAACAAGACATTGATTTATTTATTAACCTAACAAGATGAGATTTTATAAAGCGTCTTCGCCATGTTGACACATGCTCTAATGGACCGGTCAATAGGAATCTTGAACTACCCCCCCCCCCCCTCAAGCGTTCACCCCGGATTGTCATTTAGCTCAATATTTTAGGGTCAAGATTCACCCCGCAATGTACTTGAAGCCAAGACACATTCACTGAAGATTCACTTTCTAACGCAGGTCCAAAAATAAAAATTATTTCAAGATTCACGCAATAATCATCTTGAACTACCTACCCCAAGCATTCACCCTTGATGGTATTTTTTACCTTTGAAAATTTATCGTCCTTTTTAACCAGCATTTTAAAAATATTTTTTACGAACCGATCTTTTCCGCCATTCGGGCAAAGAAATTTTTTAGTTCAATTATTTATCTGTAGATTTAAATAAATTGTGTTGATATCTATAAAAGATCATATGAATATGGCACTTTTAAAAACACATAAAAAAAGCCACGCCCCCCCCCCCCAAAAAAAAACGGGCGAACATGACGTCACGGAGAGTCGTAAATTTGTGTTCAACTCGAAATACATGTATTATCAATTTAGGACATCTAGGATTTAGGATATCTAATTCTGCTTTTAACGATGTAAAATTTACATGTGTTTATTTTAAACAGAAAAATCATTAAATGAGGAAAGCGTGCAAGGGTATGCAGGTTTAGGCTGTTTTAGACACATTTAAAGTCACGTGACTGTACACCTTACTGTAAAAGTACTTATTTTAATAATATATGTTTATTTTAACTTTTATTTGCAAGTTTCATAAAAACGACAAAACGGTACATCAACGGCTTGAACTAACTTACATTGACTGATTGAGCATGGTCCGTAAGACGTAAGTTGAGACCAGATTATCTTGTCATTCATTATACTAGACATACGTGCAAGCTCAGACCTGGCCAATGGAGTCTATATCAACCGGACACACAATCAAACGAATCAGCA
This sequence comes from Patella caerulea, assembly GCA_036850965.1. Taxonomy (NCBI): domain Eukaryota; kingdom Metazoa; phylum Mollusca; class Gastropoda; family Patellidae; genus Patella; species Patella caerulea. The sequence continues at coordinate 50,175,597 of JAZGQO010000011.1, forward strand.
AATTTATGTACAAATAAATTAGCTTACCGCCAAATCATACACCATTTTGTAGTTACGATTATCCAGATTACCACGAAAACATCATAAAGAAAATCGCGTCTACAATTATACAGGTGGAATTTCCGTATTACAGCCAACGAAAACAGACGGAGGTTAATCGTCCGTTTTCAGAAAAAAACACATTTTCAAAAATACAATATTTACTGAAAAATGTGTTGGTTGAAGATTCGACGTCTATTTGTGTTCAGCAATATTTTATTTTGTTCAAGATTCACCTTTGGCAAATTTTGTTCTCGCCAAAGATTCACACCTCTTTCACATTTAGCTGTCTATTTTGACGTCAAGATTCGACGCCGACATGGCGTCGAATAGCCGTCGATGCTTGAGGGGGGGGGGGGGTAGTTCAAGATTCCTATTGACCGGTGCATAAACGCTTTTAGTAATCGCTCTACTGGTAAAATTGTCGAAACAGGAAAGTCTTTTGTGCGGATTTAAATTGATTAAAAGTCTAGTTATATCTTGGAACAACTAGTAGCTGTTTATCTTGACAGCGAAGTGATGTAGCAGGGTTGTAGTCATATAAAGCCGGGCCCATATCGCTACAGGACTCAGCGTCTCACAGATTATGCGTCGCGAGTTACGCCACTTCCCTCTAGCGAGTGATTCCAAAAGTTAACCGGAAACATAAAAGTGACATTATATTGTGTCAAGATGCCGCTGAAGTTGACTTCTTGTAAAAAGAAATGTGCTGTCATCTTGGATTTTTCGGGGGAAAGAAGGAGCACATCACCTGCACAGTCACATGACTAAATGCTACTCTCTGATTGGCTAAACAACAGTAAGACAATTGATCATGTCGTGTGAGTGTCCACACAAACACGATGAGTTACGACTGCATCCAACTGTATCCGACTACGACTGAACATGCTCAGTCGGGCCACGAAACGGCGGAAATCGATTGAATCGTGGTCGTGGGACTGTCCACACTGCCCTGATTATCTGAGAAAAGACGTTGCGTTGGGTAGAGTCTGGGCAAGTCGTGGCGGTGTGGGCCGGACTTAAGAGTTCGGATAAGTATTGAGGAGGTGCGTTATTGCGACATTTATACACTAATGTTAGTGTTTTGTATCTGATTCTCGCATTAGCAGGTAACCAGTGTAACGAAGCTAGCACATTCTGGATGTGATCAAACTTATTCGGGCTGTGTTACAGTATTAAGAACTTACTGGATCTTGGCTAGACGTGTTTGTGCGATTCCAGAGATAAACTAGCAGTGTGATAATCATATGACCGTATTGATAGCTGTAACACCCAAATCTTATCGTCGATTGAAACCTACGCCTTCTTCTCTCGTGTCCCGGTATACATAGGTATCTGATCGGATATCTGAACCAGACAATGGCGACTCTGCATCTATGACTGGTCTCTATTTTTTTTTTATCACAAACAGATTAAATATGGCCGTATAAAATCAACATATCTTATTATCGAGTCAATAAATATTTAATGGTTTTGAATAAGAGAAATGTGAGGCCTTCATTTTTATCTAGAAGGATCCAAAACAGTATTAATATGCTTTGATGTGTTCCGCAAGTTGAGGATCATGTGGTTAAGTGGGTAAGACGCTGGCTCGGTGGAGGAGTGGGTAAGACGCTGGCTTGTTAGCCTGGAGCTCGGGTATTGGCCGAGGAAGTTCATCCAGAATTTCCGGCGTCATTCCCCCTTGTTAGTAATGCTGGACGAAGGGCCTGAGAAGGACAGCTGTCTAGTCTTTTTGATGGAAAAACGAGGTCCCGTGTACACATTGGCGTGCACGAAAAATATACCTTGACAATTGCAAATCGATGTCCGGGCAAAATTGCTCTCTTAGCACACTGTATGACGTATGTCCGTCTTCGTTGTTATTATTGCCGTCACATTACTTTGCGTCAGCATTACCATGGCGATGCCATATATGGCACAAGCGTGGTTTAATTCGTGTGTCGTATCAGATCGTGATCAAAAGTGCCATAGCAACATATTTATTCCGATAGTATTTAAATAAATAATTAATAACATTAAACATGCTATCGTACGTGGCGATTCCAAATTGGTTAGCATGTCGCAATCATGTACTATCACTTTTCATTGGAGGAGCCACTCCACATACAAATTATTTAATTATTGATCATATATATTGATTCATTCTCTGGCTTAAAGATATATTACCTAATAACTAGTATGTAATGGTAATCTAAAATGAGGTAAGACGCTAGCTTGGTAGTCGTGAGGTCCCGGTGTTGACCAAGAGAGTCCATCGTGATTTTTCGGTGTGGTTTCCCACAGCTGTGCAGGACAGGGGGCTTTACGCAATGGCGTGCACGTAAAAGATTTCCGTGCAGGTGGAACACGATTTAGCAGTAGAACTTAGCACCGCTAACCGGGCACAATTTTCCACTAAGCACACTGGTGTATGTCCTCCTTCATAAGACCTGTCGGAGCAGAACACCAATGGGGACACGGAACATCGGTTTAACGTCCCATCCAAACGACTATATGAATCCCTTGTCAGGCCGTCTGTCCTGGACACTGTACGGAGGAACTTTCTCGTACAGCGCAGGGATCGAACATAGGGCCACCAAGTTAAAACAGCCAACGTGCCTCACAGGACAAAATTGAAAGGGTGTAACTAACTGAAATCCTGTCTGATGTCGGGAGAAAAGTTTGTTCGTGGGGAAACCATCTTTAACGATTGAATATGAAATGTCTCGAGGTTCTTCAAAGATCTGAATAGATTGCAGTATTTCTAAGATATTCCCGATGTGGAAGTAAGCATTAAACCAGCATCAGCTATAGCTATAGCAACGAATGTTGGATATTTTATTCAACCATAAATTACATGTAATATAAACCGGTAAGTAATACTTTTATTATTTATATATTTTAATGAAAAAGACTGGGTTTTTTATCATAAAATATGTGAAACATTCACTGGTAAGTAATACTTATATTATGTGTCCGGAAGTTACATGTAACATTCACTGACAGTTAATACTTATATTATGTGTTCAGCAATTACCTGTGATATACACTAGTAGGTAATACGTTTGTTAGTTGTTCAGAACGGTAGGAATGTTGACATAACGAAAAAACAACAATAAAAATATGCTATGCTTGGTATTAAATTAAACCAGAATGTCATTAATTATTTTATAGTTATATCTATATTGATTTAAAGTTGATCGTATAATGTCGAAACAACTCTAGAGGTTAAATAGTAGCGCACCACACATAGTCGTAAAATACCCTGTCTTCTAAAACACACATAGTTCCGAAATACCATCTATTATAGCGCCACACATAGTCGTAAATACCATCTATTCTAGCGCCACACAGAGTACTGAAATACCCTCTCCTCTAGCACCACACATACCCCCTTTCCTATCACCATACATAGTCGTAAAATACCCCCTTTCATAGTCGTAAAATACCCTCTCTCCTTTCGCCACACATGGTTCCAAAATAGCCTTTCAAATCGTAAAACACCCTCTCCTCTACACCACACAACCTAGCAGCACACATAGTTTCAAAAATAGCATCTCTACTTACACCACACATATTCTACTGAGTGGATGTTACCTTCACTGTTAAAAATAATTTGTGTTTCATATTCGAGTGATAAAAGAGATGGCATGTTGGGAAAAGTACACCGTGACCAGTGTTTGGATTGTATTGTTTATTGTACAGAGCTGTGTTTGTACTGCGATCTGTAAGTATATATATCTATAGCAGTAGTGAGTGGTTGTTCTAATGTACAGTATCACATATTATAGTATAAAATATAAAAATAAAAACGTTTTACACCGCATAGATCGATGATATCTTAATTTCACATATCTTTGTAAATACTGAACAGCAATGAACTATTTGTGGACCAATATTACTATCAGATTTTATTACTCGTTCACAAGTAGTTGGGAGGGGATCTTTATCAAGATTTTAACAATGTTTCCTATGCATGTTAAAATCCTTCAAAAGGTTATGGAAATTCTTAAATCTATCTAACAAAAAGACCTTTATATTAGACAAAAAACAACAAAAAATTATATATATTTACGGCTACTTAGTTCAAGAAAATATGGACGGCCAGTCGGTAGAAAAATCTTTAATTGGTGGTGTCAGATTGGATAATTGAAGTAATAAATTTATCCGTAATCAATAACCTACATCGTTACTTATTAGGACGGTAACAGGCCGTTTAAAAACAATAACCCCTAATGTTCTGTATTATCAGGGGGGTTGGGATGGCCTAGTGGTCTACAGTGCCGCGCTTCGACCTCTAGCTGGCCGGTCACCTCTGGCTTGCGGCTGTGGTTTCGAGCCCTGGTGTGAGCGTATGTGGCATGGAGATAGGGGCGCCTTCTCAACCTCGTAGGTTTTCTCCGGGGACTCTGGTTTCCTCCCACTGCTAAAGATCCCTACGCGCAAGCGAATTATTGAAATAAAATTAAACCATATGTTAGTCCCGAAAAGACCTATTTTGTGTTGAGTGGACGTTAAACCCCATTTTTTCCCTCCTCTCTCTTTAGTATCATACCGATTTGGCTGTTGGAAATACATTAATTTCAATGTTGGAAATGATCTGCAAAAAACTAGGACCCAAGGCCGAATTGTAGCATCGCGGGTATGAGATAAAGATGGGATCGGCAATCTGAAATATTAATAATATGGCCGGTCGCACGTATTTTGTTTATGTTTGACTTCCATTTGTCTTACTTTCCGGGCAGAATTAAAATAATATTTAACTCTTTAGAAAGACACGTAAACACACTGGCTCAGTGAGTAAGACGCTTTCCCGCTACCCTGGGGGTCACGTGTTCGATCCTGGCGGAGAAAGTTCATGGGGATTTTCGTTTCGTTTCCCCTTGTCAGTGATGCAGGACGGAGGATCTGGCAAGGGTCTCGAGTATACATTTCAGTGCCCGTAAAGGACAGATGTAATTCAATATATGACTAGACCGTGGTGCCGCTGTCCGAGCAAGATGTCCCGTATAGCGCATTGTATGGCGTATGCCCGTCTTTGTAGGACAGTCAAAACAGAACGTTAAATCCCACTTCATTTTATTGTATTTCTAACAAAAAGACACATCTTTACATCTTTATTTCTGTAGCCAGATTAAATATAGGTGGATATGCATTTTGTGATAACATCATGGAATTCTATGCTGATGGTGTCCAGTATAAACATGGTAACGATTATAGCTGGAAGAAGCCATCACCCATCAACATCCCCAACAATACGCATGTTGTGGCCATCAGGTGTGACAATCCGTCCCAGACGAACGGCATCAAGGTTGGCTTGAGTAACGGAATTAAAACTGATGCAACTTGGAAATGTTCCGATGAAGAGGTGGAAGGTTGGCAAAACGTCACGTAAGTTAAAATGTCTGGTTTATTACTTTATAATAGTTATAAGCTATAAGACATTCTTATGGAAAACATCTACTAATTTATTTAGGCGACATTTAGGGGATGCTCGATTCACAGTTCCGGAATTAAATTCTAAAACTGGTGTCGATCGAGTGAAAAGGAGAATTTCGGAGTACAACGCGTGTGTCGACTGTATAAAAAATATATCAACCAATCATGACAGCTGAAACATATTTTTTACCTAGGAATACGTCACGATTCTACTCACTCCACCTCAGCTGTCGTGACTTGCAGAACTATGACAGGAATGATTTCCGCGTCACTCGATTGTAATTCTGTCGATTCGGGACGTTCTGGACTGTGAATCGAGCATCCCCTTAGAAGATAACGAACACGTCGTGAGCCACTCGGCAAACCTCGGAAGATTTCGGAATCTAAACTCGGCTGTACGATGAATTCCGCCATATTGGAACTACTTTAAAGGTCCCGGATGAAACATGGCTGCGCCCATTCCAAACACAAGTTGGCGACCTATTTGGCTAGCGACCTATTCGACCGATCCAGCTGTAAGATAATGACGAAATTACACTTCTATTCTGAGCTGAAGGAATGGATAAAAAATAATATATTCTACTTTCATTTGATAGACATAACGTTGGATTTTATTGGTTGATAAATAGAGACTGTTGTCTTTACTCTAAATAGGTTTCCAACGAACAGGTTGCAGCTCGATCGGTCGAATAGGTCGCTAGCCGAATAGGTTCCCAATTTGTGTAATAGCGTCAAGTTTTCCTGTTAAAGTAAACCGGTAGCCGCATCGCAAATGTATGGGCGTAGGTACATATCACTTACTGTCATACATCCGAGACTAGAAGTAGTCTACGTAGTTTACGGAATCTGTCGAGATTAACCGAGTGGTCGCAAAACTATATACCGGAAAACACCAGCAGATAACTACCGGAATTCACCGGAAATCGACAGGAAAACACCATATTATACTAAATACGAGAAAACATCGGAAAACACTAAATACAGGAAAACACACTAAATGCCACCCTAAATAGGTAACAGCTGGAGCATGGTCGTCTGTGTGCCGGGGGCGGAGGGGGGGGGGTAGGTTTTTACGGTGTTTTCCAGAGGACCAGGTCCTTTGTGTGCGGGGGGGGGGGGGTGGTTAGGGTTAGGTTTGCGGTATATAGTATAGCCCGTTTGAAGAGGACAAGGGAAAAACGGGTGATGTCCACATTTATACTTTTGTTCGATTACTTCCCCCTGATTGTACCCCTTGGTCCCTTCTTTCTTCTCAATAAATATTGTATGGACCAACTGGACATGTCACTCTCTACAGAGGGTATTTTGAAAAACATAAAAGGGAAAAACTGGTGATGTCCAAACCATGGTCAGTCAAATCAAATGCCCAAAATACATCATAGGAGTGCTATGGGAGTGTGCATCATCTTAAATGCTCTCACTAAATGCGCCATTCTTCATAGAAACTTGCAATATTTAAAAAAAAAAATCTTCCAAACAGAAGAAATGTGTGTTTAAACTGGTGTGTTTTTAGACCGACAGCCCGCACCTTCGAACGCCAACGAAGGAGATACCAAAGTTCACAGCGTTATTTAGGGTTCTTTCCCTATACAATAAAAATAGACGCCTGTCAGCGTATATCAGGGGCCTAACCTTAGTAGCCCCCCTAAACTGAGCCCTAAAAACATGCCTGCATCGAGGGCATTTTGGGCGTGTCTGTTTGGGGTAACCCACCTCACAAACTGTCTGGCAGTGGTCATTCATGATTCCTTTCGTGGTACATCTGAATTTCTTTTTGGTGTGGTTGTTGAGTTGTCACCTGTGAGGAGGCTAACATTGATAACAGCTGTGATGTATTCATTCTGAGATGTTTTAGAAGGTGCTTGGGTTGAGTTTTAGTTGGCTGATATTGGTATAGTTGCATTTCACAAGGATGTATGGTTTGCATTAGCTTCAATCTGTTTTGAAGGGTGTTATATGCACCAGGAGTTATGTGCAGTTGAGCTGGTTACGCTGAACTTCATATGATTTGAAGCGTTTTTCATAGCCTTATAGCGACGAGAGAATCTCTACCGACACTTTGCCAGAAATAGGCATCTCAGTAACCTGTGAGTTTTTACAATTGTGTCATGTCGGAAATGTTATGTATTCAATAGTCAGTGAGCAGCTAAAATGACTAGTATACGACCTCATCGGCATGAGAATTGGATACGTGTGTCACGGGTTCATGACTAGAATAGTTAAAGTCCCCAAGTGATGATTTTGTTCTCGCGATAAAGAGTAACAGTGAACGCGTTGAATCAATTAATGTTGGGAACGATCCGATTTACAGTTTGTACGTTCTTCGTGGCAGGGATACTTCATTGATGAAAATGCCTGGGAGTGGCCATTTATGATTTGTTGGAATATGTTGATGCTTTTTAGATACATTCTATACGTTAGTCGGATAGTAAAGTAGAATAGCTTTTAGGGTGGACCAATTAGACTTCTGTTTCGGATATCCCAATATTGTCACAAGCTGGCTTTTACCATTCTTATGCTGAGAATTTTGCAACAAGGTTCGTGCGATAAGTAAATATGCTTATTTGGGTTATAGCCTTTTGTGTGGGGACAAAAGAACTTATGTATGGGACGGCAACGGCAGTAGTTTGCCTTACATAATTGAAGTATTATGGTCGTTTCTCCACAACAATAACGAGAAAGTGTTTAGTTAGTATTGGGTAAATTGCCCAGCCCGGTGAGGATACCCCACCACTGAAAATGTCTGGAGGTGGTCTTTGTTAATACATATTAATTTACTGGACATTTTTCAACATGTTGCGTGTGGTTAGTAAATGGGCGATTATAGACGCCTGGCGAACAAATATCTAACAGTTAGCACCAGTAATCAGCCTAGGTTCCAGTTTTTCCGCCAATTTTTCATTTGAATTTGAATTTCTATATTTGCTTTTTTGATATGATATTTTGTCAACTAAACCCTCTTTCACAGTCTGCAGTTGCCAAGATCTACCTTTTCCAAATACACTTAAGATATTTTGTTTTTCGAATTTTTTTCTGCCGCGGACAATTGAGGTAGACTACATGCAGATCTAACGCGGAAGTTGATATCGCTTCAACATTCGATTGTCTAATAATAGCATTTGTGATGTATAAAAATATTATCAGCATTGTGGATTTTATCGAATGGGCACGAAAACTAGAAGGTCTGTAACGTTTTTTTGCGCACGTCCGATTTTGGTGGATTTTTTTCCCCTGATATTGTACTCATATAGACCTTTCATAAAAAACAAGAATCATTTATTCGGATTATTTTCCCCAGCTCACATAAATCTGAGCCTAATAATCCCATCAGACCAGCCTACTAATCTATAACATATTGTCGAGCCAAACAATGATGTTCGTGATGTAGTCTATTGGGTCATTATACAAGTTCTGAGAAATATATCGACAAATTGCTTTTAGGTTCCTACAAGAAAAAGAATACACGCTGACAAATCCCCCTTGCTTACCTGGGGTTGTTTGTGTTTCTATGAATGTCTGCTCCTACAACGTCAGTCACGAAGTCGTGAAACAACGTCATTCAATAATGGGGCTTTTAAAATCAACCTAAATGGCTTCGTAATGCTTAGCACTACGGGCGTCTGTCAGGGGGTAAGCACCATTAAAAATATCTGCCAACTACTGTAACTTATTCACTACACTAAGTTAATATAGAAATCAATTTGGGGTGGTATCTCAAACACTGAGACTGGCTCCAACTTAAATATTCCTCACTAGAGGGCGTCTGTCAGAGGGCAAGCACTGTTTAAAATGTCTGTCGTTCATAGTAGATGATTTACCCTTAAATGGTCCTTAATCTGACAAATTTTTAGTTGGTATCTGCAATATTGGATCTAGACCCATAGAGACCCCACTTTAGAGCATGTCTGTCAGGGGGGGACCCCCCCCCCCCCCCAATTGTCTGTCATTACTGTTTCCATAATTAAAACATCTCATTCATCATGGATAAATTGGTTTCACTCAGTACCTCTAATGTTAGACCCAGACATGTTTTATGGGTCAGTTTATTATTGACGGAAATACCCGCAACTTGCTGTAAAGATAAACATTCGTTGGAGTTCGGGGGTCTGGGCTGCCACACTAGCGTTTTGTCATACTAAAATCACCAGAAAGAAGAAATATACATAGTATAAGAAGACTTTTGACTAGATCACTTGACCGTTAAATGAACATTTTTAAATCAACCTCTAAATTACTCTTTTATTTGGATGTGGTGTCTCAAACATTGAGACTGGCTCCAACTTAAATATTCCTCACTAGAGGGCGTCTGTCAGTATTTTTTTCGTTTTCGTTTTGTCTTATCTTGTGACAGCCAATTCTATTTTTGAATTGTGAGATATTCTCTCATCGTCTTATAAAACAGCTTTTCATCTTCAACGGAATTGTCAGTGAAATGAAATTCGTCTGCGTGTCTGTTATCGGTCGTTAGTCCAGTCAGTTATATAGAAGGACAACTCGTGTTTGTCATGTTTGACGTCACTTCCCGTATATTTAAGAGTTTGTTACACATCTCCCGTAGGAATGGCGTCTGTGTTAAAATTATATTTAGAATGTATTTTACCAGTTCTATCACATATGTAATAATGACTGGCACCAATATTGTCCTTTAGACCAGCATTGTTTCATAATTTAACATGTTGCTTCTAGAATGTTTTTCTTTTTTTTTTAAATATTTATTTTTCTTATTTCAAACATATTGTTTGTAGATTTGACGATAGAAATATTGTCCTTTAGACCAGCATTGTTTCATAATTTAACATGTTGCTTCTAGAATGTTTTTCTTTTTTTTTTAAATATTTATTTTTCTTATTTCAAACATATTGTTTGTAGATTTGACGATAGTAGCTGGAGAAATGCTGCAGTTCTACCAGTAAGGATTTGGACAACTTCATATCGATATACCCAGGGCGCCGTCTACTGTAGAAAGTCCATCAATGGTCTATTATGTATGTATAGAAATACCCTGACCCTAAACCCCAGAAGGGGGGGGGGGGGGTGGCCTAGAGTGCCGCGCTTCGACCTCTAGCTTGCGGCTGTGGTTTCGAGTCCTGGTGTGAGCGTATGTGGCATGGAGATAGGGGCGCCTTCTCAACCTCGTGTGTTTCCTCCGGGCACTCCGGTTTCCTCCCACTGCTAAAGACCCCTACTCGCAAGCGAATTATTGAAATAAAATTAGACCATTTGTTAGTCCCGAAATGACCTAGTTTGTGTCGAGTGGACGTTAAGCGTCCATTTTGAATTTGCCCCCCCCCCAGTCACTTTTAGGGGGAATACCCATGCTAATAGTATTGCGTGAGTCGAATTCGTAGAAACTCCATCTCCAAACCGAAGTCCGAGAAAAATCTGTCACATATATTACCCCACTAAATAACCAGAAAATGCCTAATGGCGGCCATCTTGAATATTTAAATTTTTTCCAAGGGTGCGAGGGTGGCATCATCCAGATTCTTAATCTACACATACTGGCTAATAAATTAAAATGAAAAATTGGCGGAAAAATTTCCAGGTTTGTTGACCTGCAGCCGGACTAGTAGCACGGTTGTGATTACCAGCTTGCACGTGACACGGAGTAAGGTCCCATGCCTGACCTTGTGTGTTTTCTCTAGATGCATAAGACCCCTACACGGAAATGAATTCGTGAAATATAATCGCATCATATGTGAGTTTTTTGTGTCCATCACCGGAATACGAATTATAGTAAACGTTTTATCGATACAAATTATAAACAATCACATAGGTGACATTATTATCGATTATTACGAAGGGTCTGACAAGGACAGCTGTCTAGTCGTTCGGATGGGACGAGAAACATAGGTCCCGTGTGCACATTAGCGTGCACATAAAATATCCCTTGGCAGTTATTATTATTATAGTTATTATTATTATTATTTGTAGCCCATGAAAATATAACTGGATATATAAATTGTGACGATCTGGAAGTCTATGCTGATGGTGTTCAATATGAACAACGATTTGATTCTTCGTCATTCATCAACATCTCTGGTAGAACACAACTTCTAGCAATCAAATGTAAGACGTATTTATGCCAGAGCGGCCTCAGTGTTGCCTTGAGTAACGGGATTAAAACTGATACAAGCTGGAAATGTTCAAATGAAGAGGAAGACGGTTGGAATAATGTCACGTAAGTTAATTAAACGTCGACTGTATATTTAAACAAATCTGTGGTTTCCCCTTGTCTTTGACGCGGGACGGAGGGTCTTGCGAGATCAACTGTCTAGTCGTTTGAATATGCCGAAAAACCGAGGTCACGTGTACAGATTGACGTGCACGTAAGAGATCCCTTTGCAGTTGAAATTCGATATAAGAGTAGGCCGTAGCGTCGCTGCCCGAGCAAAATTCCCCTCGTAGAAACCTGTATGGCTTTTGCCCGTTTTCATTAGCCCACTTCGGAGTAGAACAGTAGAGCGTTAAACCCAATTTCTTTGCATTTTAAGAAATCTCTTCCCGGGATTTTTTGGCAAACAGTGTAAGAAACTGGGTAAAGCCTTCCGTTTCAGTATTGGCCGCAACATTTCATCGGAATTGTCAGGCGTGGTTGCCAGTGGTGTAGGCCGGGGGTCTCACAAGCATAGGTGTTTAGTCGTTGGGGTGGGACAAATAACAGTACACGTAAAAGATACCTTGGCAGTTGGAATTCTAGATCTTAGTGCCGCTGTTCCGGCAAAAATGTCTCTAAGAGCACACTGTATGGCTTATGCCCGTCCCCAATAGCCCAGTCGTAATGGAACCACAGGACGTTAAACCCCATTTCATTTCATTTTTATTTTGAATGACGTCATTACAGTTTTGACGACCGTATCTGGATGAACGCTGATGTGTTACAGTTCTCAAAAGATTGGATCTGGACAACCGAGAATATCAATCAATTAGGTGTCATCTACTGTAGGAAGACACTCATTGACTCAATATGTAAGTATACATTCCCCGACTGTACGTGACAAGCGGTGGGTCGCCTGTCTAACCTCGTGGGTTTCCATAGAGCAATTGAACCATATGTCGTAGTTTGTGTCGAATGTTTTTAACCTCACCCCACCCGGCCATTAATTTGGACGCAAGTACTCCTTTCTCCAGGCTGTTGAGAGAAAGAGAAATGGGGTTTAGCGTCCACTCGACACAAACTAGGTCATTTCGGGACTAACATATGGTTTAATTTTATTTCAATAATTCGCTTGCGCGTAGGGGTCTTTAGCAGTGGGAGGAAACCGGTGTGCCCTTAGGAAACCCACGAGGTTGAGAAGGCGCCCCTATCTCCGTGCCACATACGCTCACACCAGGGATCGAAACCACAGCCGCAAGCCAGAGGTGACCGGCCAACTAGAGGCACTCTACACCACTAGGCAATCCCAACCCCCTATTCAATATGAAAACAAAGGCCTGATTTTAACACAGACGTGAGATTTCTAGAACTTCAGACTTTCAGAAGAAGAAAACCCTACTATGCTCCATACTGATGGCAGAGTTTGTCAAGAAGGTCGAGAGATGAGCAAGGTTAAGACACGTGATTTTTGCTGCGAATTGTGTATTAAAGCTGAACTCCGGTTACAAAAATACCGAAATAATGTAATAAAAAAAAAGTTAACGCCCGCAAGCCGCCATACTTGTTTCCAACTTGTGAAATAAGTATGGCGGACATGGAGGCTTATGACCTTGAAAGGTTAGCCGATCTCACTTCCAGTTTGTTTCTCGTCAGCTAGCTATACACATCCGGCTTTATTCTTTTCACACGGTTCACTGATTGCTGTATTTTCCCCCAACAGTATACCAAATTATTGAAGATTGAACATGTCTGATCAGGTAAGACTGTAAATAATTATATGAACTGCGTCTACTACAATATCAATTTCTTACACTTTGGTAAAATGGAGAAAAAATCCCATAACATCTATAAATTTAGCACTGTCAAACACTCCCCAATGAGAGCCGTCCCAAACATGTAGTTATGTCCCTTGGTCGTTTTCATGAACACTATTCAACATGGACACACGAAGAAGGCAATACTAATAGTTTGTATAGGTGATTTGTTTTGGTTGAAAAACAGGTTGGGTAAGACATCTGGTTGCATCTTTTGTTTTGGAGTAAAGCTTAGGCTATATTGTAGTAGACGCAGTTCATATAATTATTTACAGGCCTACCTGATCAGACATTTTGCAATCTTCAATTTTGCAATCTTTGGTATACTGTTGGGGGGAAATACAGCAATCAGTGAACCGTGTGAAGAGAATAAAGCCGGATGTGTATAGCTAGCTGACGAGAAACAAACTGGAAGTGAGATCGGCTAACCTTTCCAGGTCATAAGCCTCCATGTCCGCCATACTTATTTCACAAATTGGAAACAAGTATGGCGGCTTGCGGGCGTTAACTTTTTTTTTTTATTACATTATTTCAGTATTTTTGTAACCGGAGTTCAGCTTTAAGTTTAAGAATTTGTGGGAGAGGTTAAACCTAGGATATGATGACGATGCGTTCGCGATATTTTCTAGTTTTATTTTAAAATAAAATACTTGCAATACATTAGATTTATACACAAAGTTATTTTCGATGTCTTTTGGTATTGATGGCACTGATGGTCAACCTCGGGGTCGCTTGTAGTATTCATATGTGGGTTTTACTTGCTTTAAAAGGAAATGGTCATTTTGTCGGGCAGTTGGGTCTACAAGCTAAATTGTAAATGTCTGTACAATCAGGAGCCGAGATATTTCGGCTATACACGATCTAGACCGCCGCGAGCTTCCGGGGCCTAGGCGGTCTCTAGTTCTTAGCCTTTGTTCAGTGTCCTAATGCCCTTCGTTGTCAGCAAAGTAGAGACAGTGCACCTGGGCGTTAAACCCATTTCAATTAATTGTTTTGTAAGACATGCCCACGCTTTCCGAGACTGAAAGTTGCATATTATAGATATAACTTTGGACGATTAATCTTTAAAGACATTAAATACATATTTATCCTTGTATAGCGTCTTACCAGTCTTCTGTAAAGACCACATTATTGGAATCAATAACTACGCCAATTACCGACTTTGATCTTCAACCTTCACCAACTGGAGTAGCTGTGGTAGGATCTGACGGAGTTTTGAGATCGGAGGTATGTCAGGACGTTGTTGTGGTGACATCTGAATCCGCAATGAGGGAGGAAGCTGTCACCAGCATCCACAAGGAATTAACCGTCGACAAAAGTAAAATATCTTCTGTTATAAGAAAGAAAGTCAGTCAGAAAGATGAGAGACCAAGTTCAGCTACTATTGGTTATTTTGGGTTGATCTTCGCTATCCTGCCACTGGTCCTTATAATCATGTCCGATATTCCCAAGGTGATATTGTATTTGAAAACACTGAGACCCAGTAAGCATTGAGTCTGGGGAGCCGTCAGAATTACTGGTCATTATCAGTAGGGACAACAGAAATGTATTAAAACGTACCAAGTGTTTTGTGAGTCTCCACATTCGTACCCCCGAACCACTAGTGTTAACCTCTTACATCCCACTTCTACCTCGTTGCCATCGTCAAACTTTGATAAAACTGTCCTGTTGGGTTATTTTGAATCCTTGAATAAAAGTATCCGTGTATAAGAAATGAAAAGTACGCTTTCCAGAAAGAGTTCTATTCATTTTTGATACACGGATACTTTTATACAAGCATTCAAAATAAGCAGGATGAAAAAACAAACTTATGGAAAGCCATACATCTTATTACAAATAAATTTCAACGGACGAACCATCCGCTGATACACACTTCATCAGGATTGACTCGGGATAAAAATGTCCCGCGTGCAGATTGGCGTGAACAGATTGTGTCTGTTGGCGGTACTAAGTAGGCCCTATATACCTTAGTTATCAATGGTGGCACGCGAGGGCTGTTGTATAGTCGTCTAGATGGGATGAAAATATCCCGATCCCTTGTACACATTGGCGTGCGCGTATACGAACCCTAGACAGTTTGAATTCGATATAAAAGTAGTCGTAGCGCTGAAGTCCGTTCCAAATTCCCACCACATTATCCTTATGGTGTGACGGTGTAAACCAGTCTTCGGTAACCCAGTCGATGCAGAACAATAGAACTTTAAACACCACTTCATTTCACCTCATTCATATACCTTGTACAGAATCTATATAATAAATAAAAAGATAGCCACACAAAACCTGGAAATAAACCCACACAGCAGCTATGTGTCTGCGGTAGCTTAAGTGTAAAGGAATCTTGAGTGTTGACCAAATATAAAATATTGGGGATGCTCGATTCACAGTTTCGGAATTAAATTACAAAACTGGTGTCAATCGCATGAAATGAAGAATTTCGGAGTATAACGCATGCGTCGACTGTATAAAAAATATATCAACCAATCATGACAGCTGAAATATATTTTTTACCTAGGAATACGTCACGATTCTAGTCACGCCACCTCAGCTGTCATCGGGACTGGCAGAACTGTGACATGACTGGATTCCGCGTCACTCGATTGTAATTCTGTCGATTCGGGACGTTCTGGACTGTGAATCGAGCATCCCCAATGTATCGGCAAAAGGGAGTTAACTGTGGAACGGAATATAGCAGAACGCTGCATATCGATAGGGCCGTACCCTCACGAACCCATGTTTCAAACTAAATCTGAAAAGAATCTGTTAAAACCTATAGCCTAATAAGGTTCATGGGGCTGTAAACCATCAGCTATATCCTGTCAATGGGAGACCAGATTCTTCGATCTGACTTTCTCTTCCATTCATCTCCAGCTGTCATGATTCTCGGGTACCACCTCGTTTTCTTCTTAGATCTTCGTGAAAAAGGCGTGACTGCGTTGTTCAAATGCTGTTAGTTCCGATTTTTAAACATACGTTATGCAAGAGCTAAATCGGTCTATTGCAGGTCTTTCTTTAGGCCTGAACATTAATGTTATATAAATTATTAATTAGACATTAATTAACATATCCAGACCATAATCAACTCTCTGTCACCAATAGCCTGCGTTAGTCATCTGCAGCCCAAAACCCATTGATGATTACATTTAAAAAATGGATACACGCGACTATGTTTTATCGTACTAATAATGATCGAAATTCAGTCGCTAAATTCTGGTTCCAAAAGGATCAATTTATCTGAATTTCAGCAAATTCACTTTACACATTCTAGTTTATAACTGTATTAGTGATAACTGCCATCTCTTTATCTTATCTCCAACATGCATCTTTAAAATTTGAAATTTTAGACTGAACATTGTTCATGTGATTGTAGATAGGAAAAACCTGGTAATTAAATGATTTTATTAAATATTTTCTGAGTGTTGTTGTCTTACAGTTTTATTTTCCGACGAGGCTTCCCCCTGTCAGTGGTGCAGGACGCAGGGCCCGACAAAAACAATAGTCTAGTCGTTCGGATGGAACGAAAAACTGAGGTCCCATGTACACATTGATGTGCACGTAAAATATCTCTTGACTGTTGGAATTCGATATAAGAGTAGGTCGTAGTGTCGCTGCCCGGGCAAAATTTCGCTCATAGCATGGCGTATAGTGTATTACCCGTCTTCAGTAGCCCAGTTCGAAGCAGAACAGTAAGACGTTAAACCCCATTTCACTTTATTTCTAACAGTTTTCCTTCACGCTTTGGAGTGAGAAATCTTCTACTCAAGGTAGTTAATGGCTTAATTATATAGTTACTAGTTTTAAATATTTTATAATGTTTATTAGTTTTGTTTTAAATCACCAGTCAAACAGCTCAGCGGAGTAGAAACAACTGATTTACTGATAATACACAACCCATATCTAATTGGTTCCATTTCAGTAAATATAGGTTTTGGTTTTATAGCCCTTGAAGTAATTTAATATAATCCACATAAATACTTCAAGGTATTGAATATATAATAATACAATTTATATGGAAAACAATCATTGAGTTTATTTCACACTACGTTTCAACAAGTCCACATACAATCTGAGACTAACGCTACGTTACAGACGGAAATATTGTAACAAAGAACAAAGATATTTTAAAACGACTTGTTCTCTTTCATATGCAAGATAAATATTATATAACAATTCATATATTGTTTGTGTCGGACTGGGTCTACAGTCCACCTGTCCGTGGGCCAGGCTCATTTCAAATAAAGGGGGCCTAAGCTTATAAAAAAAAAGAGAAAAGAGAATCTGTTATCTAATTATATCAGGAAATCAGAAATTTGCCTTCTTCTGCTATGGTCTGAAATGTTTGGAAAATGGGTTTGCGTTTGACAATTCAAAGTTTTCCTGGGCGGAGATCCCTCCCCCCCCCCGTCCCCAGACACTCCTCGGACGCTCGCGCGTCTTTGGTGCGCTTGTGACGCACCGAAGGCGCGTATTTATGTAGGCCTTGGTCAATGAATGACCTGGCAGGTGGACACTATCTATTGTTGAAATAACATAGCAGGTTTTATCACTTCATTTAATTAAGAAAAACTAAAATAATTAATTGCGGTTTAACATCCTAATTATCAGTGATGATCGTAATACATCGTATAACCATTGATTGCTCCCTCTACTCTTCCACCTGGCCTAATGTCCAGTGATGATCGTAGTACATCATCATATAACCGTTGCTTGCTTCCTCTACTGTTCAGGAGTTGGGATGGCCTAGTGGTCTAGAGTGCCGCGCTTCGACCTCTAGCTGGCCGGTCACCTCTGACTTGCGGCTGTGGTTTCGAGCCCTGGTGTGAGCGTAAGTGGCATGGAGATAGGGGCGCCTTCTCAGCCTCGTGGGTTTCCTCTGGGCACTCCGGTTTCCTCCCACTGCTAAAGACCCTACGCGCAAGCGAATTATTGAAATAAAATGAAACCATATGTTAGTCCCAAAATGACCCAGTTTGTATCGAGTGGACGTTAAACCCCATTTCTCTCTATCTCTCTCTTTCTCTGTCTCTCTCTCTCTTTCTCTGTCTCTCTCCTCCCCTCTACCGTTTCCTTCCACCTGGGTTATTAGGGAAATTTTGCCCCGACAGCTGCTTACCAATTGCCAAGGGATGCTTTACCTGCGCACTAATTTGTACGCGGGACTTGGGTTTTTCATGCCATCCGAACGACTACACATTGTCCCTTGCACCGCCCCCTGTAGTACACCATTCAAGCTCATTAAGCTTTGATGTATGCAGGATGTCTGGGGATTAGGGAACATCCGTGGCCATTGTAAAAAAAACCCGCGACGATTATTGGTGGCGCTGGTTTGTTTGTTTTAACCCATAGTTATTCCGTTAATGTCGTATGCAGGGGATATCAAATTCTAAATCCACCGTAGCTTTGGTTTATAAAAAAAAAACACCGGGTGAAACGGAGCCGTTTTAGAGATAAAGTTAAAAATTATCTTAACTAAAGATAAAATCCAAATTATAGTGTCAGTAGATACTTCAATCTTGGCTAAGCACTAAAATCAATCTAATATTATCCAATCATATAACTAACATTTGGATGTTATCTTGATAAAAGCGAGAATGTCATATTTTCCAATAAATTCAGAACATATTAATTTCTATTGCTTTTGCTTATCAACTCGCTACTACTATACCTACACATTCAAATCCTTCACATCGAAAATAATAACACAATTACCTCCCTTGTTTTTCCATTACCCCATGCAATATCTATCTTCAAACGTTTGAATTTGAATTTGAAAATGATGCTTTTGCCAATTTATCACCTGGCAATAGTGAATTATAGGATTAATAGGGTTATTCTTTAACAAGGTAGAACTGTTCATAGATACCACCTATTTGAAGGATTTATTTTAAAATATTTTAGAGTGCCGCGCTTCGACCTCTAGCTGGCCGGTCAACTCTGGCTTGCGGCTGTGGTTTCGATCCCTGGTGTGAGCGTATGTGGCATGGAGATAGGGGCGCCGTCTCAACCTCGCGGGTCTCCTCCGGTCACTTCGGTTTCCTCCCACTGCTAAAGACCCCCTACGCGTAAGCGAATTATTGAAATAAAATTAAACCATATGTTAGTCCCGAAATGATCTAGTTTGTGTCGAGTGGACGTTAAACCCCCCTCTCCCTCTCTCTCTCTTTAATATATTTTAAAAATATAACTTAAAAATATGAAATTGCAGCTTTAAGATTTCGCGAAGTAGGCCCCAGGTCAATACTAATTTATTAGCAGATTGCGTGAAATGGCATTTGTCCATCTTAGTGTACGTGCATCCTCCAATCATAATGTGTTTTATTGAATGTAAGGAAAACATGCATGCATATTTAATAGCTTTCAACTGTTTCACAATATCTCACTATAAAAATTACTATTCACTGTTTGTTTATACGCGACTTATCAATGGATGCGTTAGTTAAGAAAGAGAGAGAGAGGGGGGGGGGGGGGGGGTAACGTGCACTCGACACAGACCAGGCCTCGAGTAAACAAAACATTCTCAGACTTAAATTAAGTATTTACTCAACTTTCAATCACTGTTTATGTAAAATACATTTGATCCAGAAACACCAAACTTTGCACATATTTTTTCACTGATGTATTTGAAACATTAAAACAACAATAGTTTTATAAAGGTCTATATATAGGCAAACACTTTTGAGT
Source organism: Patella caerulea (assembly GCA_036850965.1). Taxonomy (NCBI): domain Eukaryota; kingdom Metazoa; phylum Mollusca; class Gastropoda; family Patellidae; genus Patella; species Patella caerulea. The sequence goes on from JAZGQO010000011.1 coordinate 50,195,646, forward strand.
AAATTCTTAACTTAAGCCTGCGAATGCTTTGTGAAGTTGGGGGTCAGGTCTTTTCGGGACTACCATATCGTTAAATTTTATTCCAATAATTCGCTTTGGCACGGAGAAACCCCACGAGGCTCGACAGGCGACATACAGCCATCGAATGAACACAAATAGACAATAATGGTTCCAATAATATTATGAATGTATGTGATTTACATTCAATTTGTGAAAATATTATAATTTCTAATCAATCATATTCGGTGAAATAAGTAAACAGTTCCAATTGAACCACAGTCGTTTACACCTGCTTAGATCATTCTACGCAGTTTTTAAATTATTATTTTATTTCTTCATTACAAAATGGCAACGGTAACCATAGGGTACACACGACTCGTGTACTGGTCATAAAGTGTTTATTGTGTTTTAGGATCCTTTAGTATCACGACAAGATAACAACATCAGTATTGGTTGAAATTGACCAATATTGAATTCTTAAACGCATATTTAATTTCGAATATAATATGGAAAATATTGAGTTAGAGACGTAACTCCTTTGAAATTGTATACTAGGCCTACCGTAGATGCCAATTATTTTTTTAACATATGATTGAACATATTGATTATCCCCGTGGACGTCAGTGATGCGTTATCAATTATATAAGACCAGAATATTTTATCATTGTAAAATCAGTCGAAGAGACTACGGCTCTCTTTTAAATGCTTAGGCCAGGCTAACACTTGCACGATTCCGTGGCACGCATTAGCTCGACTCGAGTCGGTACGACACGGTCCGATTTGCGCAAACTGGTTGTGCCAATGAGGGAAGTGCGTAAACAATACGCAAACTATGCACAAACTATGCGTGAACTCGTCGTGCCAGTTCGTGTCAATGTGGACACTGATGGGCACGACAAGATCGTGGCCAAAAGTCGTGCAAGTGTCAGCCTGGCTTTACACTTGCACGATTCCGTGGCACGCATTGGCACGACTCGAGTCGGCACGACACCGTCCGATTTGCGCAAACTCGTCGTGCCAATGCGGGAAGTGCGTAAACAATGCGCAAACTATGCACAAACTATGCGTGAACTCGTCGTGCCAGTTCGTGTCAATGTGGACACTGATGCGCACGACAAAATCGTGGCCAAAAGTCGTGCAAGTGTCAGCCTGGCTTTAGGCGCGGTTGCCGTTATCACGATTAGTAATTTGAATCGTTGAGTCATCGTGGAGATCAGGTGTTATTATATATTGTAGTCAGTCGTAGCAATCGTGTTGATCGTATCAAGACGTATCTGAACGTATCGACACTTACCAGATCGTAACGAATCGCACGACAGTGGGAAGCAGCAAGAGTTAATTGATAAATTTGGATACTTATGTTTTCAGTTATAAATTGGTTGGTAGATGCACAGGTGAGTGATGGTTATTTTAGTCGATTTTCTGAGAGAGAGAGAGAGAGAGAGAGAGAGAGGAGAAAATGGGATTTAACGTTCACTCGACACAAACTAGGTCGGGACTAACATATGTTTTAATTTTATCCCTTTAGCAGTAGAAGGAAACAGGAGAAATCCCACGCTGTTGGACAGTCGACGCTACTTCTTGTCACGTACAACCGGGGATTCGAAACCACGTCAGTTGACTCAATAACAGGCTTTATGATCCCGCGTGCATGTGCTAACCATTCGGCCATCCACTCAAACTTCCTACCCCAATCCCCTTCATGATATAAAGAGGTGACATATTTGTAGGACCCCAAATGACCCCTGATTTAATATTTCATTTAGTGTAAAAATATAATAAATCTTAATATAAATGTTTTGCTTTTTACTATCAGATTCAGGTGATGATGGCATGTTGTGTAAAATACAAGGTGACCTGTATCGGTGTCATATTGTTGGTTTTACAGGATCATGTTTGTACAGCGATCTGTAAGTTACAGAATTACTTTATAGATATAGTCCCTGTTTTATATTCGATGTCAACCTCTGATTGTCCATTTTCCTATTAGTATTTAACGCCTGCATCCACAGATGGTGATATCGCAGACAAACGATCTTATTATATTATGATTAGCGCACGCGCAGAGTTGTTCCTGTGCGAGTAAATCCACAAAATGGTGCACCTACCTCCAAGACACATATGTTTATATCAGGCTTCGACAGGTGACTGTCCATCTAGAGCTCGAAGCGTGACATTCACAAATTGTCCACTTTTCTTCCACTCATCCGGGTTCCTCCCACTGCCAAAGATCACTACATGCAAGTGAATTATTGAAATAAAAAGTGAACCACGTGCTTGTCCCGAAATGACCTAGTGGACGTTAAACCGCATCTTCCCCCTCGCCCTCTCACTCCCGCTCTCTCTCTCTCTCTCTGAGCAATATTGAGTAAGACGAGGTCCAATGTTTACTTCCGGGTCAGGGGTGCACGACAGAGAGTCTGACATGCCCCAACCTATAGTCGTTGGGATGGAATGACAAATCGAGTTTCCATGTAAAGGCACCTTGGTAGTTGGACGTCGGCAGAGTAGACCACCGTATACCCTTCTTCATCAGCATAGCAGGAGCAGAACAGTAGGACGTTAAACTCTGTTTCATTTTAAATTAGATGTCCAGATATTTTAGAACGGTGTTCCTCTCAAAAAGGGGGGGGGATGGCCTAGTGGTCTAGAGTGCCACGCTTTGACCTCTAGCTGGCCGGTCACCTCTGGCTTGCGGCTGTGGTTTCGAGCCCAGGTGTGCGCGTATGTGGCATGGCGATAGGGGCGCCTTCTCAACCTCGTGGGTTTTGTAGTACTACTGCTTCTTTTATAGGACTTCTTCTTGTTGTGTTCTTGTGATCGTAAAATAATACCACAGTGTTTAAAGTATAAGAACTTTATTGCCAGCTGAATGGTTTCCCAGGTCCCTTGTTCTCAACAGGTATAATGGCTGCTTGAATGTCTGGGTGAGTTCTGATGGGGACCGGTCTACACTCGAATTTAAACCCCCCATCCCTGCACGTCCAAGACTCAGCCTTGACGTCATCCCCCATTCCAAAAGCGTGCGGTCAAAACCCGCCCTTACATGGTTATGAAAATTTACTCCAGAAATTGTGCATAAGATATCTGTTATCATGTTGTTGAAATACAGAACCAGTATGCTCTGCCTCGATAGCCCTTTTTATATTAAAATACGTCAACCAAAATGTTAGTTGATCTCAGTACACCTGCATATATGTGAATATGTTTAGAAACATCAAACTATATCTTATCTCCTCATTCCTTGTCCATCATATGTCACCACGACTATATTACTACAGTTTCCTCCGGGCACTACGGTTTCCTCCCACTGCAAAAGAGCCCTACGCGTAAGCGAATTATTGAAATAAAATTAAACCATATGTTAGTCCCGAAATGACCTAGTTTGTGTTGAGTGGACGTTAAACCCCATTTCTCTCTCTCTCTCTCTCTCAAAAGGGTTTCTCTTATCGGAACAGGTGACTTCTCATAAAGTCTTCCTTTTATTTTTGCAGCCCATCCAAACATAACTGGAAATGCATCGTGTTACGGCAGCATGGAATTTTATGCTGATGGGGTTCGATATGAACATGATAATGATAATAGAAGGAATGTTCCGTCTCCCATCAACATACCTGGTACGACACAACTGGTAGCAATCAAATGCGAGTATCGCATTGATTGGCGTGGCATCAGCGCCGTCTTGAGTAACGGGATTAAAACTGATACCAGCTGGAAATGTTCAAATGAAAGCGAAGATGGTTGGGAATGTATTGGGTAAGTTGAACTAGGATGGTTATGGTAGAAAACAGATATAATCAGGGAGATAATATACGCGTGAATTAAATTTATCTTCAATAATAGCCGAAAGAGACACGTCATAATTGGGTTTATCGCCCACTCGACACAAACTAGGTCATTTTGAGACTAAAACATGGTTCAATTTTATTTCAATAATCCGAAGAAAACCCACGAGGTTGGAACAACCAACTGCACCTTACAACCTGTTCGTCAGTAGTATACCCCCGTCAGATCGGAGAGAGAGAGAGAGAAATGGGGTTTAACGTCCACTCGACACAAACTAGGTCATTTTGGTACTAACGTATGGCTTCATTTTATTTCAATAATTCGCTTGCGCGTAGGGGTCTTTAGCAGTGAGAGGAAATCGGAGTGCCCGGAGGAAACCCACGGGGTTGAGAAGGCGCCCCTATCTCCATGCCACATACGCTCACACCGGGGCTTGAAACCACACCCGCAAGCCAGAGGTGACCTGCCAGCTAGAGGTCAAAGCGTGTCACGCTAGACCACTAGGCCATCCCACTAGGTCATCCCACCTACCCACCCCAACCCCGTCACATCGGAGTGACGTCCTTACTGCGACGGAAAATGGTCTCAGAGCGCGTCAAGATCGCCATTAGCAGTAATAGTGTGGTGGAAACGCAAGATATCGTGATGTGATCTCAATGGTCTCCGAGTAACGGCGTTTGTTTTGAGCAAAACAAATGCCAATTAAGGTTCTGCGATCTGACCTAGAAAGCTGCGGGAAGGCGGGAAGTTTGTAATTTTTGGGGACATTTTCTCGTGTTGTGTTCACGTTTGCTGTCGATCCCGGTCTGACGGGGGCTTTAATAAGCATTATAAATGATAATATGACTACCACCAGAGGTCCTGGTAATATCCAACAACAATGTGACTAATATCAACAATATTCTTACAGATTTGATGACAGAGCTTGGAGAAATGCTAATCATAAACGGACATGGATTTGGACAAGCCAAGATGAAAATACCCGGAACATGTACTGTAGAAAGTCCATCAGTGTTGAGATATGTATGTATACAAAATTTGTATTCAGAGAGAGAGAGGGAGAGAGAGAGAGAGAGGTGGGGGTAACATCCACTCGACACAAACTAGGTCTCTTCGGGACTAACATATGGTTCAATTTTATTTCAATAATTCGCTTGCGCGTAAGGGATCTTTAGCACTGGGAGAAAACCCACGAGGCTGAACAAGCGTCTTACTTCTTGTCACGTACAACCGGGGATTCGAAACCACGCCAATATCAGGAATTTGAAACAGCGCCCACGTGCTAACCATTCGGTCATCCACCCCACCCCCACCCCCACTATTCATGTAGTCGTCGAGTTTTTATGGTTTACTGAATGGAACGGAGCTTCACATGCTCACCTCTGCACCGATTGTGCTAATAAAGGCGGCCAAGTGCCATACCTTGGTCTATGAGGGACATTATTGCGCTATCGTCTACTATTATATCAAATTTCAACTGTCAAGGCTTATTTTACAAGCAGGCCAATGAGTACACGTGACCTCGGGTTTCGTCCCATCTGAATGACGACACGCGTTGCCTCTTTCTCGGCCCACATGTCGTGCACTACTGTAGCAGTGTTGGATCGTAGAGTATTCTGATCACCCTTTACGAATCATCAATTAGCTATAATGCCATTATTTGTTTCACCGCGCAAGCCGTACAGGCATTTATAATGATGTTCTTCTTATCTTTCGCTACTTCTTTATTTTATTCATGTAGCCAATCTGTATATCACTATATATACAAACTGCGAAGCAATGAAATTCTACGCGGATGGTGTTCAATATATTAATACGTCGTGGGATGGTGGGTCATACATACCAAACGGTACCCAAGTTGTAGCAATCAAATGTAGCAGTTTGTTTTATTCCAACTCCTTCGATGTTGTCTGGCGTAATGGAGTTACATCTGATACAAGCTGGAAATGTTCAGATGGCGACTATGATGGTTGGAATAATATTGGGTAAGTTAAAAAGTCGTCTAGAGTTCTATATAATAGTACTAGTAACTACAGCGGGGAGGGGCACACCACACACAGACCAGTGCAGTACACAAGAAAAACCTACGTACAGAACACAATCTACTCACATTTATAGCCCCAAATATGCCTCCGATGACTAGGTCAGAGAAAAATAAATCTTGTATTTGTGTGTATTAAGGCTACTCTTCCGGACACCTGTTACCACTGTTTGTCGTGTATTTTCTACACGGTGAAGATCCCAGTCGCGGATTACGCTGCTTTGCCTATACCGATTTTTAGCACTTTGTCCAAGAGTTTGGATTGTTCGTACGTGGTTTTATTTTATTTCTAATTGCAATAATATTATTACAGGTTTGACGACAGTGGCTGGACGAATGCTAGATTGAGAGCAGAGTGTATTTTGGCGACTGAAAATGTAAACGAACAAGGCATCACCTATTGTAGAAAGTCATTAAGTACCCCGATATGTAAGTAGATATTAAGGAATGTATCCCAACACATTACAATATCGCATAACGAGTTCGAATCCCGATGGAAAATCTTCCCTGGATTTCACATGATTATAATCTAAGCAGTAGAATATCTTATGACATAAACAGCCGCCTGGTATCATCGGGCCCGTAGCTAGATCATAAAATTGGGGGGGGGGGATACTGAATTTTTTTTTTGTTGCGGGAGGGGGGGCTGAGGATGTGGCCGACCAAGAATACTCCTAAGAAATCATTATTTTTGGCGAAATATTTGTAGGGGAGGGGGGCTTATTCCATTTGGGGGGGGGGGGGGGGCTAAGCCCTCGCCCCCATAGCCCCCACCCCCCGGTATCATGTGTTAATTACTGACCTATTGACGAGTAAAGTTCGAGGTAAAAGTCGCGCCCACAAGGGTAAAGTACGGACATTATCCCTACAAATATAGGGTAAAATTAGGAACCAAATTCACAAAGCATTCTCAGACTTAAAATTGTTTGCATCATTTAACTTAAATATAGCCTTTTTAAACATACATTTTGGAGGAGCAAAAACTGACTTTTGTCGGTCTTCCTTTGAGCCTCAGATGTCATAGAAATTATAAATTAGATCTTTATTTAAACAACAAGCCCAAAATGAACACTGTAGACCCACGGATGGCTTGGATTGGGCTCGGATTAAAATAGGATTTCGTCGACTGATTTAATCACCATGGCGTCGTGGGTGGGGTTTCTCCGTGACGTTGACGTCATCATACTTCCGGAAATTATTCATAAAAGACAGTGATGACCGAGGCTATACACAAGCTTCACAAGATACCGTTTAAACATTACTTGATGATCGAGACTATGTAGGTGGAGTTAACGCCTGTCAATCAACAATCGGCCACAGTGGGAAAAGGGTGTCGATGAATTTAACTACCATTTCTAGTAAAAAATTATAGTGGTAACAACTTTGTTCAGGATAAAGTTATTTGACTGAAATTTTCAATATATTCTTGTTTCAACATCTATTTTTGAACTTTTATAGCAAGAATGACTAACTCCTTGTCAAAATCTCCCATAATGTATCTTTAAACCCTTGTTGTTTTAATGTATCAAATACATCAATAAAAAACTATGTACAAAGTTTTATGTTTCTGGATCAAAGATGTTTCTCATAATCAGTAATTGAAAGTCTGAGAATGCGAGATTGTCGAGACAAAAGGGTTGGGTGGATCGACATACACACAGACAGTCGAGACAGGGTGCATGTCAAAACCACATTCCTCCAACCAAATGTGGCGTCTCTCGCAGGAACACAAAATCACACAGCTTAGTTCGTTTCTGGAGTTTTACGGCCACTTCCACCAACCAAGGGTGATATCGTACACAGCAAAACGGATTCCCGTATCCCACCTCGTCAGAAGTTCCCCGAGGACTTTAGTACTGACTGTATGAACTTACAGCTAAAAATCGCTTCATGAAAACATCGCGCCCTAAATGTTGCTTCATGAAAACATCGCGCCCTAAATTGCTTCATGAAAACATCGCGCCCTAAATGTTGCTTCATGAAAACATCGCGCCCTAAATGGTGGGTAGGCGTATTGTGTAGGTATATTATCCAGATGTCTCAAAAGGCGATTCTTGAATTACGCAGTTAAGTCATAAGGGCACAAAGCTAATTTTCGTTTTTTGATGTCCACTGGCAATAATTAAGAAGCTCTTCATCGGGCACGTACGAAGGGACTAAAAAGGAAAATCCTAAACTTCTAAGAAAACTTTGCCGCCCCCACCCCCAAGACATTAATTCGCTTTTCGTTGAACAATCTAGAAAACGAAAACGTATTGTAAGAAACATTCAGTTTGATTTATTTTGACATAGGAACGATGCAAAAACGACAGGTTCATAAACGAAACCTTTAATGCAGATAATTCGGTACCCATAACTTGGTACAAGAATTTATCATTCGAATTTGCCCAAATCCGAAACTATCTGAAAAACGTAATGCCATCCATTTTCGGATTGACCCATAAAAATACCATTCCTATCCAGTTGTTATTCAAATATTCAAACAATTGAAGACAAGCAATGATTAGGAAAAATAACCAGTATCTGAAGAGAAACCATTTTTACCATGGCGACGAACGATATAAAGTTAACCAAGGCGATGGACGCTAACAAATACACCATGGCGACGAACGTTATCATGTTGACCATGTCGACGAACGTTATCATGTTGACCATGTCGATGAACGCTATCATGTTCACCATGGCGACGAACGTTATCATATTGACCAAGGCGACGAACGTTAGCCTGTTCACAAGGGCAACGAAATGTATTTTATTGGCTTTATTACCACGATACTTAACCTAGCTGTACAAGACATTCATAAGTCAAAATAATGACTGCATTTTAAAATTTTATATTTTTACAGATACCTCCCAGGCATCTTTAAATGGGACAAATACGACAGCCAACACAGTAACAGAGCCATGTTCAGGCACCGCCACAGTTGTGGAGGCATGTTCCGCAACCACCACGGTAGTGGAGCCATGTTCACCAACCACTACCGTAGTGGAGGCATGTTCTACAATAGAAGAGATAAGCGCTGCAACTACCACAGTGGTCGAGATAACTACTGCGACTACCACAGTAACGGGTCCATGTTCCCCAACCAGCACAGTGGTGGGGTCATGTTCATCAACCTCTACTGTGGTCGAGCCATGTTCTACAGCAGTCGAGCTAAGTACAGCAACCATCACAGTAGTCGAGCTAAGTACTGCGACTACCACAATGGTGGAGCTATGTTCCCCAACCACCACGGTAGTGGAGCCATGTTCCCCAACCTCCACAATAGTTGAGCCATGTTCTTCAACCACCACGGTAGTGGAGCCATGTATCACAGGCGTCAATCCATGTTCCATCGTAGTGGAGCCTTGTTCACCAACCACCACAATAACTGAGTTATGTTCCCCAACCTCTACCGTACTCGAACCATGTTCCACAGTAGTCGAGCTAAGTACTGCAACAACCACAGTAGTCGAGTTAAGTACTGCAACCTCCACAGTAGTAAAGTCATGTTCCCCAACCACCACAATAGTGGAACCATGTTCCCCAATCACCACAATAGTTGAGCCGTGCTCCACAGTAGAAGAACTGAGTACTACAACCACCACAGTAGTCGAGCCAAGTACTACAACTACAACAGTAGTGGAGTCATGTTCCCCAACCAGCACCGTAGTCGCGCCATGTTCCCCAACCACCACAGTTGTCGCGCCATGTTCTCCAACCACAACAATAGTGCAGTCATGTTTCCCAACCACCTCAGTTGTTGAGCAAATGTTCCCAACCACGTCAGTAGTGGCGGTAGGTTCACAAACCACCACAGCAATGCAGATAGGTTCTTCAACCACCACAGCAGTGGAGGTAAGTTCCCGAACCATCACAGCAGTGGCGGTAGGTTCCCAAACCATCGCAGACCTTCAACCTTCACCAACAAGAGTAGCTGTTGTAGGATCTGACGGAGTTTTGAGATCGCAGGTATGTCAGGACGTTGTGGTGGTCACCGCCGAATCTGCGATGAGTGAGGAAGTAGTGAGCAGGATCCAGAAGGAATTAACAGTCGACAAAAGTAAAATATCGTCCGTTACTAGAAAGAAAGTCAGTCAGAAAGATGACAGGACAAGTTCAACTACTATTGGTTATTTTGGGTTGATCTTTGCTGTCCTACCATTCGCCCTTATAATCATATCTGATATCCCTAAACTTATACATCATTTGACGACACCGGGACCAACTGGGCATTGAGTCAGTGAAGCAGTCAGATGTAATAGTGATTAATTTTAGGGAACCACAAAATGCATTTTCGCAAATATTTGTAAGACATCGGCAGTGCTCCTACATTCGCCCCTCGATCCAGAACTTGATGACGTGATGCTAAGGATGAAGAGTAAACTCCTCCAGGTGCGGATCCAGGATTTATTGCAGGAGGGGGATCTAGGTTTGATAATTGCTTAACTAATTGCGCTCAACCGATAATTTGGTAAATTAGATTCAATTAGGTTCATTCTGATGTATTTCCGGAAGGTAAATTCCAAAATAACAGGTCTAAATCGCCAATAAAATCGCATAAAATTTTTTTCAAGCCTGAGCAGGGGGGGGCGGACCCCCTGGACCCCCCCCCCTCTGGATCCGCGCCTGCTCCTCTTTCTTAATTCTATAATTCATCAACGTAAATAATATGTGTACATATTTGATTTGAATTAATATTTAACGCATACTGTCGATTTAATATTTAATATTTACCGCATACTGCTGATCTAATATTTTTTTATTTATTTTTTTAAATCTTTATTTCAAAATAAATAGCAACAGCATAGTACATATTTTACATTACGATCATAGTGTCTTGGAACAATCTAATACAGATAGAAGCATCAATCATTACGTTAAACATATAAGATAAATACAATGAAATTAAAAGATAATACAAAACAAAGCAAAGAAAAAAAAAAAGAAATCAAAAAATAACTATAGTTATGAAAGAAGTGGAATACTAAAGATGGAATAATAGAGGTGTGCATAATATTCATATTGTATAATCTAATTTATTTACTAAGGTTTTGTTTAATTCATTTCCGATCTGTTGTTTACCTTTCAAGTAGTTTTGATAATTTTTGATTGTCGGTCTAATATTTTCTATTTTCTATTTGTAGAGATAATATTTTGTTAAAGTTATCATCAAATGATTCACAAATAAGAATTCGCGATATGATTTAAAAGCTGTTTCTTTCATAAGATGTTCTGGGGTTTCTATATTTGAGATGCAGAAATCGCACAGTGAAGATTCCTTTAACTGGATTTTAAATAAAAGGTCGTTCGTATATATATATTTTTTTTGGGGGGGGGATTTAAATTGAAAGCTCTGTAGTCTAGTATCAGTGCTTGTTTTATGTACCAAATTCAAGATACTTGAGATTTCACTTTCTTCAAATATAAGACTATGCTCTTCGCTTTAATCTTATGTAGTGATTTTTTATATATTTTTATACAGGTGTTATTAATAATGTCAAACATGTTTTGTTTTCTTGCTATAGGCGTAGGCTCATAGTCTACTAGTCTAGTATATCTAAAAACTCTTTAATTACTTTTCATTCTAAGTATTTTATTACTATTCATTATCCTGTTGATTAAAACGTCTTCTCTACAATCAATCAAAAATAAAATATCATCATTTATCAATATTTTTCTTATCTATTAAGGTTTTTTTGTCAATCTTTATATGTTTATCATTCCAGATAATATGGTTTTGCGGGCTTATTAACTTATCGATTTTAGATGTATAGATATGGAACCAATTATTGAAAAGTTCTTGATAAAAGGGAGATAATTAATGTTAAATAATTACATGCCGGTAATATTTGCCCATCATAATCATTTACTATATAAGCGTACGGAATTTTCCATGATAAAACATCGTCTGATAGTATTTTTTTTTATCCAAAATATGCTACGGCATATCACCATTTTTTTTAAGTCGATCATATTACGCTCCCTTCTATTTATATTTTGATTTGTTACCGTTCTCTTTAATTTATCAGGCACGTTCCATAGGTAGATACCGCATAGATTTACTGCATAGGCCTACTGCTGATTTACCGCATAGGCCTACTGCTGATCTTATATTTACCGCATGCTGTTATTACGTGTTATATTCTCCAGTGTTTATTTAGTTGGATCTTCTGTGAGATTTATTGTTATTTTTTTATATATATTTTAGTCACAAATATGCATTCTGGCATCGTGCATATTTGGGCTTGATCCCAATTATATTACGAATAAGGAAAAAAATCCATATGTCTTAATGGAAATTGTTTTCGACATTCAAAAGCATCGTCTGTCTGACAAGGTTTGTTTTTAATTCAAAAGTTCGATCGATCAGATTTTGTATCCAGAATCAGAATGTTTCGACATTTACAAGGTATCAGGATAAAACATGCCTTCAAATGCCATATTGCAAATTTTCCATGAAAGCACTCCGTAAACTTTTAGAAATTCCAATTGTTTCCGAATATGAATATTACGCGAGCTTTTCAATATACACTGCAAATTTCGTATAATAATTCAATTGTTTATAATTATGGTCATGGGATGTAACTCTATTTTATTTTTCTAAGGAATCAGACAGGTTATTGAATTTTTTTATGACTTTAAAGATTGTCTCGCGTGGAGGGTCTGGGTCCGTTGTCAATGTTTGACGACAATTGCTGGATAATCTACCACATATGGACACAGATCACTAAATATTCATGGGCCGTCACCTATGTAGGGCGAAAGTTATTTTTAGTCCTTCTCTCCCTTTCCCTTTTTCCCCCTTTTGCATGGCGATTTTTGTTGACTTTTTGGTGTAGAATTGAAGAAAAGGGTTTAAAAATACATTTTCTGCCAGGTTTTGGTGGATATTCATGATTTTGAGGCGGAAGGATACAAGGGTTGTGAGGTTGGTTACGTTGAAAGGGAGGGCCGAGAATTGCTTGTTTAGTTGTCTGGACTTGCAGCCTGTGTATCTCAAGTTTTTCATAGTGAACCTCATACATGCTTTTGGGCCAGAGTTTGCCACATGTTGCTCCATCTGTGGCAGAAAGTGTTCTACCCAACGAATATTTGGGAAAAAGTTACAGCCGGTCTAAGAGACGAGAATTAACATTAAAGTCAATGGGGAAATAATTAGTGATCTGTGGCCATATAAAACCAAACTCCTCGTTACGCGTGGGCAATAGAACCTTTTGGTTGAAATAGACGTCATTGGCTAAAGTCTCGAAATATATCCGACAATTCACTTGGCACATCTATTATCTGGATAGATACGTTGAGGACCTTTCGGTATAATAATTAGAAACAAAATAGAGACGAGAAATAAGCATGAATCGCGATGAAGAATTAAGAAGATTGAGGGAAGCCATACGTTTGATTCTTGACGAGAGAAAATTATCATTTCAATTAAAATCTTTACAACAAAAAAGTTTTAGAAAGTGTCATTGTTCAAAAGAGTAATGTTTGGTAGATTCAGTACGTAGTAACATAAAAGACTGAATAATCCAGACAATGACCTACTTTCCGTGAAATTTTGAGGACTGCTTTAAAGATACATTATGGGTAATTAGACAAGGAGCTAACAGCTCTCACTAATATAGTGAAAAACTAGATAATGTAAAGGGAATTTGCTGAAAAAATTTCATTGAATTGATCCAACCGAGAATTTAAGACTAGCTTCGATAATCATTACCAAAGTCGGTACGATGAAACAAAACATAGTCTCGATTATTCATTTTCTTTTATTTAAACATCAATGAACAGCAAATCGTATTCTAATCCAGTAAATATAGCAGGCTAGCGATGGCATCGAGAATTGATTATGGTCTGGAAAAGTTAATTAATGTCTAATTGATAATTTAGATAACATGTCAGGCCAAAGAAAGAACCACAATAGACAAATTTAGCTCTTGCACAATGTATGTTTACACGAAACATTAAAAGAAAGGAAATATGGAATTCAATAATGAATAATTTCAGCATATGTTTGTCTTGTATTTTTACTTTTTGTGGCAATAATGTTAGTCCAGTAATTTAAGACAACTTGTTTCATAATGCTGTCAACAGTTGAATCGCCAAATTGGTCATTACTCGTCGGAGAGCACCCGGAACAAATAAGACGTTTACCCGGGCGGCGTTATTCGGGTGTCAGCTATAATGACTAATGGGATGCCACGAGGAACAAATAAGAATTTTACCCGGGCGGCGTTATTCGTGTGTCAGCTATAATGACAAGTGGGAGGGAACCCAGATTAAGTAAGAACTTTACCCGTGGGGGGGGGGGGGGCGTTATTCGAGTCTAGCCTATAATGACTAGTGGGAGGGAACCCACATTAAGTAAGAACTTTGTCCCTCTGGGGACTACTTTAAAGGTCCCGATGAAACATGGCTGCGCCCATGGAGTCTTGTTTGTTTGTAATAGCGTCAAGTTTTCCTGTAAATCGGTAGCCGCATCGCAATTTTATGGGCATAGGAAACATATCATTTACTGTCATACAGCCGAGGCTAGATGTAGGTTCCAGAATCTGTCGAGGTCTGCTGAGTGATCATTTACCATGCAAAAATAGTCCATGTTAAAGACTCCTAAACGTAAGTTATTGAAATACAATCGATCCAGATGTTAGTCCCGAAATGACGTAGTTTGAAATGATTGGGGTTTAATCTCTCTCCCGCCCTCTCTCTCTCTCTCTCTCTCTCACTCTCTCTCTCTCTTCCTCTCGCTCCCTCTCATATCATAATGTCCTCTTTTCACATGTTATTTAAGGGCTGGCTGATCGCTGTAATGCTCACGTTGATAAAATTTTCATGACAAAAGAGATCGTTCAATTTGAATTAAAGTAAGCGACCCATTTAAAATTTTCACTTTATAGACATTAAGCGTTGTTACACTTACTAGGGGTTTTGAGTTTGATCGAGGGTCTAGCGTGTATAGTCTCTTGTACACACTGGCGTAATGATTCCGTTGATAATCGTTTATTGTGAAAGTACAGAGTGCTTATCGTGGAAGTACCATGCTATCGGTGCATCAATCGCTGAAGTTGTATGATGCGGGGGCCTATCGTAGACGTTTCCGTGCCCCCAGTACACCTATCGTTAAAGTACGGTCAGTGTGCTTATTGTAGAAGTACCGTGTTCTGAACGTTAACTCCTCCAGACTTTTAAAAACAGTATTTTGTTGAATTTTCGTTTCAAAGCTAGGCGCCACGGTGGCTCAGTGAGTGAGACACTGGCTCGCTATCCTAAATATCACGGGTTCGACCCCGGTGTTGGCCGAGAAAGTTCATCGGGATCAATGCTGCAGGGCGGAGGGCCTGACAATGGCAGATGTCTAGTCATTCGTATGGGACGAATCGATCCCTCGGCAGTTGGAATTCCATATTAGAGTAGGCTGTAGCGAAACTGTCAGGGCAACATTTCCCCCCCCCCCCCGCAGTACTCTGGACGACATATGCCCATCTTCATTAGCCCAGTCAGAACAGAACAGTAGGACGTTAAACCTCATTTTATTTCCTCGCTGAAATGGACAGTGGCTTTAATATTAAGTATCGAACGTGACAACTGGTGGACGTGACTGTGTGAATGTTATAGCCACCGTATATAAGTCACCTGTAGTCAATCCTACTAGATGACGGGAAGACACTGACAGAAGAAGGATCTACACTTGATCGTTTATAAAAAGGTTTGTATACTTTTAATATTTCTGCCAGAGTTTCATTTATAACGGCATATTTATACTGCACCATTTCACACCACGTGTTAAGTGGTCCTTTACAAAGTGACAATAATAATAATAAAATAATCATTGACATGTTAAAAGATCTATACAGAGTCAGTAACAGTGGCTAGTAATTGTTTTCCATAAAGTTTATTTCCAAAGTTAAAAGCTTATTTAGATAGATTCTTTTTTTAAAATGTCTTTACAGATGCGCAGCATCTTAAGGGGGGGGGGGGCGAATAGGTCGCTTGTGCGAGTTGTATCGCAAGGCCTGTCAGTCAGTCAACTGGCGTGGTTTTGATTCCGCGATTGTACGTGGCACGGTCGCCTGTTCAGCCTCCTGGGTTTTCTCCGGGTTCTTCGGTCTCTCCCACTGCTGTCTCGAAATGACCTAGTTTGTGTCGAGTTGACATCAAACTCATTTTCTCTCTATGTATCTTTTAAACTAAGCGGTACATTATTCCAAAAAACCACGAGCTTGGAAACTAAAAGAGTCTAGAGACCATAAGAGACTAGTTCAAGAGTTTGGGGTTTATTTGATGTACGTATTGCATTAATATTGCTGACAAGACCGGTCCTTTTTTGCTTTGAATTTATAGCCCGGGTAGTAAGAGAGAATACTTTAAAACGCCTTCCCCAACGACAGCTTCAATAATAGAGGAACCGCGGTGGTTCAGTGGCTATCCGGCAGGTCTGAAATTCAACCCCTGCACTGCGCCGACAGTCCGGCGTCCTCTTGTCAATGATATAGGATAGAGGGTTTAGCAGGGATAATCTTCTAATCGTTGGAATGAGACAAAAAACCGAGGCCCCGTTTGCTGCTCGCAGTCAGCGCACGTAAAGGAACCGTGGACTGTCCATAGGCAACATTTCCCTCGTCTGCAAGGCTTTGTTTCCCTCGTCGTAGTGATAGATAGAAATGTGTTCTTATTGGGTATAAGTGTCTATTGACATTTGTCTTTAATAAACGCAGACAAAGGACAGTACCTCCAGCTATTGAGTTTTGTGACAGGTGCCCCTTGTTCTTCAAATATGCTCATTTTAAGGGGCAAATGTTACTCCAAAATTTCAGCAAGTTTAGAGTGGTACTGTGTTTATTTCTCTTGTTTATCGTCATTACGTTGAATCTCATTGAAATCTTGTCAACACAATGCGCCGTTGGATGGCTGTATGGTTAGCCCGTGCGCGCTGTATCATAAGGTCTGTGATTGAGTCAAGTGGCGTGGTTTCGATTCCTCGGTTGTACGATTTCTCCGGGTACCCGGCATTCTACCATTGCTCAAGATCCCCCTACGCGAAAGCGCATTATTGAAATAAGATTGAACCATGTGTTAGTCTCGCAATTACCTAGTTTGTCTCGAGTGGACGTTAAACCCTACCGCTCTCGTATACACAAACATGGGAACTTAAGCGAAAACTCTAAACCCTGGACTTGTCATTCAAATTTGTATTACTAGCCGTCTGCTGAGAGTAAGTAAAAATCTCATGAACCACCGAAATATTTTATTTAACAGACACCTAACACACCTAACACCCATTTACTTTTATTATAGAAGTCATAAACCAGTTGGATTTTGTTACTATTAAAGTTATAAAACGTTGATATTCATGACAATGTGTTTTATTCGGTCGATCTATTTGTTGTTGAATTTATTCAACTTGTCCCCCAAATACATGCCAGCTCGTTCTCGCATAAAATTATTTTAAAAATTTTCAAATACAATCTTTGTTCACTCCTTTACCCCTTTAAATAAATTGTTCGATTTCAGGAGTTGAACAAATCTTATTGATTCTTAAATCCGGGTTCAAATATTATTTAAAGGGGCCGGGCCCGATTTGAACAGTCTCAAAAATAAAAGTCCGTGGAAGTATGGAATTTAAACGCCAGACTATAGAGGACTTGAGTATTAACCTTGTCTGAATTTTAGCTAAAAATGTTGATGCATGTGCTGTACTTGATAGCAAACGATAAATTTAACCTACCCATACGTTATTTTTATTACATAAAAGTCTGGTTTTAACCAGGCACCGTATAATCAGACGCGGATCCAGAGGGGTGTCCAGGGGGTCCGGGCCCCCCTCTGCTCAGGCATGAAAATTTTTTTATGCGATTTTATTGGCGATTTAGTCCTGTTATTTTGGAATTTACCTTCTGGAAATACGTCAGAATGAACCAAATTGAATCTAATTTACCAAATTATCGGTTGAGCGCAATTAGTTAAGCAATTGTCAAAACTAGACCCCCCCCCCCTGCAAAAAATCCTGGATCCGCACCTGATAATACAGCTTTGGAAACCGGTCTCCATTTCCATATGAAAACTGCCGGGTTTAAATTGTTTGAAAACCTATCACGTATATTGAGTTTGTTGGGACTTTTCACACAAAATGATGCAGATTTATTTTCCAAACTATAATCAAGAATGGCCCTTTAAGATTCATGATATTAATAAATAAACCAGGAACAAGCGTCAACCAATAGATCTGGTTAACCAATGGACACGTGTTTACAATACAAATCGACAAACCGGATTTAATCGAATTTCGAATGAAAGGATACCATTCAATGTGTTTTTCTCATTTTAAACAATATTTTTAATGTATTCTGTATTTCTGAATGGGAATGAGGATTAGATATGGTCTTACATCATAAATGTTCAAGTACAAGTTAACTAGATTTATATTGAATCGATAGATCTGGACATGATTCATAAAGGATTGACCCGGATCTCATGGAATTAGTCAGGTTTATAAAAGGACGAGGGTAGGTTATGTACTAGAGAAAACAAATGAAATAGGGTTTAGCGCCCTACTGCTCTGCTCTGAACTGAGCCAATGAAGACGGGCATACGCCATACAGTGTGTTATAAGTGGAATTTTTTTCCCGACAGCGGCACTACGACCTATTCTTATATCGAATTCCAACTGTCAAGGGATCTTTGATGTGCACGCTAATGTGTACATGGGACCTCGGTTTTTCGTCCCATCCGCACGACTTCCATCATGTATCACTGACAAGAGGGAACCACGCCGGAAAATCTGGATGAACCTTCTCTGCCAATGGAAGGATCGAACACCTGACCTCCAGGCTAGCGAGCCAGCGACTTCACCACTAAGCCACCGTGACTCTTTAAATGGACATTAGTATTAGTAGTTGCTGACATGGGCTAACTGGTTTAGTTTAAACAATCTTGACGCCGAACCGTCCGTGCAACCAAAAGAACATAAGAGTGTATAACTGTCCAGCATTTTTTGTATAATGAAAACAGACAAGGCCATTTTACATTATGAAATTGTCTTATAAAATACTTTCTCTGCCCATAACCGCATTTTGAACCAGTAGTAAGATACAACGGTCTCAGAAAGCCCGAGTTCCTGAAATAAAATGGCACTTGTCAAATTGTTTTAGTAGAACAAAATATACCACAGTAGTCTTTACTATTATTATTACCTACTAAGCTCTGTGACATTTCCTTTTTAACTGTGTGTGTCGCTAGGAGGGGAGGTGGACAAAGGAGAAATGG
Source organism: Patella caerulea (assembly GCA_036850965.1). NCBI lineage: Eukaryota > Metazoa > Mollusca > Gastropoda > Patellidae > Patella > Patella caerulea. The sequence goes on from JAZGQO010000011.1 coordinate 50,214,713, forward strand.
GGTTTAACGTCCACTCGACACAAACTAGGTCATTTCGAAACTACCGTATGGTTTGGATTTCATTTCAATGATTCGCTTGTGCGTATAGGGGTCATTAGCAGTTAGAGAAAACCTAGAGGTTGGACAGGCGACCTTACTCCTTGTCACGTACAACCGGGGATTCGAAATCAGGCCACTGAGTCAAGGGTTTCGTTTATTAGGGGTGGCGGATACCTTTCTGTGTCACCACAGGCCCGGGACTGTACAGTGTAGTGTACGCTTACGGCTAGCCCCCGGATCCATTCTCTTTTTACATTGTTTTGTTTGTGGTCTCCGAATACGATGTCTTGTGCACATATTTTTTTTGTGTAAAATTGTGTGTGGTGCAGTCCCCCTACACTTACTATTAATCATGTATAGGCGAAGCATCTATGACAGGCTGCGTACCCGCTTCTAGTGAGGCCATAAAATATCACCCTTCCCCTGCGTGTTAAAATCATGAAATCAAGGGGCGTGGTTTCCATTATCCGTTTCAAATGTAACAACCTCGTGGGTTTTCCCCAACCCCTACGCGCAAGCGAATAATTGAAATTAATTTGATCATATGTTAGTCAAGTGGACGATAAAGCCGTCTTCCTATCCCCCTACAAATTGGGCTTTATAAACAGAGAAATCGTTTTTATACTGATGTAGGATCACTTTGTGATGTAATTTCATTGATGCAAGGCATTTTTTTTTATGTAGCTGAGCAGTTGGGGGGGGGGCCCTGGATCCGCCCCTGTTCTGTTTAATTTGGGGACTGGCGCATGTAGTTCATGATAGGTGGGGTCAAATGACACTGGCGTCGCTCTTATATCATATTTTATAGAAATAGTTGTGATATTATCATGTTGATTATTTCATCATAAACTAACCGGATGTTATGGGGTTGTTATTGAAGGGGACACAGATCACATTATAGAGTTTGCATACAATCATCTTTTGTCGAGCAATATAGAGGTGCACAACACTCTAACAAGTTTGCATTATGTATGATTTAAGGGTCGAGAGCGACACATTAGGTAATATATAGATAGTGCATGAGGTGTTGGTTCTATATATTACCCAATGTTTTTAGCTGGAGACCACTTGCTTTAAACCATTCGGTCACCCAAACCCCTAATTTCACAGTGAAACCGGTTATAATTGAACATGTCTTGTAGTTGTTGAATTACTGGTGTGTTATTTCTTCTTCTTAATTTCTAGAGCGAAACGCTGTGTTGAGAGGCTAAAGTTGCTTTCAGAGAGACCGGGTTCGTCAAGGAATTCGCTATGATGAGAAACTTTGTGATAGTAACTTGTCTGATTCTAGTATTTAGATTCAAGGTACAAGCACAGTCATATGGTAAGTTTTATTTGTGTAAACAACTTCGTTGATTACAGATGTCGGGGTGGCTCAGTCAGTAAGACGTTGACTTTCTAACAGGAAGCTTCCTTGTTTGATATCGATCTTGGCCGAGAGAGTCCATCGGATTTTCCAGTTTGGTCCCCCACCCTGTCAGTCGTGCAGAGGGCTTGGCAAGGAACACAGTATAGTCGTTCGGATGATACGAAAAATGTACACACTACTGTAAAAGAATCATCGAAATATGAGCAGATCGTAGCGTGATGACTTACAAAATGTTCCTTATGATAGCACACTGTATGGCGTCTATCTGTCTTCCATTCGTCCAATCAGTGCGGAAGAGTATGACGTTAAACCCCACGTCATTCCAGTTTCCAATAGACTCTGTAAAATAACCTCTTAAAGAAAGTATGGTGCAGCCCCTACCCTACTCTGCACTTTCTATTGAGAGAGAGAGATATAGAGAAATGGGGTTTAACGTCCACTCAACACAAACTAGGTCATTTCAGGACTAACATAATTATGGTTCAATAATTCGCTTGCGCGTAGGGGTCTTTAGCAGTGGGGGGAAACCGGAGTGCCCGGAGGAAAGGAGAAGGCACATACGCTCACACCAGGACTCGAAACCACAGCGGCAAGCCAGAGGTGACCAGCCAGCTAGAAGTCGAAGCGCGGCACTCCAGACCACTAGGCCATCCCAACCCTGCACTTACTATTAACGGAGTGCCCGGAGGAAACCCACGAGGTTGAGAAGGCGCCCCTATCTCCATGCCACATACGCTCACACCGGGGCTCGAAACCACAGTCGCAAGCCAGAGGTGACCGGCCAGCGCGGCACTCTAGACCACTAGGCCATCCAAACCCTGCACTTACTATTAACGAATGTACCCCCACCCCCTGCCCCGCAGTCACTACTACAGAGAGTTTACACATGAAACATAACAGATTTAATTTCTATTTCTTTTCTGATTTAGGTGAAGAAGATACATCTCATGTGATGACATTAAGTATGGAGTTGGCTCAGGAATCTAAGATGAATGGCGTCTATCAACTGAGAAACAACACGTGTTATATACCGTATTACGTAGGCCCATAGTACGTATTTACATTGTTGTAATATACACATAGTTCATTGCGTGCATTATTATAACACTTATTTCTATAAACTCGGGGGATCACGTTGCTAAATGTGTAAGACGCTGGCTCGCTAGCCTGGAGGTCGGGTGTTCGATCCCTGCGTTGGCCGAGAAAGGTTATCTCGATTTTCCGGCGTGGTTTCCGCCTGTCAGTGATGCATAACGACAGCTGCCTAGTCGTTCGGATGGGACTAAAAACCGAAGTCCCGCGAGTGCACGTAAAAGATCCCTTGGTAGATTGAATTCGATATATGAGTAGACCGTAGCACCGCTGCCCGGGCAAAATTTCCCCCATAGCACACTGTATAGCGTATGCCCGTCTTCCATTAGCCCAGGTTAGGTGCAGAAGAGTAGGACGTTAAACCCCATTTCATTTCATTTGTAATATACACATAGTCCATACATCGGGTTTAACATCCCACTGTCATGCTCCTAAACTGAGCTAATGAAGACGGACATACGCCATATGCGGAAAATTTTGCCCGGGCAGCGGCGCTGTGGCCTACTCTTATATGGAATTCTATCTGTCAAAGGATCTTTTGCGTGCATGCCAATGTGTACACTAGACAACTGTCCTTGTCAGACCCTCTTGATGAACTCTCTCGGCCAATGGGAGTTCAAGTCTGGGGTCATACGAGCGGCTTTTGAAATTATGACGTCAAATATTCATTAATCAATCAGCGTTGACGTTTCTAGGAGTTTACCCACAATTCTGGGTAATTCCCCACAACAATAAGAACGCCTTTATATAACAACTCCTCCAGATCCTTGTGTAGTAAAGACAATTTAAATAAAATTTTGTCAGGAACGTCATATGAACTCATCAATAACATCCCATTACCCCCACCCACCCCCCCCCACACACACACACGCACGCACCCACACACACACACACTCCCAATAACGTCATGGAAGAAATGACCTGTTAATACGACGTGAAAGGATAGCAAGATGCATTATGAGCGATTAGATAAAGAGGTGACAGTTCGCGCTGTAATAGTTAACAACAAGATAATGTAAAGGCACTTTGCTGAATATTTCTGTCAAATTGATCCACTATGAACCGCAAATTAAGTAAATTAATTTTCCGCCTAGCCTCGATCATCATAGCTAAAATCGGTACGGTAAAAGCATAGTTTCGGTCATTCATTTAATATTTAAATCGAGAAGGAATGTTATACAGTAAATCGGATCACAATTCATCAAAGATCGCAGGCTAGCGATGCGATCAAGAGTTGAATAGGCAGATTAAGCTCTTGCATAATGTATGTTTTATCTATTTACAGTATCACGTATCCGACGGAGTCACAATCGACATGTCCACACGACGACCAGGCTACCCGGATATATCGTACCATCAACGGCACGTGTAATAATATCCTCGAACCACAGCTCGGTCAATCTAATGGACGGTTCAAGCGGTACCTGCAGGCTGAATATGACGACGGTGAGGATTTTGATAATTTTCATTATCGATATTGAAGTGTACGTGTTGTGTTAGGTATCTGGAGTTCCAATCGAAAGGGATATCCGATGCTCTAGGCATAGTAAGCAAACTCGGGAATATCACCAATCTGAAGATAGAGTACCTAGCGCACTTTTGATAATTACATTTTAAACCTCGCTGACAGCTAGCTGGTAAGTAAAGATGGTCTCGGTCTTGACATTTTGTCCGAAAGGTCTTCCGGATGTTCTCCCCGGCACATGAAGAGGGGACTTACAAGGAACAGTCTCGTTTCATTAGAACTATCTGGGACACTTTAGGACTACCCACCTTCTTTTCTTGTGACCAACGGTTTGTCAATACCTGGGCAATATTCCATTTCGTTATTTGTGCCACTACCCATATTTGTGCCACTACTTCAGCGGCTACACACCAATGTTTCTGTAGCATCGACTGCAAGTTTTACAACATATAGCCGTTGCTAGTCTGGACTTCTATTCCCGAACTTAAAGCTACGTCATCCCCCTTTACCGCAGACACGCGAACATTAGCGTCCAATCATAGGTTATGACACGAACACAAACGCAAATTGATTATCACAGGTAGACCTTTTAGCTTGAAAGCGCGAGACTTGGTATTCACGATGGTCGAAGAATCTGATAGGCTCACAGGCTTGGTTAGTAGCTAATCGAAATTAGTGCGGAAATATGCAGGGTATTACGTCAAGGGCTTAAAAAGATGTGCTTAGTTAAGTCTACATCAAGCCTTCTATTGACGATGCTAAAGATCTGACCTTGACGAACACTTAAAATATGTAAGTTTCGTGTGTTGTGTTGTTGAAACAAAAATATGTATTACGTGAAATATTCAACAGGTTATTCAAGTCCAAGGATATACTCCCGAAATAGGACATGCACAGACTATGTAATCTATAGAAAATGTATTAAGCAGTTATTACCAAGTGCCAGAACAGTCAGTGCTGCCATCCATACAGAATATAACATCTCGTCACCAAACACGGTGATGCTCATGCAGTGGGGGCAGTTCCTGGACCATGACTTCACCGCTGCTGCCATTGTACAACGTACGTATAACCCCGTTATTATTTGTTCAAAATTATTAGGGGTGGATTGGGGGAGGTAGTGGAGGGTTGTTTTCTTATAATTATAGCAATGTTTGTGCGACTTCTGAGAATCACGCTTGGGCTCGTGTGGTATAACATCCGCTTTCATCGAAAGGGATATCGCAGACAAAGCAAATCGCTCCGCGACTTACATTTTAATAACCGCTCTCACGATCAGGGTATGCTGCTATCTTCCTACCTCCCCTGAGACACCACGATCAGGGTATGCTGCTATCGTCCTACCGCTCCTGAGACACCACGATCATGGTATGCTGCTATCTTCCTACCCCTCCTGAGACACTACGTACCCGCAACAGTAATTTCCTTCTTACTTTTATATTACCCTATGCTACCCGGCCAGCAACCTATGATTAACGTATCTTTTAATAGACCGGTTTCATCCCACTGCTAGAGACTACTTCACACTAGATAATTAATAAAATGAATTTTAATCATATGTTAGTCCCGAAATGTCCTGGTTTCTGTCGAGTTGACGTTAAACTCCATTTACCCCCCGCCCTCTATTTTAATGGACCTAGGATATCATTGCACCCGTGCAAACAACTGGAATCAAACATTAGTTAGAAGTATTAGGTAATATGTTAATAAAATTTTGCTTTTGAATTTTTTTATAAACCAGATATTAAAAAAAAAAGAAAAGGAGGTACTAGTCAAATCCATAAATTTTGAAAATAATCCACAATGTTTTTATATGGGAATTATTGATTTACTTCTATTTCCAGCTGCTGAAGAGAATCCGTGTTGTAATCATTCTGATGTTAGAGCTGGAAAACTTCACCCCGATTCTTTCATCAGGTAAACAGCTCTCGTCACATCCTGTAGATTCACGGGACCAGAGGCGGAATCAATTGGGCTCGCCCCTCGCCCTAGTTATCGACAGTGCCCTTTTTTTACTGCTGAAAGTGCCCTTTCTCAGACCCAAATATGTCCGCTCCGAACGTTTATTTAGACGGAAATATCAGCAGATGCAAGGAAATGACGGTTAATTCACAGCAGCGTGCCCCGTCTCCGCGGTAAGTGCCCTCACTTTGCGGCGCCCCCCTTTCAAAATTCCTAGATCCGCCCCTGGGGACATACTTTCCCATTGATTTCAATGTTAATTTGACTGGCTCTAACTTTTCTAGGGGGGGGGGGGAATGGCCTAGTGGTCTAGAGTGCCGCGCTTCGTCCTCTAGCTGGCCGGTCACCTCTGGTTATGCGGCTGTGGTTTCGAACCCTGGTGTGAGCGTATGTGGCATGGAGATAGGGGCGCCTTCTCAACCTCGTGGGTTCCTCTGCTAAAGACCCCTACGCGCAAGCGAATTATTGAAATAAAATCGAACCATATGTTAGTCCCGAAATGACCTTGTTTGTGTTGAGCGAACGTTAAACCCCATTTCTCTTTCTCTCTCTCTCTAACTTTTCTAAAATTGCGGGGGGGGGGGGCGGTTGGATAGCCGAATGGTAAGCAGGTGCGCGTTGTATTACAAGGTCTGTCATTGGGTTAGCTGGTGTGGTTTTGACTACCTGATTGTACGTGATAAGGAGTGTGGTCGCTTTTCCAACCTCGTGGGTTTTCTCCGGGTCCTACTGTTTTTCTGCCACCGCTAACGACCCCTACACGTAAGCGAATTATTGAAATATGAATGAACCATGTGTTAGTTCCAAAATAACATAGTATCTCTCTCTCTCGTTCTCTCTCCCCCCTCTCTCTCTCTCTCTCTCTCTCTCTCTCTCTCTCTCTCTCTCTCTGCGGACATGAAACATGTCGTTCCTAGCCCTGCAGCCCGACCCACATTTCCCTCAGAGAATATCTTATGAATTAAACATTTAATACAAAACATAAAACGTTATATCTCTTTTCAATTCATTTTAGTGATGGACAGTGTTTTCCCATTCCAATTGTTCAAGATCCGTCTGATCGCCATTTTAACAGAACATGTATGAACTTCATCCGATCTAAATCAATAGACGACCGTATTGGTAAGTTATTACATTATTACAATAGATGACAATATTAGTAAGTCATTATATTGATATTACAATAGATGACAATATTAGTAATTCATTACATTGATATTACAATAGATGACAATATTAGTAATTCATTACATTGATATTACAATAGATGACAATATAAGTAAGTTATTACATTTATATTACAATAGATGACAATATTAGTAAGTCATTACATTGATATTGCAATAGATGACAATATTAGTAAGTCATTACATTGATATTACAATAGGTGGCAATATTAGTAAGTCATTATGTTGGTATTGCAATAAATGACCAAATAAGTAAGTTATTGTATTAATATTACAATATATGACAATATTAGTAGGTTCCTGTATTTTTTTTGCAAAAAATGACCGTATAAATAAGCCCTTGTAATAATATTACATTAGATGATTATAAACAACTGGCGCTAGTTTTTTCTTTGATGCCCATGGCAGTTATATTTCCGCTAATGACGTCATCTCAGGTCCATATATATATATATATATACAACTCATATCAACCGCGGATGACGTAGATGATCGAAATAATACAAAGAACACTGGAATAATTTTGTATTCTTTTGACAATTAAAAATTATTTTGGTAGTTTGTAGCATTCAGGACCGAAACAGACAGCATACATACCGGCATTTTTAAAGCGGTTATCCATACTCAATGTCTTAGAAATCTTTCAGAATTTTCTCTCCGTCCACATTTCGATTATTTCTCCACACACTCCAAGACATGAAAGTATTTATCGCCCAACATTTCCTTTTTAAAGTATTTTATGGTACAGCCCATTTAAAACAGTCGGCCAAAACCTGCAATCACGATAAACTGTCAGAATTATGGGAAAAGATTGCTTTTTGATTCAAATTTTCTAAAGGGTTTGGATTTTTATATCCGCATCGATATTTGCATTCACATCTACCCCATCGTCAATATGTTGGCTAACTAGTTATAATGTATCGAATTGTTTTAATCAGTTTTCATATATCGAACCATATATATCTAAAATATGCCATGGTATATTATAGGTTTTTTCAGACCAAGAGAACAACAGAATTTATTAACAGCTTTTATAGATGGCTCAAACGTTTACGGTAGTGATGATACCACAGCAAGTCATCTTAGAGGACAAAACGGTAAAATATTTGCCTTGTTAATAATAATAATAATGATATTTTTATCGCGCAACTATTCAATCCACTAGGGAATGCACTAGGCGCTAGAAAATGTTCTCACTTTGGAGTGTTAATAATAGTGACTAAATAACCAAGTTTTCACTTTGGATTTAAAAACCGACAGAGATTCACATTGTCGGATATTTTCTGGAAGTGTATTCCAAACAATTGATGCACTGTATCGAAAAGTTCTAGATCCAAAAGATTTAAATTTATAGGCAGGTACATCTAATAATAGTTTCCCTTCTGATCTTAATGATCGTTTAGGTTGATACAGTGATACTAGATTTTGAAGGTAACCTGGCGCGGATTTATTCATCGATTGATATGTTAACGATAAGACTTTAAAGTTTATCCGTTCTCGAACACGGAGCCAATGTAATATCCTTAACCCCGGGGGCTCAGTGAGTAAGAAGTTCCTCGCTAACCTGGAGGAGGTCCCATTTTCGATCCATGTGTTGGCGGCAATGACGGTTTATCTGATTTTCAATATGCACTTCTCCCTTGTCAGTGATACAGGCATGAAACGAAAAAACGAGGTCTCGTGTACAGATACAGGCGCGGATCCAGAGGGGGGGAGTCCAGGGGGTCCGTACCCCCCTGCTCGGACTTGAAAATTTTTTATGCGATTTTATTGGCGCTTTTTAGACCTGTAATTTTCGAATTTACCTTCCGGAATGCACCAAACTGAATCTAATTTACCAAATTTTTCTGGGGGAAACCGTTAATTGGTTAACGCCTTAGTTAAGCAATTATCAAACCTAGACCCCCCCCCCCCCCCCTGCAAAAAAATCCTGGATCCACGCCTGAGATAAGCGAGCATGTAATAAGGGACGGAACACCTGAGTGTTGTGTACTTATTGCACGTAAAAGGGCTCTTGAGCGTAGACTGTAATGCCGCTGTACATACCGAATAGCCTATAATGCCCGTCTATATTAGCGCAGTCGGTTTAGAAATGTAGGACATTAACACACATTTACTTTTACTTTTGTTTCCGTGCTCCTTCACACTCCAGAGAGAGAGAGAGAAATGGGGTTTAAAGTCCACTCGACACAACCAGGTCATTTTGGGACTAACATATGGTTCATTTTATTTCAATAATTCGCTTGCGCGTAGGGGTCTTTAGAAGTGGGAGGAAACCGGAGTGCCCGGAGGAAACCCACGAGGTTGAGAAGGCGCCCCTATCTCCATGCCACATACGCTCACACCAGGGATCGAAACCACAGCCGCAAGCCAGAGGTGACCGGCCAGCTAGAGGTCGAAGCGCGGCACTCTAGACCACTAGGCCATCCCACCCACCCACCCCCCCCCCCCTTGACACTCCAGCGTGTAAAGTATGTTTCGTGTGTGTTAGCCAGTCTGCGCAGCCTAATCCTGCTGCGAATGCCTAGTTCAATCATGAATACAAAGATTGGTTCGAGAATTTCATGTCTTCTTGACCACTCCATCTGTGATATTAAAGCGGCCATTTTGTTTTACAGGACGGATGAAGACGTCTGGTAATAATTTATTACCAAGAGGAAATGATGGTGACTGTATCAGAGACAACGCTCCTTATTGTTTTGCTGCTGGTTAGTACGTTTAAGGTCTCGTTGTGTTATGTTAGCGCAATAGAGGAGGGGAGAGAGAGAGAGAAATGCGGTTTAATGTCCACTCAACACGAACTACGTCATTCGGGACTAACATATGGTTTAATTTTATTTGAATAATTTGCTTGCGCGTAAGGTTTTTTTTTAAGCAGTAGGAGTAAACCGGAGGACCCGGAGAAAACCCACGAGGTTGGACAGACATTATGTTAGTCCCTAAATAAGCTAGTTTGAGTGGAGTGGGGGTTTAATTGATATCGCTCTTCCCAGTAGGAGCAGCGTATGTGGCATGGAGATAGGGGCGCCTTCTCAACCTCGGGTGTTTCCTCCGGGCACTCCGGTTTCCTCCAACTGCTAAAGACCCCTTCGCGCAGGCGAATTATTGAAATAAAATTAAACCATATGTTAGTCCCGAAATGACCTGGTTTGTGTCGAGTGGACGTTAAATCCCATCTCTCTCTCTCTCTCTCCCTGTCTCTCTCTCTCTCTCTCTCTCTCTCTCTCTCTCTCTCTCTCCGTTAAAGCATATTGGCTTCATTATCCCGATTGAAGCAGAAAAGTGGGCGGTTAAACATCATTTCATATTAATCCACTCTCGTGGTTATGTCCCGGATACTGTTTAGTGGACGTTTACAAACAAAAGAATGTACCGTGTGTTAGTCCCAAAATAATTGTTATCTTCAGGTGATGAACGTGTTCATGTATTTCCTGGGTTGACGGCCATGCACACAGCCTTCGTGAGATTACATAATTATCTTGTTGAGAAGTTCGACAACCATACCACCTGGGACGGAGAGAAACTATATCAAGAGTCGAGGAAGGTTGTTGGAGCCATTTTACAGGTATGGTGCCCCTTTTACAGGTATGGTGACGCTTTTACAGGTACGGCGACCCTTTTACAGGTATGGTGCCCCTTTTACAGATATGGTGACGCTTTTACAGGTATGGTGACGCTTTTACAGGTACGGTGCCCCTTTTATCGGTGCGATGCCCCTTTTACAGGGATGGTGACGCTTTTACAGACTTGATGCCCATTTTACAGGTACGGTTACCCCTTTACAGGTATTGTGACCCGTTTAAAGGTACGGTGAACCCTTCATGGGTACGGCGAGCATTTTTACAGGTACGGCGAGCCTTTTACAGGTACGGCGACCCTTTACAGATATGGTGACCCTTTTACATACATGGTGACTCTTATGACACCCTTACCCAACATAGCGCCTCTTTAGAAAACAAAAATGGATATTGTCCCCTCAGACAACACGCAGGATTGCCTTAATAAGTGTGAACTCTTGTCGATTCCCCTCTTCGTATAGTTCCTTCGGGGTTGCTTGCCTTACCATCCGTCCGTCATTATTATTGTCTCGTCCTACTTCGTTCTCTGGCTCCATTCGCCCAGTCACACATTCCTTTTGTCGTCATTCACTTCTTATTTGAGTTCCAAACTTTCTCATTATTTAAAAAAAAACAATTTACCATAATTTCTTCTTTTTTTGTTGCAGAGGATAACCTACACTGAGTGGTTACCGGAAATATTAAACAGTTACACAATGCACCAATATCGACTGAATGAAGGTGGTTACCAATACAACCAAAATGTTAATCCTTCTATCTCCGGGGTTTTTGGCACTGCAGCATTCAGATTTGGACATTCTCTAATTCCCGATTTCTTGGTAATCGATGGTCAAGAAAAACCGTCTAGAAAATTGTTTAACAATCCGCAACATGTGTTCACTAGTTTAGATTCTATTGTCGCCAACCTGTTGTCTAACCCGGCCCAGATGAGGGATCGTTTCGTGTCCCGTGAGGTTTCAGACCATCTGTTTGAAAGAAATGGTATTGGGTTCGATTTACCAGCCTTTAATATCCAGCGAGGAAGAGATCATGGTTTGCCGTCTTACAACATGTTTAGATATTTCTGTGGTTTGCCGGAAGTTACGTCTTTTAATTCTAGTTACCTTGGTAATGCCGGACCTTCCCTCCAGAGTGTATATGCGTGAGTATTTACATTATGTAGTGTTATAATCATTGGCACTGGTGATAATATTTTCGATAATTTCAAGTTATTATGAAATGTGGTGGGTTTAAATTGCTACTATTCAGCTCCGACCGGGCTCGTGAAGACGGGCATACACCATAGTGTGCTATGAGGGAAATTTTGCCCGGGCAGCGGCGCTATGACCTACTCTTATATCGAATTCCAGCTCTCAAGGGCTCTCGGTGTGTACACTGAACCCTCCGTTCTGCACCACGCATGTCAAAGGAGAACAGAACCGGAAAACCCAGATGAACTTTCTCCGTCAACTTCTGGATCGAACATTAAATTTGCATGTAACAGACCGTAACTTCATGGATTATGGCCCCTGGTTGTACTAAAAATCACGTTTTTAGTTTGTTGACGCTTTATACGATTTTAATGAAACTTCAGATGCATATTTATAACCAAAAACTCTCGGCTCCTCTCGGACCGAAACTTCGTTGATTATGGTTCCTGATTTTACGAAAATGTCATTTTTAGCGCGTGGTCCTATAGAGACAACGATTGTTATTTGATTTAAATGAAACATTCAAATATATCACCGTTACGCCATATTGTAGCATGCTTCAGGGTAAACCCTGCGTTTTGATTGGTCAATTAGACACTGTCTATTGGACATTAAAACCCTTCTGTTTTAGTAATGTCTTTTAAAATCCTAAAAAAAAGCATGTTACAATGTCGATAAACACTTCCTGTTTCGCATTTAGAGGGGTGTTATTGTCCAATAGACATGTCCTGAGATTTTACATTAGAAGCCTCCACGCTACGTGTCTCGGGTCCTAATGATCTCAGGACATGTCTATTGGACAATAACACCCCTCTAAATGCAAAACAGGAAGTGTTTATATCCTAAATGACGATTGAGTTCGAGTTGTGCATCATATATACTGATATCTGTCATTATCTCTTGTAGTCATGTTGATGATATTGATGTATTCGCTGGTGGTATGTCAGAACCAAATTTACCCGGATCTAACCTCGGTCCCCTATTTTCCTGTATAATTGCCCAGCAATTTCAAGATTTGAAATATGGAGACAGCTTCTGGTACGAGACCTCGGATCAACAGAGAGGATTTAAAGCTGGTAAGTTCTCTTCTTGTCAACATGAAATTTTATTTATTTTGCAATTTAGTTCACTGAAAGAATAAATGAATATTGTTTTATTCTTCCGTACCCTGGCATAACCTAACCGCTGAACTTTGGGTTGCATTTGACTGATATACTAGTACTTGATCAATCTGAAAAATTATAAACAAACTTTCGTCTATAACAGCCAAATTCCCTGGTATCTTACGCAGTGCTAGTTCTCCATCATTCTCTGCAGGCATTATAAGAATAAGAAAGCATAACAGTACGTCAATAAAATTGATGCTTTATTGCACGGGATTCTGGTGCCTATCGTCAAGCTATCTAAATATATAACGACCGTCAAGTTTTGTTAAAAGCAGAACGTTTTGGTAAACGTCCCGGTCTCCCTTTCCTCGCATTTTATGGTTGAATTGGTTTTGTTGTTTTCATAATATAATCATGACGTGTAAACAAGAACCGTGGATCTTTCATTTAAATGCTTTAAAGGCGCTGTACCCGATTATTTACATATTTTTTTATAGCTGAACTGGCATCTATCAAGAAAATCGGTTTATCCAAGGTTCTCTGTCAAGTTTTTAATTTGGTTAAAGTCCAGAGAAACCCATTCAAACTTGTAACAAATACGTAAGTCAGTAAAATTACTAATACAGCATTATATTCATTTTATCTCAAAATAGACGGTGTCTTACAATCTTCGCGTGTCATGTTTCTTGTCCTTGGGTTTGACTCAAAAGAACAACATATTTTCAGTGGTAGAGGATGGTTGATCTACATAAAACCAGGGTTCAAAGGACGTGTCATTTTTAATGCCACCCCTATTTAATGGTATAGGAAGGCGGGCCTGCTAGACCAGCATGTACAAGTTGGAATTCCATATAAGAGTGGGGCCGTAGCAGTGTTGTTCGGAGGCAATTACCCCTATAGCACACCGTGTGGTGTATGTCCATCTTCCCTGGCACAGTTGGAATAGAATCGTAAGTGTACGTGACAAGCAGTAGTGTCGCCTGTCGAACCGCGTGGGTTTCCTCGGATCCCCCGGTTTCCTCTCACTGCTAAAGACCCCTTCGCGCAGACGAATTATTGAAATAAAATCAAACCATATGTAGTCTCGAAATAACGTAGATTGTGTCGAGTGGATGTTAAACCCCATTTCTCTATCTCACGCAGAAGTGTAAGACGTTGAACCCCATTTTGATTTTATTTAATTCCATTTGTCTTATTGGTTTAAATTCCGTCATTTTGAGACGCTACTTTATATGTTTCGTCGCCTTGCAACTGCCAAGAGTTCGTTTACACTGAATCCAACCTCGAGGGTTTTCTCCGGGCCGTCTGATTCCCTACCACTGCTAAAGACTGCTACGCGCAAGTGAATCATTGAAATAAAATTGAGCCGTATGTTAGAGCTGAAATTACTTAGTGTCGAGTGGACGTTAAACAGACTCTCTCTCTATATCTCTCTCGCATCCCCCCCTCCAGTGACTCGAGTCCAATGTGTACATCAGTTGTGAACAAGGAACGCGTTTTAAATCGTAGGCCTGTGGACACACACCTAGACCTCTTGTACACGAAATGCCGCCGCCTGTCCAAATTCACCCAATAACCCGCTTTCAATAGCCCGATCGGTGCATTTATATAGAACCGTAAACCCAATTTTATTTCTTTAAGTTGTATTCACAATTTTGAAAAGATTTTGTTGCTATTTTCAGAAACCCTGAAGTCCTTTGTGATAGTTTAGACGACATTGACCTGACACCTTGGTATTGAAACTGAACACAGCACTCAACATACATTATGCATGAGCTAAATCGGCCTATTGGAGGTCTTTCATTGGGCCTGATATGTTATATGAATTATTAATTAGACATTATTTGAATTATCCATAATCAACTCTCGATGTCATCCCTAACCTGTGACATTTACTGGATTAGGATCCGATTTGTTGCTCAACACTCATTGATAATTTAATCCAAAAAATGTTTTCTATCTTTGTGACTTTAGTAATGATGATCGAGGCTAGGCCTAAAATGCTATCGCTATATTCACGGTTCAGAGTGGATCAATTTGTCTGAAATTTTCAGCCAATCCCCTTTACATTATCAAGATTTTAATTGTTATAGTGAGAACTGCCAGCTTTTTTTTCTATTTATCCATAATGTATCTTTAAATCTATTAAAATCTAAACACATGATTTTCTTGTTTATCAGATGTAGGATTGGGTGACCGTATGATTAGCGCGTACGCGTTGTATCAAGGTCTGTATTTGTGTCAGCTGGCGGTGTTTCGATTCCCCTGTTGTAGTGACAAGGCATATGGTCACTTGTCCAACTTCGTGGGTTTTCTCCGTATCCTCCGGTTATCCCCCCCCCCATCATCTGCTAGTCCCGAAAAATAACCCAGTTGGTGTCGAATGGACGTTAACCCATCTCTCTCTCTCTCTCTCTCTCTCTCTCTGTTTCTCTCGTTGTGCCAGTCAATTATCAATAATCAATGAAAAAAACCCCAGATAAACCCGTTTTCAACACTATATTGTGATCCATGTCCAACTGTTTCAACGGGACGTTGCTGTGCACGTATAAGAACTCTTGACGAAGAATAATGTCCGGGAACATATCTCTCACTTACGGAGGGCCTGACAAGGACACTTGTCCAGTCGTTGTGATTGGACGAAAAACCGAGGTCCAGGTACACGATGGTTTGCACCTTAAATATTCCCTAACGCTGCTGCCCATGTAAAATCACCCTCAAAGCACATTGTATGGCGTATGTCCGTCTTCATTAGCTCAGTTGGAGCAGAACAGCATTTCATTTCATTTCATGAAATAAAATTGATCCATGACCGAGATTGTGTCGAGTGGACGTTAAACCCCTTTCTGTCTCTTTGCCACCTGCATCCATTAACTAGGATAAAGGCCGAGGATGCGTGTTATTTTATGCTTTGGTCCCACTGGGTATTTTGTTTATTATGTACTACCTGCGATAACTGCTGGGCTTCGGAGACCGTCGGGAAGATGTTCTCTGATTGAAGTTTTGTCCTAAGTCGGAATTAAAAACAGCTGCTGAGTTGATATAGGAAGCAGACCACCATTAAATTTCACCATCTCGATTATCAGGTTGGCTACAGTGCTACGTACAGCAACTAGTTACATGTTTTAGTATGGTTCAAGTTTGTGTATCTCAAAATTTTGGTGGTCTACCTCATACAAATTTTAGTGCAAAGACATGGCCATCTGATCCTCTGTATGTAGTGAAAAACATTCAGACCTACGGAAATTTGGGGGAAAGTTGGTGGTGGGCAAAGAGTCGAGAATTAACATTGAAGTCAGTAGGGAAAATAATGGTGGTCTTAATCCTGATATGATACAGTTATTTCCCTTCTTTTTTCTGTGCTGGCTTCCCACTACCACGATTCGCGCTATATTGTGTTTATCGTATCGGAACGTATCTGCACGTACTAGGGACAATCCTAACGTAATGCATCGAACGACAAATAAATCTAAAGTCGGGTCATGAACTTTAAGCATTTGTCTCCCCACAACAATAAACAAAAAATGAAATGACGCACGTTGAACAATATTGTTCAACCTATGTATTGGTGTTTTGTAGTGTTGAATTGAATTGGGTTAGGGCTGAATCTATTTGTGGGTTATGTCACGAACGTAAAACTGATATATGACGTGTTATTTATTTGTTATTAATCTGTTTACATAAACGATAAACAAAAACTACGTCTACTTTTCTATATCATGCGCGCTGTATCATAAGATTTGTCATTGAGTCAACTGACGCGGTTTTGATTCCCCAGTTGTACGTGGCAAGGAGTAGGGTCGCCACTGCTAAAGACCCTTACGCGCAAAACTGTTAGTCCCGAAATGACATAGTTTGTGTTGAGTAGGCGTTAAACCCATTTTCTCTCTCTATAACATGGAAATGGGTTGTTGATGCGTATGAGAGAAAAACTCGTGGATTGCAGACCTAGTTGCAGTAGCATGAATAACCGGAAATCTGACCAGCGGGATGATCATAAGTCCATCTGAAATGAAATGATGTTTAATGTGTCCCGTCTGTGTAGCTTCTGGACTGTTGAAGACAAGCAGTGTGGTAAAATGTGAACTGTTGCCAGAACAGTGGCGCTACGGTCAACTCTGAATTCGAGTGCCAATTTTCAAGGGGTGTTTTACGTGCGCGACAATGCGTACCGGTGGCGAAC
The DNA here is from genome assembly GCA_036850965.1 of Patella caerulea. Classification (NCBI taxonomy): domain Eukaryota; kingdom Metazoa; phylum Mollusca; class Gastropoda; family Patellidae; genus Patella; species Patella caerulea. The sequence continues at coordinate 50,231,884 of JAZGQO010000011.1, forward strand.
TAGAGACCTCTTTGTTGTAGTCCTGTATGGGATTGACAACTCGTGTTTAATATCATTCATACTTGTCAATAGAATAAGTTTAATTCTATGAAATGGATAATAATTAGATTTAAATTCAATGATATTACAACCCGGATCAATCATTGTATGCATGTCACAAAGAACATCATTTGCGTGTATGGAAGACCAAACAGCTCTTTCAGCTTATAGGGGTAGGGGTGGATGGCCGAATGATGAGCACGTGCACTTTATCATTCCCCGGTCATACGTGACAAGAGTAGAGTCGCCTGTCCGGCTCTCCGCATTTCACCCATCGCTAAAGACCCCTACGCTCTAACAAATTATTGAAATAAAACTGAACCCATGTGTTAGTCACGAAATAACCTAGTTTGTGTCGAGTGTACGTTAAACCCCTCTCCCCCTCTCTCCCTCTCTCTTTCTCTCTCTCTCTCTCTATCAGCTTATTTGAAAATAACCTACTCAAAACTTAATCGTTTGGTAGAGCTGTTTGACAGCTCAATACTAGCTTCCCCTGTCGCCATAATTGCCAGGTTAGATGGTTTTTGACATTGGTATTTGGAGATTTGTATTTGGAAATTTGTTGTCCGCTTTGTGTATGTTTCATTGTATGTTTATTTATTGTATAAAAGAATTTATACAAATATTGATTTAAGATACAAATGTTTATTCAAGTGTGTAAATATCGAAATACGACAACAAATGCAGAAATATGAGTTATAGACTAAGAATCAAGACCAATAGAGATGTTTGGTCTTCTATGTTATGAATAAAGAGCTATTTAGTCTTCTATGTTATGTGTGTTGTGGTTCTTCCAACCCAGATCCACATAGTATAAATGTCATAAAGCGCAAAGGTTTTAAAGGGTTTTATAAGTTTGAATAAATACAACCGGTGGTGTGTGTGTGAGAGAGAGAGAGAAAAAGAGAGAGAGAGAGAAAGAGAGAGAGAGAGAGAGATGGGGTTTAACATCCACTCAACACAAACTAGGTCCTTTCGGGACTAACATATGGTTTGATTTTATTTCAATAATTCGCTTGCCTGTAGGGGATTTTAGCAGTAAGAGGAAACTGGAGTACCCGGAGAAACCCACGAGGTTGGACAGGCGACCCTACTTCTTGCCACGTACACCCGAGGATTCGAAACCATGCTAACCATTCGGCCACCCAACCCCGCAAAACACAATGGTTTTAAAGGGGTTATACCGTATAACTTATACGTTTGAATAAATACAACCGGTGGTAAGCGACTCTTGTAAACCTGTATTCTAGTTACGCACAAATAAACCTGTTCTAAATATTAAAGATACTCACGAGATCGCGCCAAGTTCACGCGTGATTGTGGGTTAGGGTTAGGGTAGGTATTAGCGCTATACCTGTTTATATTTTGTGATCCCTGACCTAACTTGAAGTTCGCCTCCTCAAATAGATCTCACCCAATGTACTGTGATTCTAATTATCTTCCTTGATCACTCGATAGAGTAATTGCCCTTTGTTCTTTCATGTAACTGTGTGACATGTAATCATCAACATATTGCGAGTAGATATCATTATGTGTAACTTAATGGTCGAAAGCGAGGCATTAAGAAATATATTGATATTGTACGAGTGCGACAGCACGAGGGCTATATCAATATATTACACAATGTCTTGCACGAGACCATTAAACAACTTAAAATACAGACACTATCCAGCAAGTTTGCATTTCAATTTCAACTATTATGGATGACGTACGCTTGGCACATTGCCAACACCAAAGGATGACGTCACATCTGTATTTTAAATATATAGAATAGGTCTCGGTTTAGATTTTAAAGCATATAATATGGCAATGTGGATGGTTTCATGTTGCATTTCAATGGACTATAATCTGCCCAATCCAGGAGGGTTGGGATGGCCTAGTGGTCTAGAGTGCCGCGCTTCGACCTCTAGCTGGCCGGTCAACTCTGGCTTGCGGCTGTGGTTTCCATCCCTGGTGTGAGCGTATGTGGGTTTCCTCCGGGCACTCTGGTTTCCTCCCACTGCTAAAGACCCCTACGCGCAAGCGAATTATTAAAATAAAGTTAAAACCATATGCTAGTCCCGAGATGACGTAGTTTGTGTTGAGTGGACGTTAAACCCCATTTCTCTCTCTCTCTCTCTACCCAATCTAGTGATACATCCTTAGTATTTTGTATGGGAGCCGCCCACTGCTATCCATATCCATAGTATTTTCTATACGGGTATTGGGTTAGCCGAGTGGTTTTAATACGTTCGCTTTAGGTCGTAAGGTCGTCATTTGGTCAAGTAGTAATCTCGCCTGGATATCTTCGTGTGACTTTTCTGACAGCTACAATACCAACCCTAATTAATGAAGCAAAAAAACAGAAAGAACCACATGTTAGTCCCGAAATGACCTAATCTGTATCGAGTCGACGTTATCGCTCATATTCATTCTTTTTTTTTAAACCTTCAGTATAAAATAAGTTGTAGAGAGTAACAATGGAATTTTTTTCTGGTTGGGTCAACATTTTTTGTACCTCACAATAGCTTTTACTGTACCTCAATAACAAAATCAGTCATTCATTACGATCGATCTCTAGTAGCAAGCGTTTTCGTGGTATAGGCTTACAATGGGATCGTCGGTTTTATTTCAAGGAAACCCATCTAGAGCCAATGGTTTTGCGTGGGCGCAAACAATAAGGACAGTAGAAGTGTAACAATAATATGCAAAATGAAAATTAAATGGGGTTAAACACCCCTTCGTTCTGCTACTACTCGGCTTTTAAAGACGTGCATACGCCATACAGTGTGTTTTGAGGGAACTTTTGTCCAGACAGCGCGATATGGCCTACTCTTTTATATCGAAATGCAACTGCCGAGAGTTTTTTTTTACCGGTCCAAGGTTTTCGTACCATCCCAACGACTAAACAGCTCCGATTGGACCCCCAAGAGATCGGTCAGTGGGGTGGTTTTTAATAAGCTTATGACCACTCATCAGGGTATAACTAGCTCTTGAATGAATTCTTGAAACAATTAGTATTAAATTGTCTGATGCTATTACAGAGTCTCACATCATTAGCATTCTCCCGATCTAATCCGTTGTTGATGTTCGGGTTGTTCAACGTCCGTTGTTGATGTTAGCGTTATTCAACGTCCGCTTTCACCGAGGGTGACATCGCAGACAAGTCTGATTTACATTATCATAGCGCATGCGTAGACGTCTTTCCTATGGGCACTCGGTCGGCAAACCTCGGCAGATTCCGTAACCTCCGGAACATACATCTAACCTCGGCTATATTACGAATTCCGCCATATTGGAACTACTTTAAAGGTCCCGGATGAAACATTGCTGCGCCCATACCGAACACAAATTGGCGACCTATTTGGCTAGCGATCTATTCGATCGATCCAGCTGTAAGATAATGACCAAATTACACCTCTATTCTGAGCTGAAGGAATGGATAAAAAATAATATATTCTACTTTCATTTGATAGACATAACGTTGGATTTTATTGGTTGATAAATAGATGAGTTAAGGCGACTCTTGTCTTTATTCTAAATAGGTTTCCAACGAACAGGTTGCAGCTCGATCGATCGAATAGGTCGCTAGCCGAATAGATTCCCAATTTGTGTAATAGCGTCAAGTTTTCTTGTTAAAGTAAACCGGTAGCCGCATCACAAATGTATGGGCGTAGGTACATATCACTTACTGTCATACAGCCGAGACTAGATGTAGTTTACGGAATCTGTCGAGATTTGCCGAGTGTCCTATGGGATGATACCGGAGTCTCCGAAATAAATCTACGGGGTTGAGAAGGCATCCATATCTCCACGCCACACACGTTCACACCCGGGATCGAAACAGCGACCACAAGTTAGAGTTCATTACCGACCAGCTAGAGTATTAATCACAGTTATTTCCTGGATTGAAATAAAATGAAACGAAATGGGGTTTAACGCCCTACTGTTCTTCTCCTACTGGACAAATGATTGAGACATCGTCTAGTGAATCGTATGGAATGAAAACAGATGGAATTCGGAATAAGAATTGCCGGTAACATCACTGTCCCGACAAACTTCCCCATTTCGTTAAACCAGTTAGTACACAAAGATAGAACGTGAAACCAATGTCTTTTGATTTCAATTAGTTTTGTGTCCAAAATCCGAACACGCGACAAATCGAAACTGGTCATTCTGATGACAAGATGGTTACTAAAGAAACTTTGACTAATCATTTTCGATGTGATTCTTTTTGTATAAAGTGTTCATTACTAAAATAATTATTACAATTAAAATTATACCTCATGCGAATGTTCCAGGTCTTTATTCAGATAGTTTCCATGGGTAGCTAATTCCTAAAAAAAAACGTCTGCACCTTTATTCCAAAAATAGCTATTACAATATGTTGAATTACGTGCAGACCCAAGTTATGAAAATAAAAGTAGCGGACTTATAAGTAAAAATATCTTCTCTAATTCCGTGAAATTTGTGTAATAATATTTGCATTTGACAATGGAGTCAATAGGAATCTCTAATGGCGCTCAAACGGATCAGCTGGTATCTTTAGTCGATTGATTTTATGATCGACTCGTCACAATAGGTTTTATGTCTTGTAGAACACAATGATCCAACCATTGCTCCTCAAGTGGCTGTGTTTGGGTGAGTCTTTGATCTATAGAAAGGCTACAATGGATAGCTGTTTTACACAGCCAAATTAAATGGCAACTTGCCCAAACGCAATCACAAAATTTAGACCATACCTATACGAAATGAAATCTGTCCGTATTTTAAAAATAAGTCCGAACCTATTCCTGGTGGAAACAGTCATCAGTGAAAGTTCTGGGTTTAAGGGAAACCTATTTTAAGAATTAAAGGTGTTGTGATGGTCTATATAAAGATGTTCCCACAATACAGATCAACCAGCAAACGATCGGAGCAACTTTATTCCTATTCTAACAGCCAAATATATTTGAAAATTTTTGAGAAAAAAAGACAGTAACTTTAAGATGGGTAAGCTGATTTAAAATATAAATTTAGATATATGAACATCCACAATACAGAACAACAACCAAACGATCAGAGAAACTTCATTTCTATTCAAACAGCCAAACTCACGCATTTATAATATCCATATGTATTTAAATATCGTTGAGATTAGTAGGAAATAACTTAAACTTGTGTAAACTGATTTGAAATATAAATTTAGACATCTCGATTGTCAGCTTATTGGATTAATGTATCATCGTTGATTTTTGTTTTTACGGATGAATTTGTATCTTTCATGGGATCCGTAGTGACTCAATGAGTAAGAGTCTATCTTGATTGAACAGGAGGTCTCGGGTTCGTTCCCGGTGTTGGCCGGGAATGGTCGTGGGGATTTAAAGGTGCGGCTCCCCGTGTCAGTTGTGCGAGACGAGGTCGTAGCTGTTTGGATATTACGAAACCCGAGGCCTCGTAAAAGGGCCACTAACAGTTGGAATTTTCCAAATCTAAATTAAGATATCTAAATCATCAAATCCTTCAAGGAATTGTTCATGACATTTTGGTTGGGGGGGTGGGGGGTGGGGGGGACGCTAATGTCCGGGCAAAATATCCTCCATTTCATGTACCGTCTTGATTATTCCAGTCGGAGCAGAAAAGGGGGGCCGTTAAACTTCATTTCATTTCATATATGTTTCAGCTCTCAAGATGGACTTGGTGATCATTCTACTTGTCGGTTTCCCGGTTATCCAGGCTGTAAGTACTATACAAACCGATGTTTGTCATCCGTGTTTTCCTGGTCATACTGGAACCAGAGAATGGAATTTCGACGGTCCTGCCGATGACACAAGTGTGACGTCACTAATGCGTCATTTTGTAGACCGAGTAAATGACGTCAAGGAAAAGGTTACGACAGCAATAGAACAAGTGGTAAGTTATATTACGGCAATTGTTCCGATGGATGGATGACCTAAACCGTTATTTGGAGAGAGAGAGGGGGAGAGAGAGAGAGAGAGAGAAATGGGGTTTAACGTCTACTCGACTCAAACTAGGTCATTTTGAGACTAACATGGTTTCATTTTATTTCAATAATTCGCTTGCGCGTAGGGGTCTATAGCAGTGGGAGGAAACCGGAGTGCCTGGAGGAAACCCACGAGTTTGAGAAGGCGCCCCTATCTCCATGCCACATACGCTCACACCCGGGCTCGAAATCACAGCCGCAAGCCAGAGGTGACCGGCCAGTTAGAGGTCGAAGCGCGGCACAATAGACCACTAGGCTACCCCCTCCCTCCGTTATTTGGAATGATGAATAGTGGATTGAATGCTGGTGGGACGAGACAACAGCGTCTGAACTGTAAACGGGAACAACCAGTCGGTTACGATATACAAAACGAACATGTCTAATCAAGACGTTCATACTCCATATTTACATGGAACGCGAATCCACTGTAGCCTCGAATATCATTGTTACCACTGTTAAGATAATTAACAAAGTCTCAATTATTCACGTTTTTGGTTAATCACCAATGGGCGTGGAACAGTAGATCGTATTCAAATCCAGTGAAAATCGGACACGTAAGATGGCATCGACAGTTGGTTATGGCTTTTTCATGTTAATAAATAACTTATAAATATTTTCTATAGGATTTAGCTTTTGCATGCATTGAGACTTAATTCGATTTTCAATATTTATATTTTCAGGTTGATAATAATTATGACGGTGATGTGGGTTATTTATGTCAACTGCGCATGGCGGGAGAATCGGATATACCCTCTACTCATAGCTCATCCTTATCACAGGTAAATATAATATTCAATATGATTTATCTCATATACAATAAAAACCAAATACGAACAATCCAAACCATTAGACAAAAAATCCAAGTCCTAAAAACGATATTTATCATTATTCAATATTAAATACCCATCTTTCATTCTACGTGTGTTTGAGGGTTTGGGTGGCCGAGTAGCTTAACGCGTGCGCGTTAGATCACCAGGGATGTCGTTGAGTCAAGGGACGTGGTGTCCATTCCCCGGCTTGTACGTGCCCTAAAGTAGTGCTGCGTTTCAAACCTCGTGGGTTTTCTCCGCGCCTTCCACTTTCCGTTCAAAGCTAAAGATTCATAGGCACAAGCGAATTATTGAAATAAAATTGAACCATTTGTTAGTCCCGAAATGACCTAGTTATTGCCAAACCCCATTTCTCCTTCCCTGTTTATCTTTATTTAAATCTTTCTTTGTTTATTTGAACAGGTCAATCCATTGACGAAAACTTACAACCATTATTTGAACAGGTCAATCCATTGACGAAAACTTACAACCAGGTGGCGACACTGTCTCTTTATTTCCAAATACTGAACTGGGACTTCATCAAGAACTGTGGTCTGGATTTCACTCATCTGATCGGAACACCTCCGGTATGCTACTGGAAGCAGGTCTTACGTCATTTCCGCCACCGTGTCCCTGGTCAGTTTTGTCGTAAAACATTTCCTATCGATGGCGTCACTTCCTGTTCTACTGCTGTAGATCTGGCCTATGTTATTCTCGAGAGTTCACGTGGTATCTTAGCGACGTTAGACAGTCAAGTCAGCATATATAAAAGCATTTTAGAAAACTCAAACAGTGAAAACGAGGCTATGCAAATAATTCTTGATTCTCGTATCATGTAAAATGGTCCGTAAATAGAATGATTTCCCAAAACTTACTTTGAAACCTCTGGTTTATCCTTGCGACGTTCTGATCATTTAGTTTCAATTCTGTTTATTACTTTCGTTTTATTATGTAAATTTTTAATTGATCTCATTATCTTTTATGGTTTAAAAATATTGACCAATCCTGATTGATATCCTGGAACAAGGAAACAGCCATTGTTCAATCCGGATACATTTCCTTACAAGTTCTTGACGAAACGGTTTTATATTTTTATCGTTTTCATTATTATTTTAATATTGTTCATGTTTTGGGTTAAACACCATAAACAATTATATCATATAAACGTTGATTCGCTTTTTACGCTTTTGTTTATTTTGCTTTTTTTTATTATTATTACATTGTTACTGGTTTCTGTCATTCTTTACGTTGGCTATTTTTAAACTTTTCCTCAACTAATTTTATTACTTTTAGGTATGAATATTCATGTATGACTATCTTATTTTAGTGTAACTATGTTTTAATGTTTTGTTTGAAATCGCTCATGATGAGTTGGTTTCGGCTATTGTAAACTCTAAGAGTTGATAAACCCCTAGGAGTTGTCGTTGACCCACGGGCCCTGTCGATAAACACGTACAGTAAAACAGATTTTGATTGTTCATTATTAGATAATCATAAACGAAAAGCTAACTGCCTCTGATGACTTCCTGATAGGCCTTGTGGCTGTGTTCCCTTGATAGGCCCTTTGACCCTTTGTGCTTTGAATACCCTAAAGCACCTTAATGTTATACCAGAGAACGTTTCTCTAACCTTGTAAACTCTGTGAGTTTTATTATAATCATATGTGAATTAATACATTATTCATTAATCTTGTTAATCTGTTAATCTTAGTATTTCATCACTCCAAACATGTTTATTTATGATGTTTAATTATTAGACTTATTCCATATTTTATTAATCCAAGCATTGTATGACCCTGCTTATTTATAATGTTTAATTGTTAATCTTAGTCCATATCTTATTAATCCGAGCATTGTATGCCTCTGCTTATGTATGATATTGTTAATGTTTTAAATTATTTTATCAATCCAAAAAAATATTTTTGACTCTGCTTTATGCCACAATTATTTTTTTTTTTTATCAATTTTAATTGTTAAATCAATCTTATTAAAATATAGATCTATATTTCGTTTCGTTTTTTATACTTTCGATGGCCTACACTCATGTAGATCTAAAAAGTTATAGTGGGAGCTCACTTTCTATGACACGGGACATTTGACCCGATAACGTCAGTTATTCGAGTAACGAAGTAGCGACCGCCATGCTTTTTAAAATCTACTTTTGTTTTGTTTGGATTTCTATCCGCTGGTGTTAGTATAGACGTCATTGGCTGGTAATATCTACCCACAGGTCCACACATGAAAAGGTCAAACGGTCGATTCGACATACCATTTGATTGGCTGACCCCTCATTTCAGGCAGAAGGTTTAATCTCACTGTGCCACCCAATCAACTGGTGTTATAGGGTAGTGTTGTGAAAATTTAAGTAAACAAAGGATTATAGACTGTATCCTTATTAGTACTGTTCACCTAGTTAAGATTTAATTATTTTAATTCTCAAGGAGGTCAAAATTTAGTTAATTTGGCACAGTAAAATGAAGAAGATCGGAAAAAGCCATCCAAATATATTTAAATTGATTAACATTGCGTTTAAAGAGCAGACTTGTACTGAAAATACCATAGTTCAATTGGATAACGGGGGATGATTGCCCCCTAAAAGATGAAAATATAAAAGAAGATCCAAAATCGAAGTGTTAAATGGAGTAAAAATGTGCAATTGAATATACTGACGTCAGATCACATTTCGTAGGGTTATGATTTATGGTTGATACATGTATTTGTTGTTACTTTAATGTAATTTATTGTGGATAAAGTTGTTAAACAGTCTAAACCTAGTAGTTTTGAAAAGCGGACTATACTTTTAACACCATTATATTCGATAATCCCCTTGCTTGATTAATCCCCCCATCAGAACAATAGCGGATGGCACAGTGAGATGTCCCCAGGCAGAACACGAGTTAAATAACAAGTCCTCCAGATCCAAGAGTAGTAAAGACAAGTAAAAACGAAATTTTGAACTATCTGTGTTTTAATCAGATTGCTGTTAAATATAATTCATGGACTATTTTATTTGTCAAGAAATTTTTTCCGTTTTGCTGATTTTATGAATTTTATTTCAAATTAATATTAAAAAGTATAAGTTGTTATAAAGTATTCTATATAAGTTAATGAAATATTTCAAAAGTATCAAATGTTATGGGGGGGGGGGGGGCTGGTGATCTACATCTTCAATAGAAGGCTTGATCTCGGCTTAACTACATACAAGCGAGAGATGTTGTTAAACTCGCGACGTTGCTTCGGGAACATGGGGGTTGGGATGCCCTAGTGGTCTAGAGTGCCGCGCTTCGACCTCTAGCTGGCCGGTCACCTCTGGCTTGCGGCTGTAGTTTCGATCCCTGCTGTGAGTGTATGTGGCATGGAGATAGGGGCGCCTTCTCAATCTCGTGGGTTTCCTCCGGGCATTCCGGTTTCCTCCCACTGCTAAAGACCACTACGCACAAGCGAATTATTGAAATAAAATTAAACCATGTGTTAGTCCCGAAATGACCTAGTTTGTGTTGAGTGGACGTTAAACCAGCCAGCTAGAGGTCGAAGCGCGGCACTGTAGACCAATAGGCCACCCCAACACCCTGGGGTTGTATTAAAAGATATGTCGCATGCGGGTTATTGAAAAAAATGAACCATGCGCTAGTCCCGAAACGACCTAGTTTGTGTCCAGTTGGCGTTAAACCCATTCCTCTCCCTTGTGTCGAGTTGGCGTTAAACCCATTCCTCTCCCTGTTTCTCATTGTAACATCTTAAAGCAGGGAATGCCCACTAGTCATTAGTTCACCGTTATCTATTATTAGGGTTGGATTAGGGTTAGATAGGTTGATACCCATATTCATAGTATTTCTTATAGCGGCGGGGGGGGGGGGGGGGGGTCACGGTGGCTAAATGGACAAGGCGCTGGTTCGCTAGCCTGGAGGTCGGGTGTTCTATCCCTGCATTGGCCGAGAAAGTTCGTCTCGATTTTCCGGAGTGATTTACTCTAGTCAGTGATGCTGAAGGATGGCCGAATAACCGAGGCCCCGTGTACACATTGGAGTGCACGTAATAGATCCCTTGGCAGTTGGAATTCGATATAAGAGTGGGCCGTAGCGCCGCTGCCCGGGCAAAATTTCCCTCATAGCACACTGTATGGCGTATGTCCGTCTTTCATTAGCCCAGGTTAGGTGCAAAAGAGTAGGACGTTAAACCCCGTTTCATTTCATTTCATTTATAGCGGCGGACTGGTGCACCCGTGGATTAGTGAACCACCTCTCCTTAAAGCAAATAAATACATTTTGGTTGAATTCTATTTAGAGATGATATTTATCTCCGTGGGTATTTTACTCATCACATTGGATGTGTTAACTTAGCGTTCTATTATAAAACCTGGTTAGCGATGATGCTATACACATTGGGTGTTTAATATATCATTCTAAACATGGTTGTCGGCTATGATCTTGTGATTTTGCTTCATCGTTCACTAGAAACCTTGTTAGCGATATTTTAATCTTCTTGACTTTCATTTGTCGCGCTGTTAATCAATTTGGATGTTTAATTCATCATTCTATTTGAAAACTGGTCTGCGATGATGGATATTGGATATTTAACTTATCCTTTGGTGTTTAAAACCTGGCTAGCGATGATGTTAACCATGTTGCGTGTTTAACCAACCTTTCAAGTTGACACGGAGATTAACCACGTGACCTACTGGCTTGATCTCCATGGATTAACATGGCCATATTGTTCAAACAGAGCTGACTTCACGTGATTAAAAAACACATCCATTTAAACAAAAACCTGACCTACACCAAATAATATTAGTTTTACTCACCACTGAAGATTTACATAAAATTTCAAATCAAATATATATACGTGAACACCATAAATTAACACCGATCCTGTCCTATTACGTCATAATGACGTCGGAATTACGTAAGACTATGCCTGTTTTTATTATATTTCTCACACTAGATTAACTTACGGAAGAGTAAAATGTTACGGACCAGCACACCTACCAATTGATACCAATAAGGTGAAATGAAATAAAATGGAGACTATAACCTCCTACGTTTCTTCCCCATTTTGCCTAATAAAGACGAGCATACGGTGTGCTATGGCGCAAATTGTACCATACAGCTGTGCTACGGTGTATTGTTAATTCGAAGTCCAACTGTCAAAGGGTCCTTTAAGTGCACACCAATGTGTACACGGCATTTCGATTTTTGGTCCCATCTGAAGGACTTAAAACTGTCCTTGTTCATCCTGCGCCGGGTGCACCCGATTAGGGCGGAAAAGTCCGTGGAACACTGGGATCGAGATTATACAGATTATACAAGGTGATTTTAAAAGTCTTTTGCTTGTTGCCATATTATATATAGTGTACTCCATGATTATAGAGTATCTGTAATGAGGATGTATTTCTATACCTTAATCGCGATTCCGGCAATCGCAGCAAAAATATGCTTCCCACATATATATTATTTTCATCAAAACTATCTGAAGCAGGGCTGGGCTTAAGAGGGTATACCCTCTTTCGTTTCCTATTCAGTAATTGGCTTGGAAAAACATACTGCATTAATAATTTGGACCATATCAAACCGATGCATGTATACAAAAGACTTAGTGAAGTTACCTCAAGAAATTGGCAGACATATATAGTTCTATGGACATGGTTTAGTAACATATTACTAATATATGTTAAAACGACGTTACGTTTTTGTTAAAAAGACCTTATATTTAAGTTAATTGTTTAAACGACGCTACGTTTTAGTAAATCGTTAAGTCGGCATTAACGATGTTATGTTTTATTGAATTTGTAAAACGACCATATTGTTGAGTAAATTGTTAAAACGACACTGTGTTATGTAAAACGATGTTATTTTAATGAAATGTTTAAACGACGTTATATTTCAGTAAATTGCTAAAACGACGTTATGTTTTAATGAATTGCTAAAACGTCGTTATTTTTTTTAATGTATTGCTAAAACGACGTTATGTTTAATGGATTGCTACAACGACGCTATGTTTCAGTGAAATGTTAAATTGACGTTATATTTTAGCGAAATGTTAAAACGGCGTTTTATTTTAATAAATTGCTAAAACGGCGTTAAGTTTCAATGAAGTGTTAAAGCGACGTTATGTTTTAGTGAAATGCTATAACGATGTTATTTTTCAATCAAATGTTAAAACAACGTTGTATTTTAATGAATTGAAATACGACGTTACGTTTAATGAATTGCTAAGACGGCATTTTGATTTAGTGAAACGCTAAAACGATGTTATGTTTTAGTGAAATGCTAAAACGACATTATGTTTTAGTGAAATGCTAAAACAATGTTATGTTTTATTGAAATGCTAAAACGCCGTTTTGTTTCAGTGTAATATAATTGTATTCATAAATATCTGTAGGATCACATTATGTAAATCTGAAATATTCCCATAGTGAAATATCACCCAAGCAGCTACTCAAATCAAATTAGCTTACGTGTATTTAAATGGAGTTAAAGTTATGGGTGGGGAATTGTATCAAGTATAGGTATTCACGTCGACTTCTACTAATCAGACTACAAACACTAACTTTTAACACTTGGTGTATAATCCCTTCACTTCAATCACTCAACTCTAGACTCCTACCTTATATACCTAACACAATCAACATCCCTGGCATTTTACACATCATTTACACGGCTTTAAACTCATCCACACCACAAACATCTGGGGCTCATGTAACGGTGACAAGTGTTCGGTTTGGATTATTATTATATTTCGGTGATTTGTGTACTGATTGTTCGAGTTAAAGAAAAGTTTTGAGTTTGGATATAGTGCGACGTTTTCACATACCACTCGACAACAGAAATGTAAATTTGAACATTTTCATTTTTGTGTGCCTTGATTTTGGATTTAGTCGCATTTGTTCTGCGCAGAAATTGAACAACATCTCCGTGGATTAACCGCTGTTAAAAAATGTCTGTATTAAGACATATAGTGATTTTGACAGCAGTGCTGGGATTGTCTGTTGGTTACCATGATAACCACACGTCATCTAAGAGAGCGTTACCCCTAATGTCTATGTATTCTGGCTACGGATCGATGAGCAGCCGCGCCCAGTCGGTTGTAACCAAGGTGGTGGATAATCTGAACAGAGAATATCTTATTTATTTCAATGCTGGTAAGATTCAATTCTGAAAGATACATTATATAAGACTTAAATAAAGAACTAGCCATTCTTGCTATACTGTTCGAAAGTAGATAATAGCTTTGAAGTTTTGACAGACGTGTGCAATAATTTCAACCACCGCACTGGATGATCAAAGCTAAGTCTCGGTCCTCCATATTTGATTAAATCAAAGTATCACTGATCCGACCTAATCTGTTTAATATCGGAGAAATCTGATGCCATCGCGAGATGATTAAGGCTTAGATCATTTAATTAATGTTTAATTAATACTTTAGAAAACATTTTATGCCTAAAGAAAGGCCTGCAATAGGCAGATTTAGCTCATACACATTGAGCTTTTAAAAGAGAGAAATCCAGCATGCCGTTTGACTTCAATTTAAGAAATGATAATAATAATAAAAATAATAATGTACATTTATATAGAGCTTAATCCGTCCATGAGCATGCTCTAAGCGCTGTAAGTTAATAGCTCCTGTGGATAATACATCGTGAACATATGTGTCTTAAGTCTAGATCGAAATTGAAGCAGGGCATTCGATGTTTTATGTATTTGAGCAGGATGGGTTTTGAACACTCCCCCCCCCCATGTATCCGCCCCTGAAAAGCTTTGAGTACATGTAATAAAATTTACTAGCGAACCATATGGGCAATAGGGTTGGTGAGCGCACTAAGTTAATCCCAAAAGACAGCGTGGCAAGCATACACTTTGATCATTTAAGGATCGATTCCTTTACGCAAGAATCTTATATAATAATAATAATAATAATGATAATAATAATGAATTTATATAGTGCCTCTCATCTAGAACTGTTCTACTCGATGGCACTGGGCCGCTCTGTCACGTTTGGTATTCACAGTTAAATAGGTGAGTCTTAAGGGATGTTTTAAAGGACTCTACTGTTTTGGCTTCATTTAATGTTGCCAATAATAGCACGCCTACATCAAAATTTTCCAAAGTTACCACGATCAATTGCCAATCTAATCATAACATAGATTCTATTTCCTCCCACAATTTTGGTTTTTCTCGTCCTTACCCTTTATAACCCGCGTTCTGGATGATGTGAGGAATTAGCCAATGAAACGGTCCGTTTCGGCGAGCCTACGAAGCGAAGCCGCTGTTGAGCGAGGCTTGATCACCCAGTTCCCAGGCACATATCGAGTAATGATAGGTTTATAAAGGGACTGAGTGATACAGACTTCTTTTGACCTCATTTTGTTGTAATTTCGGTCCGTTGAAGATGATTGAAGATATGAATAGTCAAGTGAACACACTTTAAGTTTGATTTGTTATTAAAAACGCTGTAAAATGACCAATTTAACTACATTGGAGTGTGTATAATGATCAAATAAGGTCTCGCTGGCAATTAAAACGATGTAAAGTCTTAGAACTAGTGAGTATTGTGAGATGATATATCATAAACCAGTCATAACAAAGATGGCGTCTGAATTAGTTACCTTCTATTATATTATACTATATAGCCAAGCAGTAGTAAGAAGTTTTATTTTCATCCCTTCAAGTGCCTGTGGGATTAGTCAATGAAACGGTCTACGGCGAGCTTTTGGCATGAGTTGAAATGAATTGTGGGTAACGCTGATTGGTTGATCAAATGCCTGACTCATGGGGTCAAACGCCAAATCATGACCTTTCCAACTACAAATGGTCACATGGCCATCGAAATCATAAAAAAAACGAAATGAAATATAGATCTTTATTTCAATCAGATTGCCCAGTTCCGAAAATTGAGAGAGAGAGAGAGAGGGTTGTCCAGATCCAATCATTTGAGAACTGTAACACGGTAGCGTTCATCAAGATACGGTCGTCAAAACTGTAATAACGTCATTCAATATAAAAAGGATATGAGAGTAGGTCATTTCGGGACTAACATATGGTTTAATTTTATTTTAATAATTCGCTTGCGCGTAGGGGTCTTTAGCAGTGGGAGGAAACCGGAGTGCCCGGAGGAAACCACGGGATTGAGAAGGCGCCCCTATCTCCATGCCACATACGCTCACACCAGGGCTCAAAACCACAGCCGCAAGCCAGAGGTGACCGGCCAGCTAGAGGTCGAAGCGCGGCACTCTAGACCACCCCAACCGCCCTGAAGTAGTCTAGACCACTAGGCCACCCCCCCCACCACCATTAATAGATTAATGTGTATTATCGGTGTGGTTTAATGACCTAGAGCGAGACAATAAGTAAAATATTTATACTGCACGAGGACATCAACCCGAGTATTTTATGAGTATTGAATGATATATCGATGTCATAGTTCTGAAAGGTCTTAAGTGTCAAAAATTGTTGGATTTAGTTTTTGAGATATGAGAGGAAAACCTATTTCAATCTTAATAACGCAATAAGGATATCAAAATTTTGATAGCAATGTTTTTATGAAACTTATGACCTTACAGTTCTGAAATTTTGCATAGAGAAGCCTCTAAATGTGATTAGTCATCCTATGTAAAAAAGCTATTTGGGTCATAAGTGGCACCTACAACCTTCCAGAACTATGGCATCGATATGTGACGTCACTAGTTGCCGTACCATTTGTTCAAACAACTGGAGGCAATGTACCAATCGTACGCGGTAGTGTCTGTGTGAACTCCAGTTAGATATTGATAATTCATGAATTAAACTAACCGAAGTAATATTGTTTACAGGAAAACATGTTTCAGGAGACACGCCCGTCCCTCTTTAACACCGTCACCGCCGACTTCCTCCTGAATTAAATAACACATGTTTAATTGATATAAATAAAGATAACAAGAGTTGATGTACCTGTTGTATCTATTGACTCTGGTTGAACATTTTAATTGTTGAAATTTTCTCTCCTCCAATGTACACAGACATAACACGATTTACTATAAAAACTAACATGTTAAACATCCCGTGTACTGTTTGTTAACTACATGTACATGCATGTATATCAGTTGTGTAGGTCGCCATAAAGTCAACTAGCGTGGTTTTAAATACCCGGTTGTACGTGCCAAGGAGTAGGGTCGCCTGTCCAGCCTCGTGGGTTTTCTCCGGGTACTCCGGTTTTCCCCCACTGCTAAAGACCCTTACGCGCAAACGAATTATTGAAATAAAATTTAACCATATGTCAGTCCCGAAATGACTTAGTTTGTGTCGAGTGGACGTTAAACCCCATTTCTCTCTCTCGGTTGAAATAGACAATTTTTGGTAGTGTAAGCCTAAAAGCCTATACTACGAGACATGCCATATGCAAGGTATTGACTTATATGTTATGATGATGAGTAGAAAGATAAATCTATAATCCCAAATGCGTTTATTGAAAAATGTTATAGGCCTTTTTGAAATCAAATTTTAATGTCATAAATTTGTTATTATTTCTTAATGAAAGCTTACGTTAATAACGCAACGTAAATCAGATTAGTTTTAGGAGCCAAATAAATTTTATCGTGGAATTGAGTAAGATGGCTAGGCATTATCCAATAAGAAGTGGGGCACTTTGACAGTTTCAAAGTATCAATGAAAGGGATCTATTGGTCCGAAATTTCAAATCTAGGCATCGGAACATTGGCTGTATGGTGTATCAAAAGTTGATCGATACTTTTAAAATTCGACAATAATTTACAGTCTCTGTGTGGTTTGTTATCCAAGATACCATTCAACGATTTCAAGGGATTTAGTTTATCGATTCGCAGTATTTCATTAAAGCCTGCGAGTAAATGAAAAGCCAAGGTTACGAAAGCAGCATGCAAGTTCAAGGCCAAAGCACCGATACATCTCTCCCTCTCTCTCTCTCTTTCTCTCTCTCTCTCTCTCTCTCTCTCTCTCTCTCTCTCTATTCGTTTGTGTTTATGGGTCTTCACAGCTACTGAAAACACGAAAACTGGAGGGCTCGAAGATAATCCGTGAGGTCGGGCAAGCGACCCTAATACTGATTTGCCTACGTATAGACGTGGGATCAAAACTTCGCCACTTGACAGAACCACCCCACCCCCATATTCCTGAAGCAATGGCGCGAGAAATCCCTCTCTTACCATTGCTGGTTAGAAGTCATATTCTTGAAATTGGGCGGGGCGTGTCTCTTTTTAACGTCCAATCAAATTCGGCATAATTTTCAAAATGGCTGACGAAGAAAACATGTTGGCACTGGATAATCGAGCATAATAAATTTCGCGGGTTATGACGTAAACATGTCGCGATTGTCACTAGATACATTGCGGTAACATATTTTGAGGTCTGATTAACCCCGATATTGTTTGTTACAATGTAGGTCATTGGTTGGTAATGGCACTACTGACCAATAATAATTTAGCACAACAATGTTCACTCAAGATAGCAGTGTGAAGTGGATTAGTTCTAATCAAACGAAACACTGCACAGGAGTGTGCCCCACCCCCGACCGTACTGAATAACCCTGTCTAGTTTTAATTCGTTTGGAAGTGTGCAGCACGATTGACTGTCAGATCTCCTTTGTAACGTGTTAATTATAGGTTCGGATAATTTACTTATCGTTGGTCTTCTGTCAACAAGACTGTCAACATTTAACATCAGAGGGTTAAGACGCGAATTAACACTTGTTGGCTAAATGACGGGATAATTCTGTTGTGGTGAGATAATTGATTCAAACTTCCCTCAAAAAAGAAACCTCTTCGTCACCAGTTGACTTTTGTTTATATGTCACGAGTGGGCCTCATTGCTCCAACGCTGACTCTCTAGCCTGTAAGGTTCCATCCCTGCGTCGGGCGAGAAAGTTTTTAGGATATTCGGGCGTGGTTCCCTTATTGTCAGTGGTGTAGGAAGGACAGGGGACCTAAGGCAGCTTCTTCCTCCAACGATGAGCCTAACAATGTTAACGATCGCTAATCATGTCTAATTGTTTCACGAATCGTGTACCATAATGCGTTTCAGCCCAAATTGTAACCAAATTAAACGCCATATTTTATCTGGAGAGCATGCGTAATAAATACTATGTAGACTGGAATAACCAGGCGCTAGAAATTGACATTCGATTGAGGTCTCTGGCTTAGTTCGTCCAAATTAAGTGATTTGAAATTAGAGCAAAAATGGAAACGACTGAATGTAACTCAGTTTATATACATTCATATTGCATTATTATATGTATTGTGACCCATTTGTGTCGATTTTTGGGTCCCAAATATTAGCGATTTAGCTCTTTTTACCTTCCTTTAGCCATGAGAGTGGGGGTGGGGTGGGGAGCTTCGAGAGAGAGAGAGAGAGAGAGAGATGGGGTTTGACGTCCACTCGACACAAACTAGGTCAATTTGAGACTAACATATGGTTTCATTGTATTTCAATAATTCGCTTGTGCGTAGGAGTCTTTAGCAGTGGGAGGAAACCGGAGTGCCCGGATGAAACCCACGAGGTTGAGAAGGCGCCCCTATCTCCATGCCACATTCGCTCACACCAGGGCTCGAAACCACAGCCGCAAGTCAGAGGTGACCGGTC
This sequence comes from Patella caerulea, assembly GCA_036850965.1. Taxonomy (NCBI): domain Eukaryota; kingdom Metazoa; phylum Mollusca; class Gastropoda; family Patellidae; genus Patella; species Patella caerulea. Next base: position 50,251,277 of record JAZGQO010000011.1, read on the forward strand.
AGCTAGAGGTCGAAGCGCGGCACTCTAGACCACTAGGCCATCCCAACCCCCCGGGGAGCTTCGAAGGATGAAAAGAATAAGTAAAGCCATCGAATAATCTATTGTTTCAGAATTACCTGAGGGCAGACCACCGCAAGGGCTTCGCATTGCATTGAATCGTTGATTTGTCTCCCATCATCGACGTCCAGTAGCTATGCTAAACTATCATCATCGTCGACCAGTAATTATGTTAAGCTATGATCATCATCGTCGTCCAGTATATATGTTAAACTATTGTATTCCAGGCGTAGATACCAACAGAAAGGATACGACACTGGGCATGCACAACATGTTTATAGCAACACAGGCGAAATCAACAGAAATTGGAAAAGAGGAAAGACTTAGAGTAGCAGTTAAAAAAGAATTATCTAGATCGTGAGTACAGGGGCGTAAATGTGAGGGTGTACCCCCCAGCAAGAAAAATAGTCGGTCGCAAAATAGGAGTAGTCGATATCAAAATAAGTACTCACTGTATACGTCACGCTACTCACGCAAAACTTTCGTATGTAAATAGTCGGTCGAAAAATCAGTGCAGTCGGTCGCGAAATAGGTGCAGTCGGTATCAAAAGTGCTCACTGTATACGTCACGCTACTCACGCAAAACTTTAGTGTAAAATAGCCTTGTCAACTTATCATGTTTGAAAAGATTTTATGTTTCACTCTCATTCTGTTGTGAGTAGGCCTATGTTAGTCTAACAACAATTTCACCCAGGGAGAAAAATAGTCGGTCTCAAAATAAGTGCGGTCATTGCAGTCGGTCTCAAACACAATGTCAGAATGGATCCCAAATACTACGTATTTGCGTGCATCCGTGAGCCTAAATTGCATACGTCACTCTTATTCTGTTGTGAGTATGTTGGTCTAACAACAAAATTTCACCTAGGGAGAAAAATAGTCGGTCACAAAATAAGTGCAGTCACTGCAGTCGGTCTCAAAAATGTGCCAGAATAGATCCCATATTCTACATATGTATTTGCTTGACGTATGCAATTTAGGCACACGGATTCGTGTGCCTAAATTGCATACGTCACACAAAAATATACAGTAGAACTTGTATTAAGCAAGCACCCAAGGGAAATTCAAAAATGCTTGCTTAATGGAGGTGCTCTTTGACTAGAGGTATCCAATATTGCCCCAACCCCTCCCACAAAAAATAAAGATATAGATTGCATATATTGTTTTATTCATGTAGTATAACAATAACAATACATGTACTTTTTATCTAGTTGTGAATTAAAAGTAGTCGTGTATACGTGTTTGTTTAGTAATACTGGGTCTCTGGCCTCCAATATTTCTTTTACTTTCATCATACTCATAGCGTCTAAAAGCGTTTCAAAATGCCGTGAATTTGAGAATTTCCCACCCCAACTATTTTAGCGATTACGCGACCACTTAATAAAATCTCGGCGCTTTTTGTGCTGACATAAATTAATTACGCTTGGGTGCATTGGGAGCGAACATCAATACTTGCATCGATAAATTTGAGCGCCGTTGAATCTTGCGCCGAACGAAAATTCTTTACTCAAATCTCGAACATAACTTCTGTAAACTTGTCATTTTGTACCAACCTTCGATACTACTTTCTACCATTGTGATGCATTCGATAATATTTATCCATTTTTGTGAAGCAAATCGATGAATTAATTTTATTTTATCAAAAAAGCACATCAACAAAAAATCCATCGATGATTTTATCACCGATTTACAGGGGGTGTAACTCTGTATGTAATATTATAGGGGGCGCTAAAAAGTCTAACAACAAAGTTGCAATGGAAAAACTCGGTACTTTCATTTTATTCAATCAGTATCAAATAATGTTCCGTTAAGTGTTAATAAAACAAAAGATTAATTAACAGATAATCCCGGGTTGATTGTTATTTTTACATTTCTTTTTACCTGATCAGTGGGGGTCCAGTTAATTAACTACTACTCACGGGATTAGCGAGAGTGTTTCAAAGAAAGAACGACAAGATGGTATCATTCAACAATGGCCGTTGAATGGGCGATGTTTTGTTAAAGGAGTGACCGTTGAAACAGTAGAATTTTTACGGAGGGAATTAATCGTGGTGCCCGTTGCACGCGTTGAACAGGTGCGTGTTTAGTAGAGGTTAAATTACTTAAAAATCGCTCGGGGGGATTTTTTGGTGCTCGTTGAAGCAAGTGTTCGCTGATTAGGAGTGCACGCCCGAGCAAGTTCTACTGTAGTATAAAATAACCAATTCTGTTGTGAGTTTGTTGTTCAATGAAATGTTTTCTACCATGACAAATAATAGTCGGTCTCAAAACTAGTACTCACCACAGTCGGTCTCCGACTAAATGAATTAATGAAATAAACATACAATCATAAAACAAGCGAAACTGACAGATAAGCCTCAAGATTCTGTCCCATTTCTTATCCTCTCATTAACGAGAATTTGGTTCCATTTGCCATGAAATTGATTTAAATTTTCAATCCTAGTCCCAAAAATTTAAAAGCTCTGTTACATATCTGAAATTTTTTCGCGATTCAATTATAACATTATTCTTCTACTCGCTTACATATCTGAAATTTTTTCGCGCCTGCGGCGCTCGATTCCATTTCAAAATAATTCTGCTACTCCTCAGTTGTCTTATACTGTCTCAGCACTATCATATTCACGATTATAGTGAACTGCCCAGTTTTTAGTACCACAGGGGCGTGGGGCGACAGATTGTACAGATGCTATGTTAACTCTTGCAAAACAGATCTGGAGATTCTGTCCCGTTGACTGACATTTCTGGCCCACTCGTCCACAAGAATTTCTCCCAACAATGGCCTCAAATGGCAGAATATTGAATCAATTTTTCAAAATTTTCTCAAATTACTCAATATGACAGGCACAATCATTAATATGACATAAACTATGTGAATTTAAATAAAACTGCTTTCCGACGAGACAACGATCGGCGAACAACTATATAATTCTACAATAATTACTATCTATGTTCTACCGGGACGCTTAATGTTATAGCCAGTATTTTGTTTACTTTCATTGTGGGGTGGGATTATTAATTGCGCCCTTTAGATTTGAAACCGTCCCTACCCCACCCCCATATTTCCTAGAAAACTCACACGTGGTGCTCGGCTTCTCGCATCAGTCGGTCGCATTTTGGCTAAACACCCCCCCCCCCCCCCAACGAAATCGATATGTACGCCCCTGCGTGAGTATCTTATCGTTACCTGAAGTGGGGTTGAATGGTTGAGTTGTCCAACTTCTTCGTTTTAGATCATATGGCCTGACATTGAGTCAAGTTACCTGGTTTCGATCCCTGGCGTTTGGTCCCAAAGTATTACATGGTCTCTTATGGAGTTAAATCATATGTTTTTGATCCGAAGTGTATACGTTACTAGGCGATTGTCGCCTGCCTAACTTCGTGGGGTTTCTTAGGGTCCCTTGCCCCCCACCCTCTGCTAAAAACTGCCTTTTAAATATTGATTTAAACCTGCCCCATGTGTTAATCCCGAAATGACCTTAGTGTCTATAGCGTAGTAGTTTGTGTTGATTCTTGTATTTTATCTAAAGGACTGCAGTGCTGTAGTGAAGTATGGTGGACGAATGGGGGGATAGGGTTTCACCTCCTACTTTTTTTTCAACAACTGGTATCAACGTTGTCTTAAATATACACGTGCTTGTCGCTTCCACCACGTAACGTGCAGATGATTGGTGATGTCAGGAGTCAAGCCCTTGATTGTCTGCTCACATTCCAACGGCCAGGAAACCTTTTATTAGCACACGTCAATGTTTATACAGAACCCTCCTTTTTCTTCCAAGCCGAACGATCTATACGTTTCTCGTACCAGGCACTCGGTCGTAGTACACCGAAATGTGGGAATGGGAAACATCATATACCAGCTGGTGAGAACTGAATTTCCTAGTAGTTTGGATGCAGCTATGGCGGGTGTGGCGCGCCAGGCAGGGTAAGCTTACTCTTCCGGACACCTGTTACCACTGTTTGTCGTGTATTTTTACACGATGAACAGTTCATTTGCTGATTACACTATTTTGCCTATAACGTTTTTTAGGCTTTCGAATTTTGTCCAATGGTTTGGATTGTTCGTACTTGGTTTTATTTTATTTAATTTCAATCTTTGATTGGATGCCAGACTGAAATGGATGACCGGGAAAGGGGCCAGCCCCTCCAACCCCCCGCTGCACTCCTTCACTGCCTCCACCGGATACTATTTGATGTGTCTAATGTTTTATTCCGAGGTTATCCCGGATAAAAATACCCAATGCTGTGATGTGTTAATGATTCTACTGTTTCAGATTGAGGTTACCTTTACTTCAAATAGCCAATGCTTTCAATGTTGATAGTTTATTAAGAAGAGCCGGTGTCACCACGACAGCGGTACAAACCAGACGACTCGGTTGTAATGCTGCATCAGGTAAAATACTATTATTCAATGCAACAAAAGAAACGTTGCTTAAAACGAACGCACAGACATTGAGTCATTTTAACAAAAATATTGTGAGAGACACATTACTCCAACGGTAGGATGTTAAATTCGACGCCAGTCATTTATTATTACAAGAGGACGATGTGATGATTACGATGTGATATTGGGGCGTTGTTTAGAACAGTTGGGCGTTAAACCACGTGTCATTTATTCATTATTACAGGAGTACGATGTGACTCGGGGCGTTGTTTAGAACAGTAGGGCGTTAAACCTCATATCATTTATTCAATATTACTAGAGTGCGATGTGATCCCGGGGCGTTTTTTGGAACAGTAGGGCGTTAATTCCCGTGTCATTCATTCAATATTACTGGAGTACGATGTGACTCGGGGCGTTTTTGGAACAATCGGGCGTTACTTCCCGTATCATTTATTCAATGTTATTGGAGTACGATGTGATTTCGGGGCGTTTTTGGAACATTCGGGCGTTTAGAACAGTAGGGCGCTGAACCTCATATCATTTATTCAATATTACTGGAGTACGATGTGATACCTGGGCGTTTTTGGAACAGTAGGGCGTTGAATCACATGCCATCCATTTATTATTACAGGAGTACGATGTGATCCTAATGCATTGTTTAGAACTGCTGATGGCACGTGTAATAATCTACAATTCTCGAAATGGGGCAGTGCCTTTATACCAATGAGAAGATTTCAACCACCAGCATATGATGATGGTAGATTTTTGTCCGATAATTCTTCAATTCTCTATAACCAATATAAAGGGAGTGTGGGGAAACTGGAATTTAGATGATTATCCCTTGGTACATCTGTGATCAAGTGACTTGAACCACAACTACGACCGATCTTATGAAATTCTCTCGGGACCTTGCAGACTCGACTCATATCTTTTACGCTAACTTCAGTAAAGGCACCTGCTACTGGCCTCAAAATTACGACCGCCCTTTCTGCAGATCATTCATATAGTCGACTCCTATATGGGGTATCGGAGATAGGGGGCGTGGGGGGTTACTCACGATCGTTACATCTTATTTTAAAATATATTCCTTCCACATGCATCGGTGGACAGAAACTGGGCGATGTCCATAGTCCGTTGTCTATGTTCAACCTTATGATATGTAGGTATTTCGAGACTGTATGTTAACCTACCTCATAGTTCTATATCGTGGATCGCCCATCTCCATTTATTTTCAACTTTAGGTGGAAGCGTGGCGGGGAGGGGAAGGGTGTCCTGCAATACGTGTACTAAGTTCTTCGTTATAAATGTCCATGGTCCGAAACCTGGTGTTTGGAGATAAGTGTAGCGGGATTTTTCAAGGCACGTTTGCAAGTGTTGACGCACACGTAAAACAATCATTGACAGTTGTATTAGGATAAAGATTAGATATGCAGAAGCGTTAACACAGAGAAAATAACCGGAATGTCGCAGGACTGTCGGACAACATTCTTTTCTTTTTTTCTTTTTGTGGGGTAATTAATTTGTGAATTTTGGGGCGGGGGCATGAAATTCAATATGGCGATGTTGCGCTATTTGTTTCACAGGGGGTTTTGTTGGGGAAGAAAACTGATATGGACTATTAGCATGAACAGTGAATTGTTTGTTGTTGAAATTAACTATGAGTATGTTACTCCTTTAGGTGCCTCGGAACCCCGAACACAAGGTGTTGACGGCTCTCCATTACCTAGTGCACGAGTTGTAAGTCGTGAAATACACGAAAATGATCGAGGACAAGGCGAGATGAGTACGTTAACACATATGGTGATGCAATGGGGTCAATTTCTCGATCATGATATAACTAGTACACCACATCAAACAGGTAAAATATCTAGATGATACACCGGGGAGTTCTAAAAAAAACTGACGGTACTTTCCAGTCTAGGATATACGCTGGTGTTTCTACCCTATGCATGGATTCGGCGTGTTGTTGTAGCAATCGACATAAATTTAAAACTAAAAGGAGTCCCAAATTAAACGGGACATTTTCACGAAGTGAGCACATTTAAAACCTGCTTAGCGACCAACAATTCTGCCATACTCACAGACGCCTCCTTGGTTCATCCCTACTCTGAATCAAAGTGCGTCCATGCGGTTAACATACCATTGAATATTACCTGATTACTTGACGATGAAATAAGGAAATATTGCTGGCTACATGAGCATCTATTTTAAATATAATCTTCACCGACTTTTAAAAAAAATAATCGCACATCAGATACGTGTGAATCATAAAACAGTTCGCGCTGTTAGATGCTTCACAGACTCATGATCGTTGGTGTGAAGGGTTTCGTGATAATAAGACACGTTGATGTACAAGTAAAAGATCCCTTGACAAGTGGACCTCGATATAAGAGAAGACCGTAGTAATTTACCACAGAGCACACTGTATGACATATGCCCCTTTTTCATTAGCCCAGTTTAGGAGCAGAACAGTGGGACGTTTAACCCCATTTCATGTCATTTCATTTCAGGTCATGATGGCGCACAGATCACGTGCTGTGAGGAGGATATTACGTCACCAACAGCTCGTTCATCATTTACTGGTAATCTCACATCCAGGTAGAAAATACACTGTTAATATCAATGGCGCACCAACGAGACGAAATTCTCCATACATGTCCATATAACTGTAACAATGTTCCGTTTAGTTGAGATAGTTATAAAATCCAATAGTCAACACACAGTGTTGTCATATTTGATACACTACCTAGGCCAAAACCATGCCGGGCATACTGCATCCGCCACCATGGCCAAAATCGTGTTGTTCGTACTGCATCCACCACCATGACCAAAACCGTGTTGGTCATACTGCATCCACCACCATGCTCAAAATCGTGTTTGTCATACGGCACCCAGCACCCTGGTAGAAACTGTGTTGGTCATCCTGCATCCACAAACCCGATTTCTCATCCGATAGCTTCTCTCCTACCCCCTGTTTAACCTATATGACGCGAACATCTGCCTATCATTTCATCAAGATGTACAACGAGATACAAATTTAAATATTTATTACATTCAGTCATTTTGTGTTTAGATTTTCAGGGAGCCAACGCGGTTTCACTTGGTCAGTTGTATAGTCGGATTATCAGGCGCGGATCCAGAGGGGGGTGGGACAGGGGGTCCGGACCCCCCCCCCCCCTGCTCAGGCTTGAAAATTTGAAACTTAAATCTATGCGATTTTATTGGCGATTTTTAGACCTGTAATTTTGGAATTTACCTTCCGAAAATACGTCAGAATGCACCAAATTGAATCTAATTTACCAAATTTAATTGGTTGAGCGCCTTAGTTAAGCAATTATCAAACCTAGACCCCCACCCCCTCGCAACAAAATCCTGGATCCGCGCCTGATTATACGAAACATCGAGACCCCGTGTGCACATTGGCGTTGACGTAAAATATGCCTTGGCGGGGTAGGTCATGGCGCCACTGTCCGTGCAAGATTTCCTTCTCAGCACACTGTGTGACGTATGCCCATCTTCTTTAGCCTTGTCGGTGCCGAGTAGTAGGACGTTAAACCCACTTCATTTTATTTCTTCATTAGCTCAGTCGGACATTAACCCAGAGTTTATTATATTTTCAGAGAAGCATGTTTTCCTATCGATATTCCACCTGGTGATAATAAATTTCGGTCGAGGACTTGTTTAAACTTTGTTCGATCTCTACAGACAATAGATGCTTCCTGTCGTACAGGTACTGTAAAGTTGTAACTTCGTCTTTTGGACTACGTTTGTTTTGTGTGGATATTGGCCCGTGGGGATTGGTTGGGGGCGGGGTCGATCGGTCTGACGTGTGAGCTTTAGATCATAAGGTCTGCCATTGAGTTAAGTGGATAATGACACGAGGTAGGCAGTGCTAGACTGGACCCATATGTCTCAAATTCATCTAATAATAGTACTCTTAGGTCATTCTGTCTTCTAACTCTATCAGGAAATCAAAAATTTGCCTTCGGCTTTGGTCTGAGATGCTTGAAAAATGTGTTTGTGGTTGTCAATTTTCAAAATTTTACTGGGGAAGAACCCCATTCGGGGGTAGGGTGTAGCACCATGGGCTTTTTTGTCCTGACGTGGAGAGCGTGTGTTGTCGGTCCGGTCGCCACATCCTACGTATGACCCATGCATCTTGTTTTTTGCTACATATTACCGTTAGCCTTGTGATCGTCTAGGATTTATCTCTGATCGCCTTTTCTTCTCCTTCACGTTGTGTGTTTCTTCTTACTGGTTTCTTAAGGCGTTTGTCTTCTTCAGTTATAACAATGCAACAGTTCGTTTTTACCTTTTATGTAGCATAGGTATACGTACAAGTATATTACAATTACAGTCAATGCTAACTAAACTCTTCTCAACCTAGACACCGACTCTTAGATGGTAACCCTCTGGAATCTAATCGAAGTCTGCTTTAATGACATAATATAGTTTCCTTTATAGCCGCAAGGGTATCACGCAGACCCATGCGTGTTCATGACCATGAACCTGTGCAATCGACGTAATGATTGGTTAAATTAAGCCAAATGATGCAATAGGAATATCTCGACCCACCTATATTTTGTTGAAAGATATAACCAGTATGTTATGGTTCTATACCCATTTTTATCTAACAATATGTCAATCAAATGTTAGTTGATATCAGTACACACCTGCATATATGTGAATATGTTAGAAACATAAAACTATATCTTATCTCCCCATTCCTTGTCTATGATCTTTAAAACAATGTCACCACGACTATATTGCTACAAAGGTCGCCTGTCCAATCTCATCCGTTCCTCCGGGTCCCTACCATCGCCACACGAAAACCAACTATTATTCTCGTCCCGAAATTACGAATTTTTTGTCTATACCTTGAGTTAGATCCCCAAACAATTTGAACAACTAAGTGTGATAATCACGATAGAATCAGCTCGGAAAACGCCCCCCCAAAAAATAAAAAAAATAATAATAAGTGCCTTGGTTAAATAAATATAGCTTCCTGTTTATTTTCAGAGCCTGTTGAACAACTGAATCAGATCACAGCCTACATCGATGGTTCTATGATTTATGGTTCTTCTCAAGATGAACAAAACAACCTCAGAGCTTTCACTGGAGGTAAACTCTTCCGATAATTATACCATAGCAACTCTGGTAATTAGTATATGGATTTAGACCGCTATTAAGCAAAACTGCACGATGGTGAGCTCGGGGTCTGAATCAAAGCCAGTTGTTCACTATATTCAATATAGTGATTAGAGTATTGCACACAAATAGACAATTAACAACGAGAAAAAAATTCAAATCGTTGCATTTATTGTTTGTCCACTATTATTACTATTAACAATGAGAAGACCCGATTAAGAAATGAAAATGTCAATGTCAGTGTTTCCCCGCATGGTCAAATCTAGGTATGGAACAAGATTTGATATCTGATAAAGTCATATACGATACAGGTAGACTGTAGGTGTTCCGACGTACATGTTACTAATTTACCTTAGATTTAAACGTCGTTGATACCACCTGATAATATACGTATTACTTATTAAAAGGTAAGCTAAAGGTATCTGATATCACGTGATAATATACCTGTAACTAATAAACTGTTTTTATTTCCAGGTAGATTAAAGGTATCTGATAATGACTTGTTACCACCAGACAGGGAAGAATCATGTGTTAAATCTAGACAAGCTGATTTCTGTTTTAAAGCAGGTGAGATACTTATTGTATATATCTTACCCTTATAAATAATCTGATTAAAATACAGATCGATATTTCGTTTCGTTTTTTTTTAATACTTTCGATATCCTCCACTATATGAAGATCTGACCGGTCCTAGAAGAAGGTCACGTCAGTGGTCATACGAGCGACATTTGACGCCAGACTTTGATTAACTAATCAGCGTTGATGTTTCTACAGTACACTACACACCAAGCACTCGCCGTAACAGTCCGTGTCATTGGCTAATCTCTGACATGAACCAGAACGCGGGTTATATAACAACTAGTGTAGTAAAGACAAGTAAAACGAAATTTTGCACCATAAAAAAAAACCAAATGAAATATAATCTGTGTTTTAATCAGAATGAATGAATGAATGAATGAATGAATGAATGAATGAAATAGAGTTTGATAGCCCAGTTCTCCAGTCGGACTATATTGATCCACAAAGTGGTGAAAAATCAGCCAGATTAAATAAACCAAAAACAACCAATTTATATGCATATATAAAAGCAAACATCGGTTTTAAAAAAAATAATTAGATATAATTATAACTATGCATATAAATGAAATATAAAAATTAAATGATACATATTATTAATTTAAGGTAAATCATGTCTCTTTTTAAAACTGTAGCGCCTTACAAACTAGACCCGTTGGGTGCAATGGTTGGTAACGTTAAATTGGAATCTAATATCCTTGTGTTGAACTTTCATGTGACAGTGTTGAAATTCTGGTTGAGGTTGTGCTTTAAGATGAAAATGTGAATTAAAAATTGTGAGCAATGCGAGAGCGACACAAAACAACTTCAACTCTCCTGTTGAACCTGTAGAAATTTGGCCAGTCTCGTAAGAGAGCCAACGTGAATGAGAATTATTGTCGTATGAAAAATTGAATTTCAATATCAATTCTAGACCTACGGCATCCTAATGCAGGGGCAATGGCCTTGCCGTCTGGAAGAAATTGAAAATCGTACGTGTTGGTCAGGATTAAAACAAACAGTAAACGTTTTTCATGTTTTCAGGTGATGCCCGTGTTAATGAACAAATGGCTTTAGCTAGCATGCATACAGTCTGGTTGAGAGAGCACAACAGAATCGCCCAGCAATTAGTGCAGTTGAATCCGTCTTGGACTGATGACAGAGTATTCGAGGAAACTCGGAAAATTGTAGGCGCGATGATCCAGCACATTACCTTCACCCAATGGTTACCTATAGTCCTGAATAACCAGTATTTAAACAACAATAATTTGGACATCAAATCTAAAGACTTTGACGATCGCTACAATAAAAACATGGATGCCAGTATCAGAAACGTTTTCGCCACGGCAGCTTTCAGATTCGGCCATTCATTGGTCAAAACGTTCTTCTCGCAACTTGCACGTGGTTACTCTGACAACGGACGCCATCTTGTCAAGGAAGCGTTTGGTCGTACGTCACATATTTTATCTAACAGCGGAGAGGGCGTGAATCAGTACATCCGGGGATTAGTTAAAGATACCCCGGAGAGAGTAGACAGGTTTATTACGTCACAGTTGACAGATCATCTATTCGAGGATACCTTTGGAGATAGCTTGGATCTGGCTGCTCTCAATATACAGAGAGGACGTGACCACGGGATACCGTCCTATAACGTGTGGAGACGATGGTGTGGTCTTAGTACCTTCAACAACTTCCAGTCCATGCCTGGTCTACAACCTGGTGCAGCCCAGCAATTTAGTAGAATTTACAGGTATGTTTCACCGGACCTTTAAATCGTATGTCATCTTACTATTCTTACTTTGGGTCTGCTATTGTAGTTCTAGAGTTTTTGAATTTTGAATATAATACCAAATTTAATTCACCTGTAGGCACAAAATGTTTTATTATTTTGAGAAAACAAATAATTAATCAAGGTTTTCCTATTATCTCCTTTACATTGATCTAATCTGCTACTTATACATGATGTAATGAGTACAGCTGTATTTTTGTGACTTGTAGAAAGCGACTAGGACAATAAGTCGACATCTCGATGTTATGATAACAATAACACGATGATACGACAGAATAAAGTGTCGTGCGATTGCGTCAATACTATCGCGATTTCGTGTTGTCAGCGTTATGAAAAGAACGAGGTTTAACATGGCCACTATCAGTCACCATAGCTTTCCGATCTGCTTCATTCGACGGTTGTTTGAACAGGTTGCACCGTGTAATCACCGTGTAAGGATAAATTCCTACGCTTAGTTGACACAAACCTTTTTGTGTATCAACCTCCTGTTTAGTTTTTTGGTAATTTTAATACCTGTTCCCAGGAGCAATACCTTTTGGGTAAGAAAGGCCCCGAATAGGCCTATTAGAGACGCCTATAACACAAGAGATACAGTTGACGAATATCCTGATTTTACGGATTTAGTTTCTGGTGGATTATCGCCCTTGATCATGTTAATTTTATCTTGATGCTCGATTCACAGTTCCGGAATTAAATTCCAAAACTGGTGTCAATCGAGTGAAAAGGAGAATTTCGGATTGAAGCGCATGCGTCGACTGTATAAAAAGTATCCCAACCAATCATGACTGCTGAAACATATTTTTTACCTAGGAATACGTCACGATTCTACTCACTCCACCTCAGCTGTCGGGACTGGCAGAACTGTGACAGGACTAAATTCCGCGTCACTCGATTGTAATTCTGTCGATTCGGGACGTTCTGGACTGTGAATCGAGCACCGCCATTTAGAATCCCTCACGAAATCACGGGGATGCTCGATTCACAGTTCCGGAATTAAATTCCAAAACTGGAGAATTTCGGAGGACAACGCATGTGCCGACTGTATAAAAAATATTTCGACCAATCATGACAGCTGAAACATATCTTTCCCTAGGAATACGTCACGATTCTACTCACTCCACCTCAGCTATCGGGACTGGCAGAACTGTGACAGGACTGAATTCCGCGTCACTCGATTGTAATTCTGTCAATTCTGCACGTTCTGGACTGTGAATCGAGTACCCCCCACTTTATTATGTAGTGCATTATGGCCATTGATAACTTTATTATGCACATATTTAGAACTATAGAAGACATTGGTGTATTTTTTGCTGGTGAATTATCCCCCTTGAACATATCATTATTTCTATATTTAGAACTCCGGAAGACATCGATGTATTTTCTGGTGGATTATCGGAAGTCAATATAGCCGGTGGACTGGTTGGACCAACATTCGCCTGTATTCTAGCTAACCAGTTCCGTGCTATTAGAGAAGGGGATAGATTCTGGTATGACAGACCGGGAAACACAGGGTTCACGCAAGGTAAATTTAAATGCCCTTTAAATAAAATCACTCTGCACTCCGAGCGGAGGGGTAAGGAGATGAGGTGGGGGTAGATTGTCAATGATGGGCCAGACAGAAAACAATCCTGTTCCACGCGAAGTAAACGTCATTACCGGTTTGGAGCCACGTGATCAATCTTTGCGTTGGTCGAGGAAGTTCATCGGAATTTCCGGTGTGGTTTTTCCCTTGGTCATCTGCATTTTTCCGCCGTGGTACCTCCTTGCCAGGGAAAACCTAACGTCGTTTGGATGGAACGCAAATCCAAGATTCCCTGTACACATGCACGTAAATGAACCAATAACATTTGAAATTCCGTGCAAAATGTCCCGATGGCACATGACAAGGGGACCACGCCGAACAATCGATATAGATTGTCTCGACGAACAGGGGACCTTCAGGTTATTGAGTGTCTTAGTCACTAAACCACCATGACTACCGAAGACGGCACCACAAGGTTAGCGACCCAACGTCGTAATCCCTGCACCACCGTGGACAAGTAAAGATAATTTCGGTGGGATTGTTTTGATCAAGCCAGGGGCGGATCCAGGAATTTTTGCAGGAGGGGATTTGCCAGGTTTCGGTTACGGAAACCTGCCATCATCGTCTCTAAATTACATACAAATTGAGCTTTTTAAACAGAGAAATCGTTTTTATACTGATGTAGGATCACTTTGTGATGTAATTTTATTGATGCAAGGCATTATTTTTTTTTATGTAGCTGAGCAGGGTGGGGGTAGACCCCCCCCCTCTCTGGATCCGCCCCTGTCAAGCAATGTTGTTGTTTATTGGTTGTTGGATAGAAGTCAAAATAAGAGTTGGTCGTAGAAATGAAATGAAATCGGGTTTAACGTCCTACTCTTTCGCACCTAACCTGGGCTAATGGAAGACGGGAATACGCCATGCAGTGTGCTATGAGGGAAATTTTGCCCGGGCATCGGCGCTACGGCCTACTCTTATATCGAATTCCAACTGCCAAGGGATCTTTTATGTGCACGCCAATGTGTACACGGGACCTCGGTTTTTTCGTCCCATCCGAACGACTAGGCAGCTGTCCTTGTCAGGCCCTCCTTCTGTATCACTGACAAGGGGAAATCACGCCGGAAAATCGAGATGAACTTTCTCGGCCAATGCAGGGATTGAACACCCGACCTCCAGGCTAGCGAGCCAGCACCTTATCCACTTAGCCACCGTGACCCCCGAGTTGGTCGTAGAGCCGCTATCCTGGCAAAATGTCCCTCAATACACACTGTCAGAAAATAATTTCTTGTATCTTTCTGTTCTGTTTATTTGTTTCAGCCCAACTCAACTCTATAAAGATGACAAGTTTATCCAGAATTTTATGTGACAACACGGACATCCAGACCATTCAGTATAATCCCTTCTGGCAACCTGATCAAAGGTAGGTACTGTACAAACAAACTCTTAATTTCAAAAATCAAAACTCACATTTGTTTTCTTAGTAATATTCAATTCAAGAATTTAGAATTAGCCTATCTGGTCTATATGGCCATCATTACGAACAATTAGAATTAGCCTTTGTTATGTTCTCACTCCATCAATACCAACATTCAGAATTAGCCTATGTTATGGTCCCTCGCCGTCAATATGAAATTTAGAATTATGGTTTCTCTCCTTCAATACGAAAGTTCAGAATTGGCCTGTATTATGGTCACTTGCCCTCAATACGAACATTGAGGTCGTCTGTTCGATCATGAAGTTGGCCGACAACGTTCGTCGAGATTTCACCCCTGTGAGATCCGTATATACTTTGACCTACAAGTAAAGGAACTCTTGACAGTTAGAATTCGAAATAAGAGTAGAACGGAACGTCGTGATGTAGCACACTGCATGGTGTGCACCGTCTTCATTAGCGAGAGAGAGAGAGAAATGGGGTTAACGTCCACCCAACACAAACTAGGTCATTTCGGGACTAACATGGTTTTAATTTTATTTCAATAATTCGCTTACACGTAGGGGTATTTAGCAGTGGGAGGAAACCGGAGTGCCCGGAGGAAATCCACGAGGTTGAGAAGGCGCCCCTATCTCCATGCCACTTGCGCTCACACCAGGGCTCGAAACCACAGGCGCAAGCCAGAGGTGACCGGCCAGCTAGAGGTCGAAGTGCGGCACTCTAGACCACTAGGCCATCCCAAACCCCCCCATCTTCATTAGCCCAGTCGGTGAAGAACAGCTCCCAACCATCTCTCTCTGACGCACATTGTAGGCTACTCAAAATATAATAACTGCTGAAAACTGAAATAACGTGACTCTTTTGATATGTTGTAGCCAACCTCTACAAGCATGTGGAACCCTACCAGCACTTGACCTGTCACTGTGGAGTGATGAGAACGGCGGGGGAAACCCCGGTAGATATATACCTCCAGCCGAGTGGTCCAGATGGGGACCATGGTCATCTTGTTACAACGGACAGAAGAGCCGAACCAGAACCTGTGAAGGTGAAGGCAGCTGTCGGGGTAAAGACACTCAGACACGACAATGTAATAATGGAGGTTCTAGTCCGGGTCAAGGGGGAGAGGGGTGGG
Organism: Patella caerulea; assembly: GCA_036850965.1. NCBI lineage: Eukaryota > Metazoa > Mollusca > Gastropoda > Patellidae > Patella > Patella caerulea. The sequence goes on from JAZGQO010000011.1 coordinate 50,267,290, forward strand.
GTGAATGGGGATCTTGGAACCAATGTAACGGCGGTAAACAATGGAGATGGAGACAGTGTTTTGGTGTCTCGTCTTACTGTGCTGGACCGAGCGCCTCCTCACAACCATGTGGCGGAAGTAAATACATTCCTAGATATTGTCTTGTAGAATTCTTCCGACAATCAGGTATCTGTGCTGGTTATTTGTAGAAATGTTGACACAGGGTTGAAAAAATAAAAGAATATTTGGGTTAACTTGGTGTCCGATGTTTTATATATGAAGGGAGTCAGATGCTGGCTTACAAACCAGTAAAAAAGCTGAGGACACGGGATTATTGGCGAGATTGTGGGTTAGGGTTAGCGCTAGTACTAGCCTGGTTTATTACATCGCATGACCTTGACCAAATTTACAGGTGGCCTTAATGTTTAGACTTAACCACAAGACTCTGATTCGTAAATAGGGTGCACGTAAATGAACCGTTTGACAGTGGGAATTTGACGAAATCCCAGAACACACCCGTTCGGTTAGAATTATGACCACTTTTAAAACATGTTTTATGGTGGCCATTTTGAATTTCTCCATTTTTGTCGGGAACATCTGGAGTGACGTCGTGGTTCCCGTCATTTTGATTTTCTTGGATACATGACTATATTATGACACTCATTAATAATTAAACACTACAGTATGGTAATATAATATTTATTGGTACTAAGAAAGAACATTTATTTATTATAGCTCAGTGGCGGATCCACGATTTTTATGAGGGGGGTGACAACATCATTTTTTTGTCTCACCGACCGCGGGTTACGGAGCTAATTTCTGCCGCTAGTAACATAGATGCTATATAATATATATACGACCATGCCAGGGGCGTGGTGAGGGCAATTATTGAGAAGAAATTATGAGTAACAAAAAAGATTTTGGCACAAAAACCCTTTTACTGACCGCGGAGCTGTGGCCGGCGAAGCCGGCCACCGCGAGCGCCGAAGCCGCGAGCCCGCGGCGGGGGGTCCGGAGGGCCCTCCCCCGGGAAAATTTCGAAAATTAGAAGCCCAGAAACGCAATCTCCAGCAATCCGAGACAAGAAATACGGTAATAAAATATGATTAAATTTTCCAACTTGACTCTTTCAAAATTTTTTTAATTGGGTCAGATGAAACAATTTTTCCACTTACAAATGTTTTTCATTTTTTGAGTAATTTGATTGTGATTTTGGCGCAAAAACTTTTTGGCGCATGAGTATGGCTACTCATGAATTCATTCTCACCACGCCCCTGGACCATGCATGTGCATGCCTCGGTGGAAGCTTGTAGGACCCGCGATTCCTATACACCAGAGGGGAGGGGCGTGACAAGTAACCCTAGTCACCCCCCCCCCGGACCCGCCCCTGTAGCTACGTGACAATATGATATCTATTCATGTTAATAAAAGGACATTTATATATGATATATATTCGAGCTAAACCGGCCTATTACAACAATGTATTTTGGCTTCCAGTGTTATATAAATCATTATTAAGACCTTTTTTCAGCTCGACAAGTCTATAATCATCCCTTTAATGATTAAATTTAAAAATAGGGAAGCGAGGCTGATTCTCCATTAACATGTACCGTTGTTGTGATAATAAACTTTAAACAGCGTTAACGTCGATCAGAATAGAGTAATTTGAATGTAATTTTCAAGAATACATTAATTTTCAGTTATCTATTTCGAAACTATTATAGCCAGTATCAACTGCTCTTTATCTAAATCTTACATAATGTATCTTTAATTCTTTAATTAATGACTCATTTACAATTTGCTTTTTATTTATGCTAAGAAAAGTCATTTAATGACAATAGTACATGACAATGTGCTATTTATTCATGCTAAAAAACAATATTTAAAGTGAGAATTTCATATTTCTTTTAAGAAAGTCAAAAGATAGTTTTTTCTTCTTCTTTTGCTCAATAGATTGTCAACTCACTATTATACAACCATAGGCATTATTTCCCACCCTTATAAATCATAAACATCGGAAATAATTACACGATGACCTACCCTTTTTGTCTATGCCCCCTCCCCATGCAATCGTTTGAATTTAAAGATGAAAATGATATTTTTGCCAATTTCTCAACTGGCAATAGTTAATTATAGGATTATTCTCTAACATGGTAAGACTGTTTATAGATACAATCTATTTTAGGCTTTATTTTAATACATTTATGAAATTCCCGCTTTAATAATATTATATTTATACACACAAAAAACCTTATCAATAACCACGACATTACAATATGTTATTTATACTATCTAAGCAAGGACATTTATCAATAACTACTACGTGACAATATGCTATTTATTCATGCTAAAAAAAGCACATTTAATAATACCTCCCATGTGACAATATGCTATTTACAAAAGCTAAAAACAGACATTTCATTATAAATTCCACGCGGCTAAGAAAAGGAATTTAATAATAACTCCCACATGACAATATGCTATTTAATAATTACTCCCACGTGACAATATGCTATTTACACAAGCTATATAAAGACAATTAATAATAACTCCCACGTGACAATATGCTATTTATACATGCTAATAAAGGACAATTAATAATAACTCCCACGTGACAATATGCTATTTATACATGCTAATTAATAATAACCCCCACGTGACAATATGCTATTTATACATGCTAATAAAGGACAATTAATAATAACTCCCACGTGACAATATGCTATTTATACATGCTAATAAAGGACATTTAATAATACCTCACACATGATAATAAAGGGCATTTATACATGCTAATAAAGGACATTTAATGGTGGCCATATTATATTTATGTAATAAAGAAAGGGCATTTATTAATAACTATTACATCACGGTGGCTAAGTGGGTAAGGCACTGGTTCGATAGCCTGGAGGTCGGGTGTTCGATACCTGCATTGGCCGAGAAAGTTCATCTCGATTTTCCGGCGTGATTTCCCCTTGTCAGTGATGCAGACGGAGGCCCTGACAAGGACAGCTGCCTAGTCGTTCGAATGGGACGAAAAACCGAGGTACACATTGGAGTGCACGTAAAAGATCCCTTGACAGTTGGAATTCGATATAAGAGTAGGCCGTAACGCCGCTGCACGGGCAAAATGTCCCTCATAGCACACTGTATGGCGTATGTCCGTCTTCCATTAACCCAGGTTAAGTGCAAAAGAGTAGGACGTAAAACCCCATTTCATTTCATTTCATTTGACACTATTAACCACTGCATTATCCTATGAGAGAAATTGTGCCCGGACAGCGGCGCTTACGGCCTACTCTATTTCACCTCGCACCTCTAAATTCCACTTTCCAGCGGTCGTATAGATTTGCAATTTACAGGATATGTTAAGGATGACGAGTGATCGCTAGACGCTACCTTTTGGTCAATTCTATAAATTAGTTTTGACTTTACAGACATTTTACTTCTTTATATCTCGTAAAGCACAGGGATGCCATAGTGCTACTTTACTATTTAGACTCGAATATCAAGACACTAACCTACCTGATAATATAAAATATATTGATGATAACAAAAAGGGTTATTTAATAATAACTCCTACGTGACAATATGCTATTTAAACATGCTAATAAATATAATTTAATAATCTCACGTGAAAACATTATATTAATCTAAGAAATGACAAGTAATAGTGCATTCATATTGAGAGGGACAACATATTAATAACTTCTATATAAGTTTCCAAATTGTATGCTAACGATTCAAGGAATTGGAGAATGGACTAGACCCATGTGAAGCTCTAACACTATAAATGTGTACAGAATATAATAATAATTATATATACATTTCAGTTCATTTCACATAAGGATATCTAAAACTTGCATAATTTACCTAACATATACATAGGGCATCTATAGCTTACATAAACATAGGGTATCTATAACTTACATAAATTACTTAACATATACATAGGGCATCAATAGCTTACATAAATATACATAGGGCATCTATAGCTTACATAAATTACTTAACATATACATAGGGCATCTATAGCTAACATAAATTACTTAACATATACATAGGGCATCTATAGCTAACATAAATTACTTAACATATACATATGGCATCTATAACTACTTAACATAATTAAACAGTCTTCATTGAACGGGTTTGTGCAGAATATAATTTAGTGTACGTACATTATAAATATAAACTATATTAATTACACCCGTTTGTGCAGAAAATAAGGACTCTAAACCCTATTTCAGTTCTTTTCACATCAATATTGGATTGTTGGCGAGAAATTGGGACGATGTGCACATTTATATTAAGTCGTAGTTCTTGGTGTCAATATACATGTATATGCTTACATGGGCGCTGAATCAATTTTTGACATTAACACCCTTGGGGCTAGACTACAATCTAATCAGCGATATCTCGGTAATTTGACTGAAATTTTTAACTGATTCTTTTCAGATTATCGACTTTTATACCATCTTACTTAATTCCAGTTTAATAATAACTATTCCATAATAATATGATATTTATACACACAATGAAAGGGCATTTATCAATAATGGCTACATGACAAAATGCTACGAAAGAATATTCATTTTAATAATCCATAGCAATATTATATTTAATCATACTGAAAAAAAATTATCAATATACTGTCCGTCCCAAAATGCCCTCATAGCATTATACCAGTCGGAGCAGAAAAATTAGACGCTATAAACCTATTTCATTTCACCCATAAATAAAATCGCTTTTCTCGAATATAACAAACTGTATCTTAAATATCTCGTCATAGGGAAATTCCTTTAAATTATAGGCACATGGCCAACTATAACATGAAAGCGACGGGCCATAAATGTCCACTTTAGTTAAAGATCTGATATTACCATAAGCATCAACAATCCTGATAACAAACAATCTGTTAACAGCTCGGCAAGAATAGCCGAGATTACTCCTAAATATTTGTAATCCAACCACCGTACTGTCTGACGATACGTCTATGTGCCAACGACAACCGTATCGTTCATAATCTGGACTTTTACTAGTGAGCATACCTGACTTGAGATCATCTATATTAAAACTAACCTCAAAACCCTCCGTGTTTGAAAATAAATCACAAATACTGGTATCTAAAAGCTGTGTTACCTGATTATACGCATAAGCAGCATCTTCCAAGAATGCCCCACTGTTATTTTTACCCATGAATATCACCCATAATACCATACGCAGAGCAACCTTACAGCACATAAAAAGCAAATAGAAAGGATAAACCCACGGAAAAGACCTCAAATAATAATAATACATTAATCTGTAATAATAATAAATAAAACTACGGATCGTGTCCAATCTTATTTTTGTACAGCATTGTTTTTGGTCCCTGGCTCTACCTATATAATCAAAATAGATTACCGAACCATGGACAAGAGAAGAAATTGGGCGAGTTTCATTTTCGATGGCATTCAGCGTATACAATTGTAGATTTGGAAGTGTAAAGTTTTCATCAGCTTCTTTCAGCTGTGACATTGGCGTAATATCGCTAGATAATTTTAACATTTCCTCAATGGATTGATTCTTCAAAACATTCCCGGTATGACTTATACTGGCTTCTAAACCACTTATCGCATTTGCTTTCAGCCGTTTAATGTTTTCCAGCTTCATGACATTTCTATGATTTATTTCCTCCATTTTGTTTTTCACCTTGTCTCTCGATTTCATCAAAGTTAAACACACTCGTTGTGCATCACCATCAACGTTTTCGTAAGAATCGTTCAAAAGTTTACGTTCATCTGATACTTTACATTCAATTGTCTCTAATTCAGATTTCAATTTAATTAGATTATCTTCCAACCCTTCTTTCTTTTGATCCAGTATTTTTCTGGTTTCTTCTGTAAAGTCTTTTAAATCCGGCGTATTATGATCTTTATGTTTGGACATCAAACATTTCATACAAATACTTGTTTGGCAGTCTATGCAATAAAACTCTAATTCAGCAAACTTGTGTTTCTTACAAAATGTTGGTAGCTGTAATTCATAATCTGCGTTATCGTCTAAACTGAAAACAATATGTGACCTACAAACCGCAAGAGAATCGTGGGTTATTTTACACGAATGACACAAATATTGTTCACAATCGTTACATCGAAACTGTGATTGAACATTTACACACACGTCACATGTTGGTATATACGTTTTGACTTGCTTCTTCACACATACACCCTCGATGTAAATATTAGTAGAAAATTTTTTCACTCCACCTTTTGGAATGTCTATTTTCCTACGGCACAGTGGACATAAAAACTTGTTATTTTGAGCCGACTTTTTGACGTGATCCTGGAGACAATGTAGACAATAAGTATGATGGCAATCAATTATTTTAGGTTTTACAAAATCATTTAAACAAATACTACACACGTGACGGTTATGTTCAGCCATTTTTTAACCTGTGATTTGTAGTCGTTATATAAGCTTATAAGTAAATATAAAACTACTCCTGTGATCGGTAGCCGTTATATAAGCCTATAAGTAAATATGAAACTTCTTCAGCCATTTTTATTCAGTGAATCGGCAGTCGTTGTATAGCCATATAGGTAAATACGAAACTTCTTCGAACACCCTACCAATACTCCTGTTTTTATAAATCACAATGTTCTTAGATACCCAAGTTCATAAAGCATTAAAGTTCACCACTTTTTCCCCTCGATTGGTGATAGTCGACACGCCCTACGTGTACCTAGATATTACACGTATGGGTCCCCGTAATGTTAGTTGAATGACGCTAATTATCTTTTTCATAAAATCGCTTCATAACCTAAATAACACCACATAATCCCAAACAACTCCTTGGTCTCCTTAGTGTACCCGTAACCGGTTAAACAAGAATACGACCGGCTCTATATTGCCACACCGACATGTCGTCAAATGCAACTTCTTTCGATATAATATGTCAAACTGATCCCGCAGTGAATATTCGCTTGGCCGCTACAATCACTGATAAGCATTACATCGACGAGGCTTAATGAGTACGGCATATTAACTTTTTTACTCCGACAAATTAAATTCTCAAACATTTTTTTGAGGTAAAAGAAAAATAAATAAAGACGTTTGAAGTATTTTCTATTTAGTGTAAATGGGTATTAAAATGAGTAATATGCAACATTTTGCCCGAAGCAGTTAGGTGTTAAGTAAACATTGCACGAGCCGTTGAGCCAATGATTATCGCCGCTTGCAGTCAACTTGAGTCAACGCGCGTGTTGTGTGGACAGTCATCTGTTACAGAGATGATTTGTAAGCATTTCTCTGTGAAACAGATTGATAATATATATGCAAAACCAATCCACTAACAAGTTACCAGGTACTTCGATATAATAATACCTGTATGTAAACAAATGCTATACTCCCAGCTAACGTTTATCTTTGGATTTACGTAATGTTTACGTAATTTGAGTTAGATGTTGGTTAGTGTCCATTTATGGTAAAATTTTACGGTTAAATTTACATTACTTTTACGTCAGAATGGTTATGGTTACTTTTATTTCAGAAAATGACGTAAATTTAACGTAAATTTTATGACGGCTTGCACTCAACCATTTGTTTTCGTTTTGAATACTTGTGGATTAAATAACTATTTCAGTGTCTGTACATTCTAAAAATTGATAAATAGTTAGAATTTAGACATAATAATGACATATATATACTCTTCAAAAAAAGAAACGCACAACCCATTTTTCATCATTTTTTTATTTGAACCAGGTCTTTGTTTCGGTAAATCTTACTTGTTTTTAATGCCAATATGTAAGGATAAAAGAAATTCATTATTGATTTTAAAGGTAGGGTCACTAATTGAGACTAGTGATCCTTTTTGTCGAAATTTTTTATCGCTTGATTGCACCAAGAAACATGAATTTAACAACTTCGCGAGCTTTTCGCATGGAATCTAAATCCAAGGTCTTTAAAATCCAGGGGTTCTCGGTTTCCTAATCAGTTGCACATGTAAACACTCAAAGACCCAAGTGATGCCACATCCGAACGAAGACCAACGCAACAACGCTATTGGTGGATTACAAGCAGGTGACTCCAAGACAGATGTAGCCAGGCTGCTGAATGTTTCCCTTAGTTCCATTTCTCGCCTTTGGGATAGGTACCGACAGCGAAGTTCAACACGTGAACGCCTAAGCTCAAACCAAACAAGTGTGGTCCCACTTGTCCTGGGTCGTCACTTCCGGTTACGTCATTGGGGTAAATGGTTTTCAACAGCGACCTCTACTGCAGCAGCAATTCAAGGACGGCGTAGAATCTCGTACCAGACAGTAGGCAAACGCCTACGTGAAACCGAATAACGAGGCAGACGTCCTCGTTAGAGCTTCTGTTTTGAAATACGCCGACACCATGAAATCCAACTTTAATGGGTTCAGGCACTGAGGGTATGGTCACAGCAACACTGGAGAGCAGTTTGGTTCAGCGACGTGTCGCCGTTCTTGTTGCAACAAGGCGATAGTAGAGCGAGGACATACTGACGACGAAATGTAACGTTGCGTTTCTTTTTTGGGAGAGTATATTATTGGTCATACATCGAACGTTATCTAACTCCAAATTTACGTTGGGATTCTAAGCATTAGTTTATGGTTAGTTTTCTAACATAAATCTAACGTTAGTTTTATGTCAAGATTCTAGCCGTAAATTTGCCGCTAGATTTCTAACGTAAATCTTACATTAGTTTTCTGTTAGAATTCTAACGTTAAATTACCGTTAATTTTCTAACGTAAATCTAACGTTAATATAACGTTACTTTTATGTCAGAATACTAACTTTAAATTACCGTTAATTTTCTAAGGTTAGTTTTCTAACGTAAACCTAACGTTAGTTTTCTAAGTAAAACGACTGTTAGTTCAGTGTCGGAAAAATAAAATAAAATGGGGTTTAACGCCCTAATGGGGCTGCACAGACGGGCATACGCCAACATTATGCTATGAGAGAAATTGTGCTCGGACAGCGGCGCTTACGGCCTACTCTATTTCACCTCGCACCTCTAAATTCCACCTTCCAGCGGTCGTATTGTATTGCAATTTACAGGCTATGTTAAGGATGCCGGGTGATCGCTAGACGCTACCTTTCGGTCAATTCTATAAATTATTTTTGACTTTACAGACATTTTACTTTTTTATATCTCGTAAAGCACAGGGATGTCATATTGCTACTTTACTATTTAGACTCGAATATCAAGACACTTAACTTACCTGATAATATAAAATATATTGATGATAACAAAAGGGCCATTTAATAATAACTCACACGTGACAATGTTATTTATACATGTTAACAAAAGTCATTTGATAATAACTCACACGTGACAATATGCTATTTATACTTGTTAAGAAAGGACATTTAATAATAAATCACACGTGACAACATTATATTTATCCATTCTAAGAAATATTTAATTATTCTATGTTAAGAAATGACAATCACAATTAATAATGCATACATATTGAGAGAGGCTACATATTAATAACTTCTAAACAAGTTTACAAATTGTATACTTGCGATTCGAGGAATTGGAGAATGGACTAGACCCATGTGAAGCTCTCAGACTATAAAACTTACATCTAAAACTTACATAAATTACCTAACATATACATAGGGCATCTATAACTTATATAAATTACCTAAAATAAACATAGGGCATCTATGACGTACATAAACATAGAGTATCTATAACGTATATAATTTACCTCACACATACATAGGGCATCCATAACTTATGTAAATTACCTAAAATAAACATAGGGCATCTATAACTTATATAAACATAGGATATCTATAATTTGCATAAATTACTTGGCATTAGACGGGTTTGTGCAGAATATGATTTAGTGTACGTACATTATAAATATAAACTATATTAATTACACCCGTTTGTGCAGAAAAGAAGGACTCTAAACCCTATTTTAGTTCTTTTCACATCAAAATTGGATACATAAATTACATAACATAGACAGCTTTTGATGAAGAATCAAATGGAGTATACACATACTGTAAAAGCTAAAATTCTTTGAATATAAGTCTTAAATAAAACAAACATTGTATTAGATGAATAGCAAGTTTATGAGGAGCATAATAAATGTCGTCCTTTTTATATCTGCATTATGTATTTCTAGTAACTAGTTAGCATTATGGTAGCGTTTAAAATAATTTTAAAAAAAACAAGGGGGCTTATAAGAATTAAAATATACAATGAAATACTAACTATTAAAGTACAACGATACCTCAGCCCTTTTGATAAGGATTTAAATGGGGTATTATCTCGGTCTTTTGGGGATTGACACTTGCGCAATTTAAGGGGAGGGGATTTCGATTGGGCAGCGGCCGGCAACTCAGTCTAGTTGTAATCGCGTTCGATCTACCAGAAGGAAAGGACGTTAAATCCTATTTCATTTCACCGATAAATGAAATCATCTTTTTCGAACAGAACAATCTGTATCTTAAATATATCCGAGCGTAGGTTCCTTAAATCAACGGCACATGTCCAATTATAACATGAACTCGAATAGCCATACATATCTATTTTAGTTAAAGACTTGCCAACACCATAAACATCAACAATCCTGACACCAACAAGTGTACCGTCACAACAGTCACGATTATTTCTACATATCTGCAAATCAACTGCCTTAATCCCTGACGATACGACTATGTGCCAATGACAGCCATAACGTATATAATCTGGACTTCTACACGTCAACATACCTGACTCGAGATCCTTTTTACTAAAATTAACCTCAAAGCCCTCTGTGTTTGCAAATATATCACAAATACAATAATTGAATGGCTGTGTTGCCCAATTATACGCATCGACGGCATCTTCAAACTTATTTCGTCTTGGACGCTCGAAAAAAGTTGGGGTTGGCTGTGTTAAAAGTCGACGCATGGCAAACAGCCATAATAAAAAGCAAAGAGGAACTTTAAAACACATGAAAATGAAATAGAAAGGATAAACCCACGGAAAAGACATTAAATAATGATAATAAATGAATCTGTAATAATAATACATGAATCTACACATGGTTTCCCATATTGTACTGGTGTGACATTGTTTTGTGTCCCTGGTTTTACCATTCGAATCAAAATAGATTACTGAGCCATGGGCATAAAAAGAATCTGTGCGACTTACTTTTCCCTTAGGGAACAGACTATACAATTGTAGATTTGGAAGTGTAAAGTTTTCATCGGCTTCCTTCAGTTGTTGTATTGACTTCATATCTCTTGATACTTTTATCATTTCCTCAATCGATTGATTCTTCAAGGCATCCCCGGTATGACTTATAGTGGCCTCTAAACTACTTATCGCGTTGGCTTTCAGTATTGCAATTTGTTTTAACTTCATGACATTGTATTGACTTAGTCGCTCCATTTTATTTTTCACCTCGTCTCCCGAGTCCAATAAACTGTAATATGCCCTTTGTACAAAACTATCAACGTTTTCGCAAGAGTCCTTAAAATGCTTACGCTCATTTGATATTTTACATTGAATTGTCTCTAATTCAAATTTCAATTTAGTTAGATTACCTTTCATTCTCTCTTTTCTTTGATTCAGTATTTTTCTAGTTTTTTCGGTGAAATCTTTTAAATCCGGTGTGTGGTGGTCTTTGTGTTTGGACATCAAACATTTAATGCAAATTCGTGTTTGACAGTCCTTGCAATAAAATTCTAATTCTGTCGACTTATGTTTCCTACAAAATGTCTGTCGCTGTAATTTATCACCTGCGGTATAGTCTAAACATACCCTCTCGATGTAAATATTATTAGAAAAAAAAGTCACTCCACCCTTTGGAATGTATATTTCCCTACGGCACAGTGGACACAAAAACTTGTTATTTTGAGCCGACTTTTTGATGTGATCCTGAAGACAATGGAGGCAATAAGTATGATGACAATCAATTATTTTAGGTTTAACAAAATCGTTTAAACAAATACTACACACATGTGGGCTATGTTCATCCATTTTTATTCCTGTGATCTATAGCCGTTATATAAGCCTAGAGGGTTGTGTAGAAGAAAACTGTTACAACTTTTTCTCCGCGATTGGTGAAAGTCGAGACGCCCTACGTGTATCCATCTTCAATAGAAGGCTTGATCTCGCTTTAACAACGCACATTTCATCAAGGCATTCGCGTAATACCGACCATATTTCGGCACTAATTTCGATTGGGTACTTGCCTTGCTTGGGAGCTTTCCAGATTCTTCGATCATCGCGAATACCAAGTCTAGCGCTTTCCATCTAAACTGTCTACCTGTGATAATCGTGTTGCAATGTTCAAGGTTCGAAGAAATCGCTATATCACAACCTTTGATCGGACGCCACTGTTCACGTGTCTGTAGATAACGTAGCGATAAGTTCGGGTATTGTGACGTAATGTAGCAACGTCAAGATGTTGTAAAACTCGCAGTCGTTGCTTCAGGAACATGACATGTACCATGTACCTAGTAGTTATTATACGTCTGGGTCGCCGTAATGTTAGTTGAATAACGCTATAATATCTTTTTCAGAAAATCACTTCATAACCTAATTAAACCTGCTTTATCCCAAACAACTCCTTGGTCGTACTATAAACAAAATTCTACGCCAAAGTGTGGATAATTTAGGGCCTGGTTAAACATAGATTAAACACAAAGATACTTATCCGTACTTCGTAGATCCTCTATGGAATGTACCCTATTCGGCGTGTCGCTCAAGTATCGTACCGGTAAACGTTAAAAGCCAAACCGATTAGATTACGGATTATGTCATACGTCACGTGTCGCTCAAGTATCGTACCGGTAAACGTTAAAAGCCAAACCGATTAGATTACGGATTATGTCATACGTCACGAGATTTAAATAGTTACGGCGCGTGATGTTGACGAGACTGTAGGTTAGGGTTATTCCGTGCTTATACATCTATGCGATAATTATTATCTATCTAGTATCCTAAACCATGGACCTTGTATTTTAAGGTCCATGTTTAAACTAATTAAAATGATTATCTGTATGACTATATATTGCAATTCCGTGAAAAAAATGGGGGGGGGGGGGCTAGTGAGGTTACGATCCTAGCTGTGAGTATATGTGGCTTGGGTATAGGGCCGCCTTCTCATCCTAGTGGGTTTACGTGCACGCCAATGAGTACACGGGACCTCGGTTTTTCGCCCCATCCGAACGACTAAACAGTTTCCCTTGTCAGACCCTTCAACTAAATGATTTGAAAAGCCTAACGTAAACCTTTTCAAATGTGACTTGGATTTTAAAATATTTTCGAACCCTAAGCACAAGTAAAATAGGATGTAATGGATAATTTATGTTGTAGGGGGTCAAATTACGAGGAAAATAACCACACCAAGGGTTCAGTAAAACAGCATTTTATTACTATACAATAAAAACCCTGAAATTATACAATTACAGTATAAATAACATAATCAAACATAGCGTATAAAACCAATTCATTCATAGTTATTAAAATAATATATTACATATTAACACTAAAATCTATATTCTCAATATTACTTATATATATACCTTATCTATATAAATACCTTAAAGGGAAACTACCTCCTGCTAACCAGCATGAAATATGCAGGTATAACTAATTAATCTTACTAATAATAAATAATTATTCTTACCCATGAAGGGGTTTTAATAAAGTAACCAGAGTCTGGACCAAGGTGAAGTACCTTATAGCTCTCTGTAACAAAATATGGGATAATGTAAATTAAATATATTATTAAAGCGAAACGCTTTAAATAGCGTTATTATTGTTAACTGTATGCAATGTATTTGTTAAAGTAATTTATAAAAACCAGATTAACTTAAACTTATTTGACACCTTTACTTAAAACCAACATGTCCGCCATTTTAACAAAGACAAATTATATGTAAAACTGATAAAACAAATAGCAACACATACCTTTAAACTGTAAATTACAAATCTGTAGACAAATGATTCTTCCAATACCAAATACACACAATTGATACAAATAAACGAAACTATTACTATTACTGAAACTTTAAATATAAAATCACTACCAAGGTTGAATGAAATATTCAACCTTACGCCACAAGATTCTATAACTAAGTGACCAAGGAGATAGGAAATACAAATCCAAGAAACCTTTGGGTCAAAGGTGAAAATTAAATCCCAGTGAGCAGATGATGAACTCGAACTCACTGGTTACCTAAGAAGAGTGTACAGAACAGGATAGTTTAAAGATGCATTGATGCGTGACATATTACTTAAAATTACATTAGTATTGTGATCATATTAAAATCCCCATAAAATAAATAAAATCACTCTACCACATACTCCCTCCCTTTGGGAAAATGTTGTCCCTAACATTTAAAACTAACCAAACTAGTAAAACACATCTGGGAACAAACTCTTACACAAAGATGGTAATGAATTTAAAACAACTTGTAAACGATCAGGTGACAAACTCATGAAATCAGATGGTAGTAGAGACTTCGCCAAATCTGCTCGGAACTGTGGAGTAGAAGTTACTGGTTGTTGCTGAGACATGACGTAGTCTGTATACCGGGCTGGTTGTCTTCTCTCTCCCCCTGATCTTCTGGGAGTAGGATCTTCTGGCAAGGGTGGTTCATCCGATGTCCCTGAATCTGAGACTGATGCTTCAGGCCTAACTGCATCATCTTGATGTGAAATATCAAGCTCAGGTTCGACCATATCCTCTATGATCTGTGACTCTGCTGGGCTAGCTGGGTGCAGGAAATCTGCACTTTCCACCAGGTACACAAGCTCATCCTCTTCACTCTCTGCCTCTTCCGGTTCTTTGATTTCTGTCACCTTTGGTTGTTGAAATTTCCTTGGCTTTGGTGTTGGGCCACGATGGATTGGCTCGATGACTGGAAGACTGCTGATTGGTAACAGGTGGTTACGGTGCAGAGTTCTCTTTCGGGTTCCACCTAATTCCTGCAACTCGTACACCGGAATGTCTTGGTTTGGTCTTCTGAGGATCTTGTATGGCTTGTCCTCCCACTTATCAGCTATTTTATGCCTTCCTTCCTTAAACGCTAATCTTCTCACTAAAACTGTGTCGCCAGGCTCCAAGGTGTTAGTTCTGGCTCTGAGATTATAACGCTTTCGTTGTTCCTGCTGTATATCATCCACAAGGGCTGAAGCGGTTAGGTACGCGTACTCCAGTTTCTCCTTCAGGGATTCTACGTAGGCGTTGTAGCTTTTTACGGTCTCTTTACGCCCCACGAGTCCAAGCATAACGTCTACAGCTAATGTTGGTTTCCTACCAAACATCAACTCATACGGAGAATACCCTGTCGAAGAATGCCTGGTACAGTTGTACGCATGCACCATAGGTGCAACGTAAGTTTTCCAATCAGACTTCTGCTCAGGATGTAGAGTACCTAACATATTGAGCAAAGTCCGATTGAATCGCTCACATTGACCATTCCCTTGTGTTGTTCTCGATTTCTCCATTCCAGTAAGTTGACACAATTCTTTAATCACACGTCCCTCAAACTGCTGACCTTGATCACTATGTATCCTTTGGGGAATTCCATAGTGAACGACAAAGTTTTCGAAAAATGCCTTGGCTGTTGTCTTGGCTGTAGTGTTTCTTACTGGAACAGCTTGCGTATACTTTGTGAAGTGATCTGTGATGACGAGAATACTTTCATAGCCTCCACGAGATTCCTCCACACACATGTAATCCATACACACCAGTTCTAGCGGTTGACATGATGTGATATTAATCAGCGGACAGGTTAATGGTACGGTTTTCCTCTTGATACAGCGAGAACAGTTCTTTGTGTAGGTTTCTATGTCAGATGTCATCTTCGGCCAATAAAAACGTTCGCGAGCTAGACCAATAGTTCTGTCCCTGCCTTGGTGTCCCATGTCATCATGGATTCCTACCATTGCCAAATTCCTGTAAGCCTTTGGAAGCACCAGCTGCAAAGTCTCTACTCCTGATACATGGCTGCGTCTATACAATACACCAGACTGTAGAACGAAATGTTCAAAAATCCCTGTATAGAGCAGATTCTTCAGGTGAGTAGTTCCGTCGCTTAGCTGGTCTACCTTCTTGAATGTCATGGCGTAACTGGGCTAGTAATGGATCTTCCTTCTGTTTCTTTTCCCATTCATCATCTCTCACAATAGGTGTTGTTGATGCAGTTGCAGTTGATGTTGCTTGGTGAGACATGCTGATTGTTTGTATGAATCCATCGTCTAAGTCAATGTTCTTTAATGCGCCAATAACATTAGAGTCTATTTCTTCAAAATCGTCTTGTATCGTTCTACTGAGGGCATTTGCATCTATATTCTTCTTGCCTGCGCGGTAATGAATGGTGAAGTTGTAGTTGTTTAAAGCAGCTAACCAACGGTGTCCTGTGGCATCTAACTTTGCAGTGGTTAAAATGTAAGTCAGAGGGTTGTTGTCTGTGTACACTGTGGGGGTGTTATTAAACCGGTACTGGTGAAATTTCTCTGTTACTGCCCACTTTAATGCTAGAAACTCCAACTTATGCGCAGGGTAATTCTTTTCCGATCTTGATAAACTCTTACTGGCATAGGCAATCACTTTCTCCATGCCATCCTTCTTCTGGTAAAGTACAGCACCTAAACCATGTCCACTTGCATCAGTGTGAAGAATAAATGGTTGAGAAAAATCTGCATATACCAAGACTGGTGGTTCCACAAGAGATCTTTTAAGTTGGTCAAATGCTCGTTGTTGTTCTTCAGCCCATTTCCATTTGTTCTCTTTGTCCTTAGCCGCTCTCCCCCTCTTCTTCTTAGTTGGGCCTCCAACTAGCAAATCGTTAAGTGGTTTTGCTGTCTTGGAAAAATCCTTAATGAACCGCCTGTAATATCCTACAAAGCCGAGGAAACGTCTCAGTTCATCTGTATTGGTAGGAGTTGGCCAAGAAGTTACCTTGTCTGTCTTCTTCTGCGGATCAGTACATACACCATCTGCCGAAACGATGTGACCTAAATACCTTACCTTTTCTTTAAAAAACTCACATTTCTTGGGTGATAGCTTGATACCATGTTCTGCTAGCTTACCAAATACTTGGGATAACCTCTCGATGTGTTCTTCATAGGTCTAACTAAAGATGATTAAATCGTCTATGAAAATGGCACATATCTTCCAATTCAGGTCTCCTAGGCAATCTTGCATAAGCCGTTGGTAAGAAGCTGGTGCATTGGTAAGTCCAAAAGGTAGTCTTTTGTACTCGTAAAATCCCAATGGTCCTACGGTGAAAGCTGTCTTTGGTATATCTTCTTCCTCAATACTTACTTGGTGGTAACCGGACTTCATGTCAACTACAGAGAAATACTGTGATCCAACAAGATTATCCAACATCTCCTCTATGCGTGGTAATGCATAGGCATCACGAACGGTCTTCTTGTTCAGCATCCGGTAGTCTACACACATACGAAGCGATGAGTCTTTCTTCCGGGCTAGAACTATTGGTGACGCATAAGGACTGCAACTACGTTGGATAATACCAGCTTCCATCAAGTCTTGAAGATGATCTTTAACTTCTTCATACATTGCAGGCGGTATTCGTCGATGAGGTTGCTTGAATGGAACATCGTCGGTAAGATTGATCTTGTGTTTCACCAAACTGATGCTACCAATGTCGTTGTCTCCTTGAGAAAATATGTCTGACCAACCAAGAAGGTAGTTCTTGAAATACTTGAGCTGTTCTTCGGTCAAGGCTGATGATGAAAGATCAATGTTATCCAGAAATATGCCAGTACTAGATGTTTCATTGGTAGATGTAGATGGTAAAATACTGTTAACAGATGCTTTTCTCACCAAATCAACTATCTGTAACTCACAGAGGATGGAATGTGGATAAATCCGAACTGGGTTCAATGACAGATTGGATAACTGCACAACGACTTCTTTGCCTTCTTCATCAGGATACACCTCTAAAAGCGTAGGTGTCACTTCTACTGAAGATGGCATCAGCGAATCAGGTGACCGCTGAAAAAGTAAACGTTGACGACGAGTAATATTCAGTCTATCAATCTTTCCAGTTAGGCAGATGGATTTGTTGCTGCTCAGCACAATTGACGAACCCTCTGTACATTTAACTATTCCCGCACTGTTCTTGTGTTCTTTTTCTTGTACTTGCATACATCGAAATGTCATACTCCAAATATCTGGTAAATCAGATTGATGCAGAAAAGTATGACCCTCAGCTCGCAGTTGATTCAACATAGGTTTCAAAACGTTGGTTCCTACTAGAGCTGGTGTATTGCTGTGGAATGGTGTATCAGGAACAACAAGGAATAAACAATCGATGGTCTTTGACTTTAAACTAGGTACCTGTATTGCAACAGAAATACATCCTAAATACGGCAAAGTATGTCCTCCTGCACCTTCTATCACTATCAGCTGTTCAAGTGGAGTTAAATAACAGTCCTCTGACTTCAGGTGTTTCTCAAAAAATGACAGGCACACTGTAGAAATTGTGGATCCTGTATCCAATAATCCGGAACATACTTGATCATTTTTAGGAGATAGGACACGTAAAGTTCTAGTACTTAGACTGAGGCTATTATTTATTTTCTGGAGCGACCAAGCGAGCAAGAGTGTTTTTGTCCCTTTGGGCCAATTCGATTATGCAGTCCGGACAGTCCGGACTCTCCATTTCCATTCGTTTATTGGTCACGTGACCATTTTTGGAGAGTTCGGATCGTCCAACCTCTCCAATTTTTCGACCGGTGCGATTGCGGAGAGTGACGTAACAAGATGGCGGCAAGATAAGAAATTTCCTTCCAAATTTTACAAATATTTTACAAATATAAATCAGTTTCGTTGTTTTCTGACGATAATCTCACCCTACAGTCGCCTCAATCGCTTTGTAATCTTATTTGTCGATAGAATTTTGCCTCGCCTCACGTCAAATCGCTGCATTTCAGCTAAAAACAGTTGTCTGTCTCAAAATCAGGCATAAACTAAATTTGATTTTGAATTTATTTTTTTACCTATCTTCAAAATACAGCCCATAACCGGAGATCCAGATATTTATTATACCCCCACCTGATTAATTTAACCGACTTACAATGTTGACAATAAAGCAATACACCCTCTTCTTTTGACGTGCTCTCGCTGGCAATTTGATGGATCCAGGAGATTCTCTAGAATCAAAATTAGAGTTACAGTCGCCATTTTGGTTCTCCACCTGTACTCGATTACACCGTAAACGCGGACAATCCGGATTGGAGAACTTGGAGAGTCCGGACTGCATAATCGAATTGGCCCTTTAAGTGCCATAGAACCAGCATCAAGCAATCACCTTACCTTGCTCTTTTAGGTAATAATTCCAAGGTAGGACCGTTCAATCCCACTACCCGTCGACATTCTTCACACGATACAGTCAGAAGATAGTCTTTTGAATGTTGTTGACCATCCCAACAGCCCCGAGTCATCTGACATGCAGATCAATGCCGTAGATTATCCCATCAACCCCGAGTCAACTCGTGGTATTCAATTAAAAGGAAAGTAAAGTTAGTGTTATATTAAGGCTCCATAACAGTTAGGGAAGCAAAACTAGAAATGCCCGAAAAAAATTCGGGTTTTGACAGCGGCGCCGATTTTCTTCGAGAGGCGAAGGAGAGGAACTGACCTTGCATGGACCCCCCAAGAAAATTTTGGAATATTTGACGCCCCAAAACGCGTTTTCCTGCAAAATTAGTGTTTTATTAGTTTTCGGTGACTTTATTTTGCCAAGCAGATGACATAATTCTTTTTTTTCACTTTACCCGTCTGCCCGAAAATTTAGCTTGCCCCCCCCCCCTGCCCCATTGGCTCGTACGCCTATGCCTGTCGGTGTTTCGCGTGGTAAATATTATAGAAACCGTTCTGTAGTTGGTATGGAATCGCAGAGTGGTGGGCAAGGATTTTTACAAAGTGCAACTATTCAGGAACCTCTAAATGCAAGACCAAGAGATAAAAGCGTTTCAAAAGGCACTTCCTTCCAGACGTTTGAAGTTATGAATTTAATGTTACATGCATTATATAATTATCATTATTTACTAAGATATCATTGTTTGATAAGATTATTGTAAATAGGCCAAATGTAAATACATAAATAAAATATTTGCATCGGCTACATTCATTTTTTAATGTCTGCAATTTTGTAAATTGTTTCGGTTTAGACTTATATTGAATATTTTGTATCTATCCATGGGTATGAACTGACTAAAACATTATTATTATTATGGAATGGAATGAACTTATGTTTTACTAATGAATCCTGCGTATGTCATACATAAAGCATTTTGCAAAATGCATGACCACATTTTGGCATTAAACCAAATGGCTGATTTAAGAGATTGTCTGCATCATATATACCGGTAATTATTTATTTCAAAATAGTGATAATATTAAAATCACTATTTTCTTTGACTGTTTATTCTGTTACTTATTTCAAACGGGTGTTTTCATATCCATCAACCCTGACCTCCGAAAAATTCTCTATATGTATATAATATTTTAATCAAGAAAAAAATATGTACGGTTTGTTTTACAAATGAGACAATTGCACTTGGCTAAATGTGAATCCATAATAAAATAATCAATGATCGAAATCAAGTCCGAAGTAAAATCTTGAAAATGTAATGAATGAAATGAAAATGAAATGAAAATGAAATGTGGTGTAATGTCCTACTGTTCTACTCCTACTGGGCTAGCGGGGGTTGGGATGGCCTAGTGGTCTAGAGTGTCGCGCTTCGACCTCTAGCTGGCCGGTCACCTCTGGCTTGCGGCTGTGTGAGCGTATGTGGCATGGAGATAGGGGTGCCTTCTCAACCTCGTGGGTTTCCTTCGGGAACTTCGGTTTCCTCCCACTGCTAAAGACCCCTACGTGCAAGCGAATTATTGAAATAAAATTAAAACCATATCTTAGTCCCGAAATGACCTAGTTTGTGTTGAGTGGACGTTAAACCCCATTTCTCTTTCTCTCCCTACTGGGCTAAGAAAGGTGGGTATACTGCAGTATGCCATGGGGAGGAATTTTGCCTGGACAGCAGCTCTTATTTCAAATTCCAGTTGTCAAGGGTTCTTTACATCGACGCCAATGAGTGCATAAACCTCAGTTTTATGTCCCATCCGAATGACTTTGCATAGTTCCTTGCCAGGCATTGACAAGGGGGGACCACCCCACCCCGTGAAATCCCTGTGAACTGTCTCGGTCAACACCTTGAAAATAATTACTTTTAATAATAATTTTATTTATTCTGTATGCAAATTGTATGCAAATTACATGTATACAATCTATAAATACAAATAACATTTGAACATATCATATATATACAGAATCATGTTTCAACCTATTATACAACATATCGTACATAATGAATGTACAGATGGATTATTTTAACATAGGCCTAATAAATTATATAACAAACAAATTAAACAGGCATTATCTATCCATTATAGGCCTCTTTCTTTATGCCTTAACAATTGATTGACAGTTAATGGTTGAATTTTAAAAGTGAATAATCAAGACTTTATTTACTATCTCAACAACGGTAACAAAGTCAAGTCGAGTTAGATTAAACTGTTATTTTGGTTTAACAACGATTGGTGGGGGAGGGGGGGGCTTGTGGTCTACAGTGCCGCGCTTCGACCTCTAGCTGGCCGGTCACCTCTGGCTTGAAAATTTCATTCAAATTAATTAACATTCTCTCTTTTCATTATCTTTCTTTGACAATATTATATTATAGTGAGAACTGCCAGCTCTTGATCTAAATCTTACATAATGCCCTTTTTAATTCAATTTTCTTACTTTCATTTCTATCCAATACTCACTAATGATAAAAGCAAAAGAAATGAAATGGGGTTTAACACCCTTCTGTTCAGCTCCAAACTGGGCTAATGAAGACGGACACAGAGTACTATGAGGGGAAATTTGCCCGGACAGTGGCACAAAGGCCTACTCTTACATCAAATTCCAACTGCCAAGGGATCTTTTATGTGCACGCTAACATGTACACAGGACCTTGGTCTTACATGTACATACCATCTGAGCTCTCCTTGTCAGGCTCTCCATCCAGCCTGCATCACTGACAAGGAGAATCCATGCCCCAAACTCTTGACTAAAAGCAAACGAGCCAAAATAATCAAAAGTCAGAATCATTGACAGAGGCTTACCATTCAGAAATATGATCGTAAGAGTTGACTGATTGACTGAAAATATAGTTTAGTCTCTAACTAAATTATTTCTGAAATATCTTTGAGCTTCTTGAATACTAACTATAAACCCTAAGCAATTTGCGATCATCTACTAACATATCATAACATATACACCGCCCTTATAATTTATCATCATATGGCAACCTTGAGGTTTGCCATTTCCATTCTCAGCAATTGTGATATTAGCTCAAACATGGCTAAGCAGTGATCTGTATGCTGCCCTAAACTGAACGGAGAAGGGATATTGTTGTTCAAGCAGTCATCAGTGACTCATCAGAGTCATCACACTGTAGAAAACAAAATCTCCAAATAAAGACTATATTCAGTCATACTTGCATGCAACTAATTTTTATAACTATTCAACATTTTACGAGCCTTTTCATTAAGTTGTTTGGATTTTTTTAAATCCTCTAGAATTAACTGAATAGTGTAACGTGCCCGTTTTTCTCTTTTTTTTGAATTATAAAGGTTTTTCTTAGTGGTCTCGAGCTCTTGTAATAATTCATCATATTTCTGTTTCAATGCAGCTGGCTCACAAAAATATGTGTGGTCGGTAGCCAAAGCATTTGTTGGTGACTGAAGAGATGTGCTTGGATCTACCTTGTTTACACCTGATTTTAGTGGTGTTGTGGATGTATCGAGGTTGGTAGCTATAGAATCTGTTGGTGACTGAAGAGATGTGCTTGGATCTTCTTGGTTTACACTTGCTTTTCGGGATGTTCCTGATGTACGGTGGGTAATCTGAAAAACAGATTGTCTTATAGTGAACACACTGCACAAAAAATAACGATAAAATATACTTTCTTTGTAAGTTCAATATCATAGAGAGAGAGTGCTGCCAGAAATGAGGTGTAAAATCCACTTGACACAGACTAGGTCATTTCGGGACGAAGCGCATGTTTTAATCTTATTTAATTAATTTGCTTCCGCATAATAAGGGTCTTTAACAGTTGGAGAAAACTGGTGGACCAGGAGAAACCCACGAGATTAGACAGGCACTCCTACTGCTTGTCGGGGGGGGGGGGCTAGTGGTCTAGAGTGCCATACTTTGACCTCTAGCTAGCCGGTCACCTCTGGCTTGTAGCTGCGGTTTCGAGCCCTGGTGTGAGCGTATGTGGCATGTCGAGTGGACATTAAACCCCATTTTTCTCTCTCTCTACTGCCATCCAACCCCCCAACCCCCTAATGGTACAAGAGAGAGAGAAATGGGGTTTAACGTCCCCTCAACACAAACTAGGTCATTTCGGGACTAACATATGGTTCAATTTTATTTCAATAATTCGCTTGCACATAGGGGTCTTTAGCAGTGGGAGGAAACCGGAGTGCCTGGAGGAAACCGACGAGATTGAGAAGGCGCCCCTATCTCCATGCCACATACGCTCACACCAGGGCTCGAAACCACAACCGCAAGCCAGAGGTGACCGGCCAGCTAGAGGTCGAAGCGCGGCACTCTAGACCACTAGGCCATCCCAACCCCCCGCCTAATGGTACAAATGTAGCTAGTAGGGTAAATGAGTATCATACATCTACCGATATCTAATCTTGAAATATTGGTTCTTACTTACCGGTACTGGTACTTTATCTTGAGTTTTCCAACTAAAAATAGATGGTACTACACCCTTTTTAATGAGTCTCATGGTGCCATGCTTTGACATATACAAGTCATCAGACTTAAAATGATCAGAGCACAAAAAATTAAATTTTGATGGCTTCCAAAGTTTATTAGTTGTCGGATCCAATCTATTAACTGCTTTACACCATTTCAGACACATTGTTTCGTCCAATGGAAATCTATTTATATAAAATAAATAATGTGGATTATATCACAACATAATATGACATACATGTAGGCCTATCAAATACATCTAGGCCTACTACAATTAAGTTTTACTGATTTAATAATACCGAGTAATCATCTAGATGTGGTACACGATTTTGACAGGAAAATTTAAGCAAGCAAACAAATGGAGAAACAAAAACTGTGACCATCAGACGCCAAAATATCCAAAAGGAAATTTTTTCATCACATAAACTATTTCATTTTTCAAATACCCCAAATCATGATAAACTGATAAACTGATTTTAAACCAAACTCTTTGTGCAGACTTGGGAAATAACTCATCAATATAGTCTCATCGAAACAGTAATATGTGACAGGCCAATTTTTGATGCTTAAAATTACCAGACCACAGATAATAAATTTCTCCCAGGAATATTTTGAGCAGCGCTTACCCCCTAGATTTGCCATTATGGGTTAACATATGATTACAGTTAACTTTGCATAAGTCGAATCTAAGTGACTGACCAATGTTATCCGAGATCAGCGAAGATCCGAGTTAACCAAAGACCGAAATTCAATCTTAGCTAGATTAGAAATAAACTGCAAGAACTGTTTGTTCATTCAGAGAGTTGTACGTCCACCATGGGTAATATCGTAGACAAGCAAGAACCGGATAATAATTGATTCAAAAGCACACTTCAAACTTTTGTTTCAAGTATGTGTGAGGTAGGCCTACATGTTTTCATATGAGTGATATACTTCTGTTTTGGTAACCATCTTTCAAAAATGTCCTAAATTTCTCTGGAAGGTGTCTCGTACATACAGCAGACTGCGAGTTTTGAAATTTCTGGGAAAATTCTATTATTGCATCGCATCAAATAGACCCATAATTGACTCAATTCTGACAGGAAAGTTTTGGGGGGCTCTCTGCATGGACTTATAGTCAAATTATGAATATACTGCTGACCTGGGCGAAGGAAAAAAAAGTCGGAATTAGATCAAATGGACCAATTGGCAATCATTTTAATCCAAGCTGGGCAAAGATCCGACATAGAAAATCCGAATTACGCGCAGAAATTTAATACAAATTAGACTTATGCAAGGTTATGGTGTATTTGTATATTTACTATTGGGATTTATTGTTAAATAGACGTTATGAATTTGTTCTCTTGCGTTTCTCAGACGTCACTTGACTTGTTTAAAGTTCCAATAGCATTTTTTTAAGTTATATTTTTAAAATTTATTAAAATAAAGCCCCAAAATAGATTGAACCTATAAACAGTCCTACCTTGTTAAAGAATAATCCTATTAATCCTATAATTCACTATTGCCAGTTGAGAAATTGGCAAAAATATCATTTTCAACTTCAAATTCAAACGTTTGAAGATGGCCGTCCATGGAGAAGAATGGGAAAACAAGGGAGGTAATTGAGTAACTATTTCCTCAATCAACCAGTGTCGCCCTTTCTAACCCCCAAAAAATTTTGTCCATGATCGTATAATAGTGAGTTAACAACCTTTTGAGCAAAAAACATAGAAATAATTATATTTTGACTTTCTTAGAAAAAGTGAAATTGGAACTTTAATTTGGTATTTCCACAAAAAGTAAAAAAGGATTTAAGATCATTGTTTTTTCGGCAGATAATTCTGTTTGTTGATATTACCGATGAAAAGTCAATCCTGACCCAGTTCGATGTTGATTAGAACACCCAACGGCACAGCAAAACTTGACCATTCTTAACGTCAATCGAATAGAAGTGATTATCAATCAGACGTTGATGTTTTACCCACCACCGGAAGTCACGGACTGATTTTCACTCATAGTTTTGCGTCTGCGCGCGACATTGATAATTCAATGAACCCAGACTCAACTTTCCGTTGGTTCCAATCTTTATAGGCACACGTGGGTGGCATTTGGCACTATCCTCATGATAATTTTGAAGAGTTTATGAGACAATATAATTACCGGTGGCGGTACGCCAATTATCAATCAATGAATCAATCAAACTCAAAAGGAAAATGTTGTATGGCCCTTTGAAGGTATCCAGACAACTCATCCCAAAGACAACTCATCGCAAGACAACTCATCCCAATATAAGACAACTCATCCCAAGCTAGAAGACAACTCATCCTAAGTCAAAAGACAACTCATCCCACTATAAAAGACAACTCATCCCAACTTTAAAACATGGATAGAGAGAGAATCAGGTAATAATCATAAGACAACTCATCCCAACAAATATAAGTGATATTTGTTTCAATACAGTTGCTATCTTTGAAGACCACTCAGACCAAATCCAATCAGATTGGTGAAGCACTTCAAAGACAAATATTATAACGTTTATTAAAATGATTTGAGTAAGTGTCAAAGCTGGGGTATTGTATAAAAATACTGAAATCAAATATTTTAAATTAACTTTTTAATATACAAGGACTTTTTATTTTGTGTTTACCAACTTTCAACCCACGAAGTGTAAATACATGTAATTTAATTTAATTAACCTGTCCATAATATCATATAACATGTATTGGATGTTAAAACTGTAAATAGCTGTAGCTGTATAGTTTGTGAATCAGTGGTTTGCCCAAGACAGGAGGGTGTTCAGGTTCAGTGTGACGGGTGTGAACGATGGCAGCATAGAACTGTAATACTGGTAAGACTTTTAATGTCAAGTAATGAGTAATGGAAGATTTCAAAGTAATGAGTAATGGAAATGTAATTAATTACATTCCAAAAATCATGTAATGGTCAATTACATTTCAATTACTCTTCAATTACATATAAATATTTACATGTGATAAACTTCAAATTTGATAGCAACAAAGAAATAAATTAGGTGTATCTGACACAAATCCAATTCATTATTTTTTTAAAAAAGATTTAAATCGGTTTTAACAAATTATAAGAAGGCATTCAACATTTTCTTTTATTACTTTTAAAGAAGGATTCGTCTTTAGACATGTGACTTAAAAAGTGAATCTTAGAGGAAAAGATTACTTTATTAATCAAAGATTAAGTGTTAATTTACAGTCAAGCATTCAATCAATCAATCAGTTAGATTAAAAGACAATAGTTTTACTTCACTTTAATCTTAATCTCAAGGTAACAAGTGACAAACCAAAGAATGGCTTTCAATTATCTCATTATTTTATGGTTAGTTAATATATTAACCATCATATATTTTGTTATAGAATCATGCTGAATAATTTATCAGTTATGCAATATTATAGACAAACTATTTGGATTGATTAAGAATCTTATAATATAAAATTACTTAAAAGAAAATTCAGTTAATCAACACTTTCAATTCATTTGTTGTTATAACAGATTGGTAGATGTGTTTGTTTTATTCTTTCATCATGAAGCACTTCCAACAAAAACAACGATTAACGAAACTGAGTTGTAGTATTTACCTCTATTACAAACTAATTAATAAATTGGTTAAGCACTTCAAAGACAATATAATGTAAGTGACCAGACTACATCCCATTTATCAGTTTGCCCTGACGTCGATATGCCAGAAAATATAATTTAATAAATTGTTGATGTAATAAATTCTTATTAGTGATTAATTTGTGGAATTTCTTTGTAACTTGGAATGAGTGGGGGGGTTAAAGTTGGGATGAGTTGTCTTTTGACTTGAGATGAATTGTCTTTTGACTTGGGATGAGTTGTCTTTAAAAGTGGGATGAATTGTCTTTTATTGGGATGAGTTGTCTGGAATGAGTTGTCTTTGGGATGAGTTGTCAGGTATTCCCTCATACGACACACCTGTGCTTGCCTACTCCATGATCAAACACGATAGCAGATGGCTTCCATCTTGTTTACTGACGGTACTACTTATTTTAAGACAGACTCGGCTTTCCAATTTATAATATCTACGTCATTGGGGATTTCCAATGTATACTCACTGGTTGCTATGACCCGCTATGGCGTTGTCTAGAAACGCGCGTGCTCGCGTTAGTTTAAAATTTTTGCTATACGTTTAACATGGACTATTTGATGTAATTTGCCTGATTTGATTTGGCCCCATTTCCATAAATTTAGGTTGTTTTTTAGAAATTTTTAGCAAATGTTAATCTTAGGTGTTTTTTAATTCTAGCCGAAGTAATTTTTTTTACAATTTATAGCGAGTTAAGTTATCGTCTCTAAGAGGCGGGCGTAGTATTTTAAATGGCGGCCATTTGCCATCATGTGTATTCTTGAAGTAGGTACACATGATGTAATCGTATGGTATTCCCTTTGAACGGGTTCAGACTGTTCCGTAACGGTAATTGACATTTCTAAATTGACCGGTAACCTAAGGCTTTTCACACATCTGTTTCATTGACTATGGAAGCTAAACGTTTGATATCTCGATAGCTACCCAGTTATTATATAGATCAGTGAGGCCAACTAGCGGTAGTTAGAACTCTTCAGTGTTAAAGACGCGTTACTGCTAGCAACCAGTATCAACTTCCGGTCTTTACCGTTATCACAACTTTTATCAACAAAAAGTTGCTAATTTAATTAGGCCTAATGGATTAGGCGTTTTGATTTGTGATTTATTTTAATTACTAAAAATGAAGCTTCTTAAATCGGATTAGAACCAGCCAGACGAAGGATTACACGTATGACCTTGTTAGAGAACGAATTCATGTGAAATTTTATCAGTGAATCCAGTGAAAAATGGCGACCAAAATGTCGTTTAACTATTTTCAGAGTCAGAAATATGGGGGAGGAACGCTTCCCCAGAGCTCTGGTAAAGACATGGAAGTATCACAAGATCTACATCTTAAAATGTCTAAGAAGATAGCACAGTTAACAAAGGTAACATCTACTAACGTCTGGTGGTAGCCATAGCATAGGAATCTGACCTGTCGACCTGATCCATCCACCTTAGTTCAGCTCTGAACGTCGGTCTCATTACACTCACCCTGAACGTTCAGTCAGGGACTGGCCCATTCAATCAATGTCGAAAATAATTTGACCACCAATTTTACTGGGCAACTTTTCACTGCTAAACGAGGGGTGTCACTCCGTGTGGACGCTTGCGCAATATAAAGGAACATCTCAGTGAGAAAATAAGACCTTGTTTATTTCGCTAGAGTCAGTATGAGCATCACAAGACGCTGTGTCATGGTGGCGAAAGGGTAACTAGATAGGAGGGGACGTATTTTAAACAGCGTGTTGTTTCGCTCATACTGACTCTAGTGAGGTAAGCAAGGTCTTATTTTCTCACTAAGATGTTCGTTTACATTGTACAGACGTCCACACGGATTGACACTCCGATGTTTCGCAGTGAAAAGTTGACTGGGGTTCAAATTATTTTCGACATTGATTGAATAGGCCAGTCCCTGAACGGTCAGGGTGAGTGTAATGAGACCGACGTTCAGAGCTGAACTACATCCACCTATGCTATGACCTTACCTATCCGCTTCATCATGCATAGAATAGATCATACATTACACGAAAATAGTCAATGACAATATATAATAAATAATGAACAGAAATGCAATGCAATGCTTGTTGAAGTATCGATTTTACTAGTTCAGGGGGATTGGGATGGCCTAGTGGTCTAGAGTGCCGTGCTTCGTCATCTAGCTGGGCGGTCACCACTGGCTTGCGGCTGTGGTTTCGAGCCCAGGTGTGAGCGTATGTGGCATGGAGATAGTGGCGCCTTCTCAACCTCGTGGGTTTCCTCCGGGCACTCCGGTTTCGTCCCACTGCTAAAGACTCCTACGCGCAAGCGAATTAATGAAATAAAATTAAAACCATATGTTAGTCCCAAAATGACCTAGTTTGTGTTGAGTGGCTGTTAAACCCCATTTCTCTCTCTCTTTACTAGTTAAACTCTAAACGTAGGTCTCATTACACACACCCTGTACGTTCAGGGACCGTGCTATTGAATCCTCGTGTCAAAAAGTTTGGCTTCCCAGTCAATTTCACTGGACAACTTTTTACTTCAATGAAACGGTCGCATGTCAGGTTACGAATGTAACTGAACACCTTAGTGCTTACTTCGCTAGAACCAGTATGAGTGACAACACAATGTTGAAAAATACGTCCCTGTCTTCTTACCAGCTTGACCGACTTCAATGAAAGGGTAACCAACCCGGCCATCTATGATATGAAACGAAATTTAGGACATTTTATAAACCCTATTTCATTTTAATCAAATATATATTTTTGATTTATTTTACAGGTTATTTACGCTCTTAACACAAAAAATGATGAACATGAAGCCATTGTTCAAAGTCTTAAAGACACACATGAAGAAGAATTACAACAATTATTGGCCGACACAAAGAAAAAAATCGCAATTTATCAAAGTAAAGTTGTTTCCGAAGTGGATGGTAAGAAACGTATCGAGTCTCTGGAGGCATGTATTGTACAGCACCAACAGCGACAGGAACGGGCATTGGGGGAGTTCGAAAACTTCAAACGGAAAGCGGAAGAGGAATTGTGTAACGTCAAGAAAAGTCACGCTGAAAAAATGTTAGAAATATCACAAGATGTGTTACTAGCTAAAAGAGAATTCGCTGAAAATGTTGAAAAATTTGTAGAATTTCAAAAACGTTTTGAATCTGAGAAACAACGAGCTATTGATGAACTTAAAAAGAATCACGAAGTAGAATTAGATTCCGTTCGTAACTTCCAAGGTTCGCAGAACGAGCAAATGATACACGAAGTGTCGCGGCTAAAGGAGAAGCACAGCGAAGAAATTGACTCGTTAAGTGAAAAATATGAACTTTTGCAAGCGGAGAAAAATAAATCGGAAGAAGATTATGAACAGAAGTTACAAAAAGCTCAAGCATTTTATGAAAATGAGCTGGAGGTGATAAAACGAGAACAATCAGCGTCACAGGACAGTCTTGTTCAAACTTTGAAAGATCAACAAGAAAAATTACGTAAAGACTTCTCAGCTCAAGAGGCGGAGCTTAAAAAACAAATTGACAGTTTGATTCACCAATTAGCTGATAGCGAAGAATGTGTAGAGAAACATGGGAATAAAATTAGCCAATTAGAAAGCTTGTTACAAGATACTGATAGTAATTCACAAAATCTGGTACAAAAGGTAGGTTTATTATATTGTGCTGCTTCTACCTTTGGTGATCTTTTCCTGTGTTCAATATCTGTGTTGGCCGAGAAAGTTCATCAGGCTTTTCTGTGTGGTTCCCACTTGTTGGTGATGCAGGACAATGGGCCTAGCAAGGGACAGCATAAGTCATTCGGTTGGGACGAATTAAAATGTTGTCCCATGTACACATTGGTGTAGACTTGTAAAAGAATCCTTGGCAATTGGAATTTGGTATAAGAGTAGGCCGCTGCGCGGCAAAGGCCCATCTTCATCATCCCTGTTGGAGCAGACAAGTAAGATGTTATTCTCTGTTTGATTTATTTCTCGGCTTTCATGGGGGCCACGGTATGCGGTAGTCAAGCGGTTCTTTAAGGGAACCAAATATTCGATTAGAACGTCCAGGTTTCAACTTCGTGGAACATCTGGATTTTTCAAGCCCAGTTCAACTTGTCACGGTTATGGCCTATGTTGTGACTGACAACTAAATTGTTGCCAAGCTCTTTGGGTGGGATAGAAAATCAATGCCAAATCGTTCAGATCCTTTTTTTTTTAAAATGATAATAACTGGTTGTGTTACCATGTTGAAGTGACACAGATTATCTGGGAAACACAATCGACTTAAAATTACGATCTGAATGAGCGATTTTAAGAATTCAAATGATAAAATGTTTCTTTGTTTCAGTTAAAAGATTTAGAAGAAGAATTAGCGACATCATTAAACCAACTGCAGGATAAACAAATAGAATTGTCTTCCTTGAATGAAAAATGTTCTCAACAAAGCACAGAATTAAGCGAGAAATCAGGTGTGTACCACTACCAGTATATAGTTGATGTTATTTTTATTTGACTGAAGCTAGTATCATGACAAGCCCTGGTCTGGGCCGCATTTTGGTCACGTACGACTAGCCCCTGGTCCATTCACTGGATCTGATATTTGGCATAGCAATATCTGTGTAGTTTTTATCTTGTTTTGTTTGTGTATAGTGCTGTCGTCCTGTAATTGCATGTTTAAGCTATCTCCTTTTCTTAATTCTACAATTCCATTTTTCTACCATTGTTAAACACATAGATCATAAGGTTGGTACATGACGAGAAGTAAGGTTGCCTGTTCAATCTCATGGGTTTTCTTGTGGTCCTCTAGTTCCCTCCCACAGCTCAAGACCTGTACGCGTAAGAAAATTATTGAAATAAAATTGAACAATATGTTAGTCCCGAAATGTACAAGTTTATGTCAAGTGGATGTTAAACCCTGCATATCAAATAGCATGGTTTTCATCCGGGGAATAGAGTTGTCTGTCCAACCAAGTTGGATTTCACTGAGGCTTCGCACTGTTGATCCATAACCACGTCAGATTATTGATGTGCAATCTGATTGAAACACAGATCCTATTTCGTTTCGTTTTTCATGGTTCAAAATTTCGTTTCATTTGTCTTTACTGCACTAGCATTCTTGATGATGTGAAGGGTTGGCCAATGAAATGGTCTGTTACGACTAGTTTTGGCGTGAGATACAAGGAACTGATTAGTTAATCAATGTCTGAATTTAATGTTGTCAAAAGCCATTTGTATGACCTGACGTAACCTTCTACTACAACCGGTCTTATCTTTGTGTCGATCGGCCATTGATATGATAAAAAACAAAACGAAATATGGATCAGTATTTTTATTAGATTGATTTAAATAAGACTCACATGTATTATAAAATAAGAGATAAAAGTGTCTATAAAGACCTAGTTATCCCAAGTGTCAGTGACTAGTTTTGTTCGTGTAGAACTCTTCAGACTGATTGGACTCACGTGGCAGGCGTTTATATTTATACTATTCCGAAACCCGGGTGTATTATAGTCGTTAAACTCCATTTCTGTCTCTTGGATATTTTACTGTATAAAGGTATTATGCCCCTTTATTTTTTTGGTAAAAATGTCTGATGAAAACAGTTTTGAAATAGCAACACTGGTTAATGCTTTTATTGATATTATTTGTTTAGTTTTAGTCCAAGATTTAGAGGCCGGTTCCTTGAAACAAGGGGAGATAATCGAACAACTGAATAAAAACATCACTGAATTAACCAATAAAATAGAGAATTTAGAATCAGAGAAGAAGAATTATTTTAATCAACAAGAAAACTTGTCACAACAACAAATAAATCAACTTAAATCATTACAACAGGTAGGATCTGATTGAGACCTGACAATCTTTCGTCGAATTCGTGTATGGAGGTGGGGGGTGGATGGCAGAATGGTCAACATTTTACAGTCTGTCGTTGAGTCAGCTGTTGTGGTGTTGATTCCCCCGGTCGTATGTGACAAGAAGTAGGATCGCCTGTCCAACCTTGTGGATATTCTCCATGTGCATCGGTTTCTTACCTGCTAAAGACCACAACCTGCAAGCAAGCTAGTGAAATAAAATTGAACCATGTGTTAGTCCCGAAATGACCTAGTTTGTGTGTATGCCCATCTTCATTAGGTCAGTCTGCTCATAGCACTAGGACGGTAATCCCTGTCTCATTTCATAATGTTTTAGAAATTTTCTCATTGGACATTTTTACTTTGGTTAGAATTATGTCATCAGAATTAGGTCATCAGAAATAGTTGCCAACATCAGGAAATATTGTTCTTATTATTACATACTTTTATAGCGTATAATTTCTACGTCTGAGCTTCACAATGTAAGGTATAGAAATAAAATAAATAAACAAATTATTAAGACATTTTACGTAAACATTGAAATCAACTTATGAATTTCACTGATGCGTAAACTGTCTTTACTAATCGATGGGAAAGAAATTAAGAAATGATCTTTTATGCATGAATAGGGTAAATGAAGCTTTCATTGGGATTAAACATCACACATCCCATAATAATACAATGTATAGAAATGAGAGGTACGAATCACAATACTTGATAAAATTATTACAAATTATTCCCTAAATTTGATAGATTTCTGTAAACTTTCTTAGAACAAGGAATCCATGGTGATACAGTGAGAATTAACAGATAGTTGGTTCTAAAATTAAAGTTTATTTAATGGCGGGTAGCTTGAAGATTTACATTGATTGATTACAGATTGTCAAAAATGGAGTTATCTCCCTTCACTTATTGGAAGTCAAAAGTTTTTGTCACTTCAAGTGACTTTTACCAGGCGATCTGTTTAACAAGTAGACTAGATTATCAAGTACTATTGTAAATTCTAATTAAATGTAATTTTTGTTGATAGGCCTACATATTATATCAAGTATGCTCTTTGTTATCTTATTTTATTACGTAAATCTAATAATGTCTTGCTCTATAATAGGACTTTGTAAAGTGTGCACATTTATGAGACAGTGGTGCATAATAAGATATATGTGTAATAATATTTCACCCACCCTACTGTTTAGTTCAGAATGATACAAAATTAAGATTATGGCAGATTACTGGATCAGAATTAATGTTAAGAAAATCGCTTATCTTTGATAATTTTTCCTCCGCTAATAAATTTATTGAAATAAACTTACACAAAATAAAATACAAAAATTTAAAATAGATTTCTGCCCTGAATAACCTCCATCTTTAAAAAATTAATACACAATTATTTTTGTAATGTACAGTAGTTATAGTCCCTTTCACATATGACATACGCAAAAAATTGAGTAACTTTAAAAATTTTATTTTTCTCATAAATTGTTTTTGTGTTATTTCACAATTTTGTGATGTGGTTGTACTCCTTTGTATCTGTCATACACACAAAATTGAGTAACTCCAAAATTTTTATTTTTATCTGCCTTAAAAGTTGTATATTGTTTTTGTGTATAAGTACACAATTTTATTATCCAGTTGTACTCCTTTTTCTTTGCCTTAAAACTCGTAAATTGTTTTTTATTAGACTCTAGATGATTTGAATATTGAGAAGCAAACAATGCAACAACGATACGAACGGGAAATACAGGGATTGAAGGATCGTCATAGTAACCGTGAAACAGAACAGGAAGAGAGACAAGAAGCCATGTTGAAAGAATTACGAACCTCACTAGAAGATAAACTCAGTAGAGAAAGAAAAGAATTTGCGGAGAAACTGTCAGAAATAAAACAGGTGATGTACAGAAATTATTGCCCTTGTTATTGTGAAACATTTTGACATACCGGTACTCACTCATGTCATTCATGACGTGAACCGAGGAACTATTGTAATTCAGAAGGCGACCACCATCAAGATCGGTCTTATTATGTCTTTTATCATTGGGGTGCACATAAAAGATCCCTTGGCAGTTGGAATTTGATATAAGAGTATGCCCTAGTGTCGCTGCCCGGGCATAATTTCCCTAATAGAACACTGTATTGCGTATGCCCATCTTCATTAGTCCAGTTTAGGAGCAAAACAGTAGGACATTAAACCCCATTTCATTTCTTATGTCGTTCTTTTGTGTTTTTTTGTCTCCCGCCTTTCGAAGAAAGTTGGGGGACTATTAAAATGGGTTCGTCTGTCTGTCTGTCTGTCTGTCTGTCTGTCTGTCTGTCTGTCTGTCCGTCTGTCTGTCCGTCACACTTTTTGGGACACAATAACTCTCTTCCTAATTGAGCTAGAATGTTGAAACTTGGTGTATGTGTTTATTAGGTCAATGCATTGATGGAGTTCGAAGATGAGCAATTTCCGCTTAGGGTAAGCAGAGATAAGCAATTTGATTGGTTGATACTTTGGGACAAGATAACTTAGGTTCATCTTGATTGATGACTTTTATGCCAATACAATGACTGCATTCATATTTAGTAATGGATTCGACTGTAAAAGTGTATAGAAACGATTGACTTGGACAAGAGGGCCCTCTAACTAGTGTACATTTTCATTTTTCTCGTCGGTTTTAGCATTTTTCTTTATAAAACACTTTTGGATGACACTTCGTGTACAGTTTGATTGCTCGATACATTGAAAAAAATAAATGTGCGATTAATTAATATGTGTCTTCTATTTATTTTGGGATTTCGGCGGGGGACATCAGCCTCACTGTTGGCTTGTTTTCTTTCATTTTGAGTGAGACTCAGGACTGTACAGTGCAGTGGTCATATACGACTGGCCACCAGATCCATTCACTCAATGTCTATGATGTTTGCCTTGTTTATATCAAGTGGATGTTAAACCCCATTTCTCTCTTTCTGGGAGGTTGGATGGCCGAATGGTTAGCATGTGCATGCCGTATCATATAAAGCCTGTCATTGAGTCAACTGACATAGTTTCGAATCCCCGGTTGTATGTGACAAAGAGTAGGGTTGCCTGTCCAACCTCATGGGTTTTCTCCGGGTCCTCCAGTTTCCTCCCGCTGCTAAAGATCCTTGCACGCAAGTGAATTTTTGAAATAAAATTAAACTATATGTTATTCCCGAAATGACCTAGTTTGTATCGAGTGGACATTAAACCCCATTTTTCTCTCTCTCTCTCAAAAAAGATGACTACTATCAAGATCTGTCATCATTTTGAGTGAAGCTCTGGACAGTACAGTGCATTGGTTTTATGCGACTAGCCCTCAGGTCCATTCACAACATGTCTATATATAGTTTGCCTTGTCTGTAGGTGTTTGTCTTGTAAATTTTGTTTTTTTATGGAGTGTGCAGTTCTGTTATCCTTGCTATTATAGTTATACTGTATATCCATCCGTCTGTTAAAGATACATTCCCACAGAAGTATTTATCAGGTGGTTAATAAATAATAAAATAATGGCATATTCGGTATGTATGGAAAGTAGAGACACCCAATCTTTCTGACTGGTCCAGGCTATCAAAGCAGTGTAAACAGCACACTCGGATGTTAAGAAATCAATGTTGACTTCAAATGGTCAGATCTTAAGTTAGAATTAATCAATTTGAAT
The DNA here is from genome assembly GCA_036850965.1 of Patella caerulea. Lineage (NCBI taxonomy): Eukaryota > Metazoa > Mollusca > Gastropoda > Patellidae > Patella > Patella caerulea. Next base: position 50,304,159 of record JAZGQO010000011.1, read on the forward strand.
ATGTTTGCCAATTTTGGAATTATAAGTTTTTTCTTTCTTAAACTCTCTATTTCTTTACTTTGGCACACTAGGACTTATTTTACGTTTTATTTCGTTTTAATAGGAGGGCGAAAATCGACTGAATGAAGAAACAAAGAGATTGACTTGTGAAAAAGAAACTATTTTGAATGAGTTTGAACGAGTGAAATCAGAATTATTTATAAAATTAAAAACAGCTGAAGATGAGGTAATTATTTTCATTTTTTGTTCAACATTATTAAATGGTTAGCATGTTTACGTTGTATCAAAATGTCTGTCATTGAGTTAACTGGTGTGGTTTCGAAAACCCCAGTTGTATGTGACATCGTGTAGGGTCACCTGTCCTACCACGTGGGTTTTCTCCAGGCCCTTTGGTTTCATGAACGGAACTGTGGGTAAACCTCTAGAAACGTCAATGCTGATTGATTAATAATCAATGTCTAGTTTCATAGGGTCAAAAACCACCAATACGACATCTGACGCAACCTTCTAGTACAATTTATCAGATTTTCATGTAGTGTAGGCCATCAAAAGTATAAAAAAATACGCTAATAACTACAAATCTGTATGCGATATACCAGAGTTGTAGTGAGTTACAACCATTAGAACCTAATCAATCACGGCAATAGGATGAAATATTGATCTATCACTGATAAATTCATTGATATTTGTAAATTACGTGTTTAACCTGTTTAACAAACCTGGCTACAAACATTGAGAGATGATGAAAACTTTTGTGGACAAAAAAACACTGTCATATTATGGCTGTGACTGGTTTGCCCCCAATAAACTATGGCTGACACAATGTTATTTGAGTAATCTGTGGCAAATAATCAATCAGTTATTCTAAACACAGGGTAGTCGAATAATTTAACGAATACACATTAGTTCATAACAACTGTCAACTAGTGCAGTTTCGATTCCCAGCTTTCTCTGGGTCCTCCGCTGCTGCTTTTGTCTCATATAACCCTGTGGCTGACAAACCATGAAACAATATACCATTTCTTTTGGATTTAGGGGTCGGGGGTGGCGTTGGATGGTTATTAGCACATGCACGCCGTCTCATTAGGTTTGTCATAGAGTCATCTGGTGTAGTTTCAATTTACTGATTGTGCCTGTCGAACCTCGTGGGTTTCCTCCCACTGCTAAAGACCCCTACGTTAAAGTGAATTTTTGAAATAAGATTAACATTAACCATATATTAGTCCAGAATGACTCAGTTGGTGTCGAGTGGACACTAAACCCCATTCTCTCTCTTTCTCCCGTTTGGCTTTGGTCTAATATTGCAAAAATTTTGTTTGTATATTTGTAGGTGAAAAGATTAGAGAATTCTGTGGAGAGTAGTCAACATGGTTTAGGTACAGCATCCACACATATCACCAATCTTAAAGATGCTGCATCCAGATTAAAGTCTGAGTTGGATAATACTCGGACCGATTTAAAAACAGCCAAAATAAACAGTGCAGCCTTACAGGTAAGTCTCTATTATCACGTGACAAAAACTGTATTTACTCTTGGCAGCGCTAAGTGTACCATACTCACAACCATTCCAGGCCACGATAAAATTCAAGAAATTACTCAGTTTGAATTACTATACATTAATTGGCCAACTAAATGTGAAGCTCTTCATAGTAACGTTGATTTCAGTCACTTGGACAAGGGTCAAAATTAATGCTAATGTATGCCCAAAATTCTGTATTTCATTGAAAGCTGTTAAAAGAAATGTCCAAATTGATCATCTAATTTGTAAACTGTAAAACTGCTATATGAATTCTTGTCTGCATGTTATCGTATTCAGATTAATTTTTTTTTATTAACTTCTATTGCTCATCTATGTAATAATATTGCTGCATATTATGTAACCTTCGGATGAATGCAAATTATTAGTAATATAACATTCCATTGATATTATTATAGCATCATTCCATTGATATTATTATAGCAACATTACATTGATGTTATTCTAGCAACATTACATTGATACTATTATAGCAACATTCCATTGATATTATTATAGCAACATTACATTGATATTCTTACAGAACCATTACAAGACTTATAATATGGCAACATTACATTGATAGACTTATAATATAGCAACGTTACAATGATTGTCGTATAATATAGCAACATTACTTTGATTGATTTATAATATAGCAACATTTATTGATAGTCCTGTAATATAGCAACATTACATTGATATTAGATTACATTATTCCTGTGTAAGACAGTCAACCATAAAGGAATATTGGCCTGCTTCAGTTTTATTATCATTTTATACTTTTAATGAAGTGCTGTTTTGTCTCACTAGTGTCATACACAAATAATTTGTTGTTGTTGTTCTTGGCATTTAACATCCGTTAAAGTGATATGGCAGACAGGTCTTATTTTTCGTTTTTATTATCTTAGCGCACGCGCAGGGGTCTTTGCTGTGGGAGGAAACCGGAGGAAACCCACATGGTTGAGAAGGCGCAGACCTGTCAACCCCTCAGAGCTGTTTAGCAGTAGGGTTGTGTAAAAAAGGCAGTAGAAACCATGATTTGGCAGTAGATTTCCAAAAACGCGTGAATTCGCACTTCCAAGGGTAATTAATTTGGAAATGTCAAATGATACATTGAATTGTAGGACCATACAATACAAAAATTGCATTAAATGGGTAATAAATAAAATACACACACATTCATTAGCAAAATGAACCATATCTAAAATTATTTATTAAACCAAAATTGAATATGTACCCTACAGAAAGAAATAATTAGTATTTATTAGTAAAGAAAAAATAATTAAAATTAGCAGTCCAGTACTGGCAGAAGATTCTACCATTTTTCTTTTGTTTTAATAATGATTTTAAAAAAAAATCCTCGTGTGACGTGTGTTTCCTATTCCGACAGTTTTTGTCAATTTTATTTAATGTAAGATAATTGTACTTATTATATAGATTCTACGGCAATTCTTGATAAGGAATAGAGAGAGGAGGGCGTAAAAAATAAGTTTGGCATAGCGACTAAATAAGTAAATATTGGCATCGAACATGCTTTTCATGCCGTGACGTTTATACTCTTACAATACAATACAGTGTACTGGATTTTTTCTCCCGGGATTCCGTAAATCTGCTTTTAAATTTATTCGAGTGAGTCTTCCATGTAAGTCGTATCGGCAAGACGTATTCTCATCTTGAAATTAAAGTTCCAGGTTGTATTGCATTCGAAGTATTGTTTTACATGCTGTACGTACGCGCGCAAACGAAAATGTCAGCCATTGCTGCCGTAAATTGGTCGCTATTTGTTTAATTTATCGCTACGCATTTTAAGAGTGTTTGGAACACGTGGCAATAATATATCCGCTTTATTAACTCTAAAAAAGGTTGAAATGAATTCGAGAACATATCTCTTAGCTAAATTACACCTTACAACACCCCAAGTCGATGTTGATAACAGAAAGTCGCAATCTTTTTTGTTTACATGCAAAGAGTTGCTTCCCTTAGTTCCAAAGTTTTGGCGAGACAATTAAAAAAAACCTTTGTTTAAGAATGCGGTAGAAATCTATTACCGCGTGATGCGGTAGAGTTGACAGGTCTGAGAAGGCGTTTCCTATCTCCATGCCACATACGCTCACACCAGGGATCGAAACCACAGTCACAAGCCAGAGGTGACCGGCCAGCTAGAAGTCGAAGCGCTGCACTCTAGACCACTAAGCACAGCACTCTAGACCACTAGACCACCATCCAACCCCTGATAATGTGTTTGGCTGTATATTAATGTTATTTGTTGGAGCCACGGTGGCTTGCTAACCGAGAGGTTTTCTCTTGTTGGCCGAGAAAGTACTGTGGACAGGACTCATTAGCGTTCTTGTAAAAAAAAAACTTAGCATTTATAATTTGGTATAAGAGTAGGCCATAACGCCACTGTTCAGATTGTCCTCATTATACATTATATGGCATATGTCTCTCTTTATTAGCACTGTCTTAAACCCAAAATTTTATTTTATGATTTTACATCATCTTCTTTGGGAGACATAAGCAATTGACATACTTAATAAACACAAACCATAATACTATTGTAATTAAAGCCAAATTTCGTTAAGGGTTCTTTCAACATTTTCAACCATAAGCTTTGCTTAAAACGAAACGCTGCTTTAATTGAAATGGTAATTTTGTTCCATAATATTATGATATTACATATTATTATTATTAATCGCAAAGTTCAAAATGTCAGATACGGTACTAATAGTTCATTAGTCAATCAGGTACAAATGAAATCATAAGTTGAGGCATTTTAAACGGCAATAATTGATTACGAGTTACAGATAAGTGATAATTAGTAACACATGTTTGAGATCATCCAGGTGTGTTGTATTAGGTAACAGGTATATAATTAACCTTTATTCAAAGACTCATACAAATATAACCTTTAATAATTGTAATGTAGCTAGTTTAGAGGATAGGCTTTAAATTAAACTTGTTGATATGAGCGAGAGGGGGAGAAAGAGAGAGATTTAAGTCCACTCAACACAAACTAAGTCATTTCGGGACTAACATGGTTTAATTTTATTACTAAGTGGAAGGAAACCGGAGGATCCGGAGAAAACCCACAAGATCAGACAGGTGACCCTACTCCTTGTCACATACAACTGGAATTCGAAATGTTGCTAGTTGACTCAATGACAGGCTTTATGAATGGTAACCATTCAACCATCCAAACCCCCCGTGTAGTTTCGAGGATAGGCTTTCAATTAGAACTTGTTTAAATTAGTACTTGTTCATGTAATTATAGGAGGAGGAGGAAGGGAAGATGTGAAACAATTAAATAATGAGCCATAATGAGAGATTTTTTTTTTTCTTCATTATTTAAAAATACATTAGGTAAGAATTAGATACACATCTGCTCATTCGACCAATGATAGTTCACAAATAGATAATCAACAACAAATTAATTGAAAATTTCAGTAAAAATATACTTTATTCTTTTGTGAAGTTATGAATATTTGAAGTTTTGACAAATTGAAGCAAAGATTTTGTACTATCAAAGCAACAGTGACTAAGGCCTTGATCATCTATTTTGTCATTAGATCTTTAGATGGTTGCAGTGTTAAAATCGCTAACATCCGATGGCAAGAGAATTGATAATGGTGCTTGTTATTTTGATGAATGTCTAAATAATGATTTGTTATAACATTTGAAGCCAGAAAAAGATCTACAAAGGGTAGAATTACTGCTTACATAAGGCATCTTCAAAGGGACAATAACACTCTTGTTGGCTTGGCAACGCCAGAAGATAAATAATAGCCTTATTCTAAGTATGTTTACGTGTCCTACCTGTCGTGTAAATTATCCGTCACACTCTATTTTACTTGTCCAGTGGGTTCAAAAATATTTTAAAATCCAAGTCAAATTTGAGAAGGTTTACTTTAGGCTTTTCAAATCGTTTAGTTGAATTTTTCCAATTTTTTAAATTATGTGTGTTAAAATGAAATTTGTATCATAAATTAATTGGAATATTGTAAAATGATACAATTTATTGACCAGAATAAAGACTGGGACATATTATTCAGTTTCAACAAGAGTGGTATTGAGCCTTTAAAGCAGCTAGACCTTTGTGATTATTGGGTGGGGGGGGGGCTAGTGCAGGGCTCGAATTAGCGGGCGACGTGGGCGAAATAGTCGCCTAACCCATAGCTGACTTCGCCCTAAAAGGCAATAGGGCGAAGCTGAAGTCGCCCTCACTTCGCCGTACATTTGTGTAAGGGCGAAGTAGTAACCGGCATCGATATCAACGGTAAAATAAAGCATTTTCAAAACAACACAGCACGTGGTTTGCTTCGAAAGGAAAATCAGATGAGTTGTGAAAACCAAAATATGTATTAATATTTTGTTTTTCAACTTTATCTGTGTTAGCTCTGATAATGTTTAATAGTTATAGTGATAAAATTGTATTTGATATTAACAGCGAATACAATTCTCTAAAATAAAGCGAAGGACTCGAATCATAAGTCTCCATTACAACCTCTAGCTTTGTCCAAAAATAACAGCCAATCAATATGGCGGCGGATACGCTGTTTTCCATGTATTTCTGTCTAGATAAACACAAAATACTGATTTGGTTCTCTCTCTTTGAAATAATTTAATGATAAAAAGAATAATGAATATAAAACTGTGACTCAAAGGGGGCGAAAGGTGTATATTGTTCTGTCAACATACGATACACCCCAGTAAAGAACAACACGTCTGTGATGGATAGTGAAAATTTCTGCCGAACGATAGTCGATGGAGTATAGATAATTAGATAGAGATAGTAAAACAATTTGTCAATAATTGTTATCAAAATGAAAACAAATTTAAGAAATGTGCTTAGAATGTGTTGATAAGTATAAGTTCGGGTTGATGATTAAAGCTACAGCAATATTATTAGTTCCACTAATCTAAACACATGACGTAAAAAAAAACCAATGTAAATGAGTGTGTGTGAGTGGGGTGTCAAAAGAATAATTTGAGCCCTGGGCTAGTGGTCTAGAGTGCCGTGCTTCAACCTCTAGCTGGCTGGTTACCTCTGGCTCTCGGCTGTGGTTTCGATCCCTGGTGTGAGCGTATGTGTAGCATTGAGATAGGGGCGCCTTCTCAACCTTGTGGGTTTCCTCCGGGCACTCCAGTTTCCTCCCACTGCTAAAAACCCTTCCGCGCAAGCGAATTATTGAAATAAAATTAAACCATATGTTAGTCCCGAAATGACCTAGTTTGTGTCAAGTGGACGTTAAACCCCATTTCTCTCTCTCTCCCTTTTTGATTTAAGGTTGAAATGCGGTTGAATTAGGGTTAAAATAAACTGTTGGATTGGGTCCATTTAGGGTCATTGTAATCTGTTTAATTGGGGGTTAAAATAAATTGGGTAGATTTAGGGTTAAAGTCAGCTGTTGAATTGGTTGGATTCTAGGGTCAAAGTAAAGTGTTGAATTGGGTTTAATAGGATAAACACAATTAGAATTTGGTTTCACATCTGTAGACAAATACCAACGTAAATCAGACTTAACTAAATTGACACTTTCATGTTTCTCTCCAAATTATTGATGTCTAACGATTTTAACGCGCCCGTTTTGAGGTCTTGAGACGAAAACTCGTATTGATTTGCAATGATTTACAGTAACATAGAGAATTTTCATCACCGCTGTGGGCGTATGTCTTGTTGCCTAGCAACCTATCTTTTAAATTCTAAACAGATTTATCAGAGAAGGAGGATAATAGTGAATTAGGTTTGTGTCCAGACCATTCCTGTGATATTAAATATTTTCTGATTATATGAAACCATATTGTCCCCCAAAAAAGAGAGATTTCCGACATTTTCAATGGTCAATGCCAGTATTTCATGATTTTGTTCCAGTGTTTGCAGGGTTTCTAGGTGGTTTTTTTTTCAGATGTTTTGAAATTGTAAATCCTTAAATCAATATGTTTTCGATTACTTGAAGCAAGCACCTTGTATGGATTATTATGTTCTATTTGTTTGTTACTGACGTATTGATTAATATTACTGGATATTTCATGCACTGGGATAAAAGCAATTAACTTAAAGATGCATTATGTAAGATTTAGATAAAGAGATGGTCGAAAATATACAGTCCCTCGGTCTCTCCTTCTCCCTATATCCCATCACTTTTTACTCTTTTCTACTCTATCCATCTCTCATTCCCCCTCCTCTCTCTCTCTCTCTCTCTCTCTCTCTCTCTCCCTCTACCCCATTCTTACCTTCCCCCTTTCCTTTCCCCCTTCTCCCTCTCTCCCCATTCCCCCTCCTGCCTTCCCCTCATCTCCTTCTTTCCTCTGATGCCCCCCCCCACTTTGCTCCCCCCCCCTTCTCCGCTGTTTCTGGTAATGTAGTAGCGTATTCTAGACTTCTAGCATGGATCTCTAATACTGGTGTAATGATTGCACCTATTACCCTGAATTTACAAATTTTCTTTAACCTTTACAAAGAATGTACTGGTACTATGATACATATGATAAAATACATGATAATATACATCTATCATGACTATAAAAAATTCGTTTTTTTAGTTCTTCTTAGTAATGATTTCAACATTCACCAACTATTTGATATTTGGGTTTTTAGTGCGGAAATTATAGTAATGCACATTATACATCGCAGAATATTTGTTTTTTTAGCGAGAATTTCATATTTTTAAGTTATATTTTTAAAATATAAATAGTGCTACCTTGTTAAAGAATAATCCTATAATTCACTGAACTGCCAATTGAGAAATTGGCAAATATATCATTTTTAACTTCAAATTCAAACAATTGACGATAGTTATATGTTGGGGGGGGGGGGAGAAAAACAAGGGAGGTAAGTGTGTTCTTATATCAAGTTCAAATGATGTTTAAGTGTGGGAAATAATGCCTACAATCGTATAATAGTGAGTTGACAACCTGTTTACTATTAAGCAAAAGACAGAAATAATTATGTTTTGACTTTCTTAGAAAATATGAAATTCTCACTTTAAGTTTTCAGTAGTCATTCCATCATTCAGCAATGATTATTATATGTTTCTATGTTAGTTTTTTTAGTTTTCGTAAATTATTTCATCCTTCAGCAAATATTTGACATTTGGAACCGTAGTGCAGAAGTAAATTTAAAAGATTAGCAGATGAGAATCCTGTTAAAGATGCCTTGCTGCCTACAAACTGTGTGACTTGATGAAAGACGCGGGCTAAAAACATATTCAAACTAATTTATCAAAATTTTGCTTCAAATCCTTCTTAAAGTTCATTGTTTTTGCAAGGGAATATCCTGCTATTATAGTATTAACAGAGGGCCTGACAAAGACAGCTGTCTAGTTGTTTGGATGGGACAAAAAACTGTGGTATGTGTACATATTTGCATGCACGCCAAAGATCCTTTGGCAGATGGAATTCGATATAAAAGTAGGTCATAGCGCTAGCGCTGCTTCCTGTGCAAAATTGTTCTTATAGCATACAGTATGGCGTATGCCCGTCTTCATTAGACCAGTATAGGAGCAAAACAGTAGGACGTTAAACTCTATTTCATTACACCCATTATTAAAAGTCTGTGACACACTACAACAGGTGTGAAGCCGGAGGAGAATTCATAGCATTTAAGACGATGCTGTCTTTAATCGCCTGAATATGGAAACCTAATTAAAGTCTCGGATTATCCACTGCCCATGTGTTTTTCCATGGTTTTTTTTATCTCAGAAACTGTTGTACATTTAATAAAAACTCACCATCAAGTTTATCAACATATACATCAAGCCCTCACTAACGCTGAGAATCAGATAATCTTTGTGTGCAACCTTTGACATCACTCGAGCCCTAATGGTAGGGTTGCCAGAAGATAGGGTCCAGGGAAACCCTTATATTTTTGGTCCTTTATGCACTCCATGAGCGTATGCCTGTTGTCATTAGCCTGGTAGTAGGAGAACAGTAGGACATTAAACCACATTTCATATCATTTCATGTCTGTATTGTTATTTAATATACATTCATGTGGGTATGTAAAGGAGAAAAAAATCCCCAAAACAGAAAATAAATTAGAGCACAAGTGTTATGTTAAGTTTGCTGACATTGAAGTATTATGTTTGCTTATCTTGGCAAGTGTTCTAACATGTTATATCTATGTTAGATATATCTCATATCTGACAAAGTTACACATATTCTTACTTTAAATATCAACATTTACCTGTAGATAAAAAAAAAATACATACAAAAATTGCTGATTACAATACCCTCCTCTCCTCCCCACAACAAAACAACATTTATAGTGATAAGATAGATACTAAAATGTTATTTATAGAAAAAAAACTTGCAGATTATAATATGGTTTTGATAAAAATCCCCCCCCCCCTCAACAAAACAACGTTACTTGTTATTTATAGAAAATGTTTAAAGGCTATATAATTCTTCAGATAATGGTTGTTTCACAATTTTTTTTAAACTAGATCTATTTTTATTCTCTTCCGATTGGCAGACACTTAACATGCATCGTTAGTTATGTTAAAGATACACTATGTAAGATTTAAATAAAGAGCTGGTCACACTTGTATGTATTAGTTATATTAAAGATACCTTATGCATCGTTATTTATGTTAAAGATACATTATGCATCGTTAGTTATATTAAAGATACCTTATGTATCGTTATAAGTTATATTAAAGATACCTTATGTATCGTTATAACTTATATTAAAGATACATTATGTATCGTTATAAGTTATATTAAAGATACCTTATGTATCGTTAAAGATACATAAGGTAAGATTTGAATAAAGAGCTAGGATGCTCTTATACATAATGAAGAATTAATATATTGAACATTTCATTCAAATTACAATTTTCTGAGTATTAAGTTATAGCTGTTTGAAGTTTTAAACAGATGGATTTTTATTATTGTAGCAACAGTACTTGTTAATCAAGACTCAATCTATTTAAATCTCTACCAGTTGATCAGATTATAGACTTGTCCTGCGAATAATATGTAAATGATGGTTTATATCACATTTTGAAGCCACATTTCCATTTTGATTCCCTCGTCAGTGGTGCAGGACATAGGGCCGGACAAAGACAGCTGTCTAGTCGTTCTGATGGTACGAAAAGCCAAAATCTGGGGTACACATTGGCGGGCTCGTAAAAGATGCCATGGCAGTTGGAATCCGGTATGAGAGTAAATCATAGTGGCGCTGTCTGGGCAAATTCCCCTCATAGCACATCACTGTATGGCATATGCCCAAATTGTTGATTACTTGGTAATAAGAATAAAATAAAACCAAGTACAAACAATTCAAACCATTAGACAAAATACGAAGTCAAAAAAAAAAAAAATACGGTATAGGCTATACAGTGTAATCAGCAAATGGACTGTTCACCGTGTACAATATACACAACAGAGATTCACGATGTACTTTTGGGGCTAAAGTAAAAGAGAGCAGCAATCAACCTTATAATATAAACAGACCTGGTCTGTACATCTTCATGATGATGATGTAAACAAAATACTTCATAGTTCCTGGGGTGTAAGCAGTCATTAACCCTTTCTACCTATGGGGGGTTGGATGGCCGAATTAACCCTTTCTACCTATGGGGGGTTGGATGGCCGAATGGTTAACATGTGCATGATGTATCACAATTAAAGCCTGTCATTGAGTCTTATTGAGTCACGGTTTCGAATCCCTGATTGTACATGACAAGGAGTAGGTTCGCCTGTCCAGCCTTGTGGGTTTGCTCCGGGTCCTCCAGTTTCTTCCCTTTGCTAAAGACCCCTACGCGCAAGTGCATTCTTGAAATAAAATTAAACCATATGGCCTAAGTTTGTGTCGAGTGGATGTTAAACCCCCTTTCTCTCTCTCTCTCTCTCCCTCCTTTCTACCTACCTACCTACCCTAATTCCACCTGATCATTGTTTTGTCGTCAGAACCAAACAGCTACACATGGTTCCTTGCACATTGCTAAGGTTTAATCAGCCTTAGATCCTTTCTACCGTGATCGAATTGCAACTGTCAAAGAGTTCTTGTATGTATATTTTTGATCCTATCCAAAGAACTATACATTGTTCCTTGCAGGTTCCTGAGTCTATTTTTACCATAAGTCTAATAATAAACTTTGATTGTATTCCATATTTATAATTTCCTGTTTAATGTAGTCAATAATAGTGTAGGCTAATCTAGGCCCGATGTAAGCCTTGTAACTGGGTCACACTGAAAATAGACCCAACTGAGTTAAAGGGTTAAGAATTATAAGAGGTGAGGGGTGATTAAGTTCTACAATTGATACATTATTATAAAGTAAATTTGAGGAATTGCCAAGTTCAGAAATCCAAACATTATTACAAGGCAATTGTGCGACTTAATAGTCAAATGTATCTCTTAGTAGTCTGAGTTACATGGCCCTATATTGAGTTGGAAAAACCCAAATTTCCTGAAAAAATGGTTGCATTGTTTTTATGAATTGATTTATTTTGTAAGATTTAGATAAGAGCTGGTCCATCTTGCTATAAAGTACTATAGTTCAGAAATGAAATATGAATATGTTGAAAAAAATTGGTCCAATTACTTTATTCTGAGTAGTTTGGCAAGGTAGTTTTGATTATCTATGCCGTTGCTATGATAATTTTCAAAGTCTGGATATTCCATTGTAAGGATTAATGAAGCTAGATTTATTGTTAATTTTCAAAGATCTGAATGAAGTATTGTTTACAGATACATTATGTAAGAGTTATAGTCTGGCCATTGCTGGTCTGTTTCTGCAGAGGGGTTGGGTGGCCGAATGTTTGTCTGTCAATGTCATTGAGTCAAGTGACGTGGTTTCAATTCCATGGTATGCGACAAGGAGTAGGGTTGCCTGCCCAACGGGGAGTTGGGATGGCCTAGTGGGCTAGAGTGCCGCACTTCGACATCTAGCTGGCCGGTCACCTCTGGCTTGCAGCTGTGGTTTTGAGCCCTGTTGTGAGCGTGTGTGGCATGGAGATAGAGGCACCTTCTCAACCTCGTGGGTTTCCTCCGGGCACTCCGGTTTCCTCCCACTGCTAAAGACCCCTACGCGCATGCGAATTATTGAATTACAAAATTAAAACCATATGTTAGTCCCGAAATGACCTAGTTTGTGTTGAGTGGATGTTAAACCCCATTTCTCTCTCTCTCTGCCCGCCCAACCTTGTGGGCTTTTCTCTTGGTCTCCCGTTTCCTCCCACTACTAAAGACCCCTACACGCAAGCAAATTATTGAAATAAGATTAAACCATGTGTTAGTCCCGAAATGACCTAGGTTGTGTCAAGTGGATGTTATAAACCCCATTTCTCGCTAACTGTCTAGGTCATCAGATTGCTATGATAATAAATGGATTAGAACAGATGTTCAATTTAATAATGGATAATCAAGACTGTTAGGAGCAATGGTACTATTTTTGAGCTCATGTCTTGTAGCATGAACATCCAACTCTTTATCTAAAACTAACAGAATTGTATTGATATGTAATGTTGTGAAGTCCTGATGGCTCGATCATTGTGTAAAATTGAAATGAAATGAGGTTTAACGTCCTACTCTTATGCACCTGGGTTAATGGAAGATGGGCATATGCCATACAGTGTGCTATGAGGGGAAATTTTGCCCGGGCAGTGGCGCTACAGCCTTCTCTTATATCGAATTCCAACTGCCAAGGGATCTTTTACATGCACTCCAATGTGTACACAGGACCTCGGTTTTTGTCCCATCTGAATGACTATGCAGCTGTCCTTGGCAGGCCCTCCTTCTGCATCACTGACAAGGTAAAATCACGCTAGAAAATCGAGATGAACTTTCTCGTCCAATGCAGGGATCGAACACCCGACCTCCAGGCTAGCGAAGCAGCGCCTTATCCACTTTGCCACCATGACCCTGGCTCATTGAGCAAGGCGTTGACTTGCTATCTGGGAGATCTTGTGTTCAAGCCCTGTTCTTTCAAGATTTAATCCCAGGATTTTATTTATAATTTTGAGACATTTTATGACTATTTGCCATAGAGTTTTAAAGTCTATGTATGATAAAACTGTCTAGTAAACACAGATAAACTATATCTTGCTGCTTCCCAGTACTGTTAGTAATGGTGTTAGTGTTTAAAAATAAACACTGGTTTCATTGATCAGTTCACATTACCGTTACACTGTATTAAGCTATGTTTACAGTGGAGGGGATAGGTTGTCGCTTGATCTAACACATGCGCTTTAGGTCACAAGGTCTATCAGTAGTGGGTCAATGATTGGTTAATGTGTGCACGCTGGATTATCTGGCCCCAAGTTCACAAAGCCTTCTATTTATGAGAAATATCTTTGATCCAGAAACACAAAAGTGTGCTTTTGCACATAGTTTCTTATTGAAGTTTTTGATACATTATAAAACAACAATACTATGATAAAGGGCTGTGATTTAATTAAAATAAGGTGAACAATTTTGTGTAAATTCTCAACTTAAGTCTGAGAATGCTTTGTGAACTCGGGTTTGTCATTGAGTCAAGAGGAGTCTTTTGGATTCCCTGCTTATAAGTGACAAGGTTAGGGTTGCCTGTCCCGCCTCATGGATTTTTGCCCACGGCCCTGGTTTTCTCTTACTGCGAAAGACCCATAGACGTAACAAGATTATTGAAATAAAATTGAATCATATGTAAGTCAACTGGCATTGTTTCGATTCCTCGGTTGTACCTGACGAGGAGAAGGTTTGCCTGTTTAGCCTTTCCAAGGCCCGAGGTATTTTCACACTGTTTAACCCACTTAGGCATAACCAATTTATTGAAATGAAATTGAATTATATGTAAGACACAGTAGAGGGGATGGGTGGTTTGAGTGATGACAACATTTATTACACGTGACAAGTAGTAGGGTCGTCTGGATCACAATTAAAGTAGGATATTAAATCCATTTCATTTCCGCAGTGTGAACACGGGGTTACATCAATCTGTGAGTATTTGTAATCAATGTTTTCCGGCGTGATTTCACCTTGTCCGTGATGCAGAAGGACACAGCTGCCTAGTCATTCGGATGGGATGAAAAACCGAGGTTCTGTGTACACATTGGAGTGCACGTAAAAGATCCTTTGGCAGTTGGAATTCGATATAAGAGTAGGCCATAGCGCCGCTGCCCGGGCAAAATTTCCTTCATAGCACACTGTATGACATATGCCCATCTTCCATTAGCCCAGGTTAGGTGCAAAAGAGTAGGACGTTAAACCCCATTTCACTTCATTTCATTTTAATCTTGTGAAGGTGATTTTCCCAGGGTAAAATGTGTGTAGATTATTTTATAAATAACTCTATGATATAAAATATACTGATTGTTTATCTCTCTACAGATAGGGTTCATTATTTACAGGACATAGCTTCTGTTTTCTGAATACCCAATTAGTGAGCTCTACCAAAATACAAAATAAATGTGGTTTTTAATTATCTCTTGTCAGGTAAAAGTAAGACAATTGGAGATTTCACAGAACTCTACATAAAAACACACAACTATTTATATAGAAAACAATCATTAGTTATGACAAGTTGTCTATTATCTGCTTTGATTGGCAGTTAGTAATTGAACATATTTTATGTAATTTTATGGATACACAATTACTCATTCAAAATATTATCAGCCATCTCAATAGAATCTTTTCGACATTGAAATGTTCTGTTTCTGGTAATTTCACTCAGCTCGCGAGATTTCTACTTTTAAATTTCAGTCAAATTAACCAATCATACCATACTACGTTGATGTATTCTATTTTTAGTAACATACTTTATAACCACGTTTGATTAGAAACAGAGCCTACATTATCTTATATTTATCACATATATTGGTTCAAATAAACTAAGAACACAACTTGGAAACTTGGAATGTTAATTGAGTTAGTTCTTTATTTATAATCTGATTAATTTACATTAATTGATATTATGTTCCAATTTTTCTTGTCACACGTACACCCGCATGGTATTAGACTAGGATAACAGTTCCGAGGCTTGATGATGGATTCCTACCGCGGAGTTAAAAACATTTATCTTATATAACGTTTTGACTTCTATATGGATGGAGGGCGATAAAAACAGTAGAATGTGATAATTCGACTTATGCTCCACATTGACAACAGTACTTTAAAGATGAATAATGTAAGCTTTAAATCGACATATTACAGATCTTCGTCCCTCCAGATTACCAGATGTCCGAGATTCAGTGGATTTGGTCATCCAAAAGATCATAAGCGATAATGATCAAATCAAAATCAAGGCCAAGTCTTGGTTGTCAAGTACCATTGCTACAACAATAAATGATCTACATAACATCTTCAAACACGTAAACGATCTACACTAAATCTTCAAACAGTCTTAACTTCTCCCAGAATAAAGGAATTTGAATGAAATTTTCAATATATACAATTTTTGTTATCTACCTTAGAACTATCGTAGCTAAAACGGCCAGCTCTTGATCCAAATCTTACATAATGTATCTATAAGATTTATTGAGAGCTGAATTGCTAACCAATGACAATCTAGCGTTTATTAGGATTTGAAGAAACTGATCATGAAGTGTTGCAGATTGCCACTTTGCCAGAAAGATGTTTATTTTAACTTTATTTATTTTTGGCACCATGAGAGACAACAGTGTCTGGTCTCGTGTAATCGAGTACAGTTCTGGGTTTACACATTCTAACGAGGGTTAATCACGTAGTAAAAGTATGCTCGTTATTTTTTAACGAGGCTGATCAAGAAGTGATGAATAGCTGATTCTCCGCTACTTGTATGAAAACAATGGTCGCTTGTGTTAGAACAAATTATAGCGTAATTAAAACCCACAGAGTTTGAAATTAATAGATTTTAAGTGCAGGACAAACCTCCAGAAAAGTTATATACCTAATTCCCATAATATCAAGTCATAAAGAAAAATTGATCAGATCATCTATGCCAGACTTTAATCTTTAATCTTAGAAATAGCAGATATGTGTATTAATTTATAATTTCCAGGCTTCGTTATAAAATTATTTTGAATGATTTTCCTTGTTTGTATCTTGATAATGTTGTTAAATGTAATCAGATGTTATGAATTAGTTCTTAGTAGCATCTGATAATTTAACACTTGCCTGTTAAATCATAGGGGTAGGTCATTGAGTCAAGTCGTTGGGTTTCGATTCCCCAAATGTACGTGACAAGCAGTAGGGGCGCCCTGTCCAATTTTGTGGGTTTTCTCTCACTGTCAAAGACCTCCACGCTTAAGTGAATTATTGAATTAAAATTGAACCATATGTTAGTCCAGACACATCCTAGTTTGTGTTGCACGAATGTTTAACCCCAATTCGCCAACCTCGTGGGTTTACTCCAGGTTTGCCAGTTTTCTTCCATTGTTAAAGAACCCTGCACAAAGCGAATCTTCATGCAAGCAAATTATAATAAAATTAAACCATATGTTAGTCCCAGAATTGCCTAGTTTGTGTCAAGTGGACGTTACCCACCTCTCTCTCTCTCTCTCTCTCTCTTTCTCCTCTCTGAAATATATCTGCTGAATAATGATACCTGAACTACAAACAAAATAATTTTTATTGCCATAAATTTAATATCTGACAAATAATAGTGATTTCAGATAAAACTAACAGGCTGACGAAACAAAAAAACGACTGTGATTTCAAATAATACAAACAACAGTTCTAGGTAGACAATTACTGAATTACTTCAGGTCCTCTGGTTTCTTACCACTGTTAAAAACCACTACTCGCAAGCGAATTATTGAAATTTAAAAAATTAAACCATGTGTTAGTCCTGAAATGACCTAGTTTGTGTCGAGTGGACGTTAAACCACAATTTTTCTCTCTCTCTCTCTCGTTGAAGTCCAGTAATGGTCTCAAATAGACGTGTTGTAATTATTTGAATATGTTTAATCATTAAATGCTGTTATTCAGAAACGACAAATCAATACAATGTAATTGTAGAATTATAGCCTTAATTAAAATATAGTAATTTTCTTCAATATAATATACTAATGCTTCTGGAACAGAATTGTTATTTCATTTTCACAGATAATGAACATCCAATTAAGTCTACGATTTTATTTTTTCTGCTCATCAAAAACAGCATCGTAGTTGCTTGAATATTTTGAATTGTATGCCAAAACATTAAAAAATATCAAAATATTGAAAAAAGGACAAATCTAGAAGGGCTTTGTACTAGTGATTTTATCCCATAAAAAGTGTGTTCTGTTAATGTGTTTACCGATGGCCAAATGCCACTTAAAGATTAAATCTAGAAGGGCTTTGTACCTGACAAAGTCTGGATTGTGCTGGATTATGTCCGTGACTGGTGCTTTTATTTACAGGCTTGTGGATAACAGCTCTTTATAATAACGTGTACTAGCTTTATAACATGATGGCAATGTTATATAAGCTAAAATAATCTTTAATTGTGCAATGATGTTTCTTGAATTGCTATAAATTATCTCTTGAACAATTAAAGCCAGATGAACAAGATTACATAATTTCCATTTCACTTTATTTCAAATGTTCTAATATTTAATGTAATGGATTCGAGTCCTCCAGATGTGCTTAAAGCTATTATCAACATTACATGGTTGGTGTTATATAATTGCAATTCTTGACAGAAGCGTAAAATTGCCAGGTGCACCCTATATATTGGGTATATATATATATATAATGCTGTGTATTTATTTATTAATACATAAGCTATACATAGCCCTATATATTATAACAAATTCTTCTAAATATTGTACAATAGATATACACATGTAGACCAAATTATATAACATAGAAAGGGTTTGTCTATTCTCAGGTTGGTTGGAGGAGGTCGGGTCGGTTGGATAGGATGTTTCCAAACAGAGAATTTCATCTAACTAGAATTCTGGATTAAATTCGGATTTGTGTTACCTTCCCCCAGCCCAAATTCCCATCCCTTATGTTGTGGAACTTGATGTGTGAGAATTTCTCACCTCTTTTACCGGCATCTTCCCCAAGTAGCCTTCAAATGGACTCACCCTACAAATTACAGAAAAACTCTGTAATAACACAGATAATATAATTAATAATAGTGAATTAAAGCTAACAAAAAAAAACTTCTTGTCATCAAAATAGAGTAAAAAATTTGAGTATAAAAATGAGTCTTTGTTCCCTTTCTTGGTCAGGTAAAAAAGTTCGCTCGCTTGCACGTTTGTATCATATCGTAATTATGCAAATTAAGTCAACAAACAGTGACTGACGTCTGTTTATGAAAGATGCGGCAGGTGGCTCCTTATATTTTATGTCATGCCTTGGCAAAACATTATTTATTTAACTCAACAACAGTTTAAATCAGTCAAAAGTCGAGTTACGACTTCAGGCATGCATTGGTCCTTCCAGTAACACGAAGGTCTTCCAAATGAGAAATTGAATGGTAAAAGAAATATTAATCATTTATCAAATGTAGTGTACATCCAGAAAAGAGTGTAAATTCATGTGGAAAACAGAATTTACTACTTGTTTTGGTTGAATGGTTACACTGTAACCCAGGTAATAGGTATTGTTTAATTTTGTGTATTTAGCACTATTTTCTTCTTTTTATTTGTAATGGTACATTGATTATAGTTTTAGTAAGACCTAAACGCACTGTGCTGTGGGGTCATTTTCGAAGGACAAACACTTGTTTCAAACAGCGTATCAAATGCCTTTATTTCATACTGTGTCATTCTTTGCCTTTCAATAATGTAAATCTTAATCTAGGCCTTGACATGACAATAATTCTGTTTCAGTCTGCCAACTAAAAGAAGACGTCCAAATGTCATTTCCTTTGCTAACACTATAGCCTGTTTATGATCTTTAATTGCCGACAAACGGAAGAAAAATCTGTGCAAACTTAATTCCTCAAGGCACCATTGTGATCACTGGTGAATTTATTGCTTATAAATAGAGCGGAAGTCACGGCAGGTTTTTCATTTCATCTACATCTGCGAATGATCACCACTTTTATTTGAGCTACTTGACGTCGATTGGGAAACAAAATTCGTGACCGGTATTTTCGTACTCAAACTTTGCTCTGTTACCGACGACTTATAGGACCACGAAGTTTTTTTTCCCAAGAGTTTACCTAAAAAAACAGTCATGAAGGTTGTGCGGAATTTTTTGCTGATGGCACAATACAGGAGGAAGTTGATGCTGGAATTGAACATCACAAGAAGATTGTTTATGTATTTAAAACTCACGTATAACGGATTCTCAAACACCGCCGGGCGACCATCTATAGCGATGGTCATGGCAAGAAAAACACCAATTGAATGACAGATGATGAATACTAGTACCATGGTAACCACAATCAAACTGATGTGCATCATATCAACGCTGGACATGGACGATGTGTTGTACGATCGTCTGGCCATACGACGACGGTGTGTCGACAGGAAGTAGATCAAAAAGCTGTTAAAGATGATGAGCAAAAACACAGGAATAATGGCCGCCAACATGATGGTGCAGATATGTACGTAAGTCTCGTACGCCTTATTTAAAACTAGAGCTGTATAATTCACACTACGCGGAGAGGTCACGTCCATATTAGCCGTATACTCAAAAAATTTGGAAAAGTGGAAGATGAAGGATGCCACGTAGATAACTACAATGGCTTGCTTTGCTCGGGGGATGGTACAGGTCATCCGGGCGTGCATCAGGAAACAGAGTGATATACATCGCTCGACGGTAACGGCAACTGTGATCCAGCAGGTACACGTTATAAACATGTTGGTGAACACATACCTGGAAATAAACAGAAAATATAAATAGCTGAGACAAAACAAAATACCATTGGATGCACAGACTGTGGAGGAGACAGACAATAATCAACCCAGATGAAACAAAATACCATTGACGATACTATTAACTGATACCACATATAAAAGTTCAAGGCCGTGGGGACGCATGGATTGTGGAAGAGACGTATATGTACAGCATACAGGGAATACAAATATTCAACCACTTTTTTATGTGATGATTACTTTTAGTAAATTGGTCCTATTGCCATAAAATAACACTCTTTTTTTTCCTTTTTTTTTGAAAGTCCTTGTTATTTGTGTAATTGCCTAGATACCGCATTTAAGTTCTGGTTTTGTCTAGATTCTTTCAAAAAACACTACACACTTTTAAGTTCTGGTTTTGTTCAGATTGCTTTAAATAACACTTTTAATTGTAAGTCATTGCTTTTTGAAAAGAATACTATCGAAATACTACTTATAAATCATTGTATTGTTTAGTATATAACCCTTTTAAGCCCTTTTAAAATACAGATGAAACGTCATCCTTTGATGTTGGTGTACCATTATTTCTAATAATGGTATGGGCAACTTGCCAATCGTACATTATTTATACTAGTTAAAATTTGAACCTGTGTGACGTATTTCATTACAAAGCATGTGCAAGTGTCTGTATTTTAAGTTGTTTAATGGTCTTGAGCTTTAGACATTTCAATGTATTATTTAATGTTTCACACGTGACAATTCAACCACACATGATGTAGTCAAGAATGTTTTGTAGAGAATACTATCAAAACTTTATCTGCTATGAAAAGAACGACATCAAAGTTCCTTTTTTTGTTAGATTTAATAAATTTAAGAAAGGAAATTCATGACTGGAAGCCTGTTGCATTCAGGCTTTAGCTGTAATAAACAGAATTATTACTGCAAAATAAACATCTCTTGTACCTTGACAACAAATCTAAAATCAATGTAATTTTATTTATTTGGCGCCAGTGTCTATAAAAGTCGACGAGAAGACCATAAAGATGAATGATATTTGATAAAAACATGATCGCTCAAACGTGATGTAATCATATCAACTCTCCCTGGTTGTATCAAATCATCCGTCATATTCCTCCGGGATGAATATCGGAAATTGTAGTGAAAAAAAAATCAAATTATCGTTTCTTTGTAGTAATGATATTCATAATTATCATTAAACTGATAAAAAAAAAACGTTTGCTATTTTGATCTTCGGAGTCAGACCAGTTTAAAACTGTTCATGATTTTAGTGAGAAATTATCTTGGATGAAACATTTCTTTGAACTACTTGAAGTCATGATATTCATAATATTGTATTAAATGATAAAAAAAAACATTGTTAGTTTTTGTCCAAACTTATCGGAAATCTAATTATTTTCCACTTTATGAAACATTATTTTCTTGATGGCTGTTATATTTAGTCCAGAAT
Source organism: Patella caerulea (assembly GCA_036850965.1). NCBI lineage: Eukaryota > Metazoa > Mollusca > Gastropoda > Patellidae > Patella > Patella caerulea. The sequence goes on from JAZGQO010000011.1 coordinate 50,325,842, forward strand.
TCTCTGAAATTTTAGCAAATTAATTCAAATTGAATCCCTATCATTCTTCATTATTCTTTTGTTTGTTTAAAGCTCGGAGGGTTGAATGACCGAGTGGTTGGCGTGTGCACGTTGTAGCATAAGGTCTGTCGAGTAAAATGGCGTGGTTTCGATTCCCCGGTTGTACGTCACAAGGAGCAGGATCTTCTGTCCAGCCTCGTGTGTTTTCTCTGGGTCACCCCTGTTTCCTCCCACTGCTAAAGACCCCTACGCACGAGCAAATTATTCAAATAAAATTGATAAATATGATAAGAGAGAGAAATGGGATTAATGTCCACTCGACACAAACCACGTTGTTTCAGGTTTCTCTTGTGTGTACAGGGGTTTATACAGTGGGAGGGATCAAGGAGAAAACACCCTAGGTTTGACATCGGCACGCTACTCCTCGTCACCTACGATTGAGGGATTGAAAGTGTGTGTCGAGTGGATGTTACACTGTTTTTCTCTCTGTTTCATTGCTTGGATTTTACAGCCTGATTTTAAAGCATGCTCTCCCGTCAAAAGTCAAAACCTAGTAACTCACTATTATATCAAAATTTAGTTAGGACTAAATTTTTAGTTACTAGGATATGTGCTTCCTGTTGGCACAACCTAGCAACTCCCTTCATTTGCCTAGTATGCCTCCGAAAAATCTAGTAACTCAATAGTCATATCAATGGATAAGCTGGGGTTTAATATTCATTCTGTTAATGACTCTAATGACATTGTAATTTGTGCCAATGAGCAGCCTTTCGGTGGGAATTCCAGCGCTATATAATAAGATGATTATTATTATTATTTTATACTTTTTCCTTTGTTTTCTCTAAATAAGAAAACGTGGGTTACTAGTTGATGCTATATAAGATGATTATTATTATTATTTTATTATTACTTTTTCCTTTGTTTTCTCTAAATAAGAAAAACGTGGGTTACTCTAGTTGTTGCCTTTTAATGCGAGCACTGTAAGTCATCTTCATTAGCGTAATTGTGAGAAGAAATTGGGATGATATACCTTATTTTATTTCACTGATTGCAAGTGAAGAAATCTTGATTATTTATAATTTGTAACGAACAGAAGAATTTTTTGTGTTAAATAAAATTTGAGTGTAAAATTTATCAGCTGTTCCCCCCCTGTGGCTTTTTGCTCATGGAATCAGGTGGAATCGTTCAGCACCGTATTTATCGGTTGATTAGAATTATTAATATTATCAGTAAAAGTAAAAAATCAGCGCGGCAGGCATCACTCTTGTACCTGGAGGGACATCATACAAGATAATTTGTTAATATTAAGTTTACTCGGTGTACTACCAGATGTGATATGTTGTTTTGATGAGAGCTGCTGGTGGGAGAAAACCTACTAAATAATATATTATTATAGTTGTATGATGATACAATGTATTTTATGTCAAATTTATTACCTAGGGGATTCGATAGATGCTGGGGGAATCAGAACAAGGAGAGAATCTTTTTGATGTTTTGTTCCGCGATACTAATATTATATACTTAAAGATACATTGTACCTAAAGTTTTTGCCGAGTATATCCAATAAAAGTACGGCAAATTTTGTATACATGGAAAGTATAGACACTCAATAAAAGTATGGCAAATGGAAAGAGACATTCACTCTTAGTAAAAAATACCGAAATACCCGAAAAATGCCCATGGGGCAAACGCACGAGGTTGGGAAGGCGCCCCTATCTTCATACGCTCCCACCCCACAGACGCAAGCCAGAGAGGTGACCGGCCAGCTAGAGGTTGAAGCGCGGCACTCTAGACCACTAAGCCACACACACACACACACACACACCCCCGATATGGTATAATATGGACATTAAGTAATGAAAAATACAGTCTGAAAAATAAACCCTCCCTATAATGAAGTGAGATAACAGACATGTATGTCTTCTAACAAAGTTTTCTTATAGCTTGAGATATCCCCCCAGCGAATTCAAAGTTTTGAGAGGGATTTAAAGTCAATATTTGATAGATTAATTTGTGTGAACTGTGTAAGATTTCAGTCCATATAAATCCTCAAATCACCCAGTTTGTGCAGGAAAGCATCTTTAAAGAGGTCATATATATATATAGTTATTACTATATTAGTTATTACCCCCTCCCTCCCCCCATCAATTTGAAACAATCTATCGCCCCACCCTGCATCTATGGACTAAGATATAATATGACCTGTTATTCTCTTATACTATTACTTGTAAGATTGCTTTGCTACGATTCTAGTAACGAAGTTATGACATCAAAAGGGAGTTAATTCATGCCCAGCTGAGTTTGAACTACGATAGTATAGAATTATGTTGTTGGAATGCCTTGGATGTTGGCAATAAAATGATACATTAACCTCTTTTGTGATTTTTGCCCCAGTTATAATTTTTTAGGGCTTGTTGTGTATGAGTCCGTTTAGCCATATTTTATTTTATGTTAGTCCCAAAATGAGTTAGTTTGTGTCGACTGGCCGTTAAATGCCATTTCTCTCCATGATTTGAAGACATCAAACTCCATTTCATTTCATTTCCACAGGGAGACTAGTTGCCCCCTTCCCTGACTCCCCCCCACCCCTTTGAACTGTTTCTTACATAGTAAAGATAAAGGGTTTTAACACTGCAAAAATTATCGGAAGTCAAACATTCCTTGCGCGTAGGGGTCTTTAGCAGTGGGAGGAAACGGGAGTGCCTGGAGGAAACCCACAAGGTTGAGAAAGCACCCCTATCTCCATGCCACATACGCTCACACCAGGGCTCGAAACCACAGCCGCAAGCCAGAGGTGACTGGCCAGCTAGAGGTCGAAGCGCGGCACTCTAGACCACTAGGCCATCCCAACCCTCACGTTTAAATGGAGTTATAGTTAACAACTTTGGCATGAAATATTAATCTTGGGAATTGTGGATAAATGGAGATGACAATATAAAAGCACATTGGTTGACAAACCCTTCCATGAAATAATAATCTTGGGTTATTGTGGAAAGAAAGATGAACAGACCAACAAGGTGAATTGGGTGACAACGTCTTGCCTGAATTGTTAATTAATGTCAGAATTTTTCAGATATTACATGTAGAATCTGCATTTGAAAAGATGCAGAAGATTTTATTCATTGAATCAGCATGTGCAAAATGTAGATTATCAAGGATCGTGACTATTTTCTGTTTTCATATCTCGGTTGTAACACTAGCAACTTACTCCATTAGCGTAAAATAAATATTTAAATGCAGCAAAAACAGAAAATGTGGATGAAATTGACAAAAACAGAGTATTAATTTTTAGCTCAGATAACATTGAGTGGTTTAAAAAGCTAATAATTTGATATTGTTACAAAGATTGCATTTCTAATTCTATTTTGTAAAAAAGCTACATATTCCCTGATATTTAAAGATGCGTTTTAAGATCTATAATAAATCTGTCTTTTGCAGGTCTTTCATTGGGCAGGGATCACTGTGGCTAAATGGGTAAGGCATTGGCTCGTTAGCCTGGAGGTCGGGTCTTCGATCCCTGTATTGTCCGAGAAAGTTCATCTAGATTTTCCGGCAAGGTTTCCCCTTGTCAATGATGCGGGTCACACATCCTGACAAGGACAGTCGTATAGTCGGATGGGACAAAAACGTGAGGACTTGTGTACACATTGTTGCACATGTAAAAGATTCCTTGGCAGTTGGAATTTGATGTAACAGTAGGCCGTAGCGCAGCTGCCGGACAAAATTTCCTTCATAGCACACTATATGGCGTATGCCCGTCTTCATTAGCCTAGTTTTAGTGCAGAACAGTAGGACGTTAAACCCCATTTGTTTTCAATTCTTTAAATGTTATATAAATCGTTATCAAAAGCTAAATGTACTTATTGCAGGGTTTTCTTTATTAGGCCTGAAATATTATAAACTATTAATTAGATATTTATTAACAAGACCATAGTCAACTCTCGATGCAATCGCACGGTCAGTCATATTTTAATGTCATTTCAAAATGGTGAAAACCGGGCTTAGCTGCGAACAACTAGCACATACAGTGGTTGCCATTAATGCATACTTCTGGTTGCAAAAACCTTCAAAGTCAAATATCTGGCTCGCACTCTCACAGTGGGGAAATTTGAATAATACATTCATTTTACATTATCTATTTTCGAACTGCATGTATTATTGTAAGAATCGCCAGCTCTTTATCTAAATTTTAAAATAATAATTCTTAATATAATATAACTATTCTAACAAGAACGGTCAGTTCTGTGTCTAATCTTACATAATGTATCTTTATAACTATTATGACAGAAACGACCAGCTCTTTATAGAAATTTATGGGGGTTGGGATGGTCTAGTGGTCTAGAGTGCCACGCTTTGACCTCTAGATGGCCGGTCACCTCTGGCTTGCGGCTGTGGTTTCGATCCCTGGTGTGAGCGTATGTGGCATGGAGATAGGAGTGCCTTCTCAACCTCGTGGGTTTCCTCCGGGCACCCCGGTTTCCTCCCACTGCTAATGACTAAAGACCCCTACGCGCAAGCGAATTATTGAAATAAAATTAAACCATATTGTAGTCCTGAAATTACCTATTTTGTGTCGAGTGGACGTTAAACTCCATTTCTCCCTCTCGAAATCTTATATAATGTATCTTTAATGCAACTATTATTTGTTATTATATAATACATCTCTATTGAAACTGTTATAGCAAGAACGACCTGTTCTTTATCTAACTCTGGCAACCAGCTCTTCATCTAAATTTTACATTATGTAACTTTAAAAACTGATATTTGAGAGGTTGGTCACGAACCCAGACGTCCTGTGTTCGATCCCTGCAATGGCAGAGAATGTTCTTAACCATTTGAGAGGTTGGTCTCGAACCCAGTGTGTTCGATCCCTGCAATGGTCGAGAATGTTCTGAACCATGTTTTCGTGTGTATAGAAATAGCGAATTGTATGTTGATATATAAATGATACAGGTAAAAATATCAACGCTATATTAAATTCCAATTCATTTCTTTCTAGACATGCTTGTGTTTGAGCCAGTTTGAGGATGGTTGTTCCGTATTCATGGCTAAGACAGATTTCATTGTTTTACATGATACAAATTTGTCAGGATTGCCGCCATGTAACTCATAAATCTTTCAGCGCAAATTATCTGCCTTTGAAATCAATAGATAAGATCAGCGCTAAGCTTTTTTTATGGCTTTTACACGTGAAATTGTTTGGCATAAAATTCATGAAAACCGACTGTAGTAAATTAAAGCGTTACAGTGCCAGTCCTGTTTTTTTTTTTTTGTTGTTCTTCATAAGCTACTTAATGTCTTTATTTTTAGATTTCTGTAATCAATGGTTTTATGAGTTTTAAAGGCACAACTGGCATTATCTTTGGATGTGGTATGTTTTATTCCAGTAAGACAGATGATCATTCCAAATATTTCTTTCATCAAACTCAAAAATTTTGATCTTGACTGGGATAAAAGATGGAGTATGACATTATCTCATTTTAACCCTTAGAACCCGAAATGCCGCGAAACCAGCTTGACGTTGTCATATACCTGAAATGTCGGTTTTGCGGCTTGGGGCGTGTCAAGCTTCAATTACGTTGGCGTCATAATTAATATGACGTCCTGTAAATCCAGGGAGGGACGCACAACACTTCATTTATAGTCAGTGTTCAAAGGGTTAAGAAATCAATTTTTCAATGAAATGAGATAAGGTTAAAAGTCATTGTGAAATGGCGTTTAATGTCCTACTGTTCTGCTCTGACTGGGCAAATGATGATGGGCATACGTCATACCGTGCACTATGAGGGGACTTGTGCCTGGACAGCAGAGTACTAGGTTTTCATCCCTTCCGAACAACTAAAGACAAGGGCAAATATAAAAGAATATTTACTATTTGAATTGTATTTTTTAAGGTTAAATTTTTACAAGTACTTCTTTGAAATACAGGCTTCCAACATGGTTACCCCTTGTCAGTGATGCAGGACAGAGGGCCTGACAAGAACATCTGTCTAGTCGGACGAAAAACCGAGGTCCTGTGTATACATGGCCGTGCACAGAAAAGATCCCTTGACAGTTGGAATTCAATATAAGAGTAGGCTGAGCAGCTGCCCGGGAAAACTTGCCCTAATATAGCACACTGTATGGCATATGCCCATCTTCGTAGCCAGTCACCAACATTTATCCAATAATCTTTGAGGACTGTCCATTATTTCTCATAAACAGTAATTGCTTTGTGAACTCGGGGCCTGATCTTTTTTAATCACAAATGTAAAATAATAAAATATTAAAATGACTCTTACCTGCATATAACATAATGCCGAAATATTATTAGAAATTCTGGTGAGTGTTTGAGATGACTATTTAACTCAAAAAAGGCGGGAATCTGAACTAGTAGCAGACACAGATCAGACACTCCGAGACCGGTGAGAAAACAGTTTGTTGCTGTCACCATTTCACGACGCGTTAGAACAACTAAACTCAATAAGTTTCCCACAATTCCTATACTACATATAATCGGCATGAGAAATCTGTTACATATAAGCTCCGTGTGAAGAACATAGTCTGGCTGTCCATCTACTGTCAAATTCGACGTAATATTTGATTCAATTATCTCATCTGTAAAATTGACTTCCATTTTGAAAACTGGGTGTTGTGAAACTTCGTGTATCTGGTGGATGTTAAGATAATGATGTTGATATTTATGAGATGCCAAAACGTTCCATCAACTAATAAACAGTTTCTGTTCTCTCCTTTAAGCAGAATTATTTGGGCTTGCTATTAACAGAATGCCTTAGATTCTACCTTTAAAATAACCCACAGCTTCAATCAACTTGACATCGTGTACAGATCTCCTATAACTGAAATACTTGTTCCGTTGATTGCCGTCTAAATACCCTACCAATGCCACTCCTTGGTTTTATTTTGTTTGGGTTTTTTTGTGTCCTGAAAGAACAAACAAAGTAATGTTATTAGCAGTTAATTACTTCATAGTAAAGATAACGGCTGACTCAAACCACCTCTGCCACTCCTTTTAAAATCTGTTAATCAAATCTTTCCCTGGTTCCTGAAACTTTGCACTCATATGAAAAATCTCTGGATGTTTTTACCATTAAACTTAATTTTGAAAACTGATTGAATGATTTTTTTTTTTTTTTACTGTTATTTTAACATCCATTTCCGTCTGAATCTAATCGTGAAATTTTCTAACAGTACACTATTTTGCGTTGGCTGCAACTCGAAATAAACTCCAGTAATTTGATGCATGATTACAGGTGGAACTAAAATGATCTGTACAAAACATCCGTCTATTTTTGGTTCAGTCTACCAGACTTTTTCACTTGAAAGATGTGAAATAAAAAAAAAACTTAATACTCAATTTTCTGATCTTTCATTGATATAAAAGTACTGACGTCAAAAATTGCTTTTCGCCCCCCCCCCCCCCCCAGAAAAAAAGAATAATTTAAACTTTTTTCAGTGGTGTAAATTATTCCACTGACTATACATTTTGATGATTTTATATAAGCGGTAAATTAAATTTAAGTAGAAATGTGAATAATTGTTATTTGTGGAAATTGTTTTAAATACTGTTTTCAGTGATACCATTTATTTTACAAAATTATTATTTGTGGAAATTGTTTTAAAACACAACTTTTTTCAGCGATTGAATTTATTTCACTTAATTTTATTTAATGATTTGAAATGAAGGAAATTAGAGTCAAGTGGAAGGTGAATAACAATATTTTTAAAATGTTTAACCAAATTTGTGTCAGTGGTTCAAATTATTCCACTATCCTTTGAAATGAATGAAATTCCACTATCCTTTGAAATGAATGAAATTTCAAGTTAAGTAGAAAAATTAAAAATAATTGAACTTTCTTGAAAATCTATTAACCAAACACTTTTCAGTGATTACAGTTATTTCACTTAAGTTCTTTTAATGATTTGAAATGAAAAAAAATTAAAGTTAAATGGATTTTTTTCTGGAAAATATTGAAACAAATACTACTTGAATAATATTTCCTTTGGTGAACTTCTCTGATTAATCAAAAAAGAAGTCTTCAAAAACGTATCAAATTTAAAGTCTGATATCATAATTAAAAATTTAAATGTCTAGAATCAATTGTACGAACCTAGTATTTATTCAACCATTCTCTCAGTGAAGTTTGTTTAACAGCTAATTTTATGACTGTTGCAAGTAGTTTCTGTAATGATGAGCGAACTGCTGATAGTCTTGAAGCAACACACTCATTCACTTGTAACTGTTAAACTGAGGGTGCTCACATACACTAGCTGTTCTATATGCAGTATTAGATAACCAAGCCCACACACTATATCTCTCTCTCTCACAGGACTCACTGTGTTTAATGCCAACTTGAAACTACTACTGGTGGTAGCTGGTACAACTGTAGACTTAATAATAATGATATATAGAGAGAACCAGCCGTCTTACAGCCAACTAAACTCTTTATATGATTTTATTACATTAAAATAAGACAATAGCACACAATGATTGGTCATTACCCAAATAAGGCACCTCCCACAACAGAATGATCCATAGTTGTGTTCTGTGTTTTGGGGATTTTTTTTTTTATTTTCAAGAAAACAATTAATTTAAAAAAAAAAATTAATTTCCTTTTCAATTGATTGTGGAGGTAAAAGAATTAGCTTGTTTGATTTAAATATTTATGGTAGACTGAAAAAAACAAAACGTTTGTATTGGATTGAATATTACACGCATATTTGCTCACTCCGTGAAGGCTTAATTGCATTTATATGTTATAGTTAAGATGTCTTTGGGGGGATGGGAGCAGTGAATGGAGATATTTCCATATGGAACAGTACAGATTTATAGAATTTTAATTTGTCTTGTCTTTGAAAATACTGGAAGCAATTGAACCCTTGTTCGGACTGACATTGCTATCAGGGATTTGAAATGAAATGAAATGTGGTTTAACATCCTACTGTTCTGCTCCTAACATTAGGAATCTTAACTTTCACAATATTGTTGCTGGCTAAAATTATTCACAGAGTTTTAAGTTATCATGGAATTCATAGAAATTTAAACATTTATGTTATATTAGCTAATAAAATGTTTGTTTAATTTACCTAAAGTACAGATATAAAGCATCAATATAAATATTTGAAATTAACGATATTAGTACATGCAATGTACATCCATTTGATTTTCTGAAAACACCTCTGGGGATTTGGTCATTATTCCAACAGGGAAATTAAATGAGCTGTTCTAGAAGAGAACAGATGTGTATTGGTAATAAACTAAATTTAAATATGAATATATTGTCAGATAGGTGCATGACATATGTAGTGTTGAAAATACTTCTGAACATTCATCATTCCAAATGACATGAGTTAGACCCTTATTGTTAGACCCTTTGGTTAATTCTTAAAGTCCCAATAACACTCTTGTTGTAACTGAAAAATATGTCCCAATCTTCATTCTGGTCAACAAATCGTATTATTTCTGAATATTCTAATTAAATGATGATATAAATTTCATCTTAACACTCCTAATTTTAAAAAAATGGAAAAATTCAACCAATTGATTTGAAAAGTCTTAACGTAAACCTTTTCAAATGTGACTTGGATTTTAAGATATTTCGAAACCTCTGGACAAATAAAATAGGTTGTAATGGATAATTTACACAACAGGCAGGACACTTAAACATCTAGTACTTAGAATAAGGCTATTATTTATTTTCTGGGGCTACCAAGCCAGCAAGAATGTTATTGTCCCTTTAACCTTTTAACACTTTGGTTTGATCGGTTTAAACTAGTGAGGGGGGTTGGCTGGCCGAAAGGTGTACGTAACATTTGTGCATTAGATCATAAGGTCTGTCATTGAGTCAAGTGGCATGGTTTGTATCCCACACTTGTTCATGACCAGGAGTAGGGTCGCCTGTCCAACCTTGTTGACTTTCTCTGGTTGCCTCCATTGATAATGACCCATACAAGCAAGTGATTAGATTGATCCATATGTTAACACTGAAATGACCTAGTTTGTGTTGAGTGGATGTTAAGTTCTCTTTAATTATGCAAATTTTCTACCATGACCTTATATATAACACATGAAATGAATCAAATTCAAGTCTTTAACTTGTTGGATATTTTGATGTTGAGTATTGAAATTAGAAGACAGACATTGCTAATATATGGGTGACAACCATTAAAGTATTTCCTACCGGTGCCATCAAAGAAAGCTCAGTGTTTAAGTCAAAGGGACGGTTTCATAGTTGGACATAGTTTTAGTGTACAGTAGAATCTGCATTAAGCAGCCACCCACGGGAAATTTTAGGATTGACCGCTTAACGGGAGTGGCCTCTTAATAAAATCTCGAATTTTTTGTGCCGACATCAATTAATATTACGCTTGGGTGCACTTGCATCGGTAAATTTGGCTGTCGCTGAATCTCGGACATAACTTCCGTAAACATGTCATTTTGTCCCAACCTTCAATACTAATGTCTATCATTGTCATGCATTCGATAATATTTATACATTTTTGTAAAATCTCATGGTTTTTTTTGTGCTGACATCAATTAATATTACGCTTGAATGCAATGGAAGCAAACACCAATGCAATATTTCACTTGCATCGGTAAATGTGGCCGTCGCTGAATCGCCTACATAACTTCTGTAAACTTGTCATTTTGTATCAACCTTCAATACTACTGTCTATCATAGTGATGTATTCGATAATATTTATCCATTTTTGTGAAAAAAATCGATGAATTAATTTTATTTTATCTAAGACGCACACGAACCAAAAAACATCGCTGATTTAGCTACCGAATCACAGGGGGTGTAACTCTGTATGTAATATTACAGGTGGCGCTTAAAACGTCTATTTAACAACATAACGGCTTTTAGTCGGTACTTTCAGTTTATTCATTCAGTATCAAATAATGTCCCGTTACGTGTGAAAACAATGATCAGGTTTGTCGTTTAATAAAACAAAAGAATAATTAACAGATAATCCCGGGTTAATTGGTATTTTCACATTTCTTTTTATCTGATTTGCGGGAGTCCAGTTAATTGATTACTACTCACGGGATTAGCGGGGGTGTTACGAAGAACAAGATGGTATCATTCAACAATGGCCGTTGAATGGGCGATGTTTTGTTAAATTCGTTTGCAAAATAGTGACCGCTGGCCGCGTTAGAGGAGTGACCGTTGAATAAGGAGATGAAACAATAGAATTTTTACGGGGGGAATTTATTGTGACCGCTTACAAGGAGAGGTCGCTGAATAGGAGTGGCTGCTCATACGGATTCTACTGTACTTTGTTTAGTTTGACTGTGTGGGAGGAATACTTGTCTCCATGGACCACCTCGACAATAATAATCATAACCTGCGATCCCTGCAGAAAGTTCATCCAGATTTTCCGGCATGGTTTCGCCTTGTCAGTGATGCAGGAAGGAGGGCCTGACAAGAACAGCTGTTTAGTTGTTCCGATGGGACGAAAAACCGAGGTCCCGTGTACACATTGGCATGCACATAGAAGATCCCTTGGCAGTTAAAATTCAATATTAGAGTAGGCCGTTTTGCCTCTGCCCATCTTCATTATCCCAGTTTAGGAACAGAACAGTAGGACATAAAACCCCATTTCATTTCATTTCATATCCTAAGGCTTTGGGCTAGTCAGGTTCCAGGATTACAATCAAGATGAACATAAAAAATCCCTTGGCAGTTGGAATTAGATATAAGAGTAGGCCGTAGTGCTGCTGTCAAGGCAAAATAGCACACTGTATGGCGTATGCTCGTCTTCATTATCCCTGTTTAGGAGCAGAACAATAGGACGTTAAACTCCATTTCATTACATTGTTGATCCTCCTATTGTTCTGTTCCAACTGGGCTAATGAAGTTAATTAACGTACACCTCAACATAAACCAGGTTCTTCAGTGTGGAATGGATGTCAGACTCATTCTGTCTGTCATTGCTCCAGTCTGGTCCGATTCCATCAATCAGCTCAGTAACATTTGTATGATGGCTGGGTGGGTAGCCAGCTGGTCTAATATGCCCTACAGACCTCTACACAAGAGTGTATCATTCAAAATAATAATCAATAGGTCAGTCCCCAATTGATAGGATTTTTCTGTTGTGAGTAGTGCAGGACAGAGGGCCTAGCAAGGACAGCTGTACTGTCTAGTTGTTTGGATAGGATGGAAACAGGTCCCTAGTAGGCCCTTGCCGCTGTCTTGGCATAATTTTGCTCATATCACACTGCATGGCAATTGTAAACAGTCCATTTGCTGATTACACTATTTTGCATCAACCGTTTTTTAGAACTTCGCATTTTGACTAATGGTTTGGATTGTTCGTACATGGTTTTATTTTATTGATATAAGAGTAGGCTGTAGCACTGCAAAATATGTTCTCGTAGCATGGTCTATGTCCCTCTTCATTATGCCAGTCAGAGCAGAGCAGTAGGACTTTAAACCCCATTTCAGCTTCTTGATCTTCGCCCCACCCCACTCTGTCTATCACTGTAATCGAGTTCGATTAATCTACCTCATTAACAGTTATATTATTATCGTTACTGCTTTATTATGTCTACAGTTACCGGGGGTTACGCCTCTATAATACCCATTATCAACTTAGGTAGAGGACTCACAGTCTAATAAACCACTTCAAACTGGAGACCAAAGAAGGTGGAGTTTGTTTTCAACATTTATTTTTAGTTGTCGCCAAAGTACCATTTATATAAAGACATTCCGTTGTGGACGTGGGGTGGGGTGGGGTGGGGTGCGTTTCTAACACTTATGCTTGAGATCGTAAGGTCTGTAGCCCGGATATCATTTAATCTTTTCTTTCATATTCACTCAATATCAAATCTTTGTTTAAATATTTGTAAAAATTGTTTAAAATCTCCCCAAATCATGTACTTGTGTTCAGATTAAAGCTGACCATTAAATTTTGCTAATGAATTCCTGGGGAGCCACAGCGGATCAGTGAATAAGAGACTGGCTCGCTTTCCTGGAGGTCCTATGTTCGATCCTGTGTGCTATGAGGATAATTTTGCCCAGGCAGCGGCCCAATGGCCTACTTTTATACCAAATTCCAACTTGCAAGAGATCTTTTACATGCATCGATCATATTTTGTACCATCCAAAAGACTAGACAGCTGGCCTTGTCAGACTCTCCATCCTGGTACACTGACAAAGAAAAACCACAACGAAAAGTTCTGATGGACTTTCTTTGGCAATGAAGGGATCAAACACCTCCAGGCTAGTGAACCAATGTCTTAGCTACTTTACCATCTTGGCTCCCTCACTACAGACAATTGCATGGAGGGAAACTATTGAAATAAAAGTAGACAATATATTACAGTCGTGAACAGACCCGGTACCTTTCAAGAGGACTTGACATTAATCATGACATTTTAGGATGCATGGAATCAGATAATCATTTAATTCATCAACATGAAGAAGGAAATAATGAAATTAATGGATATTTGAAAACAGATAGATATAATCATTTAATTCATCAAAACTATATGAGGGAATTTATCATGAAATTTATGATATTTAAGAGGATGCATGGAATAGTTTGAACGAGAACTTTATAAGGCGAAACCAGGGCTTCCTTGATGTATCCTGTATCCTGTATCCTTCTGTATGTAAATTATTGATGGATATGATAAACATCAACAGAGTAAATTGACAAACTGAACTAAGAAGGAAATCATAAAATTTATGACGTTTTAGATAGGGGGTTGGATGGCTGAATGGTTATCTTGGGCATGTTGTAACATAAGGTGTGTCATTGAGTCAACTGGTGTGGTTGTACGTGACAAGATACTTTTAGCATACACTAGACACAAACTAGGCCATTTCTGGTCATTAGCCAGATTATTACGATTAAATAGGATGGTAAAACCTTGATTTGATTTTGTCTGTATTGAAAGTTTGTTTATTATTTATTGCATGTTTTAAGACCTGTGGTGTATGAAGCTCAAGAACAATGTTTGTGGACAAGAATCTATTTTTATCTTGAATGCGATCAGGTGACACTTCAAATAATCGTGAATTATAATCGCGAAACTAATTATAACCACAGTATGAGGATCACAATAACGACTAACAGTCTATTGTCTACACTAACTACTTCAACACCACTTGTATCAAGCTCTTTCATTGGTCGGTCAATGACAGCATTGAGTAAGAGATCGCATTTCATCCAATTATTGTCTAGTTTCCATTTCCCGTTTCCTTCAACTTCAATCAATATTCTTTTAAGGTTTACAAGAATTTGACGAGAAGAAAATATTTGAACTTCTTTTCATAGGCATTTTGTTAGTAAGTGCAAGGGTTCACACCACACAAGACAATTGTTTGTGCAGACAACACAGAAAACAATCACACGTATGAGGTTAAGTGCAATGATCGGGGGGCCGTAGGCGTCCACTAGGCCTGATAGAGAAACTAACAGTAACGGTAAGGGAAGAAACTCTAGAAAAAGGGTCTAATTTGAAAACATTATATTATTAAACACAATTTACAATTAGAAAAAGACATTATCCTACGAACAGAAGTTACAATTTGAAAAAGTCGTTGTCCTTGTGAATTTGCATATGGTAATCTATCAACTCATTTCGAGAATAAGTAGGCCTCTGTCCTAAATTGGGGGGCTGGGATGGCCTAGTGGTCTACAGCGCCGCGCTTCGACCTCTAGCTGGCCGGTCAAGTCTGGCTTGCGGCTGTGGTTACGAGCCCTGGTGTGAGCGTATGTGGCATGGAGATAGGGACGCCTTCTCAACATCGTGGGTTTCCTCCAGGCACTCCGGTTTCCTCCCACTGCTAAACCCATACGCGCAAGCGAATTATTGAAATAAAATTTTTTAAAAAAAACATGTTAGTCCCGAAATGACCTAGTTGTGTTGAGTGGACTTAAAACCCCATTTCTCTCTCACTCTCTCTGTCCTAAATTGCTGCCATCAACTCATACTTCGAAAATAGACCTCTGTCCGAAATTGCTGCCATATCCAAAAGATAGTATACTCGATCACACCTGCTATACACATAAAAAGTAAAGAATAAATTAACCTTTTCAATCTTATATTTGGAAGCAGAATGAATATAATATATTATATACCTAACAAAATTCTTGAAGTATACCTTGTGTTTTCGACTAAAATTGTTGAATTATGATTTTAAACGTTAGTCAATTAGTGTTCATTACAGAAATTGGGCTAATTATACGACATTTTGAAAATTAGGGTTAAATTTAATCAAAATTCTTTTAGAATAACATTCATATCTGCAATACTAAAGAACATCCCCAATATTATTGGAAAAATGTGTAATAGTCGCATTTTGCTATATATATATTATATAGGGGGGTTGGGATGGCCTAGTGGACTAGAGTGCCGCGCTTCGACCTCTAGCTGGCCGGTTACCTCTGGCTTGCGGCTGTGGTTTCGAGCCCTGGTGTGAGCGTATGTGGCATGGAGATAGGGTCGCCTGTTCAATCTCGTGGGTTTCCTCCGAGCACTCCGGTTTCCTCCCACTGCTAAAGACCCCTACACGCAAGGGAATTATTGAAATAAAATTGAACCATATTATGTTGGTCCCGAAATGACCTAGTTTGTGTTGAGTGGACGTTAAACCCCATTTCTCTCTCTCCCTATATATATCGGTTGAATGCTCTATTTTTTATGGTTCTTCAGGATAATGACGAGGTTCATTGTTCTATTGGTTTTTGTGGGGTGGATGATGCTGTCATCTACCCCAGGGTCAAATTCTGATCTTTGAAGAAGGTTTGGGTGTCCGAGTGTTCATTAGATCAATGAGGGGCAAGGAGTAAGGGTTGTCTCGTCTGTTAAACTATGTCAGTTTTCTCCAGGTCATCTGGTTTTCTCCACTTAGTTTGTATCCAGTGGATGTTAAATAAACCCCATTTTGCAGGCGAGTGTGAATGAGTATAAGTAAGATACTTAAATGCATGCATTGTAATATCATTGGGACCATTGGGAGACATGCATGGCATCACCGGTATTCTTATAATATTTGTGTTATTTTTAGTATATTAAAATGATTAATGTAATATTCTGGGGAATTGCAGTGGATCAGTAAGTAAGACATTGGCTTGCTATCCTACAGGTCCTGTGTTCGATCTCTGTGTTGCCCCAGAAAGTCCATCACGGTTTACCCAGTGTGGCTCCACTGTGTCAGTGCGGCAGGACAGATACTGAGATAGCTTGGCAAGAGACATTACACAGACATATATACATATTTAATAAGAACTGTTGGCTGTTGGAATTCAAAATAAGGATAGACAGAAGTGCTCTTTTTGGGGCAAGAGAGAGAGAGAAATGGGGTTTAACGTCCACTCGACACAAACCAGGTCATTTCGGGACTAACATATGGTTTCATTTTATTTCAATAAATCGCTTGCGCGTAGGGGGCTTTAGCAGTGGGAGGAAACAGGAGTGCCCGGAGGAAACCCACGAGGTTGAGAAGACGCCCCTATCTCCATGCCACATACGCTCACACCAGGGCTCGAAACCACAGCCATAAGCCAGAGGTGACCAGCCAGCTAGAGATCTAAGCGCGGCACACTAGACCACTAGGCCATCCCAACCCAAAACTTCCCCCCTTGTAGCTCTCTATGTGGTACCTGCCTGTCAGTGCTAGGACATTAAAACCTATTTCATTTTAACTTTCTGCGTACACAAACATCAGAAACAAGTTTTTAGTAACTGTTCCTTTATATTAATGTCTTGTTCACTTCCGATGTTTAGTTGTTGGTATTTTTTGTATATTTTTTTGTTTAAATGTTAAAACTTGATCATCTGGTATCCGTTTCAATCTGATCTTTAACAACTGTTCACCATATGATCAAGCCATATTCTCAACTAATCTCTCTTCCAATGGATAGAATATCAAACTTTCTAAATATTTGGATAAATTTTAACGTTTTCTCAGATGCTCCCATTGAAATGTATATTTTTATAGGTTGTTTTGACATTGATTAGGACGGCCCAACTGATGTAACAGTCAAGACAGAGAGAGAGAACGGGGTTAACATCCACTCAATACAGACTAGGTCATTTTAGGACTAATATGGGGTTCATTTTTTTTTTCTCAATACTTCGCCGATGTATGTGTCGTATCAGTGGGAGAAAACGCACAAGGTTGGACAGGCGACCTTACTCCTTGTCACTACAATAGGGGAATCGATAGCAGACAACTTAACTCAATGACATGTATAGGCTTACCTTATGATTTAAGGCCACATGTTAAACCATACTGGCACCAAAACCTTGACTGGGGGTTGGGTGCTTGTTGGATCAAAAAGCCTGTCATTGAATCCAGTCAAATAGCGTGGTTTCCATTACCTGTTTGTATATATGACAAAGAGTAGGGTTGTCTATAACCCATATGCACATACAAATTATGGAATAAAAAATGAACGATTTGTGTCCAGTGGATATTAAACACCATCTTTCTCTATCTCTCTCTCTCTCTCTCTCTCTTCTCTGCAGGTTTGTCTTGTTGTCTTGAACTGATCTCTCGCTCTCTCTTATTATCTACAGGTTTGTCTTGATTTTCTCTCTCTCTCTCTCTCTTTCTCTCTCTCTCTTCTGCAAGTTTGTCTTGAACTGATTTTCTGTTTTCTTTTTATGTGGTTTTCCTGCACTTACAATCAGACATCAGTAATATAAATTTTACTATCTTGTTCAAACACGCCCATTCTCTTTTTATCTTTTATTCTTCATGAAGCTATTTCTTTATACTTTGATGCACATAATTAAATTGAGATAGAACATGGGGTTTTATTTTTTGTTTTATATGTAATAAATCATTGGCTTGTGTCTTTAAGAATTTCAGATTTGGGCGAAAGATATTTATACATTATATCGGGTTAAAGACCTAAATAAAATTGTGATAATCTTTAAGTGGCATTTAGCGATTGGGAAAACAATAACAATAAGGATAAAGGATTGTTTAATTAACTACCCCTCTTTATCTTGTATTGAATTTGTTTAATCCTTTATCCTTATTTGTTATTGTTATTTAAGCTTATTACAGTGGACTCTGTCAAATCCGACATCGTACGGGATCGATACAATACGTCGGATGTCACAGAGATCCGGAATACCCAGTTTTATCAAAACCGGAAATATTGTAACTTCGAAAACCGGAAGTATTATTATATTTTTGCTTCGAATCACCAGAACGTTATTCCATTTAAAAATGATAAACTTTTCTGTATTCAAAATTTTCTTACATTAATATTTATTCCATTCAACATGCGTAGGCATTATGAATAGGTCAAGTCTGGCGTTAATTTTCTTCTTCGTCGTCTTCAGTTACATGTATATGGTTTCACCATGTCCACTCTTATATATTCATCTGAAGTTTATGAAATATCATTGTGCTTGATAACAATAAGAGGATACTTGTCGAAACGTCGTGCTTTTAGAATAAACCAGTGATTGTTTCCCATAAAAATTGTGTTCTATTAAAATTGTGATAGTTGAATAGTTTATATAGGGATGTGAGGGGTCGAGTTGTTAACGCATTTGCATTGGATCAGAAAGTATGTCATTGAGTCAAGTGGTCTGGTTTCGATCCTGCAGTTGTAGGCGACAAGGAATAGGGTCGTCTGTCCAACTTTGTTTTTTTCCCCAGGTCCTCTGGTTGCCTTGCACTGCTCAAGACCCCTTAACAAGCAAATTATTGACATAAAATTGAGCCATATGTTAATACTGAAATTACCTAGTTTGTGACAAGTAGTTTGTTACTTAATATTGTTGAAAAAAACAACAATGGGCATTCAATAGCCCTTTTTAAAACAAAAATTGCATCGTATACTTCGAGAATCTTAAAGTTTTAACATTTTTGTCAAGTGAAAAAGTCTGGTCTAGTTTGAATCTCTCTAGTAAATGGTTTAAAAATTACATTTTTTCCAAATTCTTTTCATTCTAACGTATATTTTTGTTATTTTTCTTTATCAAGATCATTGAATATTTAGACATTCTGTCATTTTCACACAAAAGTTTAGGATTTTTTCTGAGGAGAACACCAAGAGTTTTGTGTCAGCTAGTTCATCATTTGTCAACAGTTGAGCATACTAACAATTCCTGGTATTCTGGCATCAGTCTCAATTTGCCTTCAGTGCTGAACTTTTACACATGAAAATCACTTTGAGAAGGACATTATTATGTAAAACCTTGTAGAGTGGGAAGAAAAACTATATATGAATCTCATAGATCTAGTTACCATTAATACCTTATCCACTTTCAAGCTTTTACCCTGTGGTCTAAGCAATACTCCTGTTATTTTTCTTTGGGACATATGGATATTATTATAAAGCTTTTCCACATTCAAGGTTTTTGCCTTGTTGCCTAAGTAATGCTCCAGTTCCTTTTTTATTACTTCCAAAGGATAGTACAGTAGATATAATATGGACATGATACCATTCATATTTTTTGGCTGTTTGAGAACAGAGCTGGATAAAACTGACCGTGGACCAGGGGTTCCACTTAAAAATTTTCCCAACCGGTCATTTTTCTCACGCCGTGGACATTCTTTGGAACATTCCAAAACATTAACAGAGGTGAACTTTTGATATAGGCTCTGACTTGGGCAAACAAAACCCACACATCTTACATTCGTTTATGGCAACAATTGGATGAATTTTGCTGGGAACCACAGGGTTGATACAGATAGAATCAAACTTGGCATTATGATTTTAATAATTGACAAGAAATTAATTAGAGCCACAGATTTTTATTTTTCGATTGTTCTTTACAAACGAATTGAATCTCTCAAACATCTTAATCAAAAAGGTTCAGGTTTTGTTCGTAAATTTTGGACTTTATTTTTGAATATTAAATGATTTCCATGTAGTAAGAGAACAAATATTTCGTTGTTGCCAAATTGTAGGGCATTATCTCCCTAATAGCAAATTGCATGGCATATGCTGATCTTCATTAGCTGGCTTAGTGCGGAAATAAGTAAAGTGTTAAATGCCATTTAATTGTCGGTACATTTTCTACTTAAAAGTTTCATTATACATGTATGTTGATAATGGAAGCAGAAAATAGAAACTTCTTAAAATTCATAGCCACAATGACAACAATTTTATCTTTTTTATTTATTTTTTGAATTTTAATCAGTCAGAAATTTAAACTTCAGTAAATGTATATCAAGTGGTGGAATGTAGATAAAACTTGAGATTCTGGAGATTGTTGATTTATTTATCATAGATTGAAGCAGGTTTCTTGTAACGAAATATATCTGATCCTGTTTCCAATATCCAATATCAGAGGCGGATACAATGGGAGGCGCCATCAAACAGCCTGTCTTCATTAGCCAGTTGGAACTGAACAAAGCTTATATATTCCCAGAAATATATTTTCAGTTTTGGGCGCTTTTAAGGGCAGGTAGTGGATGTTTGCGGATTCTCCGATTATAATCAGTGTAACAGAGGCTCTTTAACATTACAACCGAAAGACAATACATAATAAAATACTTGTACTGGATGTCAAAATCCACTTCCCGTCTCTTCAGTTAATAATAAACTACTTCCTGCATATAGCTGGTGTGCTTCGAGGAGCATCTTGAATATCGGCAGATCATATCACAATATCATCTGAACCTCCGACCTCTTATACCTCTTCAACCAATAAAAACACTTCAGTTGATAATCGCCTCAAGTGTTTCTCTTAATTTTGACATTTTATTCTCATTTTGTAAATTACAATTTGTTTAGAAAAATATTTAGATTTTTTCTCACAGATTTAATTTTTCTCACCGAATTTTATTCTGGGAAATCTTAAACTTGATCTTTCTTTTATTTTTTAAATGAAAGGGCGGAATTGTTTGTCAATTTATATACAATGAAATACAGTGTTATGGTTAATTGTTACATAAAGTCTAAGTTTGTCTTTTGTTAATCCCGTTCCTACGTTATTTCCCCTGTAATTAGTGCAGGACGGAGTACCTGACAAGGACTTAACGGCTGCTAGTTTTGTGGATGGCACGAAAAACGAGGCTCCATGTATTCATTTGCACACATATGAAAGATCCCTTTGCAGTTAGAATTCAGATGAGTAGGCCATAGTGCCGCTGCCCGGACCAACTTTCCCTCATAACACACAGTATGGCGTATAGCTATCTTCATTAGCCCAGTCTAGGAGCAGAAGAGTTGGACATTAAACCTCATTTCGGGGGTTGGGATGGCCTAGTGGTCTAGAGTGCCGCGCTTCGACCTCTAGCTGGCCGGTCACCTCTGGCTTGCGGATGTGGTTTCGAGCCCTGGTGTGAGCGTATGTGGCATGGAGATAGGGACGCCTTCTCAACCTCGTGGGTTTCCTCCGGGCACTCCGGTTTCCTCCCACTGCTAAAGACCCCTACGTGCAAGCGAATTATAGAAATAAAGTTAAACCATATGTTAGGCCCGAAATGACCTAGTTTGTGTTGAGTGGACGTTAAACCCCATTTTTCTCTCTCTCTCTCTCTCTTAAATCTGATTTCATTTCAATGTTAAAATGTCTAAAAGGAAGATCAGTTCAGAAATGTACAAATCCGTTCAGTAGTTTCAAAGATATGGTGAATTGAAAATTCACTCACTCATATATATGTGACTCGTGAAATTCCTAGCTTATTTCTCTCTCTCTCTCTCTCTCTCTCCTTCAAAAATATGAATTTTATTTGAAAAAAACACAGTTCTATATATCCTGTCTCATAATTAATTGACATGATCTAATCTCCATATAAATAACATTTGAAATTATATCTATTTTGGAATCTATTATTCAGCTAGCTGTTACATATGCTGCTTCTTCAACACAAATCTAATTACAATTTAAAATGGACGAATATTATGGCACTTCAACTTTTGGGTTTGATTTGATTTTAGAAATCATTTGCAACATGGTGAAATGGATGAATATTATGGCACTTCAACTTTTGGCTTTGATTCCATTTTAGAAACCATTTACAAGATGGTAAAAGCAGTTGTTTTTGATAGTATTATGTTGCCCATTTGCTGTTAAATTTCTCCCTCTCCATAAATGTCAATTTTTAAGTGTTTTCAACATAAAAACTGTAAATGGTTGAACTCTGTGAAATATCTAATTTTATGGAATGTGATTTGACTGACAGATAAATTCCTCAGCTGGTCAATTTAAAAGATGAGCTGATCTGGATGTTACTTGTCAAACCATATTTCCCCACTATTATAGTCGATTATCTGTTAAAATTCTGATAATGATAATTAGTACACTAAATAGTTTATAATCATTTAGACCCATTATTATGCAAGCCTGGAAATAAAACACCTGTCAATGACAATGTTAGGCACAGATTCAGACTTTGTCAGGGACAAAAACCTCTGATGTCTGTCATTTTGTCTGGCACTGATTTGTCTTTTTTAATGATATTATGAATACATGTCTGGCACTAAGTTGAAAATGTCAGGTACTATTTCATTAGTGCCTGACACTTTGTCAGGTACATATAAAACCATTATCGGCCTGCCTATTATTATACCTGTATGTACGTGATTGCTGATAGATCATTTTATACCAGGGGTGGGTGGGATGGCCTAGTGGTCTAGAGTGCCGCACTTCGACCTCTAGCTGGCCGGTCACCTCTGGCTTGCGGCTGTGGTTTCGAGCCCTGGTGTGAGCGTATGTGGCATGGAGATAGGGGTGCCTTCTCAACCTCGTGGGTTTCCTCCGGGTACTCCGGTTTCCTCCCACTGCTAAAGACCCCTATGCACAAGCGAATTATTGAAATAAAATTAAACCATATGTTAGTCACGAAATGACCTAGTTGTGTCGGGAGGACGTTAAACCCCATTTCTCTCTCTCTCCCATTTTATACCAGAGGGGTCCATATATCGGCTGTAGACGTTAGATCGATCCTAAGGTCTGTCTTTGACTCAAGCAGCGTGGTTGTGATTCCCCGTATATGACAAGGAGTAGAGTCACTTGTTCTCCGGTTTCCTCCCACTTTCTAACCACAAGGGTTTTCTCCTGGTGCTCCAATTTCACCCTGTTGCGAAATACACCTACACTTAAACAAATTATTGAAATAATATAAAACCATACCTACTCCCAAAATGACTTAATTTGTGTCTAATGGATGCTAAACCCTATTGCACTGTTGTTATGTAATCCTCTTCGGAGGAACTATTTATTGTTGAAGATGAATCTCATTGTTACAAAATGTTTTGGCATAAATGTAGATAATCCACCAAACTCGAATTTGGATAAGGAGATTTGATGGTGGAATAGTTAGCCTGTGCATCCTCTATCAGAAGGTCTGTCCTAAATTCTTTAAATGAAATCAAACCATATGTTAGTCTCAAAATGACCTTGTTTGTGTCACGTGGATGTTTAACCCCATTACTTTCTCTCTAAGTAATTTAAATAAACATTTATATATCCAAATCCTGATATTACTAAGTTATAATAAATTATGTAAAGGTCTTTTTCTCTCACTGGATAGCACATTATTTTTACAATATTGATTAAGAATAAGATCTAGAAAAAAAAAAAACTTTTGTAATGAATTATGTATTAACTAGTATTAAACTTAATATTGATGGAATCACAATTCTGTACCATGCTTAATTGAAAAGGACCCAAAGACAGACTGCATTCAGACATGCGGAACATTTGGTGGTACATGTAGCACACTTTATGGCCGTCTTTAATTGCCCAGAGCAGAGCTTAGGGATGTTAAGCTCAAACTCTAAAATAATCAGTCATTTTTAAAAGCAAGAATTTACCAATGTCAGGCAAAAGTTCTGTATCCTATTATTTTTGATGTAAAGCCATTGATGTCTGGTCAAGGCTTTAAGTTTTAATACATGGTTTAGAGAGCAAAAAGAGAAATCCATTTTTAGCTGACAAATGGATGCAATTTTTACCTAATTTTTGGTTGTTTCCTCCTTTATGGCCGACAGTCCTAAATATGGATGTTGACCAATATTTAGAGTATCATTGCGGCGAAAAGACAACTTGATATATAGGAGCGGATGTATTTTTAACAGTGTGTTGTGTCGCTCATACTAATCTTTTACTAAGATGTTCCTTTACATTGTACAGGCATTCACAAGGTCTGACACACGACCGTTTGGCAGTGAAAGTTTTTCTAGAAGGATTCAATAGGACAGTTCCTGAACATACAGGGCGAGTGTAATGAGACTTGCGTTCAGAACTGAACTAATAGTAATGCAACAATAGACATAAAAATTACTGCTTGTTTGTCTCAAAATAACCAGTATTGTTTTAACAGGACTTGGGGTTTGGATGGCCTAGTGGTCTAGAGTACCGCGCTGCGATCTCTAGCTGGCTGGTCACTTCTGGCTTGCGGCTGTGGTTTCGATCCCTGGTGTGAGCGTATGTGGCATGGAGATCGGGACGCCTTCTCAACCTCGTGGGTTTCCTCCGGGCACTCCGGTTTCCTCCCACTGCTAAAGACCCCTACGCGCAAACGAATTATTGAAATAAAATTAAACCATATGTTAGTCCTGAAATGACCTTGTTTGTGTGAGCGTATGTGGCATGGAGATCGGGACGCCTTCTCAACCTCGTGGGTTTCCTCCGGGCACTCCGGTTTCCTCCCACTGCTAAAGACCCCTACGCGCAAACGAATTATTGAAATAAAATTAAACCATATGTTAGTCCTGAAATGACCTTGTTTGTGTCGAGTATACGTTAAACCCCATTTCTCTCTTTAACAAGACTTTTAACCCCATTTTATTCCATGTATACAATTTGTCTGAACAGTGTGGAACACTGGGAAATGAAATAGAATTTAAAACACAATAACTAGTCTAATGAAGAAAGGCCTGCCGAAAAGCCTGCCGAACTGCATTTGTTTGATGCAAAACAGTTCAACATTAAGCCTGATTTTATTTTATTTTATTAAATGTACTTTTGTCTACATACCATAAACCTGTCTGGTACAATCATTAACAAAAAGGTAGCTGTTGTTATTTTCAACATGGCAAATACATTTCTACAAACTAAAATAGACACATATTTGTGTTTTAAACAGTTTCGTAAATTAAAATACAGACGCTTTTATCCAAATTTTAGATACAATATTTTATCGTGAATATAAAATGGCAGTTCACAAAATAGAAGATAAACTGTAATTATAAAAAAAAGAATTTCGAATAAAGTAAGTTTACAAATTAGTAGAGGTTGTTTTTAAAACATAGATAGCATTTTATCATGGTTATATAAATTAAAATCAACATTTTGACAGAGTGTGTCTGCCTGAACATGAATTAAATCTTTATTTTCCTGAGGTTTTTGGCTACAATTTGTTACTACTGTTGGCAGACACTAAAGGCGCGTTTCTGCGTCTGGTTTCTATGCGATAAGAAATTGAAAGGTGTTTTTATGTGAGAAGGTCGTTAGATGGTAAAAGCCATGATTCGTGTTTCACTCTAATCTAATTATTGTAAATATATGGACAAAAAATATTTGAATACAATAAATATTATTGTAGAGTTTTTACAGTTGGACAACCTCTCATTGTTGGCTTCTTTTCTATTTAATTTCCTGTGTTACAATATGGCAACATTCTACATGACCTGGAACCTTAAATTCCCCAAAACTTTAACTCAGGTATTTGACGAATGCAGCCTTTTTATTGGATAAGATCTAAATTTTGAACTAGGCTTTTAACCTGCAACCAATGAAAACAAATAATTCTGTTAATTTTCCTGATAAAATATCTCAGTCTCAAAATGACCCAACTGTGTTGATATGACATTGAACACGGTTTCAGGTCAATCACAATTCTGAATTTGTTGATTGGCACTTTTAGAGAGAGAGAGAGAGAGAGAGTTTAACATCCACTTGACATAAACTATAGGTTATTTTGGGACTAACACTTTGTTCAATTTTATTTCAATAATTCTCTCTATATAGTGTGTAGGGTCAATTTTGTTTCGTTTTTTATAGTTCAAAATTTCGTTTTTACTTGTCTTTACTACTCTTGCATCTGGAAGACTTGTTATTTAAGTCGTGTTCTGCCTGAAATGAGGGGTCAGCCAATCAAATGGTCTGTCGATTCGACCGTTTGACCTTTTCATGCGTCGAACTGTGGGTAAATATTACCAGCGGATAGAAATCAAAACAAAAGTAGATTTTAAAAAGCATGGCGGTCGCTAATTGGTTAATTGAATGACTGACGTTATTGGGTCAAATGTCCCGTGCTTGATACCTGAAGTCATAGAACGTGAGCTCTCACTGTAACTTGTTAGATCTACATGAGTGTAGGCCATCAAAAGTATAAAAAAAACAAAACGAAATATAGATCTATATTTTAATTAGATTGTGTGTAGGGTCTTTCTTCGGGGTAGAAAACGGAAGGACATAGACAAAACCAATGAGGTTGGACAAGCGACCCTGCTCCTTGTTATGACAACAATAGCACACCATTTGACTCAATTACAGACCTCATAATACAACGTGCACATGCTTACCATCCACCCCCAACCCCCTAAACCCTTTTACAACTGTGCAGTTATAAAGTACGGATGGCAAGGGAGCCACAGTGCCTCAGTAAATAAGTTTCTGTCTTTAATCCCAGGGTTGCTCAATAGGCTGCCTTTACCTACCAAGTTTTTCTTTATTTGGGAGTTGTGCAACACTGACGTCCTGGAAAGGAACCATGTCTACAGTTTATTTTATCAGATCATGAGCTGAGTTTGAGTGTACAAATTGCAGCAGTTGGTGAGGAATAGGCGAAGCATATTATGGTGTATGGCCCAGTAGGATGTTAAACCCCATTCCGGACAATAAGCTGTCAATGGGTATAACTTTGTCTGGCAATGCTTTCTGAATCTTAGAACTAGATTATACTGATTAAGGTTGATTTCTCAACGTTTAACTCAAACGAGTTTTAATCACTATATCTGATATATTCTCTGTTCTGTCAAATCTGGAGAGAGAGAGAGAGAGAGAGAGAGAGAGAGAGAAAAAAAAATGAGGTTTAACGTCCACTCAACACAAGCTACGTCATTTTGGGACTAACGTATGGTTTAATTTTATTTCAATAATTCGCTTGCGCGTAGGGGTCTATAGCAGTGGGAGGAACCGGGTGCCCAGAGGAAACCCACGAGGTTGAGAAGGCGCCCCTATCTCCATGCCACATACGCTAACACCAGGGCCCAAAACCACAGCCGCAAGGCAGAGGTGACCGGCCAGCTAAAGGACGAAGTGTGGCACTCTAGACCACTAGGCCATCCCAACCCCCCAAAATCTGGAAACAACTAGATACAGTATATAGTAGTATAAGGATTAAACATGCTGTTCTGTATGGTCAATGAAAACAACTATAGACACAGTACCCGTTGTAGTGAGTGGTTTTAAACGCCCTGGCAGGGCGCGGGGTTCCTTATATTATTTTGTGTTTGAGGCAGGGCGAACAAATGTACCCCCCAAAGTAATAAAGTCAAAAGCACAGAACATGAAATTTGAAACTGCATAATTTATTTTAAATTGCAAGAATTATAAGTTACACACCAACCTTTGTTTATGATTTTTTTTCTCAGATTATACAAAAATCATGAATCTGTAATGCTCACATGTCAATATTGTGCCCTGATGGCAAACAACACCAATCCTGCAGACTGTTAACCTCATGATCCTTTTAACATATAAATTCTTTATATAGAAACTGTTTAACCAATTCTCACTCCAGTTTTCAGATGCTTTTATGGACAAGTTTTAAAAAAGACTGTGGTTTGCTTAAAATTAAAAAAAAAAAATCAGTTTTCTGTTAGTTCAATTTCTGGTTCCACCCTCTTCCATTTCTTATCTGAATGTAAGAAACCATGTTTTCATACACGTACAAATGTATCTTGATATCTTTGTATTTAAATATTTGCAATCAACATTTGCTTTTCTTTATTCGTAGTTAGAGGGTTAGTTGGCCATTTGGTTTAACATATGCACCAAGGTCTTTTATTCAGTCAATTGGTGTTGTTTTGATTCCCCAATAACACTAGGTTTTTTAAATTGCTCTGTTTTTGGAACGAGGTATTTTGTTCAGAACGAGGCATTCTGGGGTTTATAGTGTAATGAAGGAGTTGGATGGTCGAATGGTTAGACTACATGGGAGCTGTATCATAAGGTGTGGCATTGAGTCAAGGTCAAGTAGAATTACCTGATCAACCATGTTGGTTTTCTCTGGGTCCTCCGTTTTCCTGCCACTGCTAAAGATTCATACACCCAAGGGAATTATTGAAATAAAGTTGAAGTTGAAACGTGTTAGTCCCGAAATTATCTAGTTTGGGTTGAGTGGCCCTGAAACCTCATTTCCCTCCCTCTATATATGAAACGAAGCGACAAACAAATGGGGTTTAACATCCAGTCGACACAAACTAGGTCCTTTTGGGACTAACATAAGGTTGGGAATAAGGGTCTTTATCGGTGGGACCCAGAGAAACAGGAGGACCTAGAGAAAACCCCGCAAGGTTGAACAGGCGACCCTACCTTATGATCCAACATGCATTCATTAACCATTTCGCCATCCACCTCCATCCTCACAGGGGTAGGGATGGCCTAGTGGTCTAGAGTGCCGCACTTCGACCTCTAGCTGGCCGGTCACCTCTGGCTTTTTTCGATCCCTGGTGTGAGCGTATGTGGCATGGAGAGAGGGGCGCCTTCTCAATCTCGTGGGTTTCCTCCGGGCACTTCGGTTTCCTCCCACAAAGACCCCAACACGCAAGCGAATTATTGAAATAAAATTAAACCATATGTTAGTCCCGAAATTACCTAGTTTGTGTTGAGTGGAGGTTAAACCCCATTTCTCTCTCTCTCTCTCTCCACACTCACTCCATGTGAGAAGGAAGTAGGGCAAACTAGGTTTTTGTAACTCATCTTTTTAAAAGGCCCCAAATTACTGCTTCCTAGACCACCTCAAACCAACTGATTCACAGTATTAGTTAACGTTCTTAAATAATTCACAGCTCTTTATATGACTGGAATAAGGGAGCAGTCGCTTTGTTGTTTTTTCAGGGGTCCAAATGCGCTAAATGCAGAACTAAATATAGAACTTCAGAGATTCATAAATGTTTATATGTACATTATTTTTGAAAGAGTACAAAGTCCACCAAAATGAATTTTCTCCCTGCACACACACAAACAAATCTACCACACATCAGCAGAAAATCATCTAAAGCTGCTAAATCGAATATGATATGTTCTGAATTTATTTATTTATTATGATAACATTATGACAATATTTGTATTTTGCAGGCCGAGTTAGATAAAGTACGATTACAACATGACAGTCAGTTATCAGAATTAGAATTATCAGCTCAAGTTAAACTTGAAGCACTCAAGACAGAACTTGATAATAGCTGGGCTGAAACTCTCAAGTAAGACAAATCATCATTCTTTAATTCTATTCATTACAACAATCCAGAAAGAATTTATTTCAAGTTGATTATAAAATGAAATGAGGTAGAAATGAAGAGGTCTGTGTTTTTATAATCTCTACAATCTTACTGACATTTCCGGTGTGGTTTCCTCGGCAGTGTTGCAGAGGGCCTGACAAGGACAGCTGTCTAGTCATTTGGATAGACGAAAAACCATGGTCCTGTGGATACATTAGCATGCATGTAAAAGATCCCTTGGCAGTTGAATTCGATAAAAGTAGGCCGTAGCAAAATTTCTCTCTACACACACTTCATTAGCTCAGTCGGACCAGAAGGACCTTATAAACTTCATTTCAATTCCTTACTAACATTAACTCGCAACAAAAATATCTCTGGAACCAGTTACCAATTAAAATCAGACAAGCGAAATCTATCAAAACATGGAGGTCAATATTGAAAACCCATCTGTGAGTCATGAGAAAATACTCCTTAGGAATTAAAGGTATAAATCATGTGCTATATTAATCATGATATAATTGTTGACTCGTTTATTATCAATTATCACCAATGGAATGATGTTACTTATTGTCACCAATCCTGTTTTCGTTTTCTGTTTCTTGAAATAAAGTAAGAGTTTATATCTTCATTAAATACACACAGCTACCCAGAGAGATAAAGGGGTCAGTGTTTTTATAACCTTAACTAATACTTACTTGTTTATCTAATGACCCCAATTTTATTTTTATTTCTAGAAACGAAACGATGAAACTAAGGAATCAGTTGACTGATCAACTCGAGGGCGAGAAAAATTCAGCAATTCTACGACTTACTGCTAATCACGAGAAAGAGATTGCGAAAATAGTATCTGAATGGGAGATCCAAGTCAACTCACTGACAATACAGGTAGGTTTCACCGTTGTTACTAAATTACTGACGGTTTTGAATGGTCACATGACTGCACTTTAATTAAATCATATGGTATATCATTTAGTCGAGAGACCAGGGGCGGCGGATCCAGAGGGGGAGGGGGGTCCAAACCCCACCCTGCTCAGCTACATAAAAAAAAATAATGCCTTGCATCATTGAAATTACATCACAAAGTGATCCTACGTCAGTATAAAGATGATTTCTCTGTTTAAAAAGCTCAATTTGTATGTATGCCTATGTAATTTAGAGACGATGATGGAATATTTCGGTAACGGAAACCTGGCAAACCCCCTCTTGCAAAAATTCCTGGATCCGTCCCTGGAGACGTAGTTTGCAATCTCGCACATGAGAAGGAGTAGGGTCACCTCCTTAAAATAGTGAAAGTGAATTATTGAATAAAATTGCATCAGATGTTAGTCCTGATATCACCTATTTTGTGTCGAGTCGATCAAACTAGGTCATACGTTGGTCCTGATATGACCTAGTTTGTGTCGAGTCGATCAAAGTAGTCTATAAAGGACATTCAACTCACAATCCTTTGCACAATATATCTTCAATTTTTTCAATTGTCCATCAAGCTGTCCTCAATGTCTTGTGAATGTACTTTAAAAACGGTCATTGCTCTTTTTCTTTTGTAAATCTTTAACATGGTTTCCTACAAACTTATGAATTCTTTTAAATGGCATACGCCACAGAGTAATTGAAAGTATTATTCCTTGTTAAATATTTGTTCTTAAAACTGTTGTGTTGACAAGACAGTTCAAGTCATTCCACTGTATGGTTAATTTCTATTGATGTGTTCAGGTCACCGACCTACAGCGAAGCGCCAATAAAACGAGTTTAAAGTCCACGGAAGAATTACAACAACTCCAGAATGAAATGGAGACGCTTGAGAATCGTTTACGACAGGAAATGATGGACGCCAGTGAGGAGTACTCGAGAAAAATATCAGTGATGGAATCGGCACAAGAAGATCAGTTGAAATCTATTATACAACGTAAAGATGATGAGGCAGCTGTAAGTTAAAATTTGTCTATCACAAACAAATGAAATGAAATGGGGTTTTAAGTCTACTCTTCTGCTTCAAACTGGGATAATGGAGACTGATATACACCGTACAGTGTGCTATGAAGGAAATTTTGCATGGAGGTTTGGGGTTCATCCGGATTTTCCGGCTCAGTTTTCCCTTGCCAGTGGTTTAGGACGGAGGGTCTGACAAAGACAGCTCTCATTTTGAGGGTGACGGGACGAAAAACTGAGGTCCTTGTGTACTCATTGGCATGCACATAATAGATTCCTTGGTCCTCATAAAAGATTCCTTGGCAATTGGAATTTGTTTTAAAAGTAGTCTGTGGCATCAATGTGGACAAAATTTCCCTCATAGTCATAGCACATTGTATGGTATATGCCTGCCTTCTCTAGTCCAGTCAGAGTAGGATGCTTAGTCCCGTTTCATTTCATTTCATTTTATTTTTTAAAAGAATTGTAATCAAGTTTTCATTGATATTATGATTGCCCAAATCACAGGTCAGGGAAGTTGGGAAGGTATTATTCAAGCATATCGGAGATGAGAGAAATTTCACAAAATAGTTTGAGGTATTCAAATTCGGCCTTTGCTGCCATGGTGGCGGAGTACTAATGAATCTATCAATCAAACTTAACCAAATTATAACTTAGAATGAACATCTGAACTATGGTATTTCATATTAACTGTCTGTCAAAGAGTTGTTTGTATCGGAATCGTCTGGTATTGCGTCTGCTGCTGTAAAAGGTTGAGATGACGGAATATTTAATAGAATCAAATTTTTTTGATATTCGTCTCTCGAAGTCACAAAAAATAATTTATTTGCAAAGGAAATAATGTCTTTGGAAAGTGAGAGGGTCATTTGAACCAAACTTGATGTGTTGTTGATATGAATAATCTTTAGTATTTGGAGTGCGGTCAAAATATCCTGGGCAGACGGACTTCTTGATCTGTCAAGTCTGGTGCCAAATCGGGTTTAACCTCCACCCGACGTGATTAAGTAGGTCATTTCGGGAGAAACATATGGACACAAAAATTAAATGTCTGTCTGTGTATGTAAAAGAACCCTCAACACCAGAATGCTGACAGAACTCTCTTCCCAAGCACGTGGGTGACTTTTACAGGGGCGTAGCATTGCGCATGGGTGGCGTCTACAGGACAACTTGCACAGTCATATAGATGGAAACACCACAATCCCGACAAAAGACTATTCCCTAGTAAAGCAAATGGATGGCTCAAACACTGCTGGAAAACAAAATATCGCATAGCTCTTTGGGTGGAACACAAATCTGTCTGGGTACGTAAAAGAACCCTTCGCAATTTGAAGGCAGACACACCCCACAGAACTCTCCTTGTGTCCATAGAAACAAAGTCATCTATATTAGTATCCAAGTCATATTCCCATTTCCATAGGCTTGATTAGTGCAGATATGTAGAACTTTAAATACATACATTTTTTTCGAAAGTATTGTGTTAATTACTTGTTAAATTTTATTAAATTACGTCCTTTTGATGGTAATCCCTGGTGTATTCCAGAATCAAATTAAATTACATTCATCGAAATCACAAATTAAAAGAATTCCAATAATTCGTTAGTAGTGGGTATTTTAGGTCTGTCACTTTTAGATCTTTGTCTGAAGGAAAATTGCTTGATCACCAGGAACTCTTTATTCATTTGTAACGGAAATTCTAAAATTTCTTTCCCTTTCTGGGTGGCTAGACTGAAAATCTTGGGTGGTAAAATGTTTTAGTGCATGCATGCTACAGATGATAAGGTCTTCGTTGAGTCTGTCACTTCCCAACTTTTGAATCACTAGAAAATGACTGGCTTGTCGAACCACATGGTTTTTGTCCGAATGTCTGTTTTTTTTCCCCCAGCTTTTCCCCAGGTCTTCTGATTTCCTCTACCAGATGTTAGTCCCGAAATGACCTAGTTTCTCTCTACTCCCACAGCTTAAAGACCCCTACACACAAGCTAATTATTGAAATAAAAATGAACCATAAGTTAGTGCTACAATGACAAACTCTCTCTCTCTTTCTTTCTTTCTTTCTTTCTTTCTCTCTCTTTCTTTCTTTCTTTCTCTCTTCTCTCTCTCTGACAAATTAATTTTGTTCCTTGTATATTGTATTTCAAGTTTGTTCCTTTTATATTAAACTTCAAAAAAATCTCATTAACAATTTAAGAAGAGGTGCAGTCATTGGCTTGGGTGGAAGAGGTGCAGTCATTGGCTTGGGTGGAAGAGGTGCAATCTTTGGCCTGAGTGGAAGAGGTGCAGTCTTTGGCCTGGGTGGAAGATGTCCTAGAGTTTATACACCCTGACACTTTAAGTTTTATGTATTTAATTTCATGATCACCATTCAAAACTTAATCACATCAATAATCAATTGGGTTGTTTATGTTAGCAGTGATTGATTAAATGCTTGCAAATTGGACTCTTATTATCAAAATGGGGGGGTGGGGGATGGCGGAATGTTTAGCACATGCTGTATCATAAAGCCTGACATGAGAGAGAGAGAGAGAAATGGGGTTTAACGTCCGCTCAACACAAACTAGGTCATTTGGGGACTAACATATGGTTTAATTTTATTTCAATAATTCGCATGCGCGTAGGGGTCTTTAGCAGTGGGAGGAAACCGGAGTACCCGGAGGAAACCCACGAGGTTGAGAAGGCAAAAGCCTGACATTGAGTCAACAAGCGTGGTTTTGAATTCTCAGTTGTACATGACAAGGATTAGGGTCGCCTGTCCAGCCTCGTGGGTTTTCTTTGGATCTTTCGAATTTCCTCCCACTGCTAATTAAATTATTGAAATAAAATTAAAACCATATGTTAGTCCCGAAATGATCTTGTGGGAGTGGATATTAAACCCCATCTCTCTCTCTCTCTCTCTCTCTCTCATCAAACTTACAGTATCCATGGTCACGACAAGCAAATTTCACTGAAGCAAAAGCCCTGGTTTAAACCGTATCAATTATACAGGAACTCAATTAATATTTTCAGACGGTGTATTGGTTATTACGTTATAGAAATGTCGAAAGGGCACCTTGATAGAATAATATACTACATTAATCCATATATACTTCATATCAGAGCACAATTAATTCATATTATTAAGTTACAAGCTGAACTTATCTGTCAATTAAATAGTTTATTTAGGGAAGGTTAGTGGCCAAGTGGTCTACCACGTGGGTTGTATATCAAAACATTTGTAAAGATATGAACAATTGCGATATTGATCGGTATTTTGAATCGTGAGTCATAAGTCATCATAACCTTATCCTAAATTAGTCTACACATTTGGTCGACCAGTCATTCAGATGTCTTTCAAGAAAAAAATCGTTCATTCATAATACAGTCTCCTTGAAAGCAGACACATTGAGCAAAGATTTCATTCATTCATAAAGATCTTCTTCTAGAATCCTGGTAGGTTTGTTGATATTAATAACAGAGAAGAAAATCTAGAAATAAAATTGGGTTTAACTCCCGACCTTTCTGCTCTGACTGAGCTAATGACTATAGGAAACGATAAAACCAAATACAAAAAATGAAATGGGGGTTTAACTGAACATACTACTCCATTCAGTGTGCTATGAGGGAAATTTTACCCTTCCCTTCTTTCCAATTCCAATTACTGAAAGATCTTGTCTGTCCACAACAATGTCTGACAAGAGTGAGTCGCACCAGAAAATCCTGACATACTTTCTTGACCATCATTTGATTGAATACAGGATCTGCAAGTCCGCAAGCGAGTGTCATACTCTCTAAACAACCTTGGCTCCGCTAACACATAAATACTTGTCTCTCAATGTCCATCTGGTGAAGCTAAGCCAATGTCCTGGTTAAATTTGTAACCTTCATTTATTTTTTTGTTTATTTACAAAAATTGATCTTAAAGCACACCTGGGGAGTGGCTCTGATACAAATGTTAAACTAACTTACACAAATTTGCAAATTGAACCATGCCAAACCTGGTGTTTGTCCAATGCAGGTATTAAGCCAAATCTCATACTGCACTAAGCATAAGCAAGTTAGTAAATGTTACTCTGAAACTAGTTAGGTTTGTATAGGCTTACAAATGGACAATCCTCTTACAGGGAACCAGATAGCTGAATATCCTTTATTTCGCTCAAACAGGGTACTGTGTCCAACAGTGGCACCAAAGATAATCAGGATTTTATAATGTCCAAAGCAACAAATGCTCTGAAAATGATTCCCTTGAAAGTTAGAAGGGGAGATAGATAAGGCACTTTCCTGGCAATATTCACTTAATTCCATAGCAATAATCGCTTAATTTCATAGCAAAATTTGCTTAATTCCTTAGCAATGTTTGCTTAATTCCCTAGCAATATTTGCTTAATTCCCTAGCAATTTTTGCATAATTCCTTAGCTTTCGTACTTAAAGATACATTAGTTAAAGAGTTTAATAAAGAGCTGGTCATTCTTGCTATCATAATTTAAAAATTGATGATTAAAAAAGAAAATATTGAAAATTTCATTCAAATTCCTTCATTCTGAGTCAAGTTATCACTGTCTGTTGTTTCGACACGATGTGTGCATAGCGGTAACCCACTGGTATATTTGTGACTTAGTCGTACTTTCTCATTTTTAACCCCTTTTGGACATATGACGTGTTGACACGCAAATATTTTCCGTGCCCAGAGACGGTTGACGTATTAACACGTCACACGTGACACCCTGAATCAGTCCTCATTTAAATATGCTAAATTTAGCACGGGGAATCCCCCTTTGCCTTGCGATCATAAACTAGTTATCTCCCTTGTTCTAGATGGCATCACTTGTATTTTATCGTGTAATTTTCTCGAATTTTCCAATTTTCTGCATAGTTACGACATGTAAACAATGGCGGTTGCCAGGAAGCGCCAGCTGTCTTTCGACGAAGTAAAATAGACAATAAGGCAAGGAAAATTCATTTTGTGAACTCAAAACATCATAAAATTACAACAGGAATTCTTTTTTAAGAATTTAAGCCAAGCAGATTGAAGATAAATTCACATTTTAAAAAAAATGATTTTTCCCCTAAATAATCCCATCCAGGGTTACGAAATTTCGTCGAAAATCCCGTCCACAAGGGGTTAAATTAAATTTTTAAATGACAAACCGTTCTAATCTAGTTAAAATCCTGAGTATCCGTTGCCATCGAGAGTTGATTATATTCTTGATTTGTTAATATCTAATTAATAGTTTATGAAACATATCAGGCCTAAAGAAAGACGTGCAATAAGCAGATTTAGCTCTTGTATAATGTGTATGTTTAATTTCCTAGCAATATTCATTTTCCTAGCAATATTCCTTTCCCTACCAAAGGAAATAATTACTGTTATTATTGTTATTAAATATATTAGTGTAAAAATCATCTGATGAACAACATGACGAGATGTCAAACCCATTCCATTTTAAAACCAATTATCTGAGCATGTAGTTACATTGTTTTTACCACCTCCTATAATGAAGTACATCAGTATGGATGTTTAGCATGCCACCAGCTTAAAGCGGGTATACATCTATTCTCTACAGTCTTAAAATAGACAAAACATGGGTCGCAAAGAATAGATTAGAAAGCTGGCAGTTTTCACTATAATGGTTAAAAACTAGATAATGTAAATGGAATATGTTGACAATTTTTAGTCAAATTGATGCACTCTGAACCGAGAATTTAGTGATTGTATTTTTGGACTATTCTCAATCATCATTACTAAAGTCGGTACGATAAAAATCAGTCTTGATTATCCATTTTTGGATTAATTAACCCTTTAGAGCCTAAACCATGAAGGAGGTCTTCAAAAATTCACAAATTGTGTTTTTCATGATGCCTGGGGTGTGAATAAACCTAACCCACAAAAAAAAAATTCATCAGAAATCATTTCCAAAATTTTGGACAGGTATCGATTTTGATACCATAGGCTTTAGACAAAGATGACTAGTGGATAAGGCGCTGGTTCGCTAGCTTGGAGGTAGGGTGTTCGATCCCTGCATTGGCCGAGAAAGTTCATCTCGATTGTCCGACGTGATTTCCCCCTTGTCAGTGATGCAGAAGGAGAGTCTGACAAGGACAGCTGCCTAGTCGTTCGGATGGGACGAAAAACCGAGGTCCTGTGTACACATTGGCGTGCACGTAAAAGATCCCTTGGCAGTTGGAATTCGATATGAGTAGGCTGTAGCGCCGCTGACCGGGCAAAATTTCCTCATAGCACACTGTATGGCGTATGCCCGTCTTCCATTAGCCCAGGTTAGGTGCAAAAGAGTAGGACGTTAAACCCCATTTCATTTCATATTATTTCTCAACTGAGAAATATATCGGAAAACTCAGGTTTGATATCATATTTATTTGTGATAAGCTAAAAAAAACAAATTTCTGTCTTTGTTCAGACATAAATTTACATTACATTGACAGTTGGGATGGAAATTTTGGAATTTATTTTTGGAGAAGATGAGGTATATTTGACATATAATGCCTGTGGTAGCAAATTTAATACCACATGTTTTCACCACACACAGAGCGATTAAGTTTGCAATTGAATATACTGTGAACTGTTATTATTAAGTTTCTCTGTTTTCTTATATACATGAATAATATATTAATTTTGGGTAAACTTAACTATTTTGTTGAATAATACTCCAATTTCCGTGGTCAAAAAACATAAATTTCTCAATCGTGGGAGCTTGCATCTTTGAAAGTACAAGTGAACCTCATGTACTCAATATAGCAGCACTGTATGGTACTATATTAGATACCATAGGCGTTCTCGTCATGAAAAACCGGGTGATAGATTATTTGTTCAAAATTTAGTTTATTAATTAGTTAAGTTGATTAGTGGTATCAAATCTGATACCGATGGCGCTAAAGGGTTAATGATATTATTAATCTGAATAAGTTAATTAATGTCTAATTGATAGTTCAGATAACATTTCAGGCACATTATGCTATTAGACCCATTTTCGTCTATTTTAATATTCCAAAGAATAAAGGTTTATGCTCTTTATCACGTTTTCTGCATAGAGAGTAGAAGGCTTGTCATATAATTAAATATATAATAATTAATAATTTATGTAACATTTAAGGCAGGATGAAAAAGATCTGCAAGGTCCTGTGTACACATTGGTTTGTCTGTAAAAGATGCCTTAGCCCAGTCGGAGCAGAGCAGTAGGACTTTAAACCTAAATTGTTTTACCAGGTGTTTTATAATCAATTCTATTTGTTATTATACTGGTGAACACTTGTAGGAGTCATGACGATATATCTTCATCAATAACCATCGATAATAACTTGTCTACATCGTATTAACTATTGTCACAACTACGACAGTATTATTAATTATCCTATTTAACGAGCGCTGACAGAAACTAATTAAGATATATCTACCTACTAATAACGCTGTCTTTTTCTGGACAGTTTAAAATAATTATTATGATATTCCCCCGTGCCAAGACAGACATTCTCTGGCATCGATTTCATGTGTTGATGTACAACTAGCCGCAAGTCATGTTTTTTTCTGTTCATATATTGTAATTTTATCTGTTTCTACTCAAGCGGACGGTATATTTCATTATCTGGAAGGGATATTGTTTTTTAATAGAAAACAATTACAGGTTTATTGCATTTTAAAGAGGCAGTGTCACCATGTCAATAGATTTCAGGACTAACATATGGTCTGATTTTATTTCAATAATTCGCAGTACTAGGGGTCTTTAGCAGTGGGAGGAAACCGGAGTACCCGGAGGAAACTTGCGAGGTTGAGAAGGCGCCCCTATCTCCATGAAACATACGCTCACACCAGGGCTCGAAACCACAGCCGCAAGCCAGAGGTGACCGGCCAGCTAGAGGTCGAAGTGCAGAAAAGTTGATCTTATACTTTAAACAAAGCCTGGAAATAAGGCACCTGTCACAACTCACAGACAATGTCAGGCACAGATTCAGGCTTTGTCCGACACACAAAACCTCCGATGCCTGTCATTTTGTCTGGCACTGATTTGACCTTTTAATTATATTGTTAATACATGTCCAGCACTAAGTTGAAAATGTCAGGGACTATTTCATTAGTGTGTGACATTTTGTCAGGTAGATCTCAAACCCTTATTTCCAGGTCTGCTTTAAACCCCATTTTATTCTAAGTTGCGTTAATGTAAAGACATATGATCTTGTGGTTTGGTTCAGGTCAATCTATTAGAACAACAGATGTGGTCCTGTTATCTCAACTCTGGGAATATTACGTGTAAATATCAAGAAAGAATTATATTTCTCATAAACCAAATGTTATTCATAATTTATTGGTAAAGTACACACATAAAGGGAGCCGCTGTGGATTAGTGAGTGAGATGATTCTGGCTTGCTGACACCAGGAAGTCTCAGGTTCGTTCCCTGGTGTTGGTCGAGAGCATTCCTCTCATGGTGGAGGAATAATTGTTTGTATGAGTTAAAAAAACGAGATCCTGTGAACTTAAAGCCCCATAACACTCTTGTTGTAACTGAAAAATATGTCCCAATCTTCATTCTGGTCAACAAATCGTATTATTTTAGAATATTCCAATTAAATGATGATATAAATTTCATCTTAACACACCTAATTTAAAAAATTGGAAAAATTCAACCAATTGATTTTAAAAGTCTGACGTAAACCTTTTCAAATGTGACTTGGATTTTAAAATATCTTCGAACCCTCTGGACAAGTAAAATAGGTTGTAATGGATGATTTACACAACAGGTAGGACATAAAAACATCTAGTACTTAGAATAAGGGTATTATTTATTATCTGGAGCTACCAAGCCAGCAAGAATGTTATTGTCCCTTTAAGAGATCTCTTGACAGTGGGAATTTGGTCTAAGAGATCTTCACCTACACCTTATATTTATAAAAAAAAAAAGTGATTTTATCTGGATACTGTAAAATACAGCTTGGAACACTGGTCTGGTGGTCTCCATTTTCAGATGAAGACCTGACGGGTTCGAGTTGTTTCATAACCTACATATATTGAGTTAGTTGCTCATCTCTAATGTAGACGATTGCAAGAGCTTTTAATATAAAATTAAGCAGTTTTATTCTCCAATATATACTGAGCGCCTTCATTAGCCCATAGTTTAGGAGCAGAACAGTAGGTTGTTAAACTCCATTTCATGTCCTTTCTTTAGCAGTATACAATCTAAATTGTAAGGGAAATTATAATTATCTATGAATGTGGTGCCAGGAAATGGTTAAATGTTAGAAATGACATTTTATCGCAAGATTTAGACAGACTGATCAAAAACATGAGTAAAAGGTTAGACTCAAGTTGCCGTGGCTACACCAAACTTTTCTCCCTTTATCAAAATGTCACCGTAGTAAGAAATATTTAATTTATTTGCGAATCAAGAAAGGAACCACAG
This sequence comes from Patella caerulea, assembly GCA_036850965.1. Classification (NCBI taxonomy): domain Eukaryota; kingdom Metazoa; phylum Mollusca; class Gastropoda; family Patellidae; genus Patella; species Patella caerulea. The sequence goes on from JAZGQO010000011.1 coordinate 50,366,535, forward strand.
GGTAGTTAAACATCAAACATTTTTCTCCCGTTTGTAGGTTTTTATATGAGAATATATTAGTTTGTGGAGCTGAGGGATTGGTTATAATAGCTAAATAACGTACAATACACCTCACAGCAGGAGTTACTTATTTATAACTTGTATCAGAATTACCAGTCAACTAGTTCTTGGCTCTGCTGACCGACTGAATGAAATGTTTTTTTTATTTTCTGATGTAGATCTAGGAGTGTTGTTTTATTGCATACTTTCAATTCATGTTTAAAAATTGTTTCGTGATGAAGTCGTCAAACTGTGCTGTAGATAATTATAACGCCTTTTCTATGTAATTGTTTCTTTGTAAACAATATTTTATTCAAAGAATTGTTGTTGCTTTCATCTTCATCAATTCATAGAATTCCCGCACAGGATTGTAACTTGTATAACGTTAACTAGGGATGGGTTGAAAAACAGCATAACATCTTTTCTGTGTTCTGTCCTTTAAAACATCCCTTAAGACTCACCTATTTAACTGTGAATACCAAACGTGACGATGCGACTCAGCGCCATCGAGTAGAACAGTTCTAGATGAGAGGCGCTATATAAGTTCATAATTATTATCATTATTATTATTATTTATGGCCAGCTTGTATCAGAATGAATTTGAAATATGGTTTAAAAAGACACATTATGGAAGATTTGAAAAAGAGTTAGCCGAAGTCTTGATTAACCGTTTTTGCGGTTAATTGTCAATGGGTTGAACAGTATATCAGATTCAAACCACGGTGGCTGAATGGGTTAGACTTGCTAACTAGGATGTACCAGATTCGATCTCAGTGTTAGCCGTGAAAGTTCACGGTGTAGTTTCCCCTTGACACTGGTGCATACCCATCATCTTCCGCCCAGTTGGAGCAGAACAGTATTACGTGAAACCCCATTTCATTTCATTTTCATAATGGATGGGAAGATAGAATTAATAAATGGACTCATTTTCTCCTAAACATATCACATGCATCTATATTCATTGGGCCACCGTCATTCCCTAATGGATGGGAGGATAGAATTAATAAACGTACTCATTTTTCTCTAAAACGTAAATAACACTGGCATTTAAAATCGGATGTAATTTCTTCTACATAAACAAAATACCAGCAATTAAAATAATTCAATTAAATGCCCGCAATATTCTTTAATTTAAATAAATTTCAACTGACTTGAATTACGGACAAAAGAAATGTTATCCAGGGAGTAAAAGCCATCAACCCATTAAAGATAAACCTAAGATGCTTTTTATAAGTTCTAAATGTTTGTCATGTGTGTATTAAAATAAATATGGCCTCCAGAACAGTGTGCAGAGATATATTTCTTTTTAAACATTATTAGCTTTTATTATGTTAGTTTGCGGAGGTTTTATCGTGGGGCAACTGGAATGAATTTGATGTCACCTGCATGTAATTTTTGTGTTCCAGTATTTATGTAATGATCTTAATGTCGCTATGATGTTGTTTAGGAGTAAACGTGGAAGTCTGCCACATGTTACAATAACTGATATCAATGCTATGTTAATTTAAAAACGACGAAACACTGATCATGTGACCTTTATACGTTCCTGGGTACCTTGTGAAGTAGTGATTAATTCCAGATGGTTATATATGTGGTTATTTCCTCTTATTTTAGTAAAAAAAGTAATTGTCATGCTGTGAGGCATGGATATTCCTAGGTATTAATGATAACTCCAGGTCTAACCCTAACCCTGTAAGGGATGAATAATCCAATGCCAGTACTGTAAAATATTGTCAGTCGTGTAGGATGGCGAGTCGGGCAATCTACGATTTCTAGTTGTTTAGATGGAACAAAAAAATATATAAAACTCCCCCCCCCCCCAGGATCTTTTTACTAGAGTTGTGCTGCATTTGTGCATTGCAACCCAGAATTGTATTTAATACATTGTAAATGTAACAGAGACAAGCACACTGCTATAATAATTGCAAAAAAACATTGAAAGTTCGCTTTTATTTTCCCCAAATGTAGGTCCTCAACAGAAACAATTTTGCATATTCTGTGTACTCAACAAAAGCGAGTCATACGAGAAACCATATCTCCAGAGGTGTCCCAGATTCATTTTAATTTTCGTATCTTTAGAGTAAAAACCCTGTTAAAGATTGCAGCTATCTTTTGCAACCGATGCCATTTTAATCCTGTATTTCCGACCACAATATAGAGATAACTTTATCTAGAAAACTTAACGTACAGAGACCCATTTGTATTTATACAGATTACTTACGAACATGCTAGGTGGAAGAATCTGATAATAATTTATAGAGAAAATAAGTGTAATTGAGTTTATGTATTATCATGTTAAGCATACATTATGCAAGAGCTAAATCTGCCTATTGTAGGTTTTTATTTTGGCCTGAAATGTTATCTAAATTATTAATTAGACATTGATTAACTAATCCAGACCATAATCAACTCTTAACCTTCGTTGGTCCCCGATTTGAATACATTTTGTAATGGATAATTCAACGTAAAGATAGATAATTGAGTAAATACAATCGAGGCTAGCCGAAAATTGAATCACTAATATCTTGGTTGAGAGTGAAGCCATTTGACTGAAATTTACAAACTGGGTGATTTGATGATATATTAGGACTAAAAACACTTTCCGTCTGATTAATTTATCATAATTTTGCTTCAAATCCTTCTCAAAACACTGTAATTGCCAAGTATACTCAGCTATCAAAATCGATCAAAAGAGGCTAGGGGATTACCCTCTCAGTCCCTATGGCAACAGCGGGTGTAGACGGGTGAGAATTCATTGCATACACAAGACGATGTTGTCTGTAGTCGCTGCCACTATTTATTATAAATATCGAATGCCAATTAAATTCTCGGATTATCCACTGACCGCTTCCTATTCCGTTTTTTATATCTCAGAAAGTGTTGTACGTCTAACTCTTTATAATGTTTATCAACATGTACACAAAGCGTTCAATGTACTCGTGCAACCTTTGGCGTCATGCGTGGAGATAGCCGTGATCGCATGGCTGTTAATTAGGGGAACCCTTACATTTTTGTCCTGTTTACGCTCCATGAGTTTTTTCATCGAATCCAGTATTTTTCTAGTAAGATTGGATATCTCTACTTTCCATATATATACCAAAATTGGCATACCTTTATTGGCAATAACCACCCGATAAATACTTTCCTGGGAACCCATCTTTAAGCTATTATAACGAGAACTGTCAGCTCTTTATCTAATCTGACCTAATGTTTCTTTAAGGATAACTTTTTGTCACGGAACATACCACCAATAATGGAAGTGTTAACTTGCTAGGGTCTTTCATTGAGTCAAGTGTTATTGGTTGGATTGTAATCTTGTACATGTCTGTGAAATGAAGGGGGGTTGGGATGGCCTAGTCGTCTAGAGTGCCGCGCTTCGACCTCTAGCTGGCCGGTCACCTCTGGCTTGTGGCTGTGGTTTCGAGCCCAGGTGTGAGCGTATGTGGCATGGAGATAGGGGCGCCTTCTCAACCTCGTGGGTTTCCTCCGGGCACTCCGGTTTCCTCCCACTGCTAAAGACCCCTACGCGCAAGCGAATTATTGAAATAAAATTAAAACCATATGTTAGTCCCGAAATGATCTAGTTTGTGTTGAGTGGACGTTAAACCCAATTTCTCTCTCTCTCTCTGTGAAATGAAATAAAATGGGGTTTAACGTCCTACTGTTTTACTCCGATTGGGCTAATGAAGACCTAGATTTGTATGTGTCGAGGTTAAAGGGACAATAACATTCTTGCTGGCTTGGTAGCTCCAGAAAATACATAATACCCTTATTCTAAGTACTAGATGTTTAAGTGTCCTACCTGTTGTGTAAATTATCCATTACATCCTATTTTACTTGTCCAGAGGGTTCGAAAATATTTTAAAATCCAAGTCACATTTGAAAAGGTTTACATTAGACTTTTCAAATCAATTGGTTGAATTTTTCCAATTTTTTTAAAATAGGTGTGTTAAGATGAAATTTATATCATGATTTAATTGGAATATTCTAAAATAATACGATTTGTTGACCAGAATGAAGATTGGGACATATTATTCAGTTACAACGAGTGGTATTGGAGCTTTAAGTTTTGCCGGTCTGTCATGGTATTGCTCTCTGTGCTAAAGATTTACCTAGTCTCTGTTGATTGGATTCTAATCCTTGATTCTTCTATCTTTAATATATGGCTATATGCATTAGTGTATGCTGAATGCCGTGAAAACCAAAATGTGAGTAAAGACTTGTAGTTGTAGCAAAACTTTAATGAAGGTTGAACTCAGCAATGAACTGCCATACATAAAACATTTGGTAATCTAATTTTTTTATCATCATATAACAAACATTTTCCATCACAAACATTTTCCAAGTCAATAGGAAAGACGAGACACAAACCTGCCGACAACAAAAACTACACAGAAGCTGCAAACAATAAATATGAAATCAAGTGAAAAGAGGGCCAGATGCAAGGGTCTACTGGGCTGCACAATCCCAGGTGTGACTCATAATTAAGAGATATTAATAATTACTGTCAGTACTATTTTACTTTTGATGGCAAATCAGAGATAAAAGATCTTTTTAACAGTTGGAAATCAAAAATCAAGTCAATCTAATTAAAATACAGATCTATATTTCGTTTCGTTTTTTATACTTTCGATGGCATACACTCATGTAGATCTAACAAGTTATAGTGGGAGCTCACGTTCTATGATGTCAGGTATCGAACACGGGACAGTTGACCCGATAACGTCACTCATTCGATTAACCAATTAGCGACCGCCATGCTTTTCAAAATCTACTTTTGTTTTGTTTTGATTTCTATCCGCTGGTAATATTTACCCACAGTTCCACGCATGAAAAGGTCAAACGGTCGATTCGACAGACCATTTGATTGGCTGACCCCTCATTTCAGGCAGAACATGAGTTAAATAACAAGTCTTCCAGATCCAAGAGTAGTAAAGACAAGTAAAAACAAAACAAAATTGGATCTGTGTTTTAATCAGATTGTCAAAGAAGTGTTTGTCAAGTGATTTAAAACGTACAGGAAATCATAAGCCATGTCACTGAGCCAAGTGGCGTGGTTTCGATTCCTCGATTGTACATGACAAGTATTAGGGTTGCCTGTCCAACCTCCTGGTTTTTCTCAGGGACCTCTGGTATCCTCGCACCGCTGAAGACCCCTACACGCAAACAGATTACATAGATGATACCCCCCTCTCTCTCTCTCTCTCTCTCTCTCTCTCTCACACACAGAAGACAAGACCGAAATGTTCTGTACTTCCTTTATCTCTTGACGTCATTCAAAAGATGAATCATATTTCTATTGCTAAAACAGGAATCAAAAGAATATAAAAACATTAGGGGTGAGAAAAGCAGCACGTGTAAAGACCAAAGACCAAACTAATTTATATATTTCTATTGCTAAAACAAAAATCAAAAGAATAAATAAAGACATTTAGACGCATCAGAGAAACAGCGCCGGTTGATTTAATTTATCGAATCAACTGGGAAATTAAATATATATACACTAATGATTATAGAAACATTATAAAAATGATGAATGATGTTTTATTAATTAGTAAATAATTTGATTGTTCGTCCTTAAAATAGATGAAGTAGTTTGTTTTATATGTTATATAAAGAGAATACATTTATCTGATGCTTGTGTAACTTCCCTTGTGTATTCTGCGTTTAATATGGTATATTATTTTAATCATGCGATCTGGTCCATATATAGTCAAAATTATATATTTCCTTCTCGTTTGAAATTTGATAAACAGTATAGAGATGTTGTATAACATCCTCCCATGTGTTGGGAGTGAAATGAAATGGTGTTTAACGTCCTACTGTTCTGCTCCGACTGGGCTAATGAAGACGGTATACTCTATAAAGAGTGCGCTAGGAGGGAAATTTTATCCAGGTAGAGGCCTATTCTTATATGGAATTCCAACTGCCAATCTGAACGACTAGACAGCTGTCCTTGTCAGACCCTCCGTCCTGAACCACTGACGCAGGGGAAACCAAATGCTGATTAACTGTCTCAGCCAATTCAGATATCGAGCACACGACCTCCAGGCTACCACCTTATCCACCTAGCCACCATGGCTCCCCTTGTGTATTTGAACATTATGATCAGTTTATGGTATTATAATATTGCACTAGGGAGAATTTAAGTTAAATCTAAATAATTATTATTCTTAGAGAGAGAGAGAGAGAGAAGTGGGGTTTAACATCCACTCGACACAAATTAGGTCATTTTGGGACTAACATATGGTTTCATTTTATTTCAATAATTTGCTGCTTGCGCGTAGGGGTCTTTAGCAGTGAGAGGAACCGTAGTGCCCGGAGGAAACCCACGAGGTTGAGAAGGCGCCCCAATCTCTATGCCACATACGCTCACACGACACCAGGGCTCGAAACCACAGCCGCAAGCCAGAGGTGACCGGCCAGCTAGAGGTCGAAGCGCGGCACTCTAGACCACTAGGCCATCCCAACCCCCTAAAAACTAAATGGCTAGTATATTGATTCAGAGTGAAGCAATCTGACGGATATTTTCAGAATTTTTGAACTATAATAGCAAGCAATGTTAGCTCTTTATCAAATGCCTGTTTAAAGTAGAATTGATAGTGGTGTATACTTGTTGGTTATTGTTATATACATGAAGATGATAGGGTATATTATACAGATACTATCTGCCTTCTACCTATCCTAGCTAGTTATAATATCAATTATATCATATACACTGAGTTCAACTAGTTTAATAACCACACATAATCACCACATAAATATAAGGCTGATTCTTTCAGCCAATTGTGTATGATGCTAGGTCCGTTCAGTGTACAGTTGTACGGATGGGCTGAAAAAACTGAGGTCCTGTGTACACATAAAAAATCTCTTGGCAGTTGGGATCGCAGCATTAACGTTTGCCCAGCACATGTCTGTGGGTCTAAACCATCCTCTGTGCCTTCTTCTGCCCAAAAGGTCTGTCATAAAGTCAAATGTCGTGGTTTCGAGATATGGGCGCCTTCCCAACCTCGTGGGTTTCCTGCGGGCACTCCGGTTTCCTCCCACTGCTAAAGACCCCCACACACAAGCGAATTATTGAAATAAAATGAAACCATATGTTACTCCCCAAATGACCTAGTTTGTGTTGAGTGGACATTAAACCCCATTTCTCTTTCTATATTTATTCTGAATGAATTAGATCTGTGGAATTCATTATATATGTTAGTCCTGAAATGACCTAGTTTGTGTTGAGTGGATGTTAAACCCATTTCTCTCTTTATTCTATTGAGTTGATTGATGTGTTTAAATGGTATTTGTAGCACATGTATAACTGTATAATGTGTTTATTGGTAGGAGGAGGTGTAATATATATTTAGTCTAGTACTGATTGATGCTGTAAGTTGTCTGTAAGATACAGGTGTGTTATATTACCTGATATATATCTCTATTATACCTGAATGATTAATACATCTCTTAATATAAAATGTAGTCATATCTACACGCTCCGTTTAAATTACAGACATCATTTATCACCCAAGGTTTTCTCATTGATCGAGCAGAACAGTAGGGCATTAAACTGATTTCATTTCTCAATGATTCTTAGTTGATAACCAAATGCAGACGACTAAATGGGCATACGTATGCAGTGTGCTACGAGTGAAATTTTACCCTTGCTACATTTTATGTCCCATTTGATTGACTAAACCCCAGTCTTTGCCAGGCCCTCAGCTGTATAGTTCAAGCTATCATTAATTGAACACAATTGCCAGACAAAACAATAACAGAAATTAGAAGGGTTTATTTCTTTGGATTGGACACTAAACCAAGGTCCCGTGCATGTTAAAGATTCCTTGTCAGTTGGATTTCAATATAAGCATATAGGCCTTCTGGGCAAAATATCCTTCATAGCCCAGTGTATGGCATATGAGCATCGTCATTAGTCCAGTCGGAACAAAACAGTAGGACCGAAGGCATTTTATAGCTGAGCCACAATTTCAGTTCAGATGCACATTTTCCTAACATAATTCTACCGTCAGAGAGAAGTACCGGTTGATAAGCCATGCTCTCAAATAATAATAGATGCTTTTTTAATGGACGCCATTCAGGGAAGAGACCTATTATCAATAAAATAAATGATTTGCTGAGTGCAGAAAATTACACATGTTGATAAGCCACACCCGAAAATGATCATAGAAGTGGAAGCGTTTTTAATGGACACCATTCAGGAAAAATATCTTTTATCAAAGTATATATGGTAGTTCACTTTGTATAGAATCATTTATTTTAGACATGTTTTTAATGGACAGCATTCAAGCCAAAGATCTATTTTGAAAGTCAAGAGTTTTAAGTGCACAGAATGCAAGTTTTTGTTAGAGTACTAGATTACGGAACTTAGATATCGGCTTTTTATCTTTTTGTTTTTGTCTTCATTAAATCCCAGTCAGTGTAGAAATGAAGATATGATATGAAATGAAATAGGGTTTAACGTCCTACTGTTCTACTCCTAACTGGGCTAACAGCGTGCTATAAGGGAAATTTTGCCCGGACAGCAGCACTGCGGCCTACTCTTATAACAAATTCCAATTATCAAGGGATCTTTTTTGTGTACACAAGACCTCCTTTGTTTGTCCCATCCAAATAACTAGACAACTGTCCATGTCATGACCTCTGTCATGCATCACTGACAAGTGAGAATCTGGATGAACTTTCTCAGCCAATGCAAGAATAGAACACTTAACCTCCAGGCTAGCGAGCCAGCGTCTTACCCACTTAGTCGCCTTGATCCCTTGGTGCAGAAAGGTGTAGGATGTTATAGCCGATTTAATTTCATTGCGTAATTTATTAACGTAGAATCGTCTGAAGAATTGATGTTAATCTCTGTGTAGTTTATATTAAAGGAAACAATGTTTCTAATTATGCTACTTAGCTAATTAATGGCTTCCGTGTTATGTTTAGTTTATTACATAATAGAATCTGACATAATATTGACATAATCATATAACTTAAGCAACAGTGATCATTAGCTGATTGAACCTGACTCACAACGGTCTATTAATACTATTATTATTCTCTTCCATGTGTTTGATATTAAAGAGTCACTCCCAGATGTAAATGAAATAGAGTTTAGCTTTCCAATAGTCTGTTCCGATAATGAACACAGACATACGCCATACAGCCTACTCTTTTATAGAATTCCAACAGTTAATTATAAGGCAATTTAAAAAATAAAACGAGCGTAATTTCTAAAGATGTCGTAATAACCAAAAAGTTATATATTATTGCTATTCAGAATCGTCAACAATAGATTTTTTCCGACTGTAGTAGTTAATAGTGTTTTGAACATTTCCGCATGCTATTGCCATTTATAGCCTCAACGAGTGTGAGACTGTCAGAAATCAGTAGTTAGTGATTCAACTAAAGAGTGCACAATCAAAGTGTCAAGAACAACTTTTCAGTATGCACGCGGGGCACCCTAGCACTTCTACAGATTTTTAGTAGTCCAGTGCCTTTAAACCAATAGGGTGCTAGCATGACAGTGATCAGCCTAAACATTTGTTCTGTTCTCCACCTTGTAGATATGAAACTTAAATAAGCTTTCAATGTTTCTTTACCTCACAAGTATCAAGAACTTGACTATTTTGTTGTTTATTTATATACATGTATGTATGTGTTTTTTTCTTTTTCTATATAATATAATCACATATACATTGTAAAGTGCCACAGATCTAGCTGTCCAACTGATTGAATGTTCAGAGCTATAGAAAACGATTAATGTTATTATTAAACCTGAACTGGATGATTAAAATTTTAATTTCTAATTATTTACATGATTTCAGGAGCTTGAGAAAAAGTTACGGGAGAAGTATGTTGATGATTTACAGATTCAGTTAACGGCACATCGCGCTGCTGTACAAAACATACAGGAACAGGCAGATAAACTACGGCATGACAGGGAGATAACTCTCATAAAACAACATCAACAAGATATAGGTGAGTTACTTTATGCTATTATAGCTGGTTCGAAAGTCCAGATTGACCTTTTAATCATGAAAACAGACAAAGGTTGTTGTTACAAAATTTTGCTTGTGGGTCATTTGATGGTACAGTTACTGGTAGGTCACCAGTGGTTATAAACTTCAGAAAATAGGGTCAATAAGCTTCCATTCCCTTTATTAGGGAATTTGTTAGGGATAGGCTTAATTTTTGACCGAATAGGCTATCACTATATAGATTTAACCAAGGAAAAAGAGGTTAATAAATTTTTTCTCACTGAACAGAGCCACAATTGGTTAGTGAGTAAAATGTAGGCTCATTGGCCTCTAGCCGTTTCATTTTTGATCCCTAGCAGCGTTGACCAGAATTTTTAGTTGTAGTCCCCCTTGTCAGGGGTGCAGGACGGAGGGCCCGGTGAGGGACAGTTCAGATTGAACGAAAAAACAAGGTCTCCAGTGACACATTTGCATGCACGTAAACGAACTCTTGACAATTGGAATTCGACATAAATTGAGTCCAATCAAACTTTCCCTCATAGCATTCACTATTATTTTAAGTCAGCTGGAGGTCTTGGTGCTGTATAAATTGATTATTATTATTATTATCAAGAAATAACTTCCACCAACCGTACACAATTGCTAAATGGTATTTAACAACATACATCAATAATTATTCAAGTATTTTGGAGAATATCTGATTGATTTCTATAATTGTAGATAAATTACGTTTGGAGTTATCTGAGAGGTTGGAGAATGATCTGGAGGAGATGAAGAAGAAACATGAAAGTGAGATGCAGGCTGCTAGAATAGAACTAGAAAGAGCTGTAGAATTATCAAAACAAAAGGTAAAATATCATGACTTATTGTAAACATCAGAGGGTCGTCTGTTCAACCTCGTAGGTTTTCTCATGGTAGTCCAGTTTCCTCCCACTGCTAAAGACTTCTACGCGCAAGCGAATTATTGACATGAAATTAAATTATATTTTAGTCCTGAAATGACCTAGTTTGTCTTGAGTGGACATTAAACCCCATTTCTCTTTCTGTAAATATCAGGACTATGCTTATTGTATATTGTCCTAGTAGATAAAAGAGAGACAAGGTGGTACAGATATGTTTCGGTGTAAGGCAGGGAGGGATCAGCATGGCTCCCATCTAGAGCTGATCTTATAAAATATCCTGTGGCTTGTGGATAAAAGGGTTAAGACAGGTTCCTGTTTAAGGCAAGGATCAGCGTGGCTCCCATCGGTATTAGAGTTGTGTGTGAAATAGCTTTATTTATTTATTTATTTTTTACCTCCGCTTCCTCCGAGGTGATATCGCAGAGCTTCAGTTTAATATAGACGTGTTCGGATCCTCAACATCTAACGCTCTTTACTATAATGGGGGTTGGGATGGCCTAGTGGTCTAGAGTGCCGCGCTTCGACCTCTAGCTGGCCGGTCACCTCTGGCTTGCGGCTGTGGTTTCGAGCCCTGGTGTGAGCTTATTATTGTTTTTTACCTCCGCTTAATCCGAGGTGATATCGCAGAGCTTAAGGTTAATATAGACATGTGCGGATCCTCAACATCTGAAGCTCTTTACTATAATATATAGAGGGGACTTGCTGTCCTGATGATATGATTGTGTGTGGAATCTCACCAGCAGTATAATACTTTAATACTGAAGCCCTTTGCTATATTATAGAGGGGACTCGCCGTCATGCTGCGTGTGGATCTCCTACATCATTATAATACATAAAGGAACTCTGTTGATATATGTGGATCCTCGACTGAAGCCTTTTACTATAGATATAGAGGTGATTCGACTCGACTGTCATTGTCTTTTTATGAAGCGCTTTAGTATAGAGGACAGAAAAGTGACCGTCTTGCTATGTAATCATAGTGCATCCCAACATCAGTGTAATAGAATTTGTTCATTCCTTGAAGCATGAGATCCACTTCCATCTTGAGTGATATCACAGACAAGTGTAATAGTCAATTTGTTCATTCCTCCAGGCTTAACACCCACATTCACCTTGGGTGATAAAACAAACGACTGTAATAGTCAAGCACTTTACGTATAATATATAGGGGACTCATTGTAGTGAGGGGGGTTGGGATGGCCTATAGGTAGTGGACTAGAGTGTCACGCTTCGTCCTCTAGCTGGCCGGTAACCTCTGGCTTGCGGATGTGGTTTCGAGCCCTGGTGTGAGCGTATGTGGCATGGAGATAGGGGCGCCTTCTCAACTTCGTGGGTTTCCTCCGGGCACTCCGGTTTCCTCCCACTGCTAAATACCCCTATGTGCAAGCGAATTATTGAAATAAAATTAAACCATATGTTAATCCCAAAATGACCTAGTTTGTGTTGAGTGGACGTTAAACCCCATTTCTCTCTCTCTCTCTCTCTCTCTATTGTCAGGATTATAGAAGTCATACTGTAATCGTGAAACCACATTCTGCACGTAGAGATCCATCTACTCCAAGCTTTGATAATAGATCTCTGCACTGAATGACTTCCATATATACAAAAATTAGTACCAGGGTTTTGTAATGTGATTCTACTCCGTTTCACATCTGTTATATACAATGATAAACACAAAGACTAAATAAACCTTTTCAATCCCTTTAATTGGAAACAGAATAAAAACCTCTCAAGTGTTTTCAACCAAACGCTTCTACTCTGTTTCACATCGATCTGTCATAACACAAAGACTAAATAAACCCTTTAATTGGAAGCAGAATAAAAACATCTCAAAATCTTCTATGTATACTTTAGTGTTTTCGACTAAAAGCTTCAATTTAGGACTTATAACGGCAATTTCATATTGTATAGTTATATTTTTAAAATATGTTAAAATAAACCCCTAAAATAGATTGTATCTATAAACAGTCCTACCTTGTTAAAGAATATTCCTATTAATCCTATAATTGAAATTCACTATTGCCAGTTGAGAAATTGTCAAAAATATCTTTTTCAACTTCAAATTCAAACGTTTGACGATCGCCATTCCGTGGAGGGGAATGGGAAAACAAGGGAGGTAATTCAAGTAATTGTGTTATTATTTTCTGTGTCAGGGATTTTTATGCATGTTAAATATTGCCCATGATTGTATAATAGTGAGTTGACAACCTTTTGAGCAAAAGACATAGAAATTATTATGTTTATGAAATTTCCGCTTTAATATGTCGGTCAACTACATGTAGCCTAGTGTCTGTAGACAGACAGCCTATGTTTAGTCTGAGTGAAGCCCTTCATTATGATAAAAAATCAATTAACTCTTCTTTATTTTATACAAATACTCATAATATATATAACAATCAAGAAGACTAGAATACATTCAGATAACTCTCTTTGTAAGTTATTGTGTTAGCGTCGAGTCCTTCACTTTTATTGATGTTTGTGTGACTTAACTTTTTCGCTTTATCATTTAGCTCATTAACATAGTTTTGATCCGCGGGTTGGATGGCTGAATGGTAAGCATGTGCAGGCTGTATTATAAAGCCTGTCATTGAGTCAACTGGTGTGGTTTTGAATGCCTGGTTCAGTAACAAGCAGTAGGGTCACCTGTCTAACCTTGTGGGTTCTCTATGGGTCCTCCAGTTTTCTCTCATTGCTAAATTAAGACCCCCTACGCGCAAGCTTTCTATTATTGAAATAAAGTTAAAAGCGTCTCTCTCTCTCTCTCTCTTTTTTAAATATTGTCCTATTTTACTGTGGAGGTTAAACTCTCTCTCTCTCTCTCTCTCTTTTTTAAATATTGTCCTATTTTGTTTTTCCTCTCCTCTCTCTCTCTCTCTCTCTCTCTCTCTTTTAAATATTGTCCTATTTTACTGTGGAGTTAAACTCTATCTAACATTGTTTACATATCTCTCGAAGGAAAGAATGTTTGGTCTATTTTAATTGAAGTTTTACTCTTTATTAGGATCGCAATAACAATCTACGTATTGAAGAGTTACAAAAAGAGGTAGAAAAGAGAGAAAGAACGATACGTAATCTGGAAGATGAAGTGAGGTCGTTGAAGAGATCCATTGAACAATTAAAGAAAGACTTGAAACAACGAGATCAAGACATCAAACAAGTAAAACAAGAAGCAAAAAATCAAATCAAGTAAGGTCTAGCTTTAATAACTCACATAACAATAATATGAAACATGATTACATGTTCGAGCTGTATCATAAAGCCTGTCATTGAGACATATGGCATGGCTTCGAATCCCTGGTTGTACGTGGCAAGGAGTAAGGTCGTCTGTTCAACTGCGTGAGTTTTCTCTGGATCCTCTGGTTTCCTCCCACTGCTAACAACTCCTACGTGCAAGCGAATATTGAATCGTGTGTTAATCTCGAAATGACCTAGTTTGTGTTAAGTGGTCTTAAACGCCATTTCTCTCTCTCTGTCTCTCTTTCATTTCATTATCACACAAATGAAGCAGGCTAGAGAATCCTAACTGAAAGCGGAATGTCGCTCCCGAGAATAATTAAACAGTCAGTAATAAACCACATCATATTTTTATGTTAAACTTATGCTTTAGGCAATTAGAAGAAGATTTCCGTCATGAATTTCAACATAACGTGGATAACTTACAGTCGGACCATGTCCGTGAAGTAGAGGAGATGGTAGCCAAGTTCAACCAGGCCCAAAGTTTATTGAAAGATAAAATATCTTCTATACAGTTCGAGTAAGTTTTTTTAAATTTTATTCAGATAATAATAAAATTGGCTTTATTTACTGAGGAACATATTTGATACACATGTTCTGATTTTCAATATGTCCTTCCTACTCTTTAAAACTAGCAACTACGTAACAATATTTACAAAGTGCATATATATCATATTGTATAAGCTTATAATAAAAAAAAATTATCAAACAAACAAGAAAGAAAGAAAAAAAACATTTAATAGTAACTCTTAATTTACACTGAGAATTGAAACAATCCATTTAAAGTGAAATGTTATATTACATGTACTTAATGGATTGGGTTAGAGAGTTTCCATGTTCAGTAGTATAAGGGCTGATGGCAGCGTCACTGACAAGAAAGGTGTTTGTCTTGTCATCAGATGTGATGAACAAATAAAAAATAATAAGGCCCCCTCTATAAATTGAAAGTTAGAGCATTTGTGGCTCAGTGGCCATTGTTTCTGGGTTTGATTCTGGTGTGGGCCAAGATTTTTCCATGAGATTTTTCATTGTGGTTTCTCCTTGTCACTGGTACTGGATGGACGATGTGGCATGGAATATTGAGGTCCATTATAAATATATGAAAGAACCTTGTGTGTTGGCAGTTGAATGCGCAGGAGCGTAGACTGAAATGTTTCTGTCTTAAGTAAAATACCAACTAGTTGTTAAATGCCATTCCACTCATAATTTATTGGCAGATTATGTTAAAGGCATTTAATGTCCACCCACAGAGGTATGTTAAACAAATCTTTTTTCAAAAATTTAGTTAATAGACTCGCATCCTTTTTGACATTGCAGATTACAGGAAGCAGAAGAAAGATACAGAAATCGTGAATCGCGACCAGAAGATCTGGAACTTATCATGCAGTTACGAGACGCTATATCTGAACGAGAATTACGTGTCAAGGAGTTAATAGTAAGTTGAAATATTGGTTTGGTCGTTACCCTGGCGTTCTAGAACCTTACAGGGTCACGACAACACTCCTCTTCTCTTGTCTCTTCTCTGCATGTGGACAGGGGGAGGTGGACAAATAATTTAACCCTTGCACGTTAAATCATAATTAATGTCATGGAGTCAAGTGACCTGGTTTCGAATCCCTGTTTGTATGTGATAAGTAGTAGGGACTATAGACATCTGTCCAACCTCGTTGTTTACTTTAGGTCCTCTGGTTTCCTCCCATACAGCTGAAGACTCCTATGCATAAACGAATTATTGAAATAAAATCCAACCTACATTTTGTGTCAAGTTGACATTAAACCTTGTTTCTCTCTCTCTCCTTCTTATGGTGGTTTATTTGTGACCAGAGTGAGTCGTTCTTGACCACGATTTAATGAAGCAGGCTGGAGAACGTGCCGTTGTTCTGGATGGATTCAAACTTAAATTCTATTTGAATTCAAGTTATAAGTTTTATTACCCTTGAGTTACAGACTCATGGTATCAAAGTTTTCTCGGTAATATTGGACCAGGATAGTGATTTACTAGTATAAATGAACATCTGTGAATATTGCCACAGAGAATTAGAAAGTATTTTGAGGGTGGCAAATTTGGTCAACTACAATAAAAGATTTTGTTTTGTTGGGAATATAAAAGCATTTAATTTTCCACAATAACACCGGCAACTATTGTCTCTTTTCTACCTGCTTGGTTTACCCTTTTCAGTGGTGCAGGAAGGAGGACAAGACAAGAACCAGGGTCTAGTCATTTGCATAGGACCAACACAACAAGCTTCCATGTACACATTGACATTCATGTAAAAGAACCCTTGACAGTTGGAATTCGATATAAGTGTAGGCTGCAGTGTTGCTGTTCAAAATTTCTCTCATACTGTGTGGCGTATACCCATCTTCATTAGCCCATTCGGAGCTGAACAGTAGGACGTTAAAACTCATTTTATTTTCATGTGTTTATTTCAGGATGAAAAGAGATTTTATCAGTTAGAACTGGTGAATAGAGAAACCAACTTTAATAAGATATTTAACACAACGCCAAATATTGGAGTTTTAAATCCTTTAACAGCGAAGGTACGGTACCTACTTATTTTGAAACTTCATCTTAACATGTCTTCTTACTAAATAACAATTTTCAGAATTAAAACTGCAACACATTTTTGAATTCATTACTCACCTGAACAACTCTGGTGCATTTATGAATCCAAATGATGTCTGTCAGACAGATATCCATAACTATTAATAAAACTTTAAAGGAACTAAACTTCTTTAATTTAAGTCAAAATAATGTGTTGAATTAGGCTGCTTGGATGTATTATTCAAATCGGTGATGGACCAAGATCTATGCCAGTAAATTATGTTTTATTTTAGATTAAAAATGCATTATGTAAAATTTAGATAAAGAGCTGACAGTTTGAGCAAATTTATGACTGTTTCGAGAATAGTGGAATGTCTATTGTCATTGCTTCCATTGTTACGATAGTAAAAAAAGTCTTGATTATCCATTTTTTAATTTAATTATTGAACGATGATCTTGTTTCAATCTATTGAAAATAGCGATTGTCTAGAGAGTTCATAATGGTCTTGTCATGTTAATAATTTATATAACATTTGAGGCGAAAAGAAAGACTTTCAATAGGTAGATTTAGCTCCTACATAATGCATCTTTAGGTGGCTAGACGTCACAAGGAGTAGGGATACCTGTCCAACCTCATGGGTTTTCTCCGGGTACTCCGGTTTCCTCCCACTGCTAGTCCCCTACGCGCAAGTGAATTATTGAAATAAAATTAAACCATACATTAGTCCTGAAATGACCTAGTTTGTGTCGAGTGGAGGTTAAATAAACCCCCATTTCTCTCTCTTTCTCTCTGTTCAGTGGCTAGATTAGTTTAATTTTTGGCGTACTGTGGAACACAAAATCAATTATAATAACAAAACTGGCTTTATTTATAGTTGATTTCACAGTCTATATGTATTTTGGTTTATTCATTTTATTTGTATCTTTAATTTCTTAACCCTATTTAGTTTTCGAAGTTGTGCTTTATAAAAAATGTACAATAATAATAATAATTTAAATTTCAGCCCAGAGGAAAGAAAGGCGATAAAGCTCCGTTAAAACACTCTAGTGCTCCTACCTTATCACAACGTCTCGATCCGTTGCCCAATTCACCATTACACGATGGAAAACTGAATCCTACCAAACCACTACCATTGCCTTCATTTAATAAAAAATTTGTCAAATAGAACTTTTATATCTAAATGGTTTAAATTAAACCGAAGCCAACAGCCTTAATACATGGTTTTTATACAATAATATCCACGTTGTATTTTTGAAGGCCTTTTTGTGTCAAGTGTCATGCAAGTATCTTTTGAACCAATGACATTAGCGATTACGATTAACCAATAACTGTCTGTGTTTTTTAAGTAGGTATTCAGATATATTACTTTTTCTTCGATTTATTATCAACCGCAGCAAATGTCTAGATGAGAAGAACTTGATTGGCTAATCCCTCACATGAACCAGATCATTGGTTAAATAGCAACTCTTTTTTATCCTAGTGTAGTGAAGACAAGTAAAACAAAATTATGAACGATAAAAAAAAAAAACCGAAACGAAATAGGATTGTGTAAATATAGTCCACATTAAAATTGTTCCAGCTGTCTTGATACTGCTGATGCTGATTCACTTAGGTAAAAAGGGCTGTACTCTGTACTACAACCCTGATTTTATTTTCTAAAAATTAAACCTTTCTCAGTGATCATCAAAAGTTCATATTTACTCGGGTTTACAGGGATGTGACTAGTTAAATCGGAATATGTTTTAGATCGATTGTCTGAAAACCACAATAATGTTTGTTATGGCCTAAAGATACTGCTGGATTTAAATTTGATCTGGTCCGTAACAGATCAGATTTTAAAAAATGATGTAAGTTTGATTGCTTATTTATTGAAATGCATTATTTTTACCTGAATATGAAAGCTTTGTTTATTATTTAAAGGGATGAATGTTTTATGTAAATAGTGGTTTTAGAATGTTAGTATAAAAGGTGGTAAATGTGATCGTGAGATTTCTGGGACTGGGTCACTTTCCCCATATTCCATATCAGCGTCTGGATTCTGTGCTCGCTGTTTTTCTGGTTATTTTGTGAATTATTTATATATTTATTTATTGCAGGGTCATTACTTAAAATTTCTGTCCCCTTAAAAAATAGTGTTAATATAATCAGTATCCATCTATGTAAATATAATATATAAGATGACACCTGTTACAGTCAAATCAAGAAAAAGATAGAATAATTAAAGAATATGGAGATATTTTTTTTATTTTGGGAATTATTTATTTATTTATCTGTTATGAGAGAGAGAGAGAGAGAGAGAGAGAGAGAGCATGTGTTGTTGAATGTCCAGTCATATCATGACTAAATATATTTTATGATTAGAGATCTTGTAGGGTCGGTATTAAAGTTTCCTTCCCCTTAAATATATAATAATAATAATAATATATATATTTACATTTATTTTTACCTCCAGCTTCTTGGGGACAAAATTGAATTTAAAAGCTTTCCAGCCTAAATTTGTAAGTTTCGAAATTTCATGAGACTCAAATTTCTATTTTGTCATAAGGATCCCAACCAAAGAATAGATAATTAATTTGGTCTGGCCTTCAAGACAGACAGGATTGTTTTATTGATTAGAAACAAGCTTTTAATTTTAATTGTCATATTTAACATTTTTCTTACCAAAAATAATCCATTGTGTTGTCATAATATTTCTGCTTAATGCATTTCTGACTGTCAAAATCAATTTTATTTGAAACAAAAATATTTTCATGAAATACTATAATACATCTTCCGCTTGTCAGGAATATAGCTCAGATTCTTCTAATCAGCTATTATCAAAAAATAAATGTCTGATTTTTTAAATGTTTTTAACATTTTCAAGATTTAAAAATTCTGATAAAATGGCTCATGATGTTTTTTTTAACTACATGACATGTCAAAGTGATGAATTTATTCAGTCCCAATTTATCTTTTAAATGGGACGAAATGTGGAATCGTAACCTCTTATGCCGTTTTTTAAACATGTTTATGGTCTTGAATGATAAGTTGTAAGTGATGGCTTTTCAGAAAAATTATTTTTAAAATTTATTTTATCTCGAAAAATAAAATATTGTTTTAGTTGTGTGTGAAAAAGTTTAGATAGAAGTTGAAGAATTGAAATGAAATCGGGTTTAGCAACCTATTTTTCTTTTACCAGTCATATAATAGGGTGAGCATTGGCCATGAAGAAAAGTTTGTGCGGACAGGGTTGCAATGGTTTGCTCTTAATGGTTTGCTCTTATTTTGAGATCCATCTATCAGGAGATATTTGATCTTGAACAAGCTGTAGATATATTCTTTGAGAGGCATTTAGCAATTGATTTATGATATAATACTAGAATACTTATTATGGGTACAATCACTTGGTTTATTGTACTGCAACGATTCAACAAATTTCTCAAGTCATTTTCAAGCTGTAGATAGTATACATATAAAGTCCATCAATGTTTTTACGGGGTGGTTCCCTCTTGTCATTGGTTCAGGATGGAGGGTCTGGCAAGGACCCCTAGTCAATCGAAAAAAGACATAAAATCAAGTTACTGTACACAAACGACATGAAATGTGGTTTAACATCCTACTGTTCTGCTCGTACTGGACCTGTGTACACATTGATACTTGTCAGTTAGAATTCGATATAAGAATAGGCCGTAGCGCTGCTACCCAGGCAAAATTTCCCTCATAGCACACTGTATTGCTTATGGGTGTCTTTATTATCCCAGTTGGTGTAAAACAGTAGGAGTTTAAACCCCAATTCATTTTATTTCACAGTAATTGCCTTTAATAAACAAGACATTTCTCTGATTATTGAATTCCAAACACTCGATTTATTATGTGTTCAGGTACAAACTGAAATCCGTCCTATCTATTTCTATCTATTTATTCAGTTATTTAGTTTGTTTTATTTATTTTAATGTTTTGTATATAATTAGTTTTATCATTGTAAATATTACAGAAATCAGCATTAATTTATTTTAAATAATTAAGCATATATTTTTATTACAGTAGTGATGGGGGGGGGAGTAATTTATATATTTACATTAAGTCTGATTCAATACATTAAAACACAGATCCTATTTCGTTTCATTTTTATGTTTCAAAATTTTGTTTAATCTAGTGTAGGCCATCTAAAGCAGAGGCGGATTCAATGTGGGGGGGGGGGTCACAAGGCCCCCCTTAATTTTCGACAGTGCCCTTTTTTTTACTACTGAAAGTGCCTTTCAACTAGCTTTTTTGCTCGATTTTGAGGCTCTTTTTCTACTATTTCTGAATGTCTAGACGAAAGTATCAGCCAAATAGCTCTTGAATTGGCTAGAGAGGCAAGAAATTACGGATAATTTTCTTCGGGCCCCACCACCCCCTCTCAGCGGCGTGTCCTGTCTCCGCGGTCAGTGACCTCATTTTGCGCCCCCCCCCCCCCTTTCCAAAATTCCTAGATGCGCCCCTGTAAAGTATAAAAATAAAATGAAATATAGATCTGTATTTTAATCCTATTGAGTCCAATACAAATACATTAACGCTGAATTATATAAAAGCTACATCTGTTTATAGCAGATCAGGGGGGTTCGGATGGCCTAGTGGACTAGAGTGCCATGCTTCGATCTCTAACTGACCAGTCACCTCTGGCTTGCGGCTGTGGTTTCGAGCCCTGGTGTGAGCTTGGGTTTCCTCCGGGCGCTGTGGTTTCCTCCCACTGCTAAAGATCCCTACGCGCAAGCGAATTATTGAAATAAAATTAAACCATATGTTAGTCACGAAATGACCTAGTTTGTGTTGAGTGGAGGTTAAACCCCATTTCTCTCTCTCTCTCCCTATAGCAGATCTATTCTCTGGCTTCATAAAATGTTATATAAATTATTAATTAGACTTTTGTTCACATGACCAGCATATATCAACTCCCTAGACGATCCAATCATCCAATCGGATAGCTGAGTAGATTAGACAATCTCTGTCGTATCAGCATTAAACTTTTACAATGGATAAACAATACTTGGTATGTCATTGTAATGTACCATGTAGCTTACGTAATGTATCTTAAAATTCAGCATTAATATTATTTTACATAATTAAATATATCTTGATTACAGTAGGGGGTGGAAGGAATTTATATTTGATTGGATTATGTTAAATTCAGCATTAATTTATTCCACATATTACATACATATTTATAAATATTACTGTTTGCTTCCCATTTTATACAAAAATAAAATTGTTTGTCTGTGTGTTGGGATGAATTTCAGAATTAAATGCTAGTCAAAGGTTATATATTTACAACCAAGGAGTCTATTTCACCAAATCTTACCCTAAAATACTCTAAGAATTCAACCTTTTTATTCCCTAAGAGATAAAACTTGCACTAAGATTTCAGTCATCAACACATAAAAGGGTTGGTCCTATTACATTAAATTTACAAACCAGTGGCCTGTTTCACGAAATTATAAATAAGATAAAATCCAAATTTTAGTAATTTGATTGGATAATATTAAATTGATTATAGTGCTTAGCCAATCAATATTGAAGTATCTACCAAAATTTGAATTTTATCTTTATTCAGAAAAAAATGAACTAAAATATGTTAAAATTCAGTTCTTTTATTGAGGAAGAGATCAATTGTTATTAGGATTTTGGTGATCTACCAATGAAATGCTTGCATTCTTAAAAAAAAATAGTTTAAATTTGTATCAGTTTGGCTATATTATATTCGATTCAGCATTGAATTGTGTATCTGTTTATTAATATTATTTTTTGATGTGTTTATATATATATACCTGGATAATTTCGTTCAGGATTAAAGAGGTATTCCCACATGCCCACATTCAGCATTAAAGAGCACCCACTCACTTCCAAACTTTGTGATTTGATGTAAGATTTGAGCTTGAAATATATTCAATTTAAATTACCTATCAGAGTATCAAAACTTGTTCAAATCCTTATCAAAACATTTTAATCGGGAGAAAACTACCCCAAGCTGCGATCCCCTTACATTTTTGTCCCGTGTTCGATCTCCTGGATGTTTTTTAAGGATTCTAGTATTTGTCTAGTAAGATTGGGTCTCTCCACTTTCCATACCCAAAAATATAGTTGTATTGGAAATAATTGTCCTATACATACTTTTGTGAGCGTTCACCTTTTAAATCGAACAAAATGTACACGTAGTTTGTAAAATTGCTTTTAATATTCTAATAAAAGTAGCATTTTTTTTTTTCTCCCACTGCTTGTCTGAGTCACTGTAAAATTGATTTCTTTCACTTATGAATAGATGACTTTTACAATTGGGAATATCTTCCACAAACAGATATTGGTTGTCTATTGTTTTGTATAATTTTTAATAATCAGTTAAAATTATCAGTCGGTGGTCATTAAGTAGGTGTTAGGTCACTTGGATGCGTTTAAGTACCTGGACATAGTATAGTGATAATATCCTATATTGATTTCGGTTTTCATCAGAAAAACTAAACGCTCACTGTTCCTTGGCAGGCACTCCGTCCTTCATCCCTGACCAATGAAATCTCGAGATACTTTCTAGCCCATGGTAATAAAACAGCGCAGCGCCTTAGCCCATGGTTATTAATACCAGCCCCTTACTGAGCCCCGTAAAGATAAATGGAAAATCTCTTAATTTGTATTAGATTTTAAGGATGTTTTTTTTATAAAATGATTTATAAAATGTATCTTAAGGATTGAAGAATACTATTATGTCCGTGTGTGTGAAATATATAAATGGATATGCATCATTTGTAAAGCTTTTTGTGAGAGTTGAAACCAAACATATATAATATATTATATTATATTTCATACCTAATAAACAATTTATGAAGGTTTTTTGTCTTTGGTCGTAATTGACGTAGTATGGAATCTGTTCAACCTGCAAATTTGATTGGATGTAGAAATCACATCTTCGGCGAAGGCGAAACGTTCCATAATAATTAACTTCACAAACACGTCACGTATTCACATGAATGAATGAAAAAGAGTTTGATCCAACCGGGCATATAATTATATTACGCCAAATATGACGAAAGTTGAAACAGGCTAAATTACGTCACTATTCATATGCATGAATAAAAGCAAATATCACATATACAATTAATATTAAAGATACACTATGAGCGATTAAATAACGAGTTGACATTTCTCACTAAAACAGTTAAAAACAACAAATGTAAATGCAATTTGCTGAATATTTCAGTCAAATTGATCCACTATGAACCGAGAATTAAGCGACTGAAAGTTCCGTTTAGCCTCGATCATCTTTACTAAAGTTGGTACAATGAAAGTTATAGTCTCGAATCTGATCATAATCCAACAAATATCGCAGGCTAGCATTGAAATCGAGAGTTCATTATGGTCTGGATAAGTTAATTAATGTCTCATTCATAAAATCCTTGAGTGACATTTAGTAATTGAGCACATTAAAACACGGCACAAACGTCATTCTATATGTGTGTAAATGTGTTGTGTTTTTTGTCTAATTAATAGTTTATGTAACATTTCAGGTCTAAAAAAGACCTGCAACAGGCAGATTCAGCTCTTTTGTCTAATGGATGTTTAATAAAAAACCTGTCCTTTAAAAAAGCATCGTCTCCTACAATATAATAATTAATCTTAACATTAACAACAGTCAAGTCACGTACACAAGAAAATTCTTTCGATTACAAATGAAATGAGCTAAAGAAGACGGGCATTCGCCATAAAGGAATTTTGCCCGGACAGCGGCACCACGGCCTACTCTTACGTCGACTAAGATTGGCCAATGGATCTTTTACGAATACACCAATATGTACACAGGACCTCGGGTTTACGTCCCATCCGAAGGACTGTAAGTTGCCTCTTGCCATGTCTGTCCTGCACCACTGACAAGGAAGAATCCTTTATGAACACACCGATATGTACACAAGACATCGGTTTCACGTCCAATCCAAACCACTGATAAGGAGAACACCGGGAAATCGCGATGACATTGCTTGGTCAACAAACGGAACTTCAGGTTAACGAGCCAGCGTCTTACTAACTGTGTCACCGTGGCCCGACGTTTGATTACCACGCGTGAAATGACTAAAAAATCACACTAACAAATCTATATATAACCATTATCACAGTTTAATTAGTGCATTAAAGTTAAAAGCAAATATTACAATGGGCCTAATTAGAATTTTCTGTAAAGTAATTAAAAGTCTCCTTTAAAAGGTTTACCACTGGTCTGGCAATCATTGTTGTATCGACTAGCAACAGTAACAATTTAATCCAATGCCATTAAGATGCCTCCACTCCAAGCACTGGAGATTAATTCAAATACGCCAACATAACTGGACTGAAAGACATCGGACATTCGCTAACCCAAACCAGGGACAACCACGTTAGGGCCTGTTGTAAATGGTGTTTTCTAGGGAATATCTTGAATGTTGAACCATCCGAGACTAGTCACCCCAAACTATTACATGTATATATCCAAGGACAGCCAGTCAAGCACATATTATGCCGCCGCCCTTGTCTGTGTGTCTGTCATTGAGTCAAGTGGTGTGGTTTCCAGCACAAGCTTGTACATGAGTTGGGTCGGCTGACTTTCCTCGTGGGTTTTCTCCGGGTCCTCCTTCCCACTGCTGAAGACCCCTACCCGCCGCAAGCGAATCATTGAAATAAAATTGAACCATATGTTAGTCCCAAAGTTACCTAGTTTGTGTCGAGTCGACGTTAAAGCCAATCTCTCTCTCAACAATCATTTCAACAACAGGATTGTAGATATTTATATTGGTCCATGCCCAACCCACAGGGTCAGTGACACGCCCATTTTCTTGTTAATATTTGGTGGCCGCAATTCTTAAGCGATCGCCTTAAACTTGGCACACTTATTGCCTCTAAACTGAGAACAGCACCTATTTTTGTGTCTCGTCTACCGGTGGCAGTTTTGAATGGGTCATCTTGGAACTGGGCATATTTATTCTTTTTATCCTAAGGACGGCACTTGGTGCATGCCCTACTCCGCGGAGTGGTGACTGCCAATCTAGCTTTTTTGACATTATTTTGTCTGTAAATTTTGCATACCGATAGTTCATTGGCCAAACATGCTATTTTATTGACATTTCGTCCAATATTTTGGATGCAGCTATGGCGGGTGTGGCGACAGGCAGGGTAAGCTTACTCTTCCGGACACCTGTTACCATGTATTTTCTACATGGGGAGCAGTCCATTTGCTGATTACACTATTTTGCCTAATAACGTTTTTAGGACTTCGAATTCTGTCTAATGGTTTCGATTGTTCGTACTTGGTTTTATTTTATTTCAAAGAGAAAATGGCACCTACTGATGTAAATGCATGCCCGACCCATAGGGGCGTTGTCACGCCCACTTTTCGTGAATATTTTGTCTGTAAACACCTTTCAGACTGTAATTCTTATCAGATTTTCTTCAGGCTGCAAATTTTATACGCCCATATTGAAATATATCGTCGTCGCCCCCGTCTGTCCGCCAGTCCGCCCGTCGGTCAGATTGTGGACTCTCTAGGGCCTAAAGTTATCATCCGATTGATTTTAAATTTATATACAGTGTTTATGGCCATGAGACGTAGAAGCCCATTGATTATCACTGCCAGTTTTTACTGCCATATTTATGGCCCATGATCACGTTTCACTTTTTAAAATCTTGAGGACGCTCTAGAGGCTAACGTTGTCATCCGATTCGCTTGAAATTGATGCACAGTGTGTAAGTTCATGCGACGAAGACGCCTAATGATTTTCAGCGATGTCCAATAATTACTGCCAGATTTATGGCCCTTGATCAAATTGAAAATATTGTGGACGCCCTAGATGCTAAAGTTATCAACCGATTGACGTGGAATTTATACACATTGTTTTGTTTATGAGATAAATAAGCTGATAATTACTTTCATACTTACTGCCATTGATCACTTTTCAAAATCTGGCGGCCCTCCTGGTGACTAAAGTTATTATCCGATTGATTTGAAATTTATACCAAGTGTTTATGTTCATGAAACGAAGAATCCGCTCACAACCATGATCATGAAAGTCGACAAAGCGACAACCCGACATCCCGACAACCCGACATCCCGACAACACGACATTTGTATCCGACATCACGACAATTTTACCCGACATCACGTTGTCGGGTAGAAATGTCGTGATGTGGGGTTGTCGGGTTGTCGCGTTATGAAAGGCGACATCACGACATTACGACATGATACCGATCAGCCACCATACATGTCCGACACAACAAACAATTTTACATTTACAGCATCTTACTAGTAATTCATCAAAATAAATAGTAAACAATATTGGTGATAAAACACCCCCTGTTTTACACCATTCGACACATTGAATCTTGTTGTGGTATCATTTCCCCATCCCATTCTAATCTTCTAATGTATTGTGTATATTTTTTATAAACCTATGAAATATCATGAACTAAATTTTCATTATCCTAGATCAGTGCTGACAACGAAGTGGTCCGATAGTAACATAAGCCCTTTCATCTACACCACCTGCAATAAAATAAAAAATAAAAAAAAAACATGGAGAGGAGATAAGATTATAACTTTTCGCCTGGCCTCTCGGCCCAGCTGTCCGCATTGAAGTCAAGACTCCCCTCATTCCTAAGGTCTACTCTTTAGATGAACTTCAGTTCGATGCGGGAGAGGGAGAGAGAGAGAGGGGGGAGAGAGACAGAGAAATGGGGTACAGCATGCACGTGCTAACTATTTGCCCCTCCCCCTTATTGCTGAATGAACAAACCAGCGCCTAGCTGAGTTCCCGAAATAGATAACAGTGTTGTAAGCACTACTAACCTATCATACCAGTATCACCACCTTCAAAAATAATTATTGGCAAAGCTGTGATGTTTGTAATAAAACCTGAATCTTCTCTCCAAACGTGGTCGTTTATATAGCAATTACATTTCACTCCCTGCGAATCACACGCGTCTTCAATACCACAAGCACATGCATCATTGTCAGTTCCATTTCCGGCAAAATATAATGCTCTTTGATGGTGAATATTAATCCATGCTGAGTCTTCGCGTGCTGCAGCAAAGCATTCAAATCGCAGAAACTGCTCACAGTTGTCTGAATTTTGTTTGATGGCTTGAATGTGTTCCAATGAGACTGTGTAATGTAGATCAAGTTTGTACGAATATATCGCCTCATAGCCGTCTATGAATGTTCTGTTTGTGGCATTATGGCCTGAAATGGTATGTTACAATAATGATAAAAACTTTTGGATCTGTTACAAATCTGAACAACCAAGGCGCATTCGTGAAACCAAATGGTGACTGTCAAAGGCAGACATCCACACATTTAACCTTTCGGGGAGCTACACAACTTTGATTTATATCCAGATAAAGTATTGAATTAGGTAGATTTAATGCATCGTTTCTTTAACATTTTGTCTAGAATGTAGGTTTGTCTACTTTTAGTTTCTGGTTGGTTTCTTGTGCTTTAAAATACCCATAAAATCTATTGTAATCGAATCTAAAGTTTATGTTTTGACCTGAATCAGAAAGATGTTGTCAATTTAAAAGTGCAGAATTTATGTACATAAAGATATTTAGACAATGTACACCCAGATGCATTATTGGCCAAACAGGGATATAGTCTGTTTCCAGGACGAATATTCAAGTTCAGAACAAGTGCCCAAGCGCGTTTTACAAATAAAACAAATAAACTGAAATATGTATAAACATACATTAAAATACTTATAATATAGAAACACTAATAAACGTTACTTTACGATTTTGGTCTAGCCTTATTTGTTTTCCTAAGCTCCAACATTAAAGTTAACTATTGCAACACATGGTCTAGTCAGATATTAAAGATACCTTATGGGAGATTGGAGCTGACAGTTCTTATTATAATACAAGTTTAAAAATAGATAATGTAAAGAGAATTTGCTGAAAGTTTCAGTAAAACTGATCTGCTCTGAAGCGCGATTTTAGTGATTGTATTTTCGGCCTAGCCTCGATCATCATTAATAAAGACGGTACGGTATCTCATGCTAGCGTTGACATAATTTAGATGCCATTTCAGGCCTAAAGAAAGGCATGCAATAGGCAGATTTAGCTCTTGTTTCATTTAAATATACACGAATTAAAAAAAACATAAAGTATACAACTGAAGTATCTGTGGCAGTCTGAAAGCAGACTGGATAAATAAGTCTAGCTTACATCAATAATACAACACATCAAAACGCAAAACAATCCTTGGGATGAAGATGAATGAATTAACGCGCGCTTTATGACGTGATTTCGATTCCCATTTGTACATAACAATGATTAGGTCGACTGTCCAACCTCGTGGGTTTCCCCCGGGTCACGGTGTTTCCTTACAATGCTTAAGACCCCTGTGCACTCGAGAAGTATTGAAATAAAACTGAAACACACTTTTAACCGAAATGACATTGTTTGTCTTGAGTGGATGTTGAACCCCATTGTCTCTCTCAACAATACCAATTAACAATACCAATTAACTTACATGCACAAAGGAATACCATAAAATTGTAGATACAGAATAACAATCAGACTACGCAGGTAATCACTGGGGTGTTAACAACTCCATTACCAGTTTAAATGTTGCAAATATTCATTTCAAACACGTGTGTTCAAGCATAAAAGTATAAATTATTTAAGATATTGTCAAAATGTATGCCACTGTATGGTTGTCAACTTTGGTTTCCCCGATACGCACATAGAGAGATTTTACATTTCCTGACGTAAGTGCATTTTTAGACTATTGGATATTGCATTTGTTACACATAATGTCCTTATTCCATTAGTTAGTCAGGGTTGCTCTAAAGTGGCCCAGTTTGATGCACGATTTGTAAAACAGTTTATTAGTTCAATTAAAACAATAATGAATGTATGCCTTACATGGACGTTCTTCCAATAATATTAATTATATTAGTTATATTATTGCTAGATTAGTATCAGTCAAACAAGATAGCTCTGCCAAAGATGTGCTTTCGACACGATCGATCCATTGGTGCTCCTACAGAAACTTTACGTCGTAGTCATTCGCTATACATGTAGATTACAAACACCAACTCAGAATATGTTCATCCCTCGAGAGGAGTTCCCCAAGGTTCGGTGCTGGGACCAGTGTTATTTGTACTTTACACAGTCAGCGACGCCAATATTCTAAAAAGCACCAGCTTATGTACCACTTTATGCTGATGATACACAAATGTTTGACAGCTGGAATTCTACAGATCATCAGGATTCGTTTAGCAGAATCACATTATGTACAAAAAATATCTAATCATGGATAATATAACAGGTGTCATGGTTATTGGTACAAAACAACGTTAAAATTACATGTACTAATAACTGTAAACTTAATAATAACCGTAAACTTACCAATAACAGTAAACTTAATAATAACTGCAAACTTAATATTAACAGTAAACTTAATAATAACTGTCAACTTAATAATAACTGTAAACTTACCAATGACTGTAAACTTAATAATAACAGTAAACTTAATAATAACTGTAAACTGAATAATAACTGTAAACTTACCAATAATTGTAAACTTCTCATCACAAGTAACTTCTATTTTCTCTAATGGGCCATTGCCATCAACATCAATGATGATCGGAATAGTCCCTACTGTGTAATTCTTATTAACGGCATCTGAACAGTCTATAGGTGGAACTGAAATTAAACAAATGTAGCCCTTTGATCGGAAACATCTCTAAATAATTTAGCAAATATCACAGAGATGACTCGTATTGAACCATTTTAATCGAAGTCACTAATAAGGGTTACGTCCAATTCTTGTACGCCAACATGGCCAATAAAAGGGCGTACAATAATTGTAGACTGTCAGGGGCAAATATGAGTTATTCATATCCAATTCTGTTCTACTACACTAGGGGAATACAAAACCCAGAACTTCTAGGCAAACACCGGGATGGGAACACTTTAAGGTAAGACTGGTTTCTGAGATTGAATATAATGTTCTGCATTGCTTTCCTGTTCAGTTTTAACTTACCTGGTTGGCATTCAAATTCTGACCAGGAGCCACTGGAAGTACAATTTGCTGACCCTGAAGATTCATATAAACACGGTAACATGACAATCTCGTCTATATGCCACATAGTCTTGATCTGAAAGGCGCTTTGGTTAATATATGGTAACGGCGGTGCACCCACACAACCAATAACCTCACATTGCCTGATCTCTAGATCGTTGACGATACAATGGGTATTATTTGGACAACTATGACTGAAACATGGACCATGCAATATCTCCTTGGTCCATGAACTCGCCATGCTGGACACTATATCCAGAGATTCGATAGTGGTTGGGGTTCCTTCTTGAGTCATCAAATTGTCTTTCATCGTCATCAAATGACACACACCTAACTCAGTATTGAAATTGATAAATGAACACAGGTTATACTGAAGACACGTTCGCATGCATGTTACCAATTCACTTCCTTCAACTGTTAAAATAGTTTCTCCAGTACGGAAAGTGTTTCTGGAAACTTCATATCCGAAAGTATCCAGATTTGCACACATTTTGTTTGTGGCAGAAACAGCGGACACAGATATGATTACGACCAACGTTACCGGGTGAACCATAGCCGGAATATACAAGTTATATGTCATTGAAACGTCACCAGATGCAAACTTTCACGTAACTTGTATTCTATATAAGTGTGTCATGTGATATTCTTTTCCAGATACTAAATGCCGCTAAAGGAAATTACATGTTGTCACTCCAACGTTTTTTCTTTTATCGAATTCCTTCGACTTCACGGAGTTTTATTGGACGTCGCTAGAATCGATGTAACTAATTGTCTTGAGCTGATAGTGCTTGACGTTAATTCACTACCCTAAGGCAAAGAAACCATGATATATGCCTCAGCCTGAAATCTCCGTGTATTAAAGTCGTGCATTAAAGTGAGTATCGCTCAAACTCAATATTATTCAAAATATTCGACATTAAATACACGAATTAGAATTCAATATTGATCCATTCAAATCAATTGATGTTGTTAGCTCACCGTGAAATATGGGCTCCTTGTATCCAATATTTAAGACACAATGACAATTGTATTGAAAAAAAAGTTGACGATATATAATAAACAAAAAACAACATATCCAAATTTAAAAAATGATTGACCCCAAAACGTCAAAATAGTAAAGAGATAAGAATGTAGACTGGACTAACCAGACGAAACAGACTGCCATTCAGTTTTGACAACTCACGTATTTGAACGAACAAACCTGTGCAGAAATTACAGAAATGAATTTTCAAAAAGGAACGTGAGAGAGACTAACATATGGTTTCAATTTTATTTCTATAATTCGCTTGCGCGTAAGGGTCTTTAGCAGTGAGAGGAAACCGGAGTGCCCGGAGGAAACCCACGGGGATGAGAAGGTGCCCCTATCTCCATGCCACATACGCTCACACCAGGGATCGAAACCACAGCAGCAAAGCCAGAGGTGAACGGCCAGTTAGAGGTCGAAGCGCGGCACTGTAGACCACTAGCCCCCCCCCCCCAAAAAAAAAAAGGAACGTAGGTCAGTTTATATACATGTTCACTCATATGCGTTTTGACCCATTGATTCTAGTGGGGGGGGGGGGTATTGGATGGCCGATCATACCGCCTGTCATTGAGTCAAGTAGCGTGGTTTCGATTCCCAGACCGTCCGTGAGAGTAGGGCCTGATGTCCAGCCTCGTGGTGTTTTCCCGGGTGCTCCGGTTTTATCCCACTGCTCAAAACTCATACGTAAAGCTAATTATTGAAAACAAAACGTAAGTTAAACCAGAAATGACGTAGTTTATGTCAACTGTCAGTTCCCAAGTTCTCTCTCGTCCCCCTCCCTCTCATTCACCCCCCCCCCTCCAAAGACTAGAGTTATTCGCTATTAAATTGCCTATATTTCATATGTTGACGTGTATTTAAAGTTTGTAACAAGGGCCTCAAAGAACGAGGCTAGACATATTCCACAAGTCCTGCCAAACGATGACGTCATATTCTTATCTGGAGAGCGCGCACAATAAAAACTATCGATGTTGACTGAAATAACCAGACGCTAGAGATTGCCATTCGATTGAGACTTCTGGTGTATTTCGCTGAACATAACGGATTAGAATTTATTGTAAAAACAAACACAATGAAATGTAAATCAGTTTATATACAGTCATATTACATTATTATACGAGTTGTGAGTGTTGTGACCCATTTATGTCAATTCTATGTCCCAAATATTAGCGATTTAGCTCCTTTAAACATGTTGTTTGTTAAAACACCTTTAGTTATATACTGTATTGTTTTATCTTATAAATAATTAAGTGGTTATTTCTTTGTTTCATGAATACAGAATGTGTACATTTTTATATTCTCTCTCATATATAAACAATGCAGGAATGAGGCTATATCAACCTACAATTTATTGTTCTCTTCATGACGATTATTGTCCGTGTCCTTGTTTATTTATATTGACAAAATAAGTAAATTAATTAATATATTTTTAACTGCAAGCGCATGTACATCAAAACAACCATACATCATTACAAAAGCACAATTTAAAGCAATAGGATATAAATTTTAAAAATCTGGGTTGCTGCGAATTATTGAAATGAAATTCAACTGTAGGATAGTCCCGAAATGTCTATCTATCTCTACATTTATAAAAAAGTATATTCAAATGTAACACAATACAGAGAGAATATCAAAACCATTGATAGAACAATCCTTTTTAACACTTAAAGATAAAGAGCTGTCAGTTTTCTTACTATAATAGTTTAAAACTAGATAATGTTGAGGGAATCTGTTAAAAAAAATCAGTCAAATCGATCCACTCTGAAGTGAGAATTTAGCGATGGAATTTTAGGCCGCTCCTCGATCATCATTACTGAAGTCGGCACAATCCACAACTTAGTCTTAATTATCAATGATTTTTTTATCTAATCATAAATGAGCGCTGAGCAGCAGATCGAATTCTAATCCAGTAAATATCGCCTGGCTAGCGATGACATCGAGAGATGGTTATGATCTAGGTTAAATTACATCGAATTAATAATTTAGTTAGATAACATTTTAGGCCTAAAGAAAGACTTACAATACACAGATTTAGCTCTTATATAATGTCATATTCCTGAAACAATGGCCCGAGAAATCCCTCTCTGGCCATTGCTGGAATAGCGTCTGTTTCTTGAACTTATGCGGGAGTGTGTCTATTCTTTCCGTTCAATGCCAGCTATCACTTAAGTACAGCAACATGACAGACTTTCGTTTAATCTGCTTCCTCCCTAAAACTTTGGACAGTGATTTAAGGTATTAAAAACGGTGAAAGTATGTTTGTTTCCAAACAGTGTTGTTTACATTTCATTCGACTTGATAGCCTCGTTTGTCACGGAATTGGTTTTACTGCAGTATTCTGCTATGCA
Source organism: Patella caerulea (assembly GCA_036850965.1). Taxonomy (NCBI): domain Eukaryota; kingdom Metazoa; phylum Mollusca; class Gastropoda; family Patellidae; genus Patella; species Patella caerulea. The sequence continues at coordinate 50,400,652 of JAZGQO010000011.1, forward strand.
CGGGTTAATTAAGCATAATAAAATCGTGTGCCATGACGAAACGTTATGTAAACATATTTGGTCCAATATTGGCACTCGTTTTAAATGTAAAGCTTTTGTAGGGCAGCTACAACAATATCCACTCAGTGTGTAGTAGGATTACCTCTAATCAAACGAAAGGCTGCGCGGAGTATGAGATAATGTATGCAGGCGCGGATCCAGGATTTTTTGCAGGGGGGGGGTCTAGGTTTGATAATTGCTCAACTAATTGCGCTCAACCGATTAACCCCAGAAAAAATTGGTAAATTAGATTCAATTTGGTTTATTCTGACGTATTTCCGGAATGTAAATTCTAAAATTACAGGTCTAAATCGCCCCCCTGGACCCCCCCCCCCCCCCCCCTCTGTATGTTTACAGATTATGACACTGGTCTGGCAAACATGTGATGTATCGACTAGCAACGGTAACAATTTAATCTAATTGCATTAAGATGCCTCCAATCCTAGCACAAGAGGTTAATTCAAGTACGCCTGTACATAATTGGACTGAAAGACATCGGTCATTTGATAACCCAACCCTGGGATAGCTAGACCCCGAGGAACTACACTAGGGGGCGAAGTAGTTTTTTAAGAAATAATATGAAAAAGTAATGACTGTAAATCGGACATTTGATAACACACACATGGGATAGGCTCCGAGGATCCACTCTAGGGCGTGAGGCAGATTGCTGACCTTCCAACAGATACTAAATCAAAGATCAATATATTGAAACAACGTAAATTCAAGACTTAAATTCGCCCAATTACGTGAGAACGTGCACTTAGAGCCCCCCTCCCCTACCCCAACAGACATTGTGACTACGTCCTGCGTCTCAGTACATCCTTGGTACAAACATCTTGCCGATTTGTTTTTGGTACTATCCTCCAGCACTATACTACGCCTGATCGCTGACAACGAAGTGGTCCGATTGTAACAAAGGCTTTTTCATCTACACCATCTACAATTTTAAAAAAAAATAGGTTGCCAGGGAACGAAACATACACCCACCAGCAGCTAAATCAGCCGGGCAGTCAACAAGATATGTCGCTTATTAAGAAATTGTCAGAAATCATTAGAATTTGTTTGGTTTTTATAAAGTTCTGCCCCATGTTAACGTTTAGTATACGAAACTTTTGATATTATGGATTTAGCTGTTCAATTATCAAAATTCATTGAAAATCAATACGAACTCAACATTCAATGCATTGTTACGGTAATACAATCAACGGTGTTTTAAATCGGGTAATAATTTTGACTTCCAGAGGGACCACAATCTAACAAAGGCGATTTTTCGTACAATAAGGGGCTATCATTCAGGAAGTTACTATCCGATATGTGCAAATATAGACAGGAACCAAGATCTTTAGGTTATAATAATGCATGTCAAGTTTCATCAAAATGTCTTTAAAATTGTGACCTCTTGATATGCCATATTCTTACACTTTTCGCGTACATGCGACGGTAATTTTGACCGTCAGTTTTGTTCCGATTTTCATGAACTCAACCTTCATTACCATGTAACGGTGATATAGTCAAACGTTTTTTTTAAATAGGATAATAATTGTGACCTCCAGAGGGACCACAAGCTGAAAAGGGTGATTCTCGTACAATCAGGGGTCATAATTCAGAAAGTTGCGATCAGATGGTATTGCAAGGAACCAAGATCGTTGGGTTATCAACATGCATGTCAAGTTTCATCAAAATTGGTTCAAAATTGTGACCGCTATAGGGTCTACAAGCTAAAAACGTGATTTTTCGTACAATCAGGGGTCATAATCCATGAAGTGTCGATCCGATACATGCCAATATCGAAAGCAGTCGAGATCTTACGGGAATAAACCTATATTTCAAGTTTCTTCAAAATTGGATAAGAATTGTGACCTGTAGAGAGTCCACAAACAATTGTGGACGGACGGACGGACAGGGGAGACGGCATAATACGTGGGTGAAAATGTGGGCGTATAAAAAGCATGAGTATAAGAATTCTATAATCAAGATGTTCTGGTATTCCTAGCGTTTATTATACAGTCAGTCGCATGTCTTAATAATAAACTATTTACTCGAACGTTTCTGTGGTAAGGGGTCTGACCAAAACCAGGGGATCATGTTCATTGCTCGATGCATCTGATATTGATCATCTTAATCTTCTGTTGTTACAGACATCGATCATACATTGATTGATAAAATACAATCTGATTATACTGTAGATCTATACTTAGTTTTGTTTTATACTAAAGGACGATCTAACCATTTCTAGTGAAAAGACGCATCAAGGGTCGTACCAGCGGGTTTTGACCATATGACGTCAGTCATTCATTATTCAATCCGCGTTGACGTTTATATAGTGGTTTACCCACAGTTGCTTGCATTACACGCCAAGAATTCGCCGTAACAGGCTGTTTCGTTGGCTAATCCTCACATCAACCAGAACGCGTGTTACATAACTCTTCTAGATCCGAAGTGGTCTGAAGACAAATAAAGCGAAATTTTCAACTATAAAAAAACTAAACGACATCGGATCTGCATTTTAATCAGATGTAGTTAAATAACAATATAATAATGGTGGGGATACGCCATGCAGTGCGCCACGGGGAAATATTGACCGCACAGTTGCGCTACGACCCCGGCTTATTTCGAAATCGAACTGTACACACGCGTGAAAACACTACTAACCTCTGATGCCAGTATCGCCGCCTTCAAAAATAATTATTGGCAAAGCTGTGATGTTTGTAATAAAACCTGAATCTTCTCTCCAAACGTTGTCGTTTATATAGCAATTACATTTCACTCCCTGTGCATCACACGAGTCTTCAATACCACAAGCACATGTACCACTGTCAGTTCCATTTCCGGCAAAATATAATGCTCTTTGATGGTGAAAATTTATCCATGCTGAGTCTTCGCGCGCTGCATCAAAGCATTCAAATCGCAGAAACTGCTCACAGTTGTCTGAATTTTGTTTGATGGCTTGAATGTGTTCCAATGAGACTGTGTAATGTAGATCAATTTTGTACGAGTATATCGCCTCAAAGCCGTCTATGAATGTTCTGTTTGTGGCATTATGGCCTGAAATGGTATTACAATAATGATAACAACTTTTGGATTACTGGACTAAAATTGTATGATACAAAATAAATCATAAAAGCTGTTAAGTCTCTGTTTTAAAATTGTATGATACAATAAATCATAAAAACTTTTAGGATCCGTTACTCATCTGAATAGCTCAGGTGTATTCGTGAAACCATATGGTGACAGACATCCACACATTTGCTCTTTTGAGGAGCAGCACAACTGATTTATTTCCAAATGAAGATGAATAGTGATCGTATTTGTTCAAGTAACCTTCTTAATAACACGAAAAAATATTTTGGCGGGAAATGCATAAGACGAAAGGTTGACATCATTAAAGATTTATATTTTAATGTAGATACAGAATTACACCTAGCTACATTTATTAAGTATCTTAATACTTTCTAAAAACAATAAATTTGCAAATAACTCTAAACTTACTAATAACTGTATACTTAACAATAACTGCAAACTTACTAATAACTGTAAACTTAAAAATTTACTTTGTAGTGAAGCGAAATGAAATGGGGTTTAACGTCCTACTGCTCTGCTCCTACCTGGGCTATTGAAGACGGGTATACGCCATACAGTGTGCTATGACTGTAAACTTACCAATAATTGTAAACTTCCCATCACAAGTAACTTCTATTTTCTCTAATGGGCCATTGCCATCAACATCAATGATGATCGGAATAGTCCCTACTGTGTAATTCTTATATACGGCATCTGAACAGTCTATAGGTGGAACTGAAATTAAACAAATGTAGCCCTTTGATCGGAAACATCTCTAAATAATTTAGCAATTATCACAGAGATGACTCGTATTGAACCATTTTAATCGAAGTCACTACGGCTACCCCTAATTCGTGTACGCCTACCGGTAAATAAAAACGTATACTGCAGCTAAGGAGTTCAATTTCCGACTGTCAGGGACCTCGCAATTTCGCCCTATCCAATGCACTATTCCCTGCCAATCCATTTCCTTTGTACTATTGAACTAGGGGAAAACAAGACCAAAAACTTTCTGGGAAATCACCGGGATCGAACCTAGACACTCTTCTGAGCCAGTATCATACTCAATGAGCCCCTGCGCCACAAAGACGGTAAACGATACGTTATTTCATCAAATGCCTTATATATTGTCATTGTAGCTTTAGTTTTCAGACGGTAATCGAAAATAACAATAAAAAAGTAAATTTGTGTTCAGTTTTAACTTACCTAGTTGACATTCAAATTCTGACCAGAAGCCACCGGAAGTACAATTTGCTGATCCTGAAGATCCATATAAACACGGTAACATGACAATCTCGTCTATATGCCACATAGTCTTGATCTGAAAGGCGCTTTGGTTAATATATGATAACGGCGGTGCCCCCACACAACCAATAACCTCACATTCTCTGGTCTCTTGATCGTTGAAGATACAATGGGTATTATTCGGACAACTATGATTGAAACATGGACCATGCAATATCTCCTTGGTCCATGAACGCGCCATGCTGGACACCATATCCAGAGATCCGATAGTGGTCGGGGTGTCTTTCATCGTCATCAGATGACACACACCTAACTCAGTATTGAAATTGATAAATGAACACAGGTTATACTGAAGACACGTTCGCATGCACGTCACCAATTCACTTTCTTCAACTGTTAAAATAGTTTCTCCAATACGGAAAGTGTTTCTGGAAACTCCATGTCCGAAAGTATCCAGATTTGCACACATTTTGTTTGTGGCAGAAACAGCGGACACAGATATGATTAGGACCAACGTTACCGGCTGAACCATAGCCGGAATATACAAGTTATATGTCATTGAAACGTCACCAAATGCAACCTTTCGCGTAACTTGTATTCTATATAAGTGTGTCATGTGATATTCTTTTCCAGATACTAAATGCCGCTAAAGGAAATTACATGTTGTCACTCCAACGTTTTCTCTTTTATCGAATTCCTTCGACTTCACGGAGTTTTATTGGACGTCGCTAGAATCGATGTAACTAATTGTCTTGTGCTGATAGTACTTGACGTTAATTCACTACCCTAAGGCAAAGAAACCATTATACATGCCTCATCCTGAAATCTCCGTGCATTAAAGTGAGTATCGCTCAAACTCAATATTATTCAAAATATTCGACATTAAATACACGAATTAGAATTCAATATTGATCCATTCAAATCAATTGATGTTGTTAGCTCACCGTGAAATATGGGCTCCTTGTATCCAATATTTAAGACACAATGACAATTGTATTGAAAAAAAAGTTGACGATATATAATAAACAAAAAACAACATATCCAAATTTAAAAAATGATTGACCCCAAAACGTCAAAATAGTAAAGAGATAAGAATGTAGACTGCCATTCAGTTTTGACAACTCACGTATTTGAACGAACAAACCTGTGCAGAAATTACAGAAATGAATTTTCAAAAAGGAACGTGAGAGAGACTAACATATGGTTTCAATTTTATTTCTATAATTCGCTTGCGCGTAAGGGTCTTTAGCAGTGAGAGGAAACCGGAGTGCCCCGAGGATAACCCACGGGGATGAGAAGGTGCCCCTATCTCCATGCCACATACGCTCACACCAGGGATCGAAACCACAGCCGCAAAGCCAGAGGTGAACGGCCAGCTAGAGGTCGAAGCGCGGCACTGTAGACCACTAGCCCCCCCCCCCCCCCCCCAAAAAAAAAGGAACGTAGGTCAGTTTATATTTTGTTCACTCATATGCGTTTTGACCCATTGATTCTAGGGGGGGGGGGGTTGTATTGGATGGCCGATCATACCGCCTGTCATTGAGTCAAGTAGCATGGTTTCGATTCCCAGACCGTCCGTGAGAGTAGGGTCTGATGTCCAGCCTCGTGGTGTTTTCCCGGGTGCCCCGGTTTTATCCCACTGCTCAAAACTCATACGTAAAGCTAATTATTGAAAACAAAACGTAAGTTAAACCAGAAATGACGTAGTTTATGTCAACTGTCAGTTCCCAAGTTCTCTCTCGTCCCCCTTCCTCTCATTCACTCCCCCCCCCCCAAAGACTAGAGTTATTCGCTATTAAATTGCCTATATTTCATATGTTGACGTGTATTTAAAGTTTGTAACAAGGGCCCCAAAGAACGAGGCTAGACATATTCCACAAGTCCTGCCAAACGATGACGTCATATTCTTATCTGGAGAGCGCTCACAATAAAAACTATCGATGTAGACTGAAATAACCAGACGCTGGAGATTGCTATTCGATTGAGACTTCTGGTGTATTTCGCTGAACATAACGGATTAGAATTTATTGTAAAAACAAACACAATGAAATGTAAATCAGTTTGTATACAGTCATATTACATTATTATACGAGTTGTGAGTGTTGTGACCCATTTATGTCAATTCTATGTCCCAAATATTAGCGATTTAGCTCCTTTAAACATGTTGTTTGTTAAAACACCTTTAGTTATATACTGTATTGTTTTATCTTATAAATAATTAAGTGGTTATTTCTTTGTTTCATGAATACAGAATGTGTACATTTTTATATTCTCTCTCATATATAAACAATGCAGGAAGGAGGCGATATCAACCTACAATTTATTGTTCTGTTCATGACGATTATTGTCCGTGTCCTTGTTTATTTATATTGACAAAATAAGTAAATTAATTAATATATTTTTAACTGCAAGCGCATATAAATCAAAACAACCATAAATCATTACAAAAGCACAATTTAAAGCAATAGGATATAAATTTTAAAAATCTGGGTTGCTGCAAATTATTGAAATGAAATTCAACTGTAGGATAGTCCCGAAATGTCTATCTCTACATTTATAAAAGTATATTCAAATGTAACACAATACAGAGAGAATATCAAAACCATTGATAGAACAATCCTTTTTAACACTTAAAGATAAAGAGCTGTCAGTTTTCTTACTATAATAGTTTAAAACTAGATAATGTTGAGGGAATCTGTTAAAAAAAATCAGTCAAATCGATCCACTCTGAAGTGAGAATTTAGCGATGGAATTTTAGGCCGAGCCTCGATCATCATTACTGTCACAGGGCTCTATAAAAGTTGAGTGTGCCTGCAGGTTCACACTCAAAAAGAGAGTATTCAATTGCCAGGTATATAGTATGATTGGGGGGGGGGCTTACGAAAGCTTCTTGGGTTGGACTCAGCAGAAGAAATTATAAATAATTTTTAGTACCTTTTTTATTATGGTTTCTAAATTGTATTAATGTATTATAGATTACTTTAAAAACAAAGAGTATGTTTGATGTGCATATTATTGTTGTTTGGGGATTATATAAACACAGAAGAGATGCCCACCAGCTTCAAACAAGTTCATAATGATCATATCGCATAACACTAGATCTTTCCGATCTGTGAAATATTTTCCCTTGGGTTAGGGTTCGGGTTAGGTTTATCTTAAACTATTTTGAAGGGTTTGGGTTAGAATTGTGGCAATAACACGGAAAAATATTTCACAAAGCATTCTCAGTCTTAAGTTGAGAATTTGCTTAACTTTCAATCACTGATTATTAGAAATATATTTTATGCAGAAACACAAAACTTTACACATGGTTTCTTATTGATGTATTTGATACATTAAGACAATAAAAGTTTTATAAAGAGCTATATTTTTGTTAATATATGACAAACAATTTTGAGTAACAAGACTTGTCTGTTTTTGACCGTAGATCATTGCAGTCTTCGGCGGGGTGATTTCTCTGTATATGCACTTTATAATTTTTAAATAAAATAACATCACCACAAACTCGGCAAGAGACTTTGTTCTTTTTTCCATTGGGTACTCGATAGGAAGCCATCGTTATAGAATTATCAGGTGTTAGTGTGGTTACTCCACGGTACTGGTGTTTAGGGGTCGCCGAGGTCACAGGTGATAGTTCATACGTCGCGTGCTATTCTTTGAATGGCATTCTACTAGAATTGTTACTAAATTAAGCAGAGGTCACAGGTGATAGGTCATAAGTCACAGGTGGAATCGCTAACGTCGCGTGCTGATGTTTTTATCATCGACCAGCTTATTCTAGTAAATTATTATACGGTAATCAAAGTAAACAAAAAAACAACAACATTAAAAATAAATAGTATTCTTTATTTTACATGGTTTACGTGACTGTAATAATTTTTTAAAATGTGCCTGCAAAAAAGTTTTTTAAACCAAACGTGCCTGCGCACGCCGTGCGTATGTGCGCGGAAATATCGATGCCATTTACTGAAGTCGGCACAATCCACAACTTAGTCTTAATTATCAATGATTTTTTTTATTTAATCATAAATGAGCGCTAGGCAGCAGATCGAATTCTAATCCAGTAAATATCGCCTGGCTAGCGATGACATCAAGAGATGGTTATGATCTAGGTTAAATTACATCGAATTAATAATTTAGTTAGATAACATTTTAGGCCCAAAGAAAGACTTACAATACACAGATTTAGCTCTTATATAATGTCATATTCCTGAAACAATGGCCCGAGAAATCCCTCTCTGGCCATTGCTGGAATAGCGTCTGTTTCTTGAACTTATGCGGGAGTGTGTCTATTCTTTCCGTTCAATGCCAGCTATCACTTAAGTACAGCAACATGACAGACTTTCGTTTAATCTGGGTCTTCCCTAAAACTTTGGACAGTGATTTAAGGTATTAAAAACGGTGAAAGTATGTTTGTTTCCAAACAGTGTTGTTTACATTTCATTCGACTTGATAGCCTCGTTTGTCACGGAATTGGTTTTACTGCAGTATTCTGCTATGCACGGGTTAATTAGGCATAATAAAATCGTGTGCCATGACGTAACGTTATGTAAACATATTTGGTCCAATATTGGCACTCGTTTTAAATGTAAAGCTTTTGTAGGGCAGCTACAACAATATCCACTCATAATAGCAGTGTGTAGTAGGATTACCTCTAATCAAACGAAAGGCTGCGCGGAGTATGAGATAATGTATGCAGGCGCGGATCCAGGATTTTTTGCAGTGGGGGGGTCTAGGTTTGATAATTGCTAAACTAATTGCGCTCAACCGATTAACCCCAGAAAAAATTGGTAAATTAGATTCAATTTGGTTTATTCTGACGTATTTCCGGAATGTAAATTCCAAAATTACAGGTCTAAATCGCCCCCCCTGGACCCCCCCCCCCCTCTGGATCCGCGCCTGTGTATGTTCACAGATGTGACAAAGTGATATAGAACTTTGCTAGATTTGACATTATATTATATTGGACGTTTTCAATTGTGTTTGTTATGTCCTTTTGGTACATAACTCATGGGTGATGAAGGAATGTGACAAAGTTATTTTTACATAGAACTTTGCTAGATTTGACATTATATTATATTTGACGTTTTCAACTATATACAACTTCTGCTTATCTGTTCAATATGTTATTTACAGGCAACACACGAATGACCTCTGCTCGTTTTGACAAAAGGCACGATCTCATTAAATATCTTATTTATTTATATGTTATTTATAACCTACACATGATCTATGTGTTTAACACTCGGCAGAACTTCGCGACATTAAAGGGAAGATGCAGTGCAGTTATAGAAACTATACTCTCAATTCCAAATAAGTTAATCTGTCATGTATCATTATTCTTAATGGCTGTATGCTTTAAGCCAGAATTAACTGACAGTAAGTCAGACTTGAATAGAGCTCCTTCCGATCTATGTCTATTCCATGTTCTCAATAAAAGATCTACAACCTATGCTGATGGTCTGTTATCTGTAGTGTTACACAGATTATGACACTGGTCTGGCAAACATGTGATGTATCGACTAGCAACGGTAACAATTTAATCTAATGTCATTAAGTTGCTTCCAATCCTAGCACAAGAGGTTAATTAAAGTGCGCCAGTACATAATTGGACTAAAAGATATTAGTCATTTGATAACCCAACCCTGGGATAGCTAGACCCCGAGGAACTACACTAGAGGGCGAAGTAGTTTTTTAAGAAATAATATGAAAAAGTAATGACTGTAAATCGGACATTTGATAACACACACATGGGATAGGCTCCGAGGATCCACTCTAGGGCGTGAGGCAGATTGCTGACCTTCCAACAGATACTAAATCAAAGATCAATATATTGAAACAACGCAAATTCAAAACTTAAATTCGCCCAATTACGTGAGAACGTGCACTTAGAGCCCCCCTCCACCCTCCCCCAACAGACATTGTGACTACGTCCTGCGTCTCAGTACATCCTTTGTACAAAGATCTTGCCGATTTGTTTTTGGTACTATACTCCAGCACTATACTACGCCTGATCGCTGACAACGAAGTGGTCCGATTGTAACAAAGGCTTTTTCATCTACACCATCTACAATTTAAAAAAAAATAGGTTGCCAGGCAACGAAACATATACCCACCAGCAGCTAAATCATCCGGGCAGTCAACAAGATATGTCGCCTATTAAGAAATTGTCAGAAATCATTAGAATTTGTTTGGTTTTTATAAAGTTCTGCCCCATGTTAACGTTTAGTATACGAAACTTTTGATATTATGGATTTAGCTGTTCAATTATCAAAATTCATTGAAAATCAATACGAACTCAACATTCAATGCATTGTTACGGTAATACAATCAACGGTGTTGTAAATCGGGTAATAATTTTGACTTCCAGAGGGACCACAATCTAACAAAGGCGATTTTTCGTACAATAAGGGGCTATCATTCAGGAAGTTACTATCCGATATGTGCAAATATCGACAGGAACCAAGATCTTTAGGTTATAAACATGCATGTCAAGTTTCATCAAAATGTATTTAAAATTGTGACCTCTTGATATGCCATATTTTTACACTTTTCGCGTACATGCGGCGGTAATTTTGACCGTCAATTTTGTTCCGATTTTCATGAACTGAACCTTCATTACCATGTAACGGTGATATAGTCAAACGTTTTGTTTTAAATAGGATAATAATTGTGACCTCCAGAGGGACCACAAGCTAAAAAGGGTGATTCTCGTACAATCAGGGGTCATAATTCAGAAAGTTGCGATCAGATGGTATCGCAAGGAACCAAGATCGTTGTTGGGTTATCAACATGCATGTCAAGTTTCATCGAAATTGGTTCAAAATTGTGACCGCTATAGGGTCTACAAGCTAAAAACGTGATTTTTCGTACAATCAGGGGTCATAATCCATGAAGTGTCGATCCGATACATGCCAATATCGAAAGCAGTCGAGATCTTATGGGAAAAAACCTATATTTCAAATTTCGTCAAAATTGGATAAGAATTGTGACCTGTAGAGAGTCCACAAACAATTGTGGACGGACGGGCGGACAGGGGAGACGGCATAATACGTCCACATGAAAATGTGGGCGTATAAAAAGCATGAGTATAAGAATTCTATAATCAAGATGTTCTGGTATCCCTAGCGTTTATTATACAGTAAGTCACATGTCTTAATAAAAAACTATTTACTCGAACGTTTCTGTGGTAAGGGGTCTGACCAAAACCAGGGGATCATGTTCATTGCTCGATGCGTCTGATATTGATCATCTTAATCTCCTGTTGTTACAGACATCGATCATACATTGATTGATAAAATACAATCTGATTATAATGCAGATCTATACTTAGTTTTGTTTTATACTTCCGATGGCGTATACTAAAGGACGATCTAACCATTTCTAGTGAAAAGACGCATCAAGGGTCGTACCAGCGGGTTTTGACCATATGACGTCAGTCATTCATTATTCAATCCGCGTTGACGTTTATATAGTGGTTTACCCACAGTTGCTTGCATTACACGCCAAGAATTCGCCGTAACAGACTGTTTCGTTGGCTAATCCTCACATCAACCAGAACGCGTGTTACATAACAACTCTTCTAGATCCGAAGTGTTCTGAAGACAAATAAAGCGAAATTTTCAACTATAAAAAAACTAAACGACATCAGATCTGCATTTTAATCAGATGTAGTTAAATAACAATATAATAATGGTGGGGATACGCCATGCAGTGCGCCACGGGGAAATATTGACCGCACAGCTGCGCTACGACCCCGGCTTATTTCGAAATCGAACTGTACACACGCGTGAAAACACTACTAACCTCTGATGCCAGTATCGCCGCCTTCAAAAATAATTATTGGCAAAGCTGTGATGTTTGTAATAAAACCTGAATCTTCTCTCCAAACGTTGTCGTTTATATAGCAATTACATTTCACTCCCTGTGCATCACACGAGTCTTCAATACCACAAGCACATGTACCACTGTCAGTTCCATTTCCGGCAAAATATAATTCTCTTTGATGGTGAAAATTTATCCATGCTGAGTCTTCGCGCGCTGCATCAAAGCATTCAAATCGCAGAAACTGCTCACAGTTGTCTGAATTTTGTTTGATGGCTTGAATGTGTTCCAATGAGACTGTGTAATGTAGATCAATTTTGTACGAGTATATCGCCTCAAAGCCGTCTATGAATGTTCTGTTTGTGGCATTATGGCCTGAAATGGTATTACAATAATGATAACAACTTTTGGATTACTGGACTAAAATTGTATGATACAAAATAAATCATAAAAGCTGTTAAGTCTCTGTTTTAAAATTGTATGATACAATAAATCATAAAAACTTTTAGGATCCGTTACTCATCTGAATAGCTCAGGTGTATTCGTGAAACCATATGGTGACAGCTCTTTTGAGGAGCAGCACAACTGATTTATTTCCAAATGAAGATGAATAGTGATCGTATTTGTTCAAGTAACCTTCTTAATAACACGAAAAAATATTTTGGCGGGAAATGCATAAGACGAAAGGTTGACATCATTAAAGATTTATATTTTAATGTAGATACAGAATTACACCTAGCTACATTTATTAAGTATCTTAATACTTTCTAAAAACAATAAATTTGCAAATAACTCTAAACTTACTAATAACTGTATACTTAACAATAACTGCAAACTTACTAATAACTGTAAACTTAAAAATTTACTTTGTAGTGAAGCGAAATGAAATGGGGTTTAACGTCCTACTGCTCTGCTCCTACATGGGCTATTGAAGACGGGTATACGCCATACAGTGTGCTATGACTGTAAACTTACCAATAATTGTAAACTTCTCATCACAAGTAACTTCTATTTTCTCTAATGGGCCATTGCCATCAACATCAATGATGATCGGAATAGTCCCTACTGTGTAATTCTTATTAACGGCATCTGAACAGTCTATAGGTGGAACTGAAATTAAACAAAAGTAGCCCTTTGACCGGAAACATCTCTAAATAATTTAGCAACTATTACAGAGATGACTCGTATTGAACCATTTTAATCGAAGTCACTTCGGCTATCCCTAATTCGTGTACGCCTACCGGTAAATAAAAACGTATACTGCAGCTAAGGAGTTCAATTTCCGACTGTCAGGGACCTCGCAATTTCGCCCTATCTAATGCACTATTCCCTGCCAATCCATTTCCTTTGTACTATTGAACTAGGGGAAAACAAGACCAAAAACTTTCTGGGAAATCACCGGGATCGAACCTAGACACTCTTCTGAGCCAGTATCATACTCAATGAGCCCCTGCGCCACAAAGACGGTAAACGATACGTTATTTCATCAAATGCCTTATATATTGTCATTGTAGCTTTAGTTTTCAGACGGTAATCGAAAATAACAATAAAAAAGTAAATTTGTGTTCAGTTTTAACTTACCTAGTTGACATTCAAATTCTGACCAGAAGCCACCGGAAGTACAATTTGCTGATCCTGAAGATCCATATAAACACGGTAACATGACAATCTCGTCTATATGCCACATAGTCTTGATCTGAAAGGCGCTTTGGTTAATATATGATAACGATGGTGCCCCCACACAACCAGTAATCTCACATTCTCTGATCTCTTGATCGTTGACAATACAATGGGTATTATTCGGACAACTATGATTGAAACATGGACCATGCAATATCTCCTTGGTCCATGAACTCGCCATGCTGGACACCATATCCAGAGATTCGATAGTGGTCGGTGTGCCTTCTTGAGTCATCAAATTGTCTCTCATCGCCATCAAATGACACACACCTAACTCAGTATTGAAATTGATAAATGAACACAGGTTATACTGAAGACACGTTCGCATGCATGTTACCAATTCACTTCCTTCAACTGTTAAAATAGTTTCTCCAGTACGGAAAGTGTTTCTGGAAACTTCATATCCGAAAGAATCCAGGTTTGCACACATTTTGTTTGTGGCAGAAACAACCGACACAGATATGATTACGACCACCGTTACCGCGTGAGCCATAGCCACAGGATTGCTTTATTCCTCGGGAGTCTCGTACTTATCTATTTTGTGTTCACCCACTTCGATAGCTTGTTAGAATCAATAATCAAGTTAAATCGCTCTTTTGAGACGACGGCGCTAATTGCTCCCGACTGTTAAGCGTTTATAATTCAAAGAATTCATGTTACATTGTCAGTCTAAGTTAAGTACATAGGCGTACGGGTTCGTTGTCAGTTAGGGGGACAGACCTCGAAATGCCCGAAAATTATTTTGGGTTACAGGCGACGGCACCAGTCTTCTATGAGAGTAGGGCTTACCGTGTAGGATACCCCCGCCCCCTACACACACACCCGCGAGACAATTTGAGAAATTTAACGGCCGCAAACGCATTTTTCTACTTTTCCAGCAACCTCAGTATGGTCCAATTCATGATTCCGAGATTTGGAGTTAAGCTCCGCCCCCTTAGATACTGTTACTATGTCCCCCTAGCTTAACAGCATTAGCGGTTCAATATGGCGACCCAGCACCTGACAGTTTGATTTGTGCATGCATATTGTCATCAAATTTTAACTGTATAGTGTGGTTTTAATTGTTTTCAAAAAAAAAAGAGTTTACATAAATAGAAATAAATAAATATAGAGCATAAACTTTATTCAGACAGGCCTCGAAATGTCGCTTTAGTACCGTAACTAACCTGTCATTTATAATTTTCCACGTCATACTACTCACACATTATCCATGGCATGTGCACAAACACGATTAAATGGTTCATATTTGATATGAATATGAATATCATAATTAATTTCTTCGACATCGGCCGGACTAAAAATTCACACGAATCGCCGCAATTTTTAGCGGTAAGTTTCTGACTCGAATTGGCGTGGATTTCGCTTAGTAAAAGCATGCATCCCAAATGATGCTTTAAATTGAATGTACTACAGGTGTATGACACTGCCGTTGAGAAATGTGTAGATTTCGGACTCTAAAATATCGGTATAAAATTTAAATTGAATGTCAAACACGACATTGCACCTGTACATGACACTATTATTCCAATCACGTGCTGAGGACAGCTGATCACGACCCCTGTAATTCCTTTCTCGCATTCCAACTAATTTACGCTAAAAATTATAATGTGTAAAATACTCTTTTGGCCAAATTATTTTCTATTGTCAAATTGTCCTGTAAATTATACATAAACTTTATTTTCGGTCATTGTTCTGAATTTATATTTTTATTGGAGACAAAACGGAAACAATTGTTACGATGCAGGCTTTATTGTGTCCAAATTGTTAATTGTTATGCATGATATTATTAAGGACAGGCTGATTTAATTAAATTATTTACAATCACACTGTCGTGAGAAGAGAGGGCAATCATCTTCTCCCTTTATCATAAATAAAAACATGTTAAAACAGAGCTGACGTCAGATGTTGTTAAATTAAATATTATCTGGCTTCTTACTTAAAAATGTATAAATACAACTCAACCCTCACCACATGTTTTATTACTAATCCATAACAATCAACTAAGTATTTATTTAATAATAAATAACAAAGGACATATTTATTTAACAGTAAGTGGACCTAAATGGGGAAACAATCTGGGATAAAAAAAAGATTAGGTTGGGATGAAACAGCCCGGGTTGAAACGGTCGTGGGATCAACTGCCCGTATCCCCTTGATCCGGGGCAAACACATTTTTAATTGTTTTTTTGATTTCTGAAAAAGTATAAATTTTTGCGCCATGCCGTTTTTCGGGGTAACGTTCGTTCATGCTTGTTACAAGTTCCCCACGCGCAGCGTAATACCATTTCGACGATAAATGTAGAAATAACAAACTTCCCACAGAGCACGGCCTTGTTTGTTTGTGGGACAAAAATGGCTGCCAATCTTGAACTACGCGGGCCAAATGTAATCGGGCTTTCTGATTGGTCAATATCTTTACAATGATTGACAGGTCGGATTCATCAATAAGGCCTACCCCAGGGGCCTGACCTAACTCCAAAACAACCAATCAATCATCGTGGGGGATAGGGGACCTCGCAGTCCTGGAGAAAATTCTGAAAATTCAACAGCCGCAAAAGCGTTTTTCTGCTATTTTGGTAAAGCAACTCCCAAGATGTCCGATGTTTTTGTAACAGAAATCCGACTCGATACCGACCTAAATTCCCCAACCACCCAATCACACTGTCGCAGTTCCATTCATAAATAAAAAATTTGCTCAAGACAAATTGTTTTAATCCATAGTCAATTAAATACAAATTTGTGATATTCAATTTCAAAATTATAAAGTAAAATTAGTGTTTAATTAGATTTTGGCCTTTTATTTTGAGATCAAGAGAATGCTTGCTATCAGAGGTCTTTAACAGTGGAAGTAAACTGTTGGACAGACACAACTACTCTTTTTCAAGTACAAACGGAGAGAGAGAGAGAGAGAGAGAGATGGGGTTTAACGTCCACTCAACACAAACTAGGTCATTTCGGGACTAACATAATATGGTTTTAATTTTATTTCAATAATTCGCATGCGCGTAGGGGTCTTTAGCAGTGGGAGGAAACCGGAGTGCCCGGAGGAAACCCACGAGGTTGAGATGGCGCCCCTATCTCCATGCCACATATGCTTACAGTTCGAAGCGCGGCACTCTAGACCACTAGGCCATCCCAACCCCCCTCAAGTACAAGCGGGGAATCGAAACCATACCACTTGACTCAATAACAGACATTTTGATCTACAGCACACCCAATCCACCGTATTATAAGCTCATAGTCAATATTAGTCTCGGTCACCCAGAACCTCCTAGTCGCAAAATGACCTGTTTGTGTCGAGTGGACGTTAAACCCCATCTCTCTCTCTCTCTCCCCCTAGTCTCCAACGAACGGAGGGTCTTGGAAAGTTCTCAATATTTTACGTAAAATCCATTGCCCATGCGTAACCGGGTCTTTGGTTTTTAATGTGGTTGATTATCCAGTATCTTCTGGCCAAATCAAGTAAGAGTTGCGCCCCTTCCAACAATAAATCCCACAATTCTTGCATTAATATAAAAAAAAAAAACATAATTCGTGACGACGAATTATTATTAAATACCCCCCCCCCCCCAACACATAGATACAGCCAATAAAAAGAGGATTTTTACAATAAAAAAAAGAGTGTTGGATATTGAACTGGCATGCAATCAAATGTATCGTTGAAATGGCATTCTTAAATTAATTTCATGGGCGTCATCGTCTTGCTGCCTCCCTTATAAGACCGGATAATCTAGTCAATGGTTTACTTTCCTTCATCTAGGAAAATTGTCAATTTTTGACAAAAATTACTGGATAATCTACCACGCAAGGACAATGGAAGCTTTTGATTAAAGTCTTGAAATACATCCCACAATTCACTTGGCACATCTTTTACCTGGATCTGGATAGATACGTCGAGGATCTTTCGGTATAATAATTAGAGACGAGGAATAAACATGAATCGCGATGAAGAATAAAGAAGATTGCGAGAAGCCATACGTCTGATTCTTGACGAGAGAAAATTACGATTTCAATTAAAACCTTTACAAACAAAAGTTTTAGAGAGTGTTGTTGTTCACAAGCGAAATAGGTTTTGGCAATTGTACCTACTGGATACGGAAAAACATTGATCTATTCTCTTCTACCTGCTGTCAGAGAAAAATTTATGAATATAATTAAAAGGCTTACTACTAGTAGTACATGTGTACAGTAGGCCTAGGCCTAAGTCGGTACTCGTTATTATAATATTAATTCAGCGAATGATTGTTATGCATTCTATAGACCAGAATCTTAAAATAAACGAGAAATCATTTGTACCGATATTTATTTTAGTTGTAATGTTTATAAATAAAAGGAAAAATTATTAATCAGATGCAAGCCGAGTCTCGCTTTCATTCGTGTATTGGTTATTACTTCCCTTATTACGCGCTTTAATTGAAAGAGGTAGATTCAGTACGTGGTAATCCAGACAATGACCTACTTTCCGTCAAATTTTGAGGACCCATCCAGACTAATATTCGTAGAATATTTGTTTGGATGATAGAGATTCTTTATCGACCCATTCAATCCATATTGATGTTGTTACCTTATCGTGAAATATGGGCTCCCGATATCCAATATTTAAGACACAGTGTGGGTTCTCTATAGTAAAACAAAGAATAAACAAAGAAAGCATGTGATCCACAAACGCCACAATGGTAAAGATAAAATTATATGTGTGACACTATCCTGTGTCTCGGCAAGTAAATAAGCGACTGTGACACTATGGAGACACAGATGTGATAATGATTGTCTTGGCCTTTCGTCGGACTTCACGTTGTTATAAAATTATATCCAATGATCAATTAAGTCTGAAACACCGTTTACGTTGTTACTATGTTTATATATGGAAAACAGCAAACTACAATGTTACATACAGGAAACTATAATATAGTTACTTGAGCATTTATTAAAATATTCACGGTCTGAGTTTAATATCCTTTCTAACTCAGACCTATCGGCTTAAACGTGGCAAGAGGCACACACTTCTTGATAGTTCTACACAACGTTTGCGCTAGGATGACGTGTTCACCGTAACCTCTAAGGCCAGAAGGCTACCACGCTCCCCTTTGGGAATCTCTATAATATCTGGAGAAACTTAAATCGCGCACGTTCTTTTAAACGAGGTTACGAGCATGAGTCAGTATTGAGCCCCTGGGAATTGACCAGGTGCTTCCTTTATCGGATTGGTCAAGTGCACAGATGCTACCCTGGATTTAAAGACAGTGTACTTATACGTTGGTTATTGGAAGGAACCACGCTCTAATGCTACTTTCTGATTGGATTTAAACTGTCAGATGTACAATTCAGTTTAGCTACCACAATTTTCACAGCGTCCATCCCCCATCCGGGTACTGGGTAATCACATATGTCATTTACAAACTACATGTGACCCGTCCAGAAGCTCCGTGTGAATACGTACTGGTCAGTAATCATACTATTATAAGACGACAATTCCATATATGATCAGGATCTATTTCCGTATTATCGGAGGCTATATAACATGGAGTATGCTGACAGTTAGAGAGGCTATCGGAGATGAGGCACAGACGGAGAAGAGAAGAGCAGAGCAGAGACAGACGTATGGACGCACCCAAGTTCAGCCGCTGTTGTCGAAGGAGGACGAAATGGTTGTCATAATGTATCATGTTCCTGTTATAGTTTATATTCCGAATGCAGTTTTGTTCCTGCTGCTTTTATGTAGCGGTTTGATTGTTCCGTTGTAAATAATATATATATATATATATATATATATATATATATATGTGAAAAGTTGAAGATAACTACTCTTAGGTATTGAATACACAAAAATGTAAAAGTTTTTGAAAAAAGAACTACATTATTTGTCGATTACTAGTACTTTCGCTTATTTTATTAAGCTCATCAGATAATCAACATTTAGTTAATAAACATTTTGTATTAACTAAATGTTGATTATCTGATATATATATCTAGAAATGTTAGCACAAATGCTGCACTACTTAGTTTCACGGTAAACGATGAAAAGTTAAAAAAAAGTATGCTAACACAAACTGATTTCAACACTGGTGTAATAACATTTTAAAGTATTTTTCGCCCGTCTGTGGACTGTTCATAAATAAAATCAGTATATATTTCTATACAAATTCAAATGCCGCTTTAAGGCTATGTTTCGTATCGAATTTTGTAATTAATATTTCATTGATTGATTTTTTTGTTTCGGAAATATAGAGTCTTGAGTACCCATTATATAGTGTCATTTATATAAACGATCGAATATATACATATGTCTACCATTGTTTATTGTAAACATAAGATTTAACTATTTTATATCTTTGGAAAGAACATAATATAGGCCTTTTTTCAGATGATTGATTAAAATATTGTTTAAACTAATCAATAAAGTGAACAGACGAAAACTTTGTCGATTTTAATGATACACGCTATTGTTCTCTCCATGGAAGTCATCATCCGTGTCGTTGTAGAAGGTTTTTTTCATATTGACAAAATAGATCAATTTACTTATTTCTTTTATTACACTTAATTGGTCTAGTATAGAACCACAATACGTGTTGGTGGGTATACATTAAAAAAACATATACCATTAACAACACAATATAAATCTTAAAAAGCTCAATTTGCTTCCACGTCTAAAGAGAGAGAGAGAGAGAGAGAGAGCATACGAGGGTTTACAGGGGACCCCATTCCCCGTCACGTACATGGGAATCGAAACCCCGCCAGTTGACTAATTGACATACTTTATGATACAGCGCACACATGTTTTTTTTTAGAAATTTAAAGTCAGATACATACATACAATATTATGTCATACAGTATAAAAAAATAAAACATTAACAGCCAGTTATATGACAGATTGAAAATAAACGATGTAACTATAAAAGTAGATAAATAATAAATATATCACAATATTTTAACGAGGTTATTTTCTAATACAGTAGAAGGGGTAATGGACAAAAAACCTTCCATGAAATTCCATAGGTTTAGATTTAAAAAACGTTTGAAATTCTTCTAAAGCTAATTGTAAAATCCTTTTGAAAGGTTCTGTTGACTTAACAGACATATTCATCATTACAATACGACATCTATAAACAGCTTTTCTCAAACAACCAAAAGGTCGATTCAACAGTTCTTAGGCAACATCTTTTGACAGATAAAAGCATGTCTGGAAAGTCTGACAGTGAAAGGCCATTATGGAAAACATCAGTATCTGTAACACTACATACAGATAACAGAATATCAGCATAATTGATAGACCTTTATTGAGAGCATGAGATAGGCATACTCCAGGAGGAGCGCCATTCCAAGTCTTCTGTAACTAACAGTTAACTCTGGCTTATAAAGCATACAATTAATTAAGAAAAGTGATACACAAGCGATGTACATATTTGGCATTGTTTATTTATGAGATTATAGTATCTGTAACTGCACTGCATATTTAATGAGATCGTGCCTTTTGTTAAAACGAGCAGAGGCCATTCGTGTGTAGTCCGTAAATAACATATTGAACACATTAGATGTTTTATTAAGTCCGTGCCTTGAAGAAGTTGTGTCGAGTTGAACACGTCAATATCATTAATGATCAAAAATCAGCAGAGGTCAGAAAGTTCTATCTGTATATTTATATTTCAATATGATGTAGAGATCACTTTGTCACATAAGACACTACAATATACGATTTATAGTTTGTGACATATATTTTTACTCTGGACATATATCATCACTAACATTATGTATTTTATATAATCTATCCTTCGTCCACAAAACATTGTGAACTAACGTGAGAGAGAGAGAGAGAGAGAGAGAGAGATGGGAATAGGACAAATTGCTAGGGTATACCACAGCTTGGACATCATTAAAGGTTACTTTCCAATTAATGTTACAACACGTATGGGCCAAAGATCACACAACCGCCTTATACTTTGTGTCTTGTCCCTCCAGCTCTTCACACCAGGCCCAATAAAACACTGAGGATCATAGTACAACCTTTAATGATTTTTACAGGCAAGTCCAAATTGAATATATCCATAGAAACTGTACCAAATGGTAAGAGTTCTGATTTTGCTACGTTCATCTTGGCACCCGATGGCTTACAAAAGGTTGAAATAATATTAAAAACAGACTGTAGAGAATTCATATCAGGTAGCGTTATATTCGTGTCGTCAGCATGCTGATATATTAAAGAAACAGTTTGTGGATATTTAATCGGAATCCCCCCTACATCACTCTCTCTAATCAATAAATTTAAAGGTTTGGTATAAAGCACATACAACATGGCTGAGAGAAGACATCCCTGTCTCATAGAACGAGTTACACTTAATGCAGCTTGTAATATTGAAATACAAAATCTTTATCACGTACAACAAGGGATTTGAAACCACGCCACTTAACTAAATGACATACTTTATGATACAGCACCCACGTGCTAACCATTCCTTCATCAACCCCCCTCCACGTCTAAAGATTGTTACATAGACTCTGACATCATGGGCTCATAAGCTGCTCATATGACCCCTGACGCGACCTCCCACTACAAGTTGTCAGATCTTATGAAATATAGATTTAAATAAGATTGTCAAATGACAGTATTTGAATTCTCTGCTTATACTTGACAAGGAGTAGGGTCGCTTGTCCAACCTCGAGTTACTGTTTTCCGGTTCCTCTCCCTCGGTAGTCTTTTAGGCCGGTATTTGCAATTGATGATTAAAATAATCTCCGATTTTGTCTAGTCAGAGATTAAAAAGTTGGAGATTAGCAGATGATTAAAAATGATATTCTCGAAAAGAAGATTAGCTAATCACTGACTAAATTTTTAAAATCGTTGTTTTAATTTCCGTTTAAACATTGATTTTACATTATCCTTTTTAATCGCTGTTTTTCTTTATTCGAAGATTAAAGGGTATTATTTCCTATGATGTAAGGGGCCCTCAGACAGGAAGTGAGCACAATCTGACAAAAGCACGTTGAATATTCTTCCATTTCTTTAGTTTGATTTATCTCTAGGCGTAACAAACGAAGTTGTTAAGGTGAGCATTTGTTTGAAATTAAAAAAAAGAGATATGGCAATTGGACCAATGAAGAAAAAAATAGAGCCATAGAATTAGTTGAATTGAATGTAACACTTGTAGAAGATAAAAAAAAAACGACACCAATGCGACGAAAAAAAGGAACTAAACTGGAAAGAAATCCAAACAGATTTTATGAAAACTCACGGTCATAAAGAACTTAAACGGATGAAAGAACAATGGAAACGTATTAAAGATAATGCTAAGAAAGAGTATTCTCACCATATTAAGAACAGAAGAAAACTGGAGGAGGACCCCCACCCCCACCCCTATCGGAGGTTACGAAGAAAAGAGTAGATATGATTCCAAAAGAATTTGGCCAGTTTAGTAACCCGTATGAGGATGATGTAGCAGAAGACCAATATCCAGTGTCAACTCAGGTATTATTTCTGATTAATAAAATAAATAAGAGGCACATTTGATATAAATATTTTGTTTAGGCAGTGGCTTTTGTTACGAGCCGTAACAATACTAGTCCTCAGACCGCTTTTTTTACGACAATGTTTTTGGGAGATGCTAATTGTAGGCCGGTTGGGGAAGTTCGGGTAATTCCAGAGTCCAAAATAGCCACTTTATATCAATGATTATTTTAAGTAATACTAATCCCAACCCTAACCCCTTCAAGAGGGGTAAAAGGTAAATTGGATCAAAGGGTTGCGCCTAATATTCCGCAAAATTCTCATCTATATAAAGCGGCCAGTTTGGTCTCCGTAAACATCCGAACCTCCCCAACCGACCTACAATTAGCATCTCCCAATGCTTTTCAGAGCCGTCCATTGGCTAAATAGAAGGAATTCCAAAATGGCTGCCAATCTCCCGAACACCAGCTTTACTGTCTTGCTATTTTATAAACGGTTTTCTTCGATTATGAAAAAACAACTTAACTTTGGTTTTTATAAACTTACCTGTGTGTTTGAAATTACCTCCGGTTAAATAAAATCCATTGTACAGCTAAATATCCCAGCAAACAAAAATGTTCTCTTGTAAAATTGAACTCTTTACTTGACATTGAGAAATACCAACATGGAAGATTATTACGTCACTTGTCGGGGTAGATCATTTCGTACAATGAGGTCGCAGGAAGACTTATCGTAACAGTGTTTGGCTCGATTACGACAATTCAAATTTGTGTATGAATAAGATGTTGCTCTCGGACCATGTAATGAGTTTGGCCGTTTTCAAACACAAATACGGCCGTAGCCTGTTATTTTGTTTTTTGTCTTATGTTAATTATAATTATTTGGTTAGAGAGTAATGTGAGAATATTTCGTTTGAACACAAGTGCAGAAAAAACGACCTTCGTTTTACGGGTCTTGAATCTCACCCTCAAATATCTTTTCCATTTCCTTATGCCACTGATGGCATTTTGTAGATCGCGATCATGCCTCAGCCAATCAACGCTTTGAATTATAATCCGTAAAAGGTAATATAGGCAGGGATGAATATAAATTATAAAAATATTTATACTATACGGGGTATTGACAATTCTGGGGTAATGATTATGTGAAAGCAATATTATATTTACAAGTATTTGTGTAATCAGTGATTAAAATTTAGTAGACCGATCACAGTAAATTAATTGTTTCTAAATTAATATTATTTTCTTCAGTTGCTAATCTTGTTGCCTAAACTCAAACGATCGAAAAGGTCATTTGCTGCTTTGATAGCAACGCACGTGATTGTCCATATTTGTCAATCTTCACTCCCCCTTCAAAATATTACGATGGTTTAGCTCACGTGACAAGTCAATGTTGTGGTGAAGACTGTCGAAAATACAAACAAAAACATTGACTTTTCAAGAGAACTTTTTTTCCGTAGAGATATTTAATTGTGCCATGGATATTTTTTTTAACTGGAGGTAATTTCAAAAACACAGGTAAGTTTATAATAACCAAAGTTAAGTAGTTTGTTCAGAAACTAGAAATCC
Organism: Patella caerulea; assembly: GCA_036850965.1. Lineage (NCBI taxonomy): Eukaryota > Metazoa > Mollusca > Gastropoda > Patellidae > Patella > Patella caerulea. Next base: position 50,425,507 of record JAZGQO010000011.1, read on the forward strand.
GTTTATAAAATAGCAAGACTCAGACAGTAGGAAGCCAATCTCCCCAACACCAGCTTTGGGAAGCAAATGTCAATGTAAATTTGTACACACGGAACTCTCGATCTTAACTAACCCTAACCGAACTATAGAAGATGGATGCCTCGGAAAGTATCGTCTTAACAACCCGAGAACAACATGTTGTAGCAAAAGCCTGGGGAGAGAGGCCCACTTGACATGCACTAAACCGTGACTATGTGAGGTCATTTTTGGATATGACTCTTGACAAGGCCTTCGACGACGAGCATCAACCAAACGCCTCCCACCCCTCCCTTTCTGGCAAAATGAAGTTTCTCAACCGAGGTAGATCATTGTTTCAGAAAAACATAATTATTCTGATTTTGTCTCGGGCAGTCAGGGTTTGTAGTTTTCAATCTCAAGGCACCACTTAGTACTCAGATGATATGTGGGTTCATTTTTCGGGCGCTGATTCAATACATTTTATGGATAAAAATGATACAGCTGCCCCCACCCCTTAGAAAGACCGATACGATTATATGTTGTGGAGAAATTTAATTTCAATAAATAGCTTATAAAGTTATGCTTGGATTTCTTAGCACTGTAGTGGAAATCGGAGACCCACAAGGTAAGGCAGGCCAACCTACTCTTGTGACAGCTTTCACAGCATTCAAGGTCAAAGTACCAGTACCTATTCATCCACGTTTTAAGCATGAAGTGTTCATTTTTATGTGCATGCTATATGTGGGGAGAACACGTAATTGACTGGGGATGTTCATGAAGATACAGAAATGGCTGAAGATGACACTCGAGGAAATAATATTGGAACAGTTGAGGTTAACCAAGTTATATTAGAAATAAAATAAAACCAAGTACGAACAATCCAAACCATTAGGCAAAACTCTAAGTCCTAAACAACGTTACAGGCAAAATAGTTAGGCAAAGTAGTGCAATCAGCAAATGGACTGTTCATCGCGTACGAAATACACAGCAAGTAACAATCCTGTAGATTTAGGTCGTAGTGAAATATGAAAAAAAAATCAATGTTAAACATTTGGTGAAAATCTGACCAAAACTGTGCAACAAAATAGCAGCTCCTAGTATGCAAATATTGGAAATGTATACACTGTTAGAAGTAATTCTGTATTTTTATATAGAAAATGACTGGCAGCAAAGTTGCCAGTTAATTTAACTGTATTTTTACACTTATTCCGTGATAATACTTGACGAAGTAAATTTAATGCTGCCGGTAAAATAACTTGCAATCAAGTAAAATTACATGAGAGTTTAACATACAGCTATTATAGTAAAAATACAGGTGTTGGTAAAAAATACAGTTAAATTAACTGACAACTTTGCTGCCAGTCATTTTATATGTAAAATACAATGTAACATTTGAAATTAGAAACATATTTTTCAAACATTACACAATTTTATTTCACTGGTAGATTATTTTAACTTAATGGTTTGTTTCACGATCAATAACAATTTTTAATCATGAATAAAAGAAAGAGCACGCAAAATAAAATAGATTTATTGAAAGAAATTAACATAAAAGTATACATCCTTATTTAGTCTTCAATAGAAACTAATATGTATATATGCCCTCCCAGCTAAATACTTATTTCGACTCACCCATTGGTTGAAATATTTTCATATTTGTAAAACAAAATAGATTAATAGAAACCATTACCAGGGGGCTACCATGAAAATTCAAAACATTCACTGGCGAGTAGCCATAGGCCTATCCTATGGGTCACCACGAAGAAATAGAAATGTGTGTGTGGCCTGGCAAAAATCGATACATCATATATTTTTTTAATAGCAAAAGTTTATCTTGGTACATGGAAGTAATCTTTAATGAAATTGAAATGTATATATTCTCTACACTCTACACTGTTTCGAACTCATGCCGGAAATACACAAGTGGTTTGTGATTCAAAGGGAAAAATATTGAATATTGTTGCTAGATGGCCTGGTAGCGCCCATGACAGCCGCATCTTTAACGAAAGTAATCTGAAAACACAATTTGAATATAATACATTATCGGGCGCATGAGTTGGCGATCAAGGATATGCATGCTTGCCGTATCTCATGACTCCTGTGGGAAATCCTATAACTGGAGCTGAAAAGCGTTATAATAAAAGCCATATTAGGACCAGAGGTATAATTGAAAGGACATTTGGGGTCTGGAAAAGGCGGTTCACAGTTTTACGATTAGGTATTAATACGAAATTGCAAACTGCATATATCATTATTATTGCTGCAGCAGTCTTACATAATATTGCTGTTACTCTCAATGAACCTGACCTATTAGATGAAAATGATAATGACGAAGATGATGATGATGATAATTATGTAAATCCTAATGGAAATCCGAAGAAATTTAACTCTAACTCATTTTGCTCGTTTAAGCTGAATAATAATATGTAAAGATAGGCTGGCACTGCCAGGCAGGATACGCCCACATTTTCGAGAGATGGACAGAGAACAAGCAATACCGAAAGTGATTTTTCCTACATCTTTAAGTCCTGTATTTCATACTGTATTGGGAGCAGCCATTTAGTTGGTCAGTTCCAGTCTGATATTAATGAAATTCGAAACCGGCAATGATTATGGTGTGACGGTACACAACCTAGAAATGTGACTTTTCATCAAAATCGGATAAGAATTGTGACCTGTAGAGAGTCCACAACCATGATATACCATATTTTTACACTATTCGCGTACAAACGGCGACCATTTCGTCCGGCAATTTTGGTACGATTTTCACGAAATTAGAACTCAACCTTCCTCATCAAAATCGAATTAAAATTGTGACCTATACAGGGTCCACAACCATGATATATCATTTTTTTAACAGTATTTGCGTACAAACGGCGGCCATTTTGTCTGTCAATTTTGGTCCGATTTTCCCGAAATTCATACTCAACCTTCCTTACAGTGTAACGGTGATATAATCAAACGTTTTTTTAAATTGGATAATAATTGTGACCTCCAGAGGGACCACAAGCTAAAGAAAGGGGGATTTTGCGTATAACCAGGGGCCATAATTCAGGACGTTACGATCCGATATGCGCAAATATCGAAAAGAACCAAGATCTTTGGGTTATAACCATGAATTTCAAGTTTCATCAAAATCGAATTAAAATTGTGACCTTTACAGGGTCCACAACCTTGATATACCATTTTTAACAGTATTCGCGTACAGACGGTGGCCATTTTGTATGGCAATTTTGGTCTGATTTTCCCGAAATTCGAACTCAACCTTCCTTACGGTGTAACGGTAATATAATCAAACGTTTTTTTAAATCGGATAATAATTGTGACCTCCAAGCTAAAAAAAAAAGGCGATTTTGCGTATAATCAGGGGCCATAATTCAGGAAGTTACGATCCGATATGCGCAAATATCGAAAGGAAGCAAGATCTTTGGGTTATAAACCTTGAATTTCAAGTTTCATCAAAATCGAATCAAAATTGTGACCTCCACAGGGTCCACAGCCTTGATATACCATTTTTTAACAGTTTTCGCGTACAAACGGCGGCCATTTTGTATGGCAATTTTCGTCCGATTTTCCCGAAATTCAAACTCAACCTTCCTTAGGATGTAACGGTGATATAATCAAACGTTTTTTTAAATCGAATAATAATTGTGACCTCCAAGCTAAAAAAAGGCGATTTTGCGTATAATCAGGGGCCATAATTCAGGAAGTTACGATCCGATATGCGCAAATATCGAAAGGAAGCAAGATCTTTGGGTTATAACCATGAATTTCAAGTTTCATCAAAATCGAATTAAAATTGTGACCTCCACAGGGTCCACAACCTTGATATACCATTTTTTAACAGTATTCGCGTACAAACGGCGGCCATTTTGTATGGCAATTTTCGTCTGATTTTCCCGAAATTCGAACTCAACCTTCCTTAGGGTGTAACGGTGATATAATCAAACGGTTTTTTAAATCGAATAATAATTGTGACCTCCAGAGGGACCACAAGCTAAAAAGGGTGATTTTTCGGACAATCAGGGGCTATAATTCAGGAAATTACATTCCGATAGCCGCAAATATCGAAAGGAACCAAGATCTTTGGGTTACAAACATGCATGTCAAGTTTCATCAAAATCGGTTCAAAATTGTGACCTCTATAGGGTCCACAAGCTAAAAACGTGATTTTTCGTACAATCAGGGGCCATAATCCATGAAGTTTTGATCCGATACATGCCAATATCGAAAGCAGCCGAGAACTTTTGGGGATAAACCTATATTTCAAGTTTCGTCAAAATCGGATAAGAATTGTGACCTGTAGAGAGTCCACAAACAAATTGTGGACGGACGGACGTCCGGACGGACCGGGGCGACGACATAATACGTCCACATGAAAATGTGGGCGTATAAAAAGACTGTATATTCTTTGTGATATTTTATAACTACATTATAACATGTATGTGGACATCTTATGTGACTGGGTCCTTATTCTCTAAATCTTAACTAAGGATAAAATCCAAATTTTAGTAGATACTTCAATTTTGATTGGCTTAACACTAAAATCAAACCTCTATTATCCAATTAATTTAATAAAATTTGGATTTTATCTTAGTTAAAATTTCGTGAATCAGGGCCCTGGGTGCCGATGAAAAAAAGATTTTCTTTTTTTTTTTAAATGAATTTATTGACTGAAAGATAATGTCTAGTAAGATATATACAAGCAAAGTACAATAGTAGCAATATACATATAATATTAAATAATATTAATATAAAGTAAACATATTTATAGAAACAACAACACGGTTACATTCGCTTAGTTATCAATTTTGGTCTATTTATAGTATACTGTGGTCAATGATGTTTGTTAAGTATTCCCATTTTTCGCAATAATCGATATTTAAATTAAGTTCTAAAGTCGCTTTTGATAAAAGAAACAATAAGTAACTTTCTTTACTTGGAAGTTTTTCTGATAATTTTTATTTTAATATATAGTATTTAGTTAATATGATCACATGATTTAAGAATAGTATTTGGTTAGGATCATTAATTTTAGATAGGTGGTCATGCAATTTGTGTAAGCCAAGATGTATTACAGAGGGACTAAGGTTACTATAAATGTTATTTATAGTCAGGATATTGCGAAGTATTTTCCATAACATTTGTGAGTAAGAGCAGTAAATAATTAGATGATTAACGGTTTCGATGTTTGATTGACAAAAGTCGCATAATGTTGTAGACACTACCGAATTTGAATAAAAGAGAATTTGTGTATATTATCCTGTGTATATATTTGTATTGAAACATTCTAGTTTTTGTGTCTATACATGTCAAATTTATTAGTTTGAATATTGCTTTGGTTGTAATGTCGTCGATTGTAGTCCCTAATTCGGCTTCCCATTTGTGTATCGAGATGGGTTTAATGAACTCGGATTTTATTCATTTATAATATACATGTCTTGGTTTTAAATCTCCATGGTTTATTTCATAAAATTGCTTTAAATTATTCATAATGTCGTTTTGTATTTTTGTTTTGTAATCTTTTTTTGTGGATCCCATTGTCGTCTAAAGGTGCGTTTTTATTTATTTCGTAATATATTTTCAACCAACAAAGATTATCTGATGACGTCAGTCATTAATTCTTATTTCAAAATAATCCAGTGAGGGCAGCATATAAGTTTAGTGTTCAACACTATTTAAAACTTGAGTTCTAATTTATATAATCTATTCTTTTTTTCGTAGGCCTATGTATTGTTTATGTTTTTGAAAAGCATTTAGTGAACGCGATATATAATAAAGAGAAAACTTTATGGACAACATTCATCACTATGTTTATTAACTGCGACGTTTCAATGAGGATACTCTCACCGTTATCAAGCAATAACACAATCAAGCATGTTACAGGGTGTTATATACAAGATGATAACAATAAACTAATTAAGAGTAGAATCAAAAAACATTCAAAGTAAACCTCATACTCATCAAGCGAGGGGTCGAAGCGCGGCACTCTAGACCACTAGGCCATCCCACCCTCCCCACTGTTTTGAGACGATGGCACTTATTGCTCTTGGCTGTTTAGCGCTTGACGGTAATTCACATACCTCGCGTTCTAATTCAAAGAATTCATGTTACATTGTCTAAGTACATAGGCGTACGGGTTCGATGGCAGTCTTGGGGACAGAGCCTAAAATGGCCGAAAATATTTCGAGTTACAGGCGGTGACACCGGTCATCTGTCAGAGAAAGCTTACCGTTTAGGTATCCTCCACATATCCCCTCAAGACAATTTAGGAAAATTTAACGACTTTAGACGCGTTTCTTGCTATTCTATCCCGTGAATACAGCAATTTTAAAGTAGCCTAATACAGCCTCATTGAGATGGTTGGTTGGAATTCCAATTACCACTGGGAGAAAGATTGAAAATTAACCGGACGAAAACACGTTTTTCTACTATTCCAGCAACTTCAATGTGGTCGAATATAGCCTACCTTAGGGGGCTGACCTAAATCCTAAACAACCAATCAACCTTCGTGGGGGATAAGGGACTTCGCCCTCCTGGTGAAAATTTTGAAAATCGAACAGCCGCAAATATTTTTTTTTTTTTTGATTTACCCGTCTGCCCGAAATGTCAAATTACCCGACAATTAGGGGCCAGGTACTCTTCCCCACCCCCAGTGAGAATGCATTACTTTGTTTTACTGTTACCGATGAAAAGATGAAAGGTATACCGACACAAACTGATTTCAAAACTGGTGTAATAACATTTTAAAGTATTTTTCGCCCGTCTGTGGACTGTTCATAAATAAAATCAGTATATATTTCTATACAAATTCAAATGCCGCTTTAAGCTATGTTTCGTATCGAATTTTGTAATTAATATTTCATTAATTGATTTTTTGTTTCGAAAATATAGAGTCTTGAGTACCCATTATATAGTGTCATTTATATAAACGATCGAATATATACATATGTCTACCATTGTTTATTGTAAACATAAGATTTAACTATTTTTTTTTTCTTTGGAAAGAACATATATAGGCCTTTTTTCAGATGATTGATTAAAATATTGTTTAAACTAATCAATAAAGTGAACAGACGAAAACTTTGTCGATTTTAATGATACACGCTATTGTTCTCTCCGTGGAAGTCATCATCCGTGTCGTTGTAGAAGGTTTTTTTCGTATTGACAAAATAGATCAATTTACTTATTTCTTTTATTACACTTAATTGGGCAAGTATTGCACACAATACGTGTTGGTGGGTATACATTAAAAAAACATACACCATTATCAACACAATATAAATCTTAAAAAGCTTAATTTGCTTCCACGTCTAAAGAGACAGAGAGAGAGCGAGAGAGAGAGAGAGAGAGAGAGAGAGGGGTTAGCATCCACTCGACACAAACTATGTCATTTCGGGACTAACATATGGGTAAATTTTATTTTCAATAATTCGCTTGCGCGAAGCGGTCTTCAGTAGTGCGTTGGAATCTGAGTATCCGGGGAAAACGAAAGAGGCTTGATAGGCGACCCTACCCCAGGGGTACAACCAGGGATTCGAAACTACGCCAGTTGACTCAATGGCAGCCCGTATGATACAGCGCGCACACGCTAACCATTCGGCCATCCAACCCCCTATTCTGAGTGACGTTATGGGTTATGGAATGTATAGCGTTGATCGTTTTTTATGGCACCAAAGGTACTAGACATATGACACTTAACCTCGAATTTCCGTATTATCGTTAAATTTTCAAATTTTACTAATGTTAAAATCCATTTAAATCTCGGCCATCCGATGCTCTAGAGAGTAGATAATAGGTTTGTCGTGGTAATAAATATCTAATGAATGTTATATGTAACTTTTGAAGCTAAAATATAAATCTAGTAAAAGACCGACGGTCACGGTGGCTAAGTGAGTGAGAGGCTGGCTCCCTAGTCTGGAGGTCGGGTGTTTGATCCCTGCATTGACCGAGAAAGTTCTCCGGGTTTTCTGACGTGATTCACCACTGTCACTGATGCAGGGCGGAGGGTATGACAAGGACAGCTGTCTAGTCATTCGGGGGGACAGAAAACCGAGGTCTCGTGTACTCATTAGCGTGTCCGTAAAGGTTCCTTGACAGTTGAAATTCAAGAGTAGGCCGTGGTGCCGCTATCCGGGCAAAATGCCCCTCATAGCACACATTATGGTGTATGCCCGTCGTCATTTCGGAGCAGAACAGTAGGACGTTAAACTCCATTACATTTCCGCAATAGACCGATTGACTTCTTGCCTAATGCATCTGTAATAACTAATATCAAGTTTACGAGTTTGTATGGTTCAGTTTTATAATAGATTAATATTCCTCAGTTTATTTATTTATGATTGTATATTTACAAGTAGATTTATTTCCGCATTGTCTTTCAGGAAAACGGCTCGCTTGTTGAAATATATATATTGATGGTAATCTACTTTAGATTTGGTCGATAGTCAGGGATATTGATTTTAAAGGGGGTGGTCTTAGAAAATTTCACAGAGCAAAATCGCAAAGTGATTTGCACCGGTGGCTCGGTGTTTGGTCCAAGTTCATTTGAATTACCATTGTCATTAATGCAAGAGATTGGGCCTGCCAAGGGACAATGGATTGTGGTTTGGATCGGAAGATAAAGAATCACAGAAAACGTTTTCTTTTTCCGGAGAAACATTAAAATGGCTTTTAACTTCCACGCAACAAAAACTGGGTCATTTCGGGACTCACATATGGTTAATTTAGACATGAATGGAGCGAAATGGCTCTGAGGTATTGCAACAATTACAACAAAAACTAGTATAATATTGTGCATATTAATATTTCATCAAGTCTATTATATTACTACATTTGCTAGGAAATATGACAATTGAAAAGGCTATACATTATCAATAGGTGCATCTGATCACACATGTAATCAGTCGATCGATATCAGAAGGTGCTCACCGTAAAAGAATGTCATACATTCTACTAAAATATTATGTACCATTAAAGAAGTTTGCTTTAAATGCCTATACATTTTACGTCGCTAGAGAGAGAGAGGGAGAGAGAGAGAGAAGGAGAGAGAGAGAGAGACTTACATACAGTATGGGTCTTAGGCAGTGGAAGGAAGTCGGGGGACCCGGAGATAAGAGGTTGGACAGGCAACCCAGCTTCTGATTACTACCATCGGGGAATCGAAATCACGTCACTTGACTCAATGACAGACTTGATAATACAACGCGCGCTACCCATTCGGCCATCTCCACACCCATACACACAGAAGGAAACGAATCCGTGTCAACATTACTCCGTAAACATGCATCATGACAGATCAAATACAGATCTGGCTCCGTGTTCACCAAGTATTCTCAGACTGATAATGAGAAACATTTTTGATCCAGAAGCACAAATCTTTGCACATAGTTCGTTATTGAGGTATTTGACACATAACAACAGCGGCTTTAGAAAAGGCTATACTTTATTTAAAGGAGCTAAATCGCTAATATTTGGGGCCTAGAAATTGACACAATTGGGTGGCAAGTCATATAATACTTTAATATGAATGTATATAAACTGATTTACATTCAATCGTGTCCGTTTTTACTCTAATATCAAATCAGTTATGTTTGGCGAAGTACACCAGAAGTCTCAATTGAATCACAATATAGTATTTACATAGTATTTATTGCGCATGTTCACCGTTTGAGATGTAATGTGGAGTATACCTAGCCTTGTTCTTTGGGTCCCTAGCTGAAAATGAGTCTGAAACGCCGTATGGTAAACAAATTATTTCGTCTTAAATATTGGATATCAGAAGCCCACCTTTTCCTAGTAAGACCACACCATCAATGTTGATTTAAATTGACAAATAATTTGTGTTTTCGATGATATTGAGTTAGAGATTTGGATACTTTAAATAAGGCGAACGATTTTGAATAAATTCTTAATTCTAAGAATGCTTTGTGAATACCGGGCGTGGCTGTTCTTGCTGTAGTAGTTCAATAAACATATACTATAACACAAACATGAATTAAAAATTTAATTTAACTTATTTTTATTCTGAAGTAAGTTATGGGTGTTGGAATATGTATCGTAGATCCTTTGTTGATTATCGACACAACGACACTAATATAAATCTCGATTATCTATCTTATCGTTGAATCTTAAAATCTCCTGGATTGTTCTATTCGTTTTAAATCATAACCACCATACTGCCATAGGTGTTAATACTGGGCGTATCATGTGAATAGAAATCCATTGAAATCTCAGCCACCCGATGGTCTAGAGCGTACATTTTGTGCCCTATGTGTTAATAAATGTCTAATTAATGTTGTATATAACTATTGAAGCCAAACAATAAATCATGTAATAGGCCGATTGAGTTCTTCATTCAACATTTGAAGTCAAATCTGAACACCAACAATAGACTTGAAATGAAATGAAATGGGGTTTAAATTCCCACTGTTCCGGCTAATGATGATGGGTATACGCCATACAATGCGCTATAAGGGACATTTTGCTCGGGCAGCTGCACTATCGCCTACTTTTTTTTATCGCGTTCCCACTGCCAAGACGTCTTTTATGTGCACCCCAATGTATAAACAGGACTTTTTTCGCCCTATCCGAAGGACTAAACAACTGTCCTTGTCGGCTCCCCCACCCTGCACCAATGACAAAGGAAAACCACGTCGGAAAATGACGATGACCGTTTTAGGTCAATGTAGGGATCGAACACGCGGCCTCCGGGCTAGCGAGTCCAGAAATTGACCCATTTAGCTCTTACATAATACGTCGTTAAATATGTTGTTTATGCGGTTATTTTTATTTCACTTGGCCGCATGAGTCCGGGTTCGAATCTCAGAAGAGCCGAGAATATTGTCGGTAGCTGCACGTGTTGTGCCTAGTTCTTCGAACAGTACAAGTCCACCCATCCCCTCTTATCTATTCGTGTACACATTGGAATATTGGGATTTTTATCGTGGTTTCTGCTTGACCGAGGTGCAACACAATGGAGTCTTGCAAAGAGTGGTGTGCAGGCGTTACCTTGAACGTAACAAACCATTTAACAGTTGGAATTGGAATTAAGAGCAGGCCGTAGCGCCGTTGACCGGGCAAATTCCCCGCACAGCACACTGTATGGCGTATACCGATCGTCTATATCCTAGTTGGTACAAACAAGTAGGACGTTAAACTACATTTCATTTTGAACTGGGAACCTTTTTTACCCGACCATCAGGTGATTGTTGAAGGTCAGATTTTAATTGTTGTACTTTCACTAATTAATTACATTGTTCAATAATTATACTAATTAACTTGTTGTATGGGGGTCAAGTATAGAATCAACTTAAACACCAACCAATTTAATAACTTCTAAAGTGGGGCGTTAAACAATTGTACGATTGATCAGCACATGTGTACTTGTGGCTATATTTTATCCAAAACTTCTTTTTACAGCTGAATCGCCATATGAAATGAAACCCAGTGGGGTTTAACGTCATACTGCTCTGCTCCTAAACTTGGCAAATGAAGGCGGGCAGACATTATACAGTGTGATATATGAGGGATATTTTGCTACGGCCAACTCTTATATCAAATTCCAACTGCCACGTGGTCTTTTATGTACATTTCAATGTTTGCAAGGGACCTCGGTTTTTTGTACCATCCGAACGACTAGATAGCTGTTCTTGCCAAGCCCCCCGCCCCCCAGCCCTGCATCACTGACAAGTCACCATCGAAACATTTATATGTTTATAATTATTAATGCAGTAAATATTCATACAATATATATATATATATATATATATGTGTGTGTGTGTGTACGACTCGACGCTTGCTAATAACCACCGGCTTGAACATCCACTCCAGGGGCGGCTCCGGCAATCTTTGCAGGAGGGTTCTTGCCAGGCGCCTGTTATCAACATTTGACGGTTGACATCGTCTCTAAATTATGGAGGTATACATAAGAAATCCAACATCCTTTTTGATTCCAATTGACCGGAGGCTAAAAGCGAAGGGGTGTCGATCAAATGAGTAAAAATTTGCGTAGAATACGACGCCGAGTAGTAATCAGTCTGTCGTTAGGGCGTTTTCGAGATATTCGGGGTCAAAGGTTAAATGAGTTCACTAAGAACAAAGTTTACAATTTTATTGAAAGAGTGATTACTTTTGATTATTTTCAGCACATTTAATGATACAAGAATGGATGCGCATTCACTTTCAGTGCAAATGAATTCATTTGACCTTTGACCCCGAATATCTCGAAAACGCCCCAGCGGCGGACTGATTACCACTCGGCATCGTATTCTACGCAAAATTTTACGCTAGAAAAGTTGGGTCCAGTTTTGTGCCCATTTGATGGACCAGGGGCGTGGTGAGAATGAGTTCATGAGTAGCCATACTCATGCGCCAAAATCACAATCAAATTACTCAAAAAATGAAAAACATTTGTAAGTGGAAAAATTGTTTCATCTGACCCAATTAAAAATTTTTTGAAAGAGTCAAGTGATTTTCTCTTGGAAAGAATGGAATCTCCAAGAGAAAATAACAATATTTTATTACCGTATTTCTTGTCTCGGATTGCTGGAGATTGCGTTTCTGGGCTTCTAATTTTCGAAATTTTCCCGGGGGAGGGCCCCCCGGACCCCCCGCCGCGAGCTCGCACCTTCGGCGCTCGCGGTCAGTAAAAGGGTTTTTGTGCCAAAATCTTTTTTGTTACTCATAATTTCTTCTCAATAATTGCCCTCACCACGCCCCTGCGATGGACACCTCCCCGCTCTGAGCCTCCAGACTACAAGTTTTATAATGAATTAAAATAGGACCAGATTGTCATTCAGATTAATTGATGCAAAGCATTAATTGTGATATCTCACATGTCTATATGATTATTTCACGCTTTAAATACCAATCCCGTCCCGTCATCTAATAATAACGGATAAAACATACGACCGTTACACTTTTCTCACAATTTGTTTATGTAGCTGAGCAGGGTGCGGTCTGGCACCAATTGAACAGCACCCAATAGATCCACCCCTACATCCATGAACCATCTTGTAATTAAAGGGAAGTTAATTTATATTAATCTATATCTTACGGGCAATTGACATCCAACATTGAACCTGGGCGTTAAAATTACTGCATTGTTCTTGTACTTTAATATGGATATTGTTTAAAAACAATATCCATATTAAAGTACATCAAGGTTTTTACACCCCGTATAAATAAGTAGGTTGTATAAGTATATAATATATACATGTACTTTAAACAAGTAGCCAAATAATAAGTGAAAAAAAGATGGCGACAAAATGTATATAAAGTGTTTTGGTAATTATATAATGTGATCACCTCCATTAAAATATCGTCATGGCGATCAGGAAAGACATTAAATTGACAGTGATTGGTTTAAAATAGGAACATTTTGAGCTATAAATAGATTGACAAGCATAATCAGTGAAGAAAGATGTTAAGGAAAAGCTGAACATATTACTCGTGTTAGGCTTGTCTGGTGTTGCCGGACAAGGTCACAACAAACCTGAGATACACTAAAAGGTTACCGATCACCCCCCCCCTCAATTCTTAGTAAAAGCTCGCTACTAGGATATATCGCTCTGAAAGCTTTCCACAGAGTATAAACTAGATACATGGGACTTGATATTACGCTCTGAAAGCCTTCTACAGAGTATTACTGGCTACTCGAAACTAGGATATTACGCTCTGAAAGCCTTCTCCAGAGTATTAACTAGCTCCTCGGGGCCAGGAAATTAAAAACACGAATAAAGATTAAATTCAACATTAGTCAATTTAAATAGATATTGATGTTGTTATCTTGTCGTGAAAATTTGCATCATAATATCCAATATTTAAAGAAATATAATGAACATTTTAAAATCAGTGAAAGAGTGGTGTATTTTATGGGTTTGGGCGCCCGTGGTAATGGACAAAACGAAAACATCCTTCCAGACAATGCAGAAGTAATGGCTTGTTCACAAACAACAAAATTAATAATAATTTTTAAAAAAAAATGTAGAATTGACTAAGCAGTCGTAACTACTCTAGATCAATTTGTACTGGTGGCGTATTTCACCGAACTAAGATTATAAATTGAATATAAATCACTTTATATACGTTCATATTACATAAATATGTGCTTTTAGACCAATTTTGGTTTATTTTAAGGTTTCTAAGAATAGAACCATGTGCTCTTTAATATGTTAAAACTTGTTTTGCAAAAGGTACATCTTCATCTTTAAAAATGAAGCACTGTGTGTCCATAAGGTTCACTTGGTTTCCTACTCGACTGTCCCACTGCATAAGCTTCTTCCAATGTTTAATCTAGTTTAAGGGGCACAACTCTCTTTTCACTGATCATAATGTTAAGAGTGATATTGGTAATTCCTTTAATACCCACCTAACAATGGAATGAAATGAAATGGGGTTTAACGTCCTACTCTTCTGCACCTAACCTGGGCTAATGGAAGACGGGCATACGCCATGCAGTGTGCTATGACGGGAATTTTGCCCGAACAACGGCAATACGGCATATTATATCAAATTACAACTGCCAAGGGATTTGTTTACAAACACATCAATGTGTACACAGGACTTTCATTTTCGTCCCATCCGAACAACTATACGTTGTCCCTAGTCAGGCGCTGTGTACCGCACAACTGAATAGGGGGAACCCTGCCAGAAACCCCTCAAGTCAATACGATAAAAAAAAAATAATTGAGAAAGAGAGAGAAAGAGAGAGAGGGGGGGGGGGGGGTTAACGTCCACTCGACAAAACTAGGTTATTTCGGGACTAACATATGGTTTTAATTTCATTTCTATAATTCGCTTGCGCGTAGGGGTCTTTAGCAGTGGGAGGAAACCAGAGTGCCCGGAGGAAACCCACGAGGTTGAGAAGGCGCCCCTATCTCCATGCCACATACGCTCACCCCACTAAATACCCGAAAACACCCTAAATAGGCAACCATGAGCATGGTGCTCTGGAAAACACCGGAAAAACCTAACCCTAACACTAACCCCCGCACACAAAGGACCAGGCTCTGGGTTACCTATTTAGGGTGTGTTTAGGTATTAAGTGTGTTTTCAAGAAATTAGTGTTTTCCCGTTGTTTTCCGGTATTCAGTATTACATGGTGTTTTCTGGTAGTTTTCCGGTATTTTCCGGTATATAGTATTGCCGAACAGAAAATATATCAAAGAGACCAAGCTATTAAAAACAACGTAAATTCAAGATTTAAAAGCCCCCCCCCCCCCAAACACACGTATCAGTACATCCTGGGTACAAACATCTTGTCGATTTGGTTTTGGTATTATCTTCCAGCAGGACCATATCTTACTTCTAGTCGCTTACAACGAAGTGGTCCGATTGTAACCAGATCTTCTGGTATCCTCGGTGTTTATTATACAGTCAATCAAATGTCTCAATAATAAACTATTTACTCGTAAGTTTCTTTGGTTAGTGTCCGGCAAAATCTAGGATGGACCATTGCCGAATGCATCTGATATTGATCATCTCGGTCTTCTCGCTATGGTTACCGACATCGATCATACATTGTTATTATTACTAACCTCCGGAGCCAGTATCGCCGCCTTCAAAAGTAATTATTGGCAAAGCTGTGATGTTTGTAATGAAACCCGAATCCTCTCTCCAAATGGCATCATTTATATCGCAATTACATTTCACTCCCTGTTTATCACACGAGTTGTTAATACCACAACTACATGCATCATTGTCAGTTCCATTCCCAGCAAAATATAATGCTCTTTGACGGTGAATATTTATCCACGCTGCGTCTCTGTGTGCCGAATGAAAGCATTCATGCCGAAGAAACTGCTCACATTTGTCTGAATTTTGTTTGATGGCTTGAATGTGTTCCAATGAGACAGCGTAATGTAGATCAAGTTTATACGAATACGTCGGCTCGAAGTCATCTATAAATTTTCTATTGGTTGTGCCATGGCCTGAAATTGTATGTTACAATAAATGATCATTTATTTTGATTACTGGAGTATTGTATGATACAAAATAAATCATAACATACTTCTCAGTCCCCGGGTTAAAACTTCATGATACAATAAGTCATAAAAATAAAACTTTGAGGAAGCGTTACTCATCTGAATAGTCCAGGTGCATTCGTGAAACCAAATATATTTGATCTTTGGAGGAGCTGCACAACTTTATTTAGGTCCAGATAAAGTATTAAGAGAGTAGGAGAGAGGGTGTATATGTGTGTTAATGTCCATTCGACACAAACCAGGTCGTTTTGGAACTAGGTCGTGTAGTTTTCAGGGGACAATTCTAAATGAGTATTTCAACAGGCTCATTAACTGTAGTATATGCAACATGTCGTAGCATACCACACTATAAACCGGGCTGGAACAATCATATTAGAAGGTACAGATATAACACTATGGGGCCTATATACTATAGAGGTTAAGTTAGTTCTATAAAATTTGTTGGGGTTAATGTATTGAAGTTGTTAGCTAGTAAAGTGACAACAAGAATTCAGCTAAAAGAATATGCCTGGAAGTTTAAAATCGGGCAGTGACAGCATAGTCTGATAATCCAAATAAGGTATCCCATGCGTTAGAAACGTGTTTTACTACCCTCCTAGATGTCCATATAAGTACACCGGGTAGCCTCTGGGCAGCTGACCAATCAGATAAAGGAGGTACCTGGTCAATTTCCCAGGGCTCAATACATGACTCATGCACGTAAACTCTTTATAAAGACAAGTCACGATATAAGTTTCTTTTGATATCATTGATGGACTTCCCAAGATCATACCACTAGCCTCCTAGGCTGAGAGGCAGGGACACAAACATGATAGTGCCACAGCTATCTCTAGTTGGTGCCGCGACGACGTAACCGTTCCCGTAGTGATACACAGAACAATATCCATAAGTTGGCATATATGCTATGGAACGACACGATCTGGATATCTTGCCCATATATGGCGATGCACAAGAGCTCATTATTCTCTCGGGCCGCATTTGTTCAAATAACCGTTTTAATAATGCGACAAAACATGTTGAGGGGAATTCAGATGATCAAAGGCTAATGCGTTGATACGCCTAATGTAGATACAGAATTACACCTAGCTCCGATTATTTTAGTTTTTTAATACTTTCTAAAAACAACACAAGCTTAATAATAATTGTAAACTTTCCAACTTTCCAATAATTGTAAACTTTCCAATAATTGTAAACTTTCCAATAACTTTAAACTTAATAATAACTGAAAACGTACCAATAATTGTAAACTTCCCATCACAAGTAACTTCTATTTTCTTTAATGGACCATTGCCATCAACATCAATGATGATCGGAGTAGCCCCTACTGTGTAATTCTTATTAACGGCATCTGAACAGTCTTTAGGTGGAACTGAAATTAAACAAATGTAGCCTTTTGATCGGAAACATCTCTACTGTCTGTACCAGGTAATACTACAACTCGAAAATCGCTTGTCATTTATTCAAATTTTAATTAAAATGGCTAAAACTTCGTGTAATACCTGGAGTGGTCATCCCATTGCTTTCTGTCTTGTGAGAACTAAGTTCAGGTCATGCTTTATGTAAAGTACCTGTCTACCCTAATGCGAAATGTATGTGCTCCATTTAACGCACGCGCATTCGTAATGTTGATGTTATGAGAAAGTGACAATGTCTAAATATGTGAAATTTACAAGAGAATACTGGATTTTATCGGACTTCTAGTCATTTGGGCTAAGGGAAGAAATCAAAGGGACGTCAATTCCAGGTATGTCACAAAGATTTAGCAATTTTTATTAAAAAATGAAGGCATGGTAAGCATTTTTCGAGTTGGAGTATCACCTGGATCAGACAGTAAATAATTTAGCAACTATCACCGAGATGACCCGTATTGAACCATTTAAATTGAGGTCTACCTCCAATTCTTGTACGCCAACCGGGCCAATAAAAACGGTCACTTTTGCTAAGGCGTATTTTAATTTCAATTTCCGATTGACTGGGGTCTGGACTTTTCATACCACCCAAAGATTAATTTTCGCTCTATTGCACCAGAGGAATACAAAATCAGGAACATTCTGAGTGAACCAATGGATCGAAACTAGGAACTCCTGTGAGCCAGCATCATACTCAATAAACCCCCGTACCACAAAGGCCCACGAAGATGTGTTATTTCATCAAATGCCTTATAGTGTCAGTTTTAGGTTTCAGACAGATGATCGGAAATGACATTAAATTTTTTTATTTGATTTCCTGTTCAGTTTTAACTTACCTGGTTGGCATTCAAATTCTGACCAGGAGCCACTGGAAGTACAATTTGCTGACCCTGAAGATTCATATAAACACGGTAACATGACAACCTCGTCTATATGCCACATAGTCTTGATCTGAAAGGCGCTTTGGTTAATATATGATAACGATGGTGCACCCACACAACCAATAACCTCACATTCTCTGGTCTCTTGATCGTTGACGATACAGTGGGTATTATTCGGACAACTATGATTGAAACATGGACCATGCAATATCTCCTTGGTCCATGAACTCGCCATGCTGGACACCATATCCAGAGATTCGATAGTGGTCGGTGTGCCTTCTTGAGTCATCAAATTGTCTCTCATCGTCATCAAATGACACACACCTAACTCAGTATTGAAATTGATAAATGAACACAGGTTATACTGAAGACACGTTCGCATGCATGTTACCAATTCACTTCCTTCAACTGTTAAAATAGTTTCTCCAGTACGGAAAGTGTTTCGTGAAACTTCATATCCGAAAGTATCCAGGTTTGCACACATTTTGTTTGTGGCACAAGCAACCGACATAGATATAATTACCAGCCTTACTGCCTGAGTCATGGCCGTAATTTACAATGAAGCCGGGTTATATATTGTCCCTCCGGAGTTTTCAACTGAACTTGTTTGTCTTAACAGTTCTTTCAGGAGTTTAACCTTCACTTCCACCGAGGGTGATAAACAAGACGTCTGTTCACAGAGTTTAACCCTCCTTTTGTTCTGGGTCCATTAGCGATTGACGTTAATTCACATACATCGCTTCTAAGTCAAAGAAATCAGGATACACTTTGTCTGCTTGTTGTCTACTAAGTATAGTGACGTCCTGAATACGGACTGTCTGTGTGAGAAGAAACTATGTTTTTTAAAGGGAATATAGAACAAACCCAATATTAACCATAAAAAAAATCGAAATTTAAAAACACGAATTAGAATTCGATATTGACCCATTCAATGTATATTAATTTTGTTACCTTACCGTGATATGTCGTCTCCCGATCGCCAATATTTATAACACAATGGTATCGAGCGCCATTTGTAATCAACAAAGAAAACGTGATCCACAATCGCCTAAAAGGTAAAGCCATACACATATAGACTCGACTTGCCAAACGGAAATGACTGCCCTTCAATTTAAACTATGCCTGTAACCGACATATGTTACAGAAACAAATGAAATGAAATGGGGTTTAACGTCCTACTCTTCTGCACCTAACCTGGGCTAATGGAAGAACCGCATACGCCATACAGTGTGTTATTAGGGAAATTTTGCCCGATCAGCGGCGCTACGGCCTACTGTTATATCGAATTCCACCTGCCAATGGATCTTTTACGTGTACGCCAATGTATGCACAGAATCTCGGTTTTTCGTCCCATCCGAAAGACTAGACAGCTGTCCTCCGTTCTGAATCACTTAGTAGGGGAAACCACGCCGGAAAATCGAGATGAACTTTTTCGGCCAATGCAGAGATCGAACACCCGACTTCCAGGCTAGCGAGCCATCCTCTTACCCACTTAGTACCGAAACAAATTTTTAGAAAAAATTATATCACTTACTATACATTCATATGCGTTTTGCGCCAATTTTAATATATTCTAGGTGGATGAGAGGTGTCGTGTGGTCTATTTGGTATACTTAGGTGGTGTAGTTTCGATTCCAGTTTATACGTGATAGAGGGTCGCCTGTCCAATCCTGTGGGTTTACTTCGAGTCCTCACGTTTAGTCCCACTACTAACGATCCATACCCCCTTTAAGTTTTTGTTTTATATATATTTCTCTATGAATAACAGGCGCGGATCCAGAGGGGGGACCCCCCCCCCCCACCCTGCTCAGACTTGAAAATTTTTTTAAGCGATTTTATTGGCGATTTAGACCTGTAATTTTGGAATTTACCTTTCGGAAATACGTCAGAATGAACCAAATTGAATCTAATTTACCAAATTAATCGGTTGAGCCCAATTAGTTAAGCAATTATCAAACCTAGACCCCCCCCTGCAAAAAATCCTGGATCCGCGCCTGAATAACGTTGATTTGTATGTAAATGTTTAACCTGTAGAAATACTGCTTTAAGTAATGTTTTTTTTTATCGATTTTCGTAATTAATATTTCCTTGATAGATTTCATAAGTATAGAGTCCCGAGTACCTATATAAAAAACCGAATAAATGGATCAGACTAAAAAGTACCGGATTTTAATGCTCCTTGCTATTGTTCTCTGTTTACGACGATTGGTTTGATTATATTGACAGGAAAAACTAAATTTACTTTTTTCTTTTAAAACACTTTATTGAGCTTGTAAAGGGCCATAATACGTCCTGTCGAGTGAACATTAAAACACATATCATTATAAACACGCAATATAAAACTCGTAGAATAAACAATTAAAACATCCGGTTTGCTACCACATCTTAAGGCTCCTAAGCACAAGTGAATTATTGAAATGGAACTGAACCATATGTTTGTCCCGAAATGACCAAGGGTGTATCTATTCTGTTAGATTTCCGGTCGTAAGGAATGAGCTGTCACTTTCTATTAGACAAAGTGCTGTTTAAAACCCGAATTATTCTCCAGTAAAAGTTATTATAAAGTTGATACTCTTTTTTGATCTTACAAAAGTGTAATTTTGTGACAGTAAATCTATAATAAAAAAAAAACCATGTGATCCTTTTTCGTTTCGTTTTCGGAAGAATTGTTATCATTGACGTGTTCTGGATGATGTGTGGGATTAGTCAATAAAACGGTCTTTTACAGCGAGTTCTTGGCTTTATGATCCGCGGAACTGAGCAGTGCCGGACTGGTGGACCGAAGGCCCACCTGTCAGGTCATTGACCAAGATCGACACGAATACGCGCCAAATGCGTGTCACGAGCGTCGGGGGGGGGGGGGGTTAATTGACAACCGCAAACCCATTTTCCAAGCATTTGAGACCAAAGCAGAAAAAGCAAATTTTTGATTCCCTGATACAATTAGATAACAGAATGATTTCTTTTTTTGTGTTATTTGTCAGTCATTTTTTCCCTATCTTTTCTTTCTCCTGTCCTCTTATTTCTTCTTTCAGTTCTTTCCTCTTTTTTTCTTATTTCTTTCTCTTTTGTCTTTATAGGGTTAGATGGACAGGAGGGCCCCATTCCGGCACTGGAACTGAGGGTAGAACAACTAGAAACGTTAAAGCTGAGTAACTAATGTCTGATGTCACAGGGTCACAGAATTTTTTCAAAAGTTTCAGAATAGTCCACCAGGCCCCACAAAAAGTGCACCTCTACCCCAGATACCCAATACCACTCGTGTATGGGTTGTAAATGAGGAACTCTACAGGTAATAAAATAAGAGCATTGTCATGCGATAATAATATATGTCGAGGGTTATATAAGCAAGATTATGATCTTATGTTGTCTCTCTATCAACAACCACTTGAGAAAAAGATTAAAACTTTAAAACATGGACCAAAATCTGTATTCATACCGAGATACTATAGGAAGAGTTTGGTGTAACCGGCGGTTGTCCAATCTCAAAACATTCCGAATTAAACTACTGAAAAAACTTCTGAGGCAAGATGCATTTGGATAATTTAATTGAAGAAATCGGTTCTTATGGGAAATTCCAAGTGTTGATGCTTTTCATGATTTTGGTACCCAAGCTTTCGATAGGCTACAACATGCTTCTGATGTCATTTGGTGCTTACGTCAATGATTGGTGGTGTGTTGATGACGTCATGTCAAATGTGAGCAGGAATAATGTGACGTATAAATATTGTGCTGATGAAGGTAACTCGACTTGTACCAGAGTTTATGATGACTATGCCAGAACCGTGGTTACGGAGGTAGGCTACGTAATATTTCTCCATTTCAAATTTGTATTAATTTAAAGGGACAATAACATTCTTGCTGGCTTGGTAGCTCCAGAAAATAAATAATACCCTTATTCTAAGTACTAGATGTTTAATTGTCCTACCTGTTGTGTAATTATCTATTACAACCTATTTTACTTGTCCAGAGGGTTCGAAAATAGTTTAAAATCCAAGTCACAATTGAAAAGGTTTACCTTAGACTTTTCAAATCAATTGGTTGAATTTTTCCAATTTTTTAAAATAGGTGTGTTAAGATGAAATTTATATCATCATTTAATTGGAATATTCTAAAATAATACGATTTGTTGACCAGAATGAAGATTGGGACATATTATTCAGTTACAACAAGAGTGTTATTGGGGCTTTAACAGGAGTTCAGGATAATAACACCGTTGACTTTGATAAGACAGTAAATCTAGTAATCAAGGCCTTTCCGTGGTAGCTGATTTAAGACATGCAAAATACAACTATCTCAAACACTTGAGATAACTAGGTCAAGAATTCGACGTAACGCAGTCGTCCTGGCCCGAACTATTCTGCTTACACCATACAGTGTGGCATTGAGAGACATTTTAATATTACATATGTGCATGTTGTATGTGATCTACCACATGTTTTCAATGATGGTCAGCTATAGTGGGTGTGGCGCCAGGCAGGGTAAGCTTACTCTTCTGGACACCTGTTACCACTGTTCATCGTGTATTTTGTACACGGGGAGCAGTCCATTTGCTGATTACACTGTATAGCTTATACTGTTTTAAGGACTTAGGATTTTGTCTAATGGTTTGGATTGTTCGTATTTAGTTTTATTTTATTTGATATAGAATCGATTAATAATAATATACACATTATTGTACGCGCGGTAAACTAATTGCTTTTAGACCAAGAAATATACTTATCTGAAACCTACGTCATTCTGTGCGACATATCTTTTAAGCATTTATAATAAGTATGTTAGTCGAATTCTACCCCATATAAATATTGACACGGATTCCGCGTGTTTATGTTTGTTGGTTTATCATCCTATTTCGTCTTGTAAGCCACATATATACCAAACACAAACATATCATTTTAAAACAGTTATAGTGCACCACATAATCCATATGTTATTGGAAACGTTGGTAGTCCAGTGGTCAAACTCCTGTAATCTTTCGTTCTATTGGGGTGTAAAACATTGAAACGTTGGTAGTCCAGTGATCAAGCTCCTGTAATCTTTCGTTCTATTGGGGTGTAAAACATTGATACGTTGGTAGTCCAGTGATCAAGCTCCTGTAATCTTTCGTTCTATTGGGGTGTAAAACATTGATACGTTGATAGTCCAGTGATCAAGCTCCTGTAATCTTTCGTTCTATTGGGGTGTAAAACACCAATATAAAAATATTGTCGAAAAATCGAAGCCCTGAAAATTGAAGAATAGAAATCAGAGAGAGAGAGAGAAATGGGGTTTAACGTCCACTCGACACAAACTAGGTCATTTTGGGACTAACATATGGTTTAACTTTATTTCAATAATTCGCTTGCGCGTAGGGGTGTTTAGTAGTGGGAGGAAACCTGAGTGCCCGGAGGAAACCCACGAGGTTGAGAAGGCGCCCCTATCTCCATGCCACACCAGGGCTCGAAACCACAGCCGCAAGCCAGATGTGACCGGCCAGCTAGAGGTCGAAGCGCGGCACTCTAGACCACTAGGCCATCCCAACCCCCCAATAGAAATCAGATACATCGGACTGAGACCAAACTCGCCCTACTAACGTAACCTTGAAATGAAATGAAATGGAATTAAAGGTCCTACTGTTCTTCTGCGACTAAACTAATCAAGATGGACCTACGCAATAAATGTCAATGAGGGCAATTTGGCGGCGCAACGTCCTACTCTTATATCAGATTCAAACTTCCAAGGGTTCATTTACGTACACATCAATGTGTACAAAGGTTTTCGTCCCATCCGATCGACGATTATACGTTCTGCTGCACCACTGACAAGAAGACACCACTTGGTGCCAAAATGAACGACGTATTGGTTTGGCTAACCCAACTTCTTGTCCATTCCAACGTCTTATTAATGTTACATTCCCGGGAACAAACTGGGTGATTTGACGATATATTAGAACTAAAACATATTCAAACTAATTACTTTATCATAATTTTGCTTCAAATCCTTCTCAAAACATTCTAATTGCCAAGTATAACATGCTATAAAAAGAGACAATGTTTTCGTCAGAAGATTACCCCGCTTCGTACCTACAGAAACGGCGGTAGGAGACCGGAAGGATTCATTACATACACAAGACGATGTTGTCTGTAATACAGCACACCGGAACATAACATATCATAACATTAGTTTGTAGTCATAATGACCAGCGTCCAAATTCACGTCTGCTTCCATTGTTCTGTCTTGTAGAGCAGTCTCCAGTCTGCGGCCTCTCGATAAGCTTGTCTTCCATCGTCTCTTTTAAGCTTCTAACTTGAGATCATTTATAAGGCCAAGGTGTTATCCACAACCTTATTAGTATTTCACAGCCATTCACAAGTTATAATACATGTACATTAGAAGCCTTCATTAAACGGACAATCATATAATATTATCTAATAATACGAGAAGATAGTGACTAATTAACTAACTCAAATAATGCATGTGTAACACATATATATACTAATTGTACGACAGCTATAAACCACAGCTGCTTAATGTTGTGTTACACATTTCACCAAGAAGGTCGAAAGTCTGTAACTGAAATATAACAAACGCCACTCTATGTATAAATCTGTTATAGAAATAGAAAAGATCCAAATGAAATTGTTTTATTTATGTTTCAGTGGGATTTAATGTGTGAACGAAAATGGATAACTCCTATTATAACATCTATCCAGATGGCAGGTGTGTTGGTTGGTGTCGTGATCGCAGGCCAATCAGCCGATACGTTTGGTCGTAAAAAAACCTTCTACCTCACTCTATTACTTCATTCCATTCAAACGGTTGCTATAGCATTTGTTACGTCATGGCAGGCGTTTATTGCCATGCGCTGTTTGATTGGAACGACTATTGGATCTTATTTGGTAGTCAGTATGTTTCCTGTGGAGTTCCTTGGGTTTAAATGGAGGCCGACTCTTACTGTTGTCCCTTTCTGGGCTACCGGGGTTTGTTTTTTGGCTCTTGCTACATGGCTGATGCATGATTGGAGTTATGTTCATATCGCAGTTGGTGTTAGTACCATACCGTTTTTATTGGGATGGTTGTAAGTATTTATATTATATTTAAAGGTATTGTAAAAATAGTTCCACGTGTGTAGAATAACCAATCACACCCCGAAGTTTAGTGTCCGATCATAAGGACTGCCAATCTTAAAGGATTCCGTGTACGTAGCAGGGCCGTATGTAGGATTTCAAAGATGGGGGTGCAGCCGTTTGGTGGGGCGATACAGCCATCACGTAAGTGATTTAAGGATGTTTGGATCAGGGCACACAAAGATCCTGGGACCTGTTTCACGAAATTTTAACTAAGATACAATCCAAATTTTAGTGGATTCTTCAATTTTATCTTTAGTTAAAATTTTGTTAAACTGGCCCCAGGCTTGTGGGCGCCCTTAAAACAAATTGATCAGTACCGCAAGAGCATCACTGTCTGATCATAATCAAGTGTATTATTTTATAATTGAAAGATTGTCAATTTTTTGTGCTTGGATGGGAGGGAGGCGCCATTACGCGGGGCGCCTTATTTGTCTGGATGTTCAATGTACCCCCCTGTCTGTACCATCGCTAGGTACAGCCCTAGTATGTAGAAATGTCGAACCACCGGGCGGAGTTGAGTAACCGATCATAACCATTGTCCATGGTTGTTGCTGTTAAGAAGACGCATGCGTTCTAAATCGCCCACGTACCTTTCAACACAGAGAGAGAGAGAGAGAGAGAGAAATGGGGTTTTAACGTCCACTCAACACAAACTAGGTCATTTCGGGACTAACATATGGTTCAACTTTATTTCAATAATTCGCTTGCGCGTAGGGGTGTTTAGCAGTGGGAGGAAACCTGAGTGCCCGGAGGAAACCCACGAGGTTGAGAAGGCGCCCCTATCTCCATGTCCCATACGCTCACACCAGGGATCGAAACCACAGCCGCAAGCCAGAGGTGACCGGCCAGCTAGAGGTCGAAGCGCGGCACTCTAGACCACTAGGCCATCCCCCCACCTTTCAACAGACTTCTCGAAATATACATAAACGGTTCAAGATACAATTTGATTGGGTTTAATACTGAGCCTACAATTTGGAAACTCTTTTAGGGATACAAAACTAGACGGGCGGGGGGTCCTTTTATTATAAAGATCGATGTTAAAACACTATTAATGGGAAACCAATTAACCTGCGCTATAGATAAACAATATCTAAAAGAGAAGAAGCGTGTATAGTATGAGTGAACAAGGGTGATAGCTAATGCAAGGGAAAATACAAATAATCTTAAATCAATACACAGAAGATCATAATAGATAAACGTATTATTAGATTATGAAACTGGACGGGGGAACCGTATATATGCATATTAAAATAGCATTATCAATTAGACATTAACTTATCCAGACCATAATAAACGCTTGATGTCAAGGCTAGCCTTCGATGTTGGCGGATTAAATTCATATATGCCGCTTAACCGCAATTGATAATTAAATCAATCAAGTTGATAATCGAGACTATGCGGTTTATATTAATGATTTTGGTAATGATGACCGAGGCTATGTGAATATTTCACTCGCTTCGTTCTCGGCTAATAGTGGATCAATTTGACTGAAATTTTCAGCAAATTACCTTTACACTATGTAGTTTTTAACTATTATTGTGAAAACTGACATCTCTCTATCTTATCTCCAATAATGTCTCTTTAATTCGGTAAGCTTTAAATCATGAAGAATAAAGCCTATTATTAGAAGTTAAACAGATTTTATAATTTGTATGTTTTCTCTGATCAATACGCTGAATCTGTTTGTTTCTATTTTGAAGTGTTGTTCCGGAGAGCATCCGGTGGTTATCTGTTAAAGGCAGGTTGGACGAAGCCGAGAGAATCATAGAAGGTGTAGCAGCAATGAATGGTAGACCTAAACCTGTTAACGCCAGGGTCATCATCATGAAAATAAGGGACGAAGAGCAGAACAGAACGCAAGGAGTTAAGAAATATTCGTACATAGATTTATATAGGGACCGGAAGCTTGCTAGACATACTTTAGTCCTTCAAGTGGTCTGGTGAGTTTCTTTCAGCAGACTTTGAAACAATAATGCTATGCGATGCGGTGAGTATGGAGCTGAATAACCAGGCATTTGTCAACCTAGTTTCCATTCTGCACACAACGAACTTAATATCTACTCCTAAATGGCCGCCATTAAAAACAACCAATAGTATACTCTGCCCTAAATGTATATGGGGGGTTGGGATGGCCTAGTGGTCTAGTGTACAGCGCTTCGACCTCTAGCTGGCCGGTCACCGCTGGGTTGCGGCGGTGGTTTCGAGCCCCGGTGTGAACGTATGTGGCATGGAGATAGGGGCGCCTTCT
The DNA here is from genome assembly GCA_036850965.1 of Patella caerulea. Taxonomy (NCBI): domain Eukaryota; kingdom Metazoa; phylum Mollusca; class Gastropoda; family Patellidae; genus Patella; species Patella caerulea. Next base: position 50,453,137 of record JAZGQO010000011.1, read on the forward strand.
CAACCTCGTGGGTTTCCTCCGGGCACTCCGGTTTCCTCCCACTGCTAAAGACCCCTACGCGCATGCGAATTATTGAAATAAAATTAAACCATATGTTAGTCCCGAAATGACCTAGTTTGCGTCGAGTGGACGTTAAACCCCATTTCTCTCTCTCTCTGTCTCTAAATGTATATAAAAACACAATAGTATACTATTTTGTAATGCGACTCTACCCCGTTTCTCAAATCGAAATAAACATTTTCAGTTTTATTAAATATAAGGGGAGTAAATACTTGTTAACATTCTCGACGGTATGCTTAGTGTTTTCGAGTAATATCGTCGAATTAGAAATTAAAATGGCGGTCAACTAGCTTAGTGTTTGCTCTGAAGTGGAGCTAAATATAGACAGAGGGTATGAGTTTAGTATGCCTTGTTTCCCCGTATGAGAAGTGGAAATGAAATGAAATGGGGTTTAACGTCCTACTCTTTTGCACCTAACCTGGGCTAATGGAAGATGGGCATACGCCATACAGTGTGCTATGAGGGAAATTTTGTCCGGGCAGCGGCGCTACGGCCTACTCTTATATCGAATTCCAACTGCCAATGGATCTTTTACGTGCACTCCAATGTGTACACTAAGCAGGTGTCCTTGTCAGGCCCTCCTTCTGCATCACTGACAAGGAGAAATCACGCCGGAAAATTGAGATGAACTTTCTCTGCCAATGTAGGAACGAACACCCGACCTCCAGGCTAGCGAAATATGAGTAGTGAACGCCAGCCGACCCAATAAAGCTTCAGATAAAATGCGTTACTATGCTAACGCGCCGATCAGAAGGTCGTTGGGATGATACCAGATACCACGGGATTTGCCGACCTTGTTTCACTTTTCAGGCGTTTTTAGGTCGACTTCAGGTCGCTAGGTAGACCTCAGATTTTGTACACTATGTAAATGTCCACGCATACTCGGAAATATTTGTGTACCTCTCCATGGTTTCAATTTGTATTTCTGTTTAATCTCAGTTGGTTTTCTGCAGGATGTGTGTTTCGGCTTCGTATTACGGATTTTCGTTTGGAGTTGGGAAATTTTCTGGTAATTTCTACTTGAACCTGTTCCTGATGAATATTTTGGAGTTTCCGGTTTTTCTTCCAGTTATTTATGCCCTTAATAGGTAAGATGTAGACCATTTGCAACCATTCGACAAACCTCGGTCGATTCCGGTACCCCTACATCTAGACTTGACTGTATGATGGTAAGTGATATGCCCATATAATTGCAATGCGGCACCGGTTTACTTATTAGGAAAAAGTTCTAGAAATGACATCGTTCGAAGTGTGTGTAGAGTTTCCATAGCAAAGTTGTCACTTTTTTTAAAAAAAAAGAAAATCGAATAAACTGGAAAAAGCCCCAGCTTCACAGGCGTCCTCCCTCATGGGCGCCGCCATTTGTCATCCGGTAACTTGCGCGTTGTATCTATTACCATAAGGTCTTTAACTGAGCCACGTGGCGTGGTTTCTAATCCCAGCTGGTATGTGACAGGAGTAGGGTCACATGTCGAGCTCTGTGGGTTTCCTTCCGGTCCTCCCCTTTCCTCTCGCTGCTAAAGATCCCTACGCGCAAGAGAAGTTACGAAATAAAATAAAACCATTTGTTTGAACCGAAATGACACAGTTTATTTCCAGTGGTCATTAAACCCCATTACTCTCTCTGTTTGTATAGTTTTCTCTCGTAATGCTGTTTTTGTCCATTTTTACCTCTTTCGAATGTTATTTTTCTTTTGTTGACTAGAATTTACATGACATTTATGATTCGGGGGCGGACGGATCCGAAGTAAACAGGCATGAATTAGTCAAATGGCTTATTAGACTCCTTGTTACAGACCTAGCAATATATCGAAACGCCATTGATTTAACGCGGGGAAGATAATTACTAGTCCAAAGGGAGTTATCTCCCCTCCCAAATGATTCTCTACTCAGGACGATGCCAGGATAAGTTAAGGGCCAGCCTCTAGATAGGAACTAAAATTATTGAAATGCACAGCATTGCACATAAAATAATTTTTTTTATCTAAATGGTATTAGATATTCTCTCCGCAACACGAGAGAGTAATATATAAGCCAAAGGGGGTGGGGGCCGGATGGCCGAATACGTGCGCGTTGTATTATAAAGCCTGTCATATAGTCAACTGGCGTGGTTTCGAATCCCCGGTTGTACGTGACACGGAGTGTGTTTTCTCTGGGTGCTCCCGTTTCCTCCGACTGATAAAGACCCCTACGCGAAAGCGAATTATTGAATTATAATAATACCATAATAATATGCTGATCCCAAAATGACCTAGGTTGTGTCGAGTGGGCATTAAACGCATTTTCTCTCACTCTCCCAATTAATTTGATAAGTTTATAACGGTACCTTGTTTTGTAACACTTCACATGCAGGAGTGAGAGGAATTCGTCTCGACCCCAATTGGAAAAACAATTAAAAAATCAAATGATCTAGACATCCTCGGAAAAATGTGATACCTTAAATCCGAGCGGAATAGTGGTCAGGAAATGTGAACCAAGCTTATAATTTCTCGCTATGGCACGCATTCGCCAAGCGATGGGGCCTGAAGAAATGAAATGAAATGAGATGGGGTTTAGCGTCTTACTCTTTTGCACCTAACCTGGGCTAATGGAAGACGGGCCATACGCCATACAGTGCGCTATGAGGTTAATTTTGCCCGGGCAGCGGCGCTACGGCCTTCTCTTATATCGAATTCCAACTGCCAAGGGATCTTTTACGTGCACTCCAATGTGTACACGGGACCTCGGTTTTTCGTCCCATCCGAACGACTAGACAGCTGTCCTTGTCAAGGCCTGAACAAATAAAGTAAAACCAAGTTCGAACAATCCAAACTATTGGATCCAAGGACCCCGAGCTACCCATTCCGCCCCTGTCTACTTTGTTGGACTTGTCTTTAAAGGCTAAATACCACTCTTGTTGTAACTGAATAATATGTCGCAATCTTTATTCTGGTCAACAAACTGTACTATTTTACAATATTCCAATTAATTGATGATACAAATTTCATCTTAACACACTTAATTTAAAAAATTAGAAAAATTCAACATAATGATTTAAAAAGCCTTACGTAAACCTTATCAAATTAGACTTGGATTTTAAAATATTTTCGAACACTCTGGAAAAGTAAAAATAGGATGTAATGGATAATTTACATAACCGGTAGGACGCTTAGACATCTAGAACTTAGAATAAGGCTATTATTTATTTTCTGGAGCTGCCAAGCCAGCAAGAGTGTTAAAAGAAGCGTAAGGTGATTTGTTGACAGCTGATTTCCTGTTGGAGTGGATGATCTGTCCTTTGTTTATTTTGTAGATATGGTCGACGATGTGTAGCTACTATAATGTTTGCTGGAGGAACACTATCTTGTGTAGGAGTTGTCATAGTTCAGAATACAGGTAAGGACATAACATACTAAAGAGGTTGAATTATATGTAGGTCATCATGGAATCGCTTATCTCCCCATCTCTCTTCCCCCTCTCTATTCCCCTCTCTCCACCCCCTACCCCCCCCCCCCCCCCCCCTCTCTCTCTCTCTCTCTCTCTCCCTCTCTCTCTGACAACTAAAAATCGTTGTCCTTGTGTAGATGCGATCCCTACCTAACAGAAAGTCTGCAAACAGTAAGGTTTCTATGCTGAGTTGTTAATAAAACGGGAAGTCTAGATATCCTGTCGTCTTCAGATTATCAGTTGAGTTTACAGGTCAAGAAAAAGAACGAAATGGGGTTTAACGTCCTACTGTTCTACACCTAAACTGGGCTAATGAAGACGGACATACGCCATACAGTGTGCTATTAGGGAAAATGTTGCTGGGTCAGCGGCGCCAGGGCCTTCTCTTATATCGAATTCCATCTGCCAAGGGATCTTTTACGTGCACGCATATGTGTACACGGGACCTCGGGTTTCCATCCGATCCGAACGACTAGACAGCTGTCCATGTGCATGAAGGTTTTATGTTGGTTCACTAGTTGTCCTCTTTTATTACCGTCCACTGACAAGATAATAAGATATGTGTTAATATTAGTTGGTTTCTACGATATTGAAGACAAAGTTGTTTAGCGGATATGAAATACTTCCCTCCACGTCATCATGTGCGATAGTTAATGTATGAAGTCAACCAAAGAAGAATTCAAATAATTTGAGTCCACTTTAGTGCGCAAGCGCCGGAGCCCCCCCCCCCCTCCCGAGAAAATTTTGAAAATTTGCAGCTTGAAACCGGTATCTGTGGACTATTCTGGTGCAGTTTACATATGAATTTATTTTGTCGCATGAAAACTCAGCACTAGGAAGACAACACACCACTTTCGTTACGATAGTACAGAACTGTAATTCAATTTCTACCATTCTTACATCAAAACTCAAATCCCATGATATGAATCCTATCATTAACAAGGGTACTTGTTTACAATGAAAACTAATTACCTGAAATGGACGATCAATTAGTATTATTTATTTGCAAGTGATGTCAATTATTCAATCAAATTAAAACAAAACGCACATGTCAATGACGTCATCTCTGTGCTGCTTTAGCCTCACTGTTCCGATTAGATTTACTACGCATTCTGACTAATAAGTTGATGCTGCTGGCGCTCTGCTGCTCACTCGACTCACCCGAGGACCGAGGTAGTCGCGAGTGAGCCCCAGGTGATCTGGCCCCAAGTTCACAAAGCATTCTCAAACGTAAATTGAGAAGATACCCAACTTCCAATCACTGTTTATAAGAAATATCTTTCACCCAGAAACACAAAACTTTGCATACCGTTTCTTATTAGGGTATTTGGTAAATTGGAACAACAAAATTTTAAAAAATGGCTATATTTTAGTTACCATAAGGCGAACAATTTTGAGTAAATTCTTGATTTAAGTCTGAGAATGCTTTGTGAACTCGGGGCCTGATCTGATCTGTGCAACTGACCACACCACAAGAAGAAACTAAACTTTTTCAGAGCACGGTTTTCTTATTTTCGAAGCACGGATTTTTCATTTCGAGACACATTCGTGCTCCAAGGCACGTTATTTTAGGCCCAGATTGCCCGCGAGAAATGTTTTCACGTAGTATTGGAATAACGTCCTTTTTGGATGAATCGGTAAGATTGACACACGCTAAATTTGTACATTATTAGAAATATCAACATCTAGCAAATACCATTTACAGTCAGTTTTTCAAAGGCGCACGGGTAAAATATTCGGGACCCTCAGACACCCCTGGCTTTTAAAGCTTTTTTTGACACTAATGTTTTTTTTTTATTTCAGTAACCGGAAGTTATAGAGGAGGAATTATAACAGGTCTGTCATTGGCTGCTAGAATATTTACAGGCAAGGCATGGGGTGGAATAGATACTATGACTAATGAAAGTTATCCTACGGTTGTCAGGTAAGATGACGTCATGACATAAATCGTCATCCGTATATTTAATGAGATTCACCATCTACTGGCACATTTAAAGTTTGGCTGAACCCACCTTTGAGATGCCACGTATAGTCAGCGAGTTGATGCCCCCGGACAGTGGGGCTGACATGGACGTGTCCCTAGTGTCTCGGTCAATCCGCCAAGTAAGCGAGTATCACAGTGTAGCTTACACGAGGATGTCCCTAGTACCTCGACCAATTCACGTCTGGTGATGAGCGAGTTTGACAATGCCCAGACATCGGGGCTACGAAAAATCGTAGTCCACTCTTGTACACTAGGGCATGCAGCAACAGATGGTTTACTAGTGGAAATCGAAGAATATTGGCCGGAAACGCTGTTGCTCTGGCAAGTGTGCTATTTCTAGCTTTTCACAGAAGTAAAGATGGCTACCAGTAAGTCTCAAAATGACATGATTTTGATGAATATAAATTTAAATGTCTGTTAAATATCCGCGTGTTTATTACAGAAATCTGGGGTATGGTGCTTCAAGCATGGCTGCACGTATTGGAGGCATTGTAGCACCTTTTGTTTTTGCTGGGGTAAGGTTATTGGTTACTATAGTTACTATACTATTGAATATTGTCTGTGCGACAACGGGATGGTACCGTATGTTATAATCTGTATTGTGTATATTTCCACAGTGACATCAAGATGATACGTTCGATCCCTGCATCCCTGTCTAGTTGTTCGGATGTGACAAAAAATCGGGGTTCCGTGTATACATATTCGTACATGTAAAAGATCCCTTTGCAGTTGGAATTCGCTATAAACGTAAGCCATTATGCCGCTGCCTGGGCGAAATTCCTCTCATAGCAGCACACTGTATGGCGTATGCCTGTCTTCATTTGCCCAGCATAAGTGCAAAACAGGACTTAAACCCCATTTAATTTAAAATTTCAAGATGACACCATAGTTCGGAGTAGAACAATGTGGTTTCGATCCCTGGTATGAGCGCATGTGGCATGGAGATAGGGGCGCCTTCTCAACCTCGTGGGTTTCCTCCGGGCACTCCGGTTTCCCCCACTGCTAAATACCCCTACGCGCAAGCGAATTATTAAAATAAAATTAAACCATATGTTAGTCCCGAAATGACCTAGTTTGTGTTGAGTGGACGTTAAATCCCATTTCTAGAAAAAAAAGAACAATGTGACGCTAAAATCCATTTCATTTCACCATATGATATAGTTTATATTTTATATTTTCAGAGTGATAATGAGATGGTGCCATATATTATAGTTATTGTAATATTAGGGTTGAGTGGTTTCCTGACTTGGTTCTTGTTACCAGAAACACTAGGCAAGGCCATGGAAGATATTTTACCTTCTCGACAACCGAAAGACGGGACTGCTACACAAGAGTTGGAGAAAATCCCCTATTACAATGTAGATATAAATAACGCCTCGCACTTCAACGATAATACAAAGATGATAGAAAAGGGAGTCGTATACAATAGTGACATAAATTGTACAAAAATGTAACCGGTTTAATCTCACTGTGCCACCCCCCACCCCCCACCCCCCTGCTTAGGCTTGAAAATTTTTTATGCGATTTTATTGGCGACTACGTCAGAATGCACCAAATTGAATCTAATTTACCAAATTTTTCGGGGGGGGGGGAGGGCCCCCAAACCCCCCGTTAATTGGTTTAGCGCGATTATCATACCTAGACCCCTCTCCCCCTGCAAAAAATCCTGGATCCGCGCCTGAACTATAGGGTAGTGGTGTGAAAATTTAAATAGACAAAGGATTATAAACTATATACTTATAAGTACTGTTCACCTAGTTAAGATTTAATTATTTTAATGATTAAAATATATAAGTTAAGTTAAGCAACAGAGAGAAATATTTATTTATCACCTGTGACCATCTTCACGGGTTTTGAAATAGTAGTACAAAACGTAGCTATTCTAATATTCCAGTGCGAGCTGAAAGGTTGCCTGTTTCATTTTCGCCCTGCAAAAGAGTAGGACGTTAAACCCCATTTTATTTCATTTTTATTTTCGCCAAGCAATTTGGCGAAACACACAGAAATGTTTTTTTTTATTACTTTTCGTCGAATTGTGGGCAACTTTTTAAAAAGAAGGTGTAGTCATTACACCCTCGTAAATTTTACTGCACGCTTCACTCGAGACAGTAGATTATAAAACATTTTTTTTATGTGAGCTATTTGTATCAGTATTATCTTGGTCTAATGGGCTATCTTCGTTCACCAGGATGTAATGTATAAACATAACACCACTAACCTTGAGGACTATAAATAAACGTTCTGGTCAATATGCTTTCTCCGTCAGATCAGCTAAACTGTGGAATGATCTTTGAAAAACTCTCCGAGGGTCCTCAATCCAGAGCTTTAAGAAGAATTAACTTAAAAACATATTTATTTCAAAAATGTTTTTGAACTTTTGTGTTGTGAATGCGATTAGAAACACTTATGTGTAATGGAGCGTTGTGTAAATCGAATAATAATAAATGGTCACCCCGGGGAGTCGCGGTGACTAAGTGAATAAGAAGTGTGTTCGATCCCTGACTTGGCCGGGATTTTTCCTGCGTGGCTCCCCTCCCTCTTGTCAGTGGTTCAAAACAGGGGTCAGACAAGGGAAAACGTATAGTCGTTCGGATGGAACGAAAAAGCGATGTCATTTGTACAAATTGGTGTACACGTAAAAGATTCCTTGGTAGAGGAGATTCGATGTATAAGTATGCTGTAGCACCGCTGTCCAGGCAAAACTGAACTCATAGCACACTATATGACGCATGCCGATAATCCCATTATCTCATGGTCACCCAGGCCCATTCATTTGACTAGTGTATCGTGTATTATTTACTATATAATACCGATGAAAAGCTCAATTCTGTGTAAGAATCGTTTGACCATTTCCGGTTCCATTCACTTGAATTGATATAATCTCTGTTTTAATTTGTGCTTTATTACTTAAAAATGTGTTTGTATGGTCTTGTGTGTGGTCCGATTTCTCGGCACCGAAGGGTCATTTTTACATGAACAAAGCGCGAACGCGACCACCACCGCAAACTCTGTGATTTTCTGGGCGAATCATCCTTCCGTTCGTATACTGCCAGAAACGATAGGCTCGGAATTCGCTTTTCGATTTGCAGAATGAGCTCCTCTGTCTTTTCACCTGGCATGACGTAGCCAACTCATAACACGTATCACGTAAGCTAATGAAAATTATTCCGCTCAATAAACCTAAAAAAGGTCCTGGAAGCAAACTCAGCGGTTTTCCGAACGAATGAAAATTTAGTCTGGTTTAAAGTGGAATTCTTCTATATACAAGAAATGTTATTTTTATATTTTTACCCATTTTCCTCCTTATTATAATACACCTTCATGTATAAGGTTATTCATGTAATAATATATTTGACGTTAACGTTGTAAGTTGTTAAGGGGTGGTGGTGGTGGAGGAGGGGGTGCAAACTGTCATTTAGAGATCAAATTCAGGTCACATTCCTAATAATATGACAAATTTTATGTACCTTTATTTGGACGTGTCAATTCTCAAATCCATGTTGGAGCGTATTCACTATTAGGCGTTTATAACAAGATTTGTTACATTTATTGCGTGTTGTGCAATTCAACCACGAGTATTAAACTATCTGTACAAAGATAGAAAGAAAGGAAGAAATGGGGTTTAACGTCCACTCGACACAAACTTGGTCATTTCGGGACTAACATGGTTTAATTTTATTTCGATAATTCGCTTGCGCGTAGGCATCTTTTTAGCAGTGGGAGGAAACCCAAGAGGTGGGACAGGCGACCCTACACCAGGTTGACTCAATGGCAGGCCGTATGATATAGCGCGCAACCCACGCTAACCATTCGATCATCCAACCTCCGATCAGATATCAGATTTTTTGTAATAAATGATGTCTATGTTATTCTTAGTATAAACTACATCCGTCTCCTTTGTGATAAAAAACAGTCTAATGTTTCATGAAGTTATGTATGACTTCTTTTTTTTTAAATTTATAGTGTTATTTATGTGTTTTTGTAAATTTGACGTGGCGATATAAAAAATAGATATAAAGAGGCCTGTTGAATTTGGTGACATGTGGATATTCCATTCTTTATCACGAATTACACCGAAAATAAATAAAATAAAGTGGGGTTTCGAATTCGCCTTCGGTTTTTCTGCAACTTTGGTAATGAAATCGACCATACGCCATGTGATGTGTCAGAGGGGAGTTATTGCTGGAATAGCAGTCCTGCCGCCTACTTTGTCGAATGTCAACTGCCCAGGGGTTTTGCGTACATTTCCACAAATTAACGACACCTCGGTTATTCGCCCGATTTACTGAGGGCGGACCCGGGGGGGGGGATGACTAGGGTGACTAGTCACCCCCTCCCCACCGGTGTATAGGAATCCCGGGTCCTACAAGCTTCCACCGGGACATGCAAGCGTGGTCGTATATATATTATATAACACACGGTACGCATCTTATCAGACACACAATCAGCATCTATGTTACTAGCGGCAGAAATTAACTCCGTAAACCGCGGTCGGCGAGACAAAACATGGGGTTGTCACCCCCCTCAAAAAATTCCCTGATCCGCCACTGGAGTCATCGTGAATCCAAATATGGTCCGACTAATGGGGATTACAAGTTCGTGCGTCTGTAAATAAAGGCCAATTTATACCGAGTGCGAACGCGAAACCATCAAGATATTAATATGTGATTAACAATATTTTAAAAACATTGCGAAAATATCTAGTAATGTCCTTTTAAAATAATATCATAAAGAACAATAAACAGTTCCAGTCTGAATAAAGCACCCACATTTAATGTCGAAACGGGGATATGCAGCTAGATTGACCGATAACAATATCAGTAAATATGACACTAGTAAGAGAAATCTACACAGATATATTGAAAGTTACCTATGCGGAACCATTTTCTGTGGGTGGGTAAAAAGGAAAGAAATAAGGCTAATAGTTTTTGCTGGACGGTACACTTTTAAATTGAATATATTTATTTTCAGATGTTACACCTCTCGTTACGAGGGTAATACGAGATATTCAAATCGTACCCGGACGTCCTTCTCCAGTGTTCGTTATAGAGAAAGAAACCCCAATAAAATGAAATGTAGTTAATCGTATTACTTTGAAACACTGGTAGGGCTAAGGAAGACAGGCACAACCGATACACTTACAGGGAGTTTGTTTTCATCCGAACCGAACAACTAGACACTGTTCTTGTCTGGGATTCCGTTCCTCACCATCGACAAGACGGAACCGTGCATGCAAATTCCGAATAGGGTCGCCTCGCCAACCTCGTGGATTTTGTCCGGGTCCTCCGGTTTTCACGCGCTGTGAATGAAATAGAATTGAACCCAAATGTTAGTCCTAGTTTGTGTCCAGTGGGCGACAGGGAGAGAATCCGAGACCCCTTCCTCACCGAACCAGCGTCGTAGCCATTGATGCCAACGAGGTTCCAGTTAACTATGATGTAAAGGTATTGAACGACTGGCTACACGTGCCTTATCAGTCCCACAGTTGCCATCGAGGATACGTTAGCACTAGGGCTCAGTTTCACAACAACCTAAGCTAAAATAATTAAATTTGATTTGAACTAAACTTATAATGAAATTCTAAATTTTATGCGTTTCGCGAAGGTCGATTGCAACTTCAAATAGAATTTTAATAGATTTTAGCTAAAATTAATCGAACCTGCCCAGTTTCCGGCGGACGATTTACACAAATACTGCACGGAACTGGAAACTGTTGACGGGTTGAGAGAGCGAGAGAGAGAAAGGGAGAGGGGGGAGAGAGGGAGAAAGAGATAAAGAAATGGGGTTTAACGTCCACTCGACACAAACTAGGTCACTTTGGGACTAACATATGGTTAAATTTTTTATTTCAATAATTCGCTTGCGCGTAGGGGTCTTTAGCAGTGGGAGGAAACCGGGGTGCCCGGAGGAAACCCACGAGGTTGAGAAGGCGCCCCTTTATCCATACGCCCACACCAGTGATCGAAACCACAGCCGCAAGCCAGAGGTGACCGGCCAGCTAGAGGTCGAAGCGCGGCGCTCTAGACCACTAGGCCATCCCAACTCCCTTGACGGGTTGGACTATGGCTAACGGTTATAATATCAATACGTTGTAGCTATCCTTGCACCTGATCAAACAGTCTTAGAGAGATGAACTGAATCGTTGGGATGGGATGAGTTTACATTCGTTTGGAATAGTATCGGTGGGTTTGCATTGAACTTGTTGCTTGCGAGAACTTGACATTTGATTTACTAGCAGATTTCAATGGAAATACTGCGTATCGATAAAGTTTTATGGTATTTTGGGTAACAGAAAGTATTGCAAATTGTTATTTTTCCAATCTAATACCTAGATTTGAATGTCAACCCCATAAACCCTTTTAAGGATACATCGATAATGCCAAAGTACCAGACTCCTTATTGCATCAGGCCCATTTATTTTACTCAATTGAAGTGATTTTCCCCAATAAACAATACCGTCGCTTTGTGCTTCTCTGATTCATGATAACATAAGACTTCATAATAAATTTACGATATCAAAATTTTATTTCAAATAGGCCCACAACATTTTCAACAAACTTTACAAGTAATTTTAAATCAAGACCACATGGCGGTAAATACTTTGTATATGGCATGTCTTGTATTATAAGCCTTTAGACCTTGTTATACCAAGAAATCTTCTTTCTATGACGTTACAGTGACTTGAGATCTTATTTTAAGGTTGTGTTTTTCCTCCTCCGGATTTTCTTTTAAGGGATTTTATATTTGTTGTTTACTTTTGTCTGGTTATTTAAAAATTAAGTATAATGTATTGTTGAATCATATCGCAATATATAAACAGTGACAAAAGTTTTACCGGGGTTTTGGGTGTTTTGTTCTTGTGGTTCTAATTTGGGTTGTCATCCAATTGCTTTAGAATTTGTCTTACAATAAAATACATGAATGGACCGTAGGTGTATTTCCCATGCCAAGAGAAAATTGGTAAATGAGAATTGGTATGTTGCAATTATGTGAACAGTTGTCATTAGCCGGAGTATCATAATTATTCCAAATAGATCCATCTCGATTTTATTACAAATTGTCAGTGAAATACGATAGTTTTGAAAACATCACTAGAAACATGAAATCTATTATGTTTTTGTTCTGTGAAAAAACGGGGTATTCCCCAGGGGTATTCCCCTTTTAATTATAACCAGGTGTATTATCAGTCCTTCACAGTAAGATATCCCCTTTCAACATGCTTGTGTCGTAAATTTGTAATCGAGTACGTCTTTTTATGCAAGTGACCTGTTCTTGGTGTACAATAACCCACACAATGACTGCATCATCTAGTAGCCAATCAAACGTTGCACTACATGACTAAAACAGCCCCTTTCTGACCGATTTTATATAGGGTATACGATTTATATATATATATACATTCTTCAAGTTAGTAGTTAATCTTCACCTGGGATGCTCACCGAGACATTAGCGAACATCTGCTAGGTCTGTACGAATTTAATCATTAGCAGGAAGACTCACCGAGGCACCAAAACACACCTTCAATTATCATTACCAGGGGACTCACCAAGGCACTAACGTGCATCCACAAGGTTTGTACTATTTTAATGGTAATTTGACTGTGATGCCCAGTTCGATGAAGAGAGGGTTGCTCCCAACTCCAACCGTCAGGACTACGGGAAGATGGAAATATGTTTAAAACACAACTGAGCGAAATATGTCTAAAATATTAGTATACGCCTTCACCGTCGGCCCCAAGATCTCGAGGCCATACGCACAGGTGATGCCCGTTCATAATCCCGTTCAAAATGTCCCAGCATGAATGTAGGACGATAAAGCCCGTTTCATATGCATATAATGTACTGGATAAATAAATCGGTTTTTAAAGGCGGTGGTGACCAGACAGCAATTATATTATTCATAATAAAACACAACACAAGGTATATATGGATATAACTACTTCTCTATAATTTAATAACGACGTTTCGTAACACATACAGGTATACAGGTATGTGTTACGAAACGTCGTTATTAAATTATAGAGAAGTAGTTATATCCATATATACCTTGTGTTGTGTTTTATTATGAATAGTGATCCGTGCTTCTAGATGTCATTTAAAGAATTGAGCAATTATATTTTCAATTGCCTAGACATTGGGGTTGTTTGTACGTCCCATCCAAACGACTAGACCTTCCGTAAAAACCCGGGACCTCCCGGATAGCGCGCCACCTCTCTACCCGCTAAGCTGTTTTGGTTCCTTGTTAGATATGTATATTATAACATTGTCCAGGCAAGGATAAAAGGAACTCTTGTAAAACTATGACGTGAAGGGTATTTGAACTACAGGGACAGGGCCATAAAAAGTACTACATGCACTACATTTCGAAAGGACCGGTCGAAATATTTTAGCAAAGAAAGCTTGCAGTTATGAAATATTATACGTTAAAAAAAATAAAACCCACGGCATTCCACTCGATGTCACAGTATACATATCACACAAAGTTTATCAACCGTGCAACCTGCTTCGTGCAGACATTAAAACATTTAACATCATTTCATTTCAACCGGACACCTTGATTAAAAATACGACTCTGGTTTTCCATTAACTAGACCAATTTGTTTTTAATGAAATGGGAGAGAGAGAGAGAGAGAGAGAGAGAGAAATGGGGTTTAACGTCCACTCGACACAAACCACGTCATTTCGGAACTAATATATGGTTTCATTTTTATTTCAATAATTCACTTGCGCGTAGGGGTCTTTAGCAGTGGGGGGAAACCGGAGTGCCCACGAGGTTGAGAAGGCGCCCCTATCTCCATGCCACATACGCTCAAGCCTGGTGTGAAATGAAAAAATATTTAAGACTGCGTGTTGGTCATAAAATAAAAATGAGGTTTAACGATCAACTGTTCTGCTATAACTGGACTAATGAAGGACAATTTGCCCCGGGTAGAGGCACTATGGCCTACTCTTATATCGAATTCCAACTGCCAAGTGATCTTTATGTGCAAACCAATGTATACACGGAAACTCGGTTTTTCGACCCATCCGAACGATTAGAAATCCATACTGCACCACTGATATGGCACAAACCCCCCTGGAAAATCCCGATGAGATTTTCGGCCAGTTCTGGGATCTAACACGCGAGTCGTGCCGTACCCACTTATAAATGCCGACGAACTTTCTCGGCCAATGAAGGGATCTTGACCTCCAGGCTAGGGTCTTATCCACATGGCCATCGTGGCTACCATAATATGACGCCATTATCATAATATGACGCCAGTAAACATAATTCATGGTTGACGGAACACCATATTTCCCTAGAATCCATTGATATCGGATGTATGTTGACAGAATCTGACTGAGCACCATGGCTGCCCAGTTTGACGAATGTCGCTGCTTTACTAAATTTGAGGTCCAGGGTTCGCTCCCGGTTTAAACGGGAAAGTCAAGTCTGGTACAGAAGTGCGGGTATTGCAAAGAGAAGCGCCTTTTCGTAAACAAATGTGAACGCGAAGGAATATTTATACCCGCTGTGATATTAGTGATTCACTTCTTCATGGTTTAAATCATATCTTTAGGGCCATATGCGGAGAAAGGGGGGTTGGGATGGCCTAGTGGTCTAGACTGCCATACTATATGGCATCATGTTGCCTACTAAATAGTAGGCAAAATGGCTTATCTGAAGATGCATTATGTAACAGCTAAATATGTTTATTGTGGGTCTTCCTTTTGGTTCCAGATGTTACATAAGTAAGGTAATATACATGTAAGTGACATTTTCAATAATATAGCCATTTGTAGCTATTTTTGGACACTTTAGAGCCGTACTTCCAATAACAGCAATACCATAGATTTTTGTGAAGTGTAAATGAACATTCGCCAGTTGTTTTAGAGTGGTTCTTGTCCTAAGTTATTATTTAGAAATATACCTTTACGCTTAAAATTACTACAGTTCTTGCAAATGTTGTTCAAATTTCAAGATTCTTGCATTCATTGGAATAATTCCCAGGTATTTTACTTAGTATAATCTTTGTCAATCTTGAGATTTAATCTTCAGCACCGGCTTAATGCTTTTCTATATTTGGCACCTTTTGTTATTGTGAATAATTATAAGTACTTATAAAGGGAAAGAATGTTTTGTAAGTTTATATAATTTTTACGTTATGATAATAAATATGTTTGAAATAGTATAGTCAGAACGGTCAGCTGTTTTTCTAAATCTTACATAATACTTATTTAACACTTGACGAATATGAAATAAATCAATTTCTAACTTGCAAGAATTCTAAATGGTGCACGCAAACGGGCTCTCTGTGTTTAGTCCATACGAATGCCCCCCCCCCCCCCTCCTTCACATCTGACATGAGAAAACCATTCCGTAAAATACAGATGAAGTTTGTCCGCGAACATTGTCTTACTACCAGGATATCAAGTTTAGTGCTGGGTGTTACACTTGAACAAATCTACTCTGTCTTACTATTTCCAGATTTCATCATGCGGAGAAGCCTATTGGTAGTTGGATTACTGTCATTGATAGCTTGTGCTGAAACTTTTTTTTTCCAAAGACGACCTCATAGACGACCGTTCATCGGTAACCGCATCCTTTTCTATTTTGCAATAATTAAAACTAGTGCCATTACAACCAATATCTATGGTGGCTGATTGGTATCATGTCGTATTGTCGTGATGTCGCCTTTCATAACGCGACAACCCGACAACCCGACAACCCGACATCACGACATTTCTACCCGACAACACGACAACCCGACAACCCGACACCACGACATTTATACCCGACATCACGACATTTTTACCCGACATTACGACACTAAAAATGTCGTGATGTCGGGTAAAAATGTCGTGATGTCGGGTAAAAATGTCGTATTGTCGGGTTGTCGGGTTGTCGTGATGTCGGGTTGTCGGGTTGTCGGGTTGTCGCGTTATGGAACAAAAATCTGGCAATAAAGAAAATGGTTGATCAAGTGGAAGTAGATTCACGCTCACATTGCAGTTTGAGTTGCATTCGTATCCATTTGTATACGTCCACATTCATAATGTGAACCGTCTTCATTAGCTCAGTCGGATCAGAACAGTAGGACGTTAAACCCCATTTCAGTTCATAATGTGAACATATTATGCCGCCGCCCTTGTCTGTGTCTGTCATTGAGTCAAGTGTTGTGGTTTCCAGCCCAAGCTTGTCCATGACAAAGAGTAGGGTCGTCTATCTAACCTCGTGGGTTTTCTCCGGGTGCATGCCCTACCCGCGGGGTGGTGCCAATCCCGCTTTTTTGTTATTATTTTGTCTGTAAATATTCTACAGGTTGCAATTATTAACAGATTTTGTTCAAATTCGGCATGATCAATCATTTCAATAACAGGATGGTACCTATATTAATATTTTGTCTGTAAACACTCTACAGGTCGCGATTCTTAATGAATTTTCTTCAAATTGGGCATGAGCATTATTTTCAAAGAGAAAATGGCACCTACTGATGTAAATGCATGCCCGACCCATAGGGGCGTTGTCACGCCCACTTTTCGTGAATATTTTGTCTGTAAACACCTTTCAGACTGTAATTGGTATGAGATTTTAATCAGATTGGGCATGATCAAGACAGGATGGTAAACACCCTACAGGCTGCAAATTTTATACGCCCACATTGAAATATATCAAGGGCCATAACTCTGGTAGTAATTATTGGACATCGCTGAAAATCATTAGGTCTTCGTCGCATGAACTTACACACTGTGCATCAATTTCAAGCGAATCGGATGACAACGTTAGCCTCTAGAGCGTCCACAAGATTTTAAAAAGTGAAACGTAATCATGGGCCATAACTTTGAAAATAATGCTCATGCCAGTCCCTGTGACTAAAGTTATTATCCGATTGATTTGAAATTTATACCAAGTGTTTATGTTCATGAAACTCTGGCAGTGGAAATCAATGGGTTTCTACGTCTCATGGCCATAAACATTGTATATAAATTTAAAATCAATCCGATGATAACTTAAGGCCCCAGAGAGTCCACAATCTGACCGACCGACAGACGGGGGCGACGACGATTTATTTGAATGTGGACGTATGAAATTTGCAACCTGTAGGGTGTTTACCATTCTGTCTTGATCAAGCTAAAACTGAACAAAATCTCTTAAGAATTACAGCCTGAAAGGTGTTTTCAGACAAAATATTCACGAAAAGTGGGCGTGACAACGCCCCTATGGGTCGGGCATGCATTTACATCAGTTGGTGCCATTGTCTCTTTACAAATAATGCTCATGCCAAATTTGAAGAAAATCCATTAAGAATCGCGGCCTGTAGAGTGTTTACAGACTAAATATTAATATAGGTACCATCCTGTTATTGAAATGATTGATCATGCCGAATTTGAACAAAATCTGTTAATAACTGCAACCTGTAGAATATTTACAGACAAAATAATAACAAAACAGCGGGATTGGCACTACCCCGCGGGGTAGGGCATGCACCCGGAGAAAACCCACGAGGTTAGACAGACGTCCCTACTCTTTGTCATGGACAAGCTTGGGCTGGAAACCACACCACTTGACTCAATGAC
This sequence comes from Patella caerulea, assembly GCA_036850965.1. Classification (NCBI taxonomy): domain Eukaryota; kingdom Metazoa; phylum Mollusca; class Gastropoda; family Patellidae; genus Patella; species Patella caerulea. Next base: position 50,471,164 of record JAZGQO010000011.1, read on the forward strand.
AGACACACAGACAAGGGCGGCGGCATAATATGTTCACATTATGAACTGAAATGGGGTTTAACGTCCTACTGTTCTGATCCGACTGAGCTAATGAAGACGGTTCACATTATGAATGTGGACGTATACAAATGGATACGAATGCAACTCAAACTGCAATGTGAGCGTGAATCTACTTCCACTTGATCAACCATTTTCTTTATTGCCAGATTTTTGTTCCATAACGCGACAACCCGACATCACGACAACCCGACAACCCGACATCACGACAACCCGACAATACGACATTTTTACCCGACAATACGACATTTTTACCCGACATCACGACATTTTTAGTGTCGTAATGTCGGGTAAAAATGTCGTGATGTCGGGTATAAATGTCGTGATGTCGGGTTGTCGGGTTGTCGGGTTGTCGTGTTGTCGGGTAGAAATGTCGTGATGTGGGATTGTCGGGTTGTCGGGTTGTCGCGTTATGAAAGGCGACATCACGACAATACGACATGATACCAATCAGCCACCATAAATATCTGTTGTATATTGTAATCATTACAACCACTATCGATTGTATATTTCGTTAATTTAGACAAAAATGTGTAGGGGATAACCAGTTTCGTTCACAATGCAACATCCAAATATAAGCGACTCTGTTGAGAAATAATCGACTACACGTTTCCATGACGACACTGTAAGCCAACAAAACAACTGATTAATTAACCAACCAAACGCCTCCCATTTAATCTTTGGAGAATAATTTTTGAATATAAAAATGGACAAAATACCATGCTGGTTCATCCCCACCAAACTACATTCAAATTTATGTTCCGTATTACTAACGTTTGTAAAGGTCTTTACTCTTGTTATTAGATCGCGATAATGGAAAACATATTCTGTCTTTGACGATGTGTTTGGCTCACATGTCTGGCATGAACAACAATTCTAAAATGGTGGACACTTCACCAGTAACGGATGAAAGGTAAGGCCAAGTAAATAGTCTTTCGGGTGGGGCGATAAATCGAGGTCCCGTGTTTACACGTTTATGTGCACGTAATAAATCCATTAAAATTTGGAATCCAGCGAAGAGTGGGATAATGTCGATGTATGCAATATGTCGGTATACATTAGAGTAGATATAAATATAGAGAAAGAGAGAAATGGGGTTTAATGTCCACTCGAAACAAGCTAAGTCATTTCGGGACTAACATATGGTTTAATTTTATTTCAATAATTCGCTTGCGCGTAGGCGTCTTTAGCAGTGGAAGGAAACCGGAGGAAACCCACGAGGTTGAGAAGGCGTCCCTATCTCCATGCCACACATACGCTCACACGGGGGACAGCCGCAAGCCAGAGGTGACCGGCCAGCTAGAGGTCGAAGCGCGGCCCTCTAGACCACTAGGCCATCCCACCCCCCAGATATAAGTATCACTATTCCGGAAAATGTTTCAGCCATGTCACACTCTATGGCGTCTCCCGTATCCCGGTTGACGAATAAATCTAGGCAGTTAAACCCTATTTGGATTATGTGCCCGAGTATGGTTCGGAAAATATATGAAATGAAACCATAAAATTGAAGTGCGTCCCCACCTCCCGGGCCCATTCGCTTTATTTGATGTCACTTATACGACTGGCCCCTGGACCTATTTACTTTATTAGATGTCACTTATACGACTGGCCCCCCGGATTCGCTACCTTGATTTGATATCACTTATATGATAGACCTATTTACGTGATTTGATGTTATTCATGCGACTGAACAGGGGCGGATCCAGGAATTTTTGCAGGAGGGGGTTTGCCAGGTTTCTGTCACGGAAATCTGCCATCATCGTCTCTAAATTACATAGGCATACATACAAATTGAGCTTTTTAAACAGAGAAATCATTTTTATACTGATGCAGGATAATTTTGTGATTTAATTTCATTGATGCAAGGCATTATTGTTTTTTTATGTCGCTGAGCAGGGGGGGGGGGGGGGTTGGACCCCCCAAACCCCCCCTCTGGATCCGCGCCTGCTGAACCATTCACTTGATTGGTTATTTATTGTTTATTTCTTGTCCGCGTGCTGTCGACTTGTTAAGTACAACCAAGTGAATTATGTTGACTGTAAAGAGGATTTTTACTTCAGTACGGTTATGTTATTATGTATCTTTTAGCTCTGGGTTAGACAAACCAGACTGTAAGACCAATGGTGTAAAATACCGTACAATTACTGGTGTCTGTAACAACATCCTTCGACCGTCAGAAGGGGAAGCACTTTCACGATTTAAACGTTACGTCAAACCCAATTATAGAGATGGTAAGTTTATACAATTATGACGATGTTATGATTATACATTATTATACGTGGTTAGTTTAGACATTTATAGAGGTGTGTGTGTGTGGGGGGGGGGTAGACATTAATATAGGTGGTAAGTTTAGACAATAATGAAGATGGTAATATTAGACATTTATAGAGCTGGCAAATGATGACAAATTTAGACAATTATATGGGTGGTAGGTTTAGACATTAATATAGGTGGTAAGTTTAGACATTATGGCAAGTTTAGACATTAATGTAGGTGGTAGGATGAGACATTATTAGAGGTGGTAAGTTAAGAAATTTATAGAGATGGTAAGTTAAGCCCCCGTCAGACCAGAGTGGTGACCCTACTGCGCTCTGCGACCGAACGGCGGCCTGGAAATACACAAGGTCGTCGGTAAGCTTGAACACAGCGCGGAAAAATGTCCCAAAAATACAAACTTAAAAAAGTCGCGTTCTTACTGCGATCTGTTCGTTTATATAGCATTCTCGTGGCGGGTTCGTCACGATCTCTCCGCGCTTATGGCGTTTCGATTGAGATCTATAAGCTTGGCAACGGCGGTCATCGCGAACCCGCGTCGCTCAACCCCACGTGTTATCTGGACTACACGTGCGTTTCCACCACGTGATCACGGCGACTATGCAAGCTGGTTCGATTTTTTTTCGAAATTTCAAGATAACCTTTGAATCGTCCGTTTTCAAAGCAAGTCGTGCATGAAATGCATGGTCGCCATAAACGAATAAGCTTGGTAACCGCGCCATGGTCGTATTAAGAACTCCATACACGTTGTGGGAACCTCATAAGATCGCCATATGCTTTAGAGGTAGCCCCATGAGGTCGTGATGCAGTCGCGCAACAGTGGTGGAATTATCGAAACATGGCTATGACAACGCCAGAAGTACTCAGAGCTATGGAAGCGTATAGGGGTCAATAGCGCGATAGATACCGCAATATTAAGTTGGTATTATGTCAACATATTGTGATTATTCTGATGATTTTATCTCTGAAAAGTCAATTTTTGCCGAGGTAATTGAGTCAACACGCTATGTTTTATGTCCCTATCTCGTCTTAAATGTACACGTTTGCGGTAAGATATTGCTATTAGGAAGCTTCGGCGACATATTCCATTTCGCCGTAGTGTATGTCGACATATTCGTAAAATATTGCCATGCGCTTTGTCGACGTGTGCATCTAAAACAAAATGACGCCATGCAAATTAGCGAGTTATTCAATTAACTCGGCAAAATTTGCCTTTTCAGAGATAAAATCGTCCGAAAAATCACAATATGTTGACTTATTATCAACTTAATATTGCGGTATCTATCGCGCTATTGACCCTTATACGCTTCCATACAGAGCGCTTGGTAGGGTCGCGGTCAACGCGTGAGGGTTGTGGTGAAGACGCCACGAAGGCACCGTTGCAAATGTTACAATTTTTGCAGCGTCTTTTACACGTGTGTGCTGCGCGTGTGCTGCGTTCACAGAGATGTTACCACGCTTATCGCGCGACCCTCACGACCCACCACGTTCTCTCGGTTTTCCAGGTCATATGGCAGGACCTTGGCGTTTGCTTTGAACATACTCAAAACAAACGCCGTGACTCAGCGATCATTGGCGACCATGGAGACCACAGAACGATATCTCGCGTTTCCACAGCGCTCAGGGTGATCTTGGCACGCTCTGAAAACATTTTTTGTCGCCGTAGCAGCGCAATAAGGACTTTTGCGACCACATCACGTTCTCACAGCTTTTCAGATCATATGCGCATGTTCAAAACAAACGTCGTGGCTCGGCGATCATTGGCGACCATGTAGACCACAGCACGATATCTAGTGTTTCCACCGCGCTGTTACCACGCTTATGGAGATCTTGACTCGCTCTGAGACCATTTTTTGTCGCAGTAGAAGCGCAGTAAGGACGCAAGTCCGGTCTGACGGGGGTATTAAGAAATTAATAGAGGTGGTACGTTTAAACATTTATTGAGATGGTAAATTTATATACCTTTATAAAGAGGGTAAGTTTATACATTTATAGAGATGGTAAGTTTAGACAATAATAGTGATGGTTAGTTTAAACATTTTTAGAGGTGGTAAGTTTAGACATTTTTAGCGAGGAAACGTGGCGAAAACATCTTTATCGAAAATGTATGCTTCGAAAACGGGTACGTCGAAAACGGTGTATAAGTGTCCTAACATACCTATGCTCATACCATACCAGTGTTTACGCGTTGGGCCGCAGTGGATTGATGAGTAAGACGCTGGTTCGCTAGCTAGGAAGTCGGGGGTTTGACCGAAAAAGTTCATCGTGATTTTCCGGCGCGGTTTCCCCGTGTCGGCGTTATAGGCCTGGCAAACTGTCTAGTCGTTTTGATGGGCGTAAGACCGAGGTCCATTGTACTCATCTGAAAAGAAAAGTGTCTAGTCGTGCCCCTAAAACAACCCTTGCGAGTTGGACATAAGAGTGGGCCTTGGGCCGCTGTCCGGAATCATTGTTCCTCATAGTACACTGCATGGCTGCATAGCTGTGGAGAACAGTAGCACGTCAAAGCCCATTTCATTTCATTTCATTTTATGTAGACAAATACATAAAATACCTCTTACTTTATTGTAACTATTCGAATTCAGACCCAAGTTCTACATGCTATTTATTCTGTTTCTTTTCCAGGAATTGGCGCCCCTAGAGTCTACTCCGCGAGGAAATATTGTAGACGTTTTTTCTGGAGTAAGCTCCGTTGCTACAACAAACGTCTACCTAGTGCTAGAACCGTCAGCTGTGCTATCCACCCGCCACGTAAAGTCACGTCTATACACTCGGTGATGCTTATGCAGTGGGGCCAATTTCTGGACCACGATATAACTGCCACAGCCGTACAGCAACGTAAGTAAAAGCCTCAAGTCACTATATCATCTTATCTTTGCAATTATAGTCTCGGCGCTCGGCTTATTCCGCAGATCTTCTGCATCTCACTTCACGCGACAGTAAACATGATGTATCCGGGTAACGACGAATCAGTGAAAGCGGACGTAAAGCCCTACGAACAAACGAACGAACAGCCAGTGGTGCCTTTTTTGGGTGTCGCGTCATGGTATAAAATGCCGACCTATTGTTTGAGAGATCGCAGAAACTAGTTCGTTCACCAGGTAAGTTTTACATGTGAGTGACTGTTTCCATTCGTTTGGTTGGATCGATACTCTTGACAATGATTGGCATGGATCCATACTCTTATCAAAATGCTTGGTTCTGGTGAAGCTTTACACGCAGGTGACTGTAGACCTATCCTGTCGGTCGATTGGATCCACAATCTTGGCATATAACAAATAAACACGTCGCTTCATGTGGCGTTTTCTTACTTTCCAGTTGAATAAATCTGGTAATGTCAGTAGTGTATTTAGATGCGGGTATTACAATAGTATCCTAAAACAGATTCTAAGATAAGGATTTGGGAATGATCTCCCTTGGATAAATTTACGGCTTTTTATCACATTATGTTAATACATGTAGATACATGTATCATGAAGTGAATACAGCTTATTATAGCGGTTATCGTCCATATTGAATGGTCTGACACGCACGCCTCATATCGGAAGGTCTATCAAGGCATGTCTAACCTAGTGGGTCTTGTTAGGGGTCTCCAGTTTCTACCGACTGGGAATTGTTTAATTTGATATCAACAAAATAACCCGCGACAGAACATCGCCAGAAATAGAGAGAGTTGTGGGGATTAACGCCCCTTGACACACACCTCAGGCAATTTCGTGAACAATATGTTGTTCAATTTTTTTTAATAACTGTATTGGGCGCAGTGCGTATTTAGCAGAAAATGCACGATATACACAGGCAAACTTACGCCTTGTCACGTACCAACGGGAAATCGAAACCATCCCCGTCGACTCAATGGCAAGCCTTATTTCAAACCATCGAACCAATGAACCCCGCACGCCAGAAATAAACTGGTACTCCATATAATTGTATCATTTGATTATTTTTTTCTTATAGCTGATGCGCATAAAGCTGGTGATGATTGCTGCAAACATCATTATATTCGATTTGGCAAACTTCATCCTGATTCCTTGAAAAGGTAATCGTCGTGTCTCCGCATTTTTGTCATATATAGTTTTCCGATATAGTTGATTGATATTTACTCCATCGTGCCCCCCTCTCTCTCTCTCTCTCTCTCTCTCTCTCCTCTCTCTCATATTGTGGAGTACATGAATAATATTGTTTTGAACGTCGGCTATGATTCAGAAATGGACGATGTTTTCCCATACCTATTGTCCAGTGGCCGGCTGATCCCGCCTTTAAGTCAAACTGTTTTGACTTCGTCCGAAGTCGACCAGTCAACCCTGCGTTCAGTAAGTAATTTTTCTATATCTAAACCCCGCCTCCCATCCACCAGCGAGTAGTTTACTCGTCAACGAGTAGTTTATCCCCTCTACTGATTGCTATAAAGACGTAACGAACAAGTTATACCCCCCCCCCCCGGCGAATCAGACCTATTACCCCCTGGTCCTAGATGATAAAAAAATAAATACGAACAGTTTATCCCTACCTCTAGAACTCTATGCACACTGCATGGATATATCAATAACACCCTACCCCCTCATAAACGGATATTACGCCCCCCCCCCAACCCCCAGTATCTGGTGGACAGAAGGCTGTCCTCCTGAATCGTCACTTACATCGGTATTCACAAACAAATCCCCCCACCCCGGGATACAGTAGGATAACTTCTGTGGTAACAGTTTATCCCTACCTCTAGAACTCTATGCACACTGCATGGATATATCAATAACACCCTACCCCCTCATAAACGGATATTACGCCCCCCCCCCAACCCCCAGTATCTGGTGGACAGAAGGCTGTCCTCCTGAATCGTCACTTACGTCGGTATTCACAAACAAATCCCCCCACCCCGGGATACAGTAGGATAACTTCTGTGGTAACAAACGGACAGTAAATCATAAATAGTTATAAACCTCAGTTCAGCTAAACGAATAAACGAATAGTTCATCCTAAATAGTTACAATGTATGTTAATTCAGCTCGAAGCAATCCACGAGAGCAACAGAATTTATTGTCAAGTTTTGTGGATGGTTCCAATGTTTATGGCAGTAATGAGGAAACTGTTCGGAGATTGCGAGACTCAAAAAATGGTAAGCGATAAACTAGGGTTTACTGTTGTTTATCTTAAAATAGCCAAACCTAGACCACTAGGCCATCCCAACCCAACTTGTCATAGATATAGCTTAGAGCGTTAGATAAATGAGATATAACTGTTTCTTTATCATTGCCACCATTACATTTATGAGAATATATATGCTAGCAAACCCTGTCGACTGCACGGACGATTTAGCTGCTTTTCTTTTAGATAAACCGACTTCCAAGTTCTTTCCCAATACTCTCCCTATTATATTTTTTTTTATCAATATCTTATTTGCAATAAAATAGTACTTTAATTATTGTTGAAAACATTTCGTTACACATATATATGTGTGATGCGTGCCTTGTTTATAACATTCGTGTGTAAGACACTGGCTCCCTAGCCTGGAGGCCGGCTGTTCGATCCCTGCATTGGCCGAGCAAGTTCATCCAAATTTTCCGGCGTGGTTTCCTCTTGTCAGTGATGAAGGACGGAGGGCCTACATGTAAAAGATCCCTTGCCAGTTAGAATTCGATATAAGAGAAGGCCGTAGTGCCGCTGCCCGGGTAAAATTTCACTCTTAGCACATTGTATGGTGTATGTCGGTCTTCATTAGCCCAGATTAAGAGCAGAACAGTAGGACGTTAAACCCCTTTTCATTTTATTATTTCATTCCATTTTATATCATTCGTTTTCTGCATTGTTTATAATTATAAGATTCGTCATTAGGACTCCATTGTTCAATGTTTGCTAGTTTTCATGGAATATACTTAAGAAGCAGATCGTGCATGATTTTTTTCCCATTTTCATGAAAGTATCTGTTTATTAGAAAATATTGAATAAATGAACGAATAAATGAATGAATACATGAATAAATGAATTAATGAATAAATGAATAAATGAATTAATGAATAAATGAATAAATGAATTAATGAATAAATGAATAAATGAATAAATAATATGTATTTTACAGGGAAAATGAAGACATCGTCTGGTGATTTGTTGCCTCGGGGCAATGATGATTCTTGTATTCTTCCAAAGAATAAATTCTGTTTCGATGCTGGTGAGGTCATCGTCGTCGTCGTCATCATCATCATCATCATCGTCGTCGTCGTCATCGCCATCATCATCATTGCCATCATCACCATTGCCATCATCATCATCATCATAATTCATCATCCATCATCATCCATCATCCATCATCACCATCATCACCATCATCATCATCATTCTTTTCTTTTTCTTCTTCTTTTTCTTAACATAAAACTATTTGATAAGGTTGAGCAATACCATAGATGTCAAGAATCAGAAAGTGACTGAAAACATTTACATTTTTGGTATCGAAGTGGTTAATGTATTTTGACGCGTTCATATATTTTAGGAGTCAAGGGGTAATAAATACAGATGTTCCACCGAAAACGTTCATGTATAAGTGATATAAGTCACAAATATTTGCGCGGGGGCCAAAGGGTTAATGTTAAATGTTTGTATATTCTAGGTGATGAAAGAGTTAATGTTTTCCCTGGTTTAACTGCTTTACATACAGTCTTCGTCAGACTTCACAATTATATCGTAACTGATTTCACCAAACACAACCGTCGGTGGAATGAAGAAAGGTTGTTCCAGGAAGCACGCAAAATTGTCAGTGCCATTTTACAGGTACGTTGATTCACATCGTAGGTATCTAGATATATCAGGTGTCCAAACGTAGATCTAAGATGTTATTAGCCATAGTTCTATGGTGTGTCTTAACCATGGGTCTTAGACATTGGTTCCCAACCTGTGGTACGCGTACCACTAGTAGTGTTATGCGAGGTACCACAAGTAGTGGTACGGTACGCGAGGGCCTTCCAGGTAGTACGCGAGGATGATTTTTATTTAATTCTACTTCATAAAAATGCTTACATGCCTAACATAAGGTAATAAACAGTGTGTATGTTACTATTCTTATTATTATTTTATTTAAGTTTTATCTCTATTTCTCTTTATTTATTTCTTGATTGATTAGTCGTTAATTATATTGAGTTTCCCTAGAACCAGGGGATACGCAGCGACTGCACCGGACTTTAAATTGGTACACTTTCACAAAAAGGTTGGGAACCACTGGTCCAAGATGTGTATTAGTCATAGGTCTACAACAATATGTACTAGCCACACGTCTTACAATATGTACTAGTCATACGTCTCACAATATGTATTAGCCATAGGACTCAAATATGTATTATTAGCCACAGGTCTAAGATATATATTAGCTAGAGGACCTAAAATATGTATTAGCCATTACTATTAGTCATGGCTCTAAGCAGGCGCGGATCCAGGGGGGGGGGGGGTCGGGGGTCGGGGTCCCCCCCCCCCTGCTCAGCTACATAAAAAAAATAATGCCTTGCATCAATGAAATTACACCACAAAGTGATCCTACATCAGTATAAAAATGATTTCTCTGTTTAAAAAGCTCAGTTTGTATGTATGCCTATTATAATTTAGAGACGATGATGGCAGATTTCCGTAACAGAAACCTGGCAAAACCCCTCCTGCAAAAATTCCTGGATCCGCACCTGCTAAGATATGTATTAGCCACAGGCGCGGATCCAGAGGGGGGGGGGGGGGTCCGGGGGTCCTGACCCCCCTCCCCCCCACACCTGCTCAGGCTTGAAAATTTTTTATGCGATTTTATTGGCGATTTAGACCTGTAATTTTGGAATTTACCTTCCGGAAATACGTCAGAAGGAACCAAATTGAACCTAATTTACCAAATTAATCGGTTGAGCGCAATTAGTTAAGCAATTATCAAACCTACCCCCCCCCCCCCCTGCAAAAAATCCTGGATCCGCGCCTGAGCCAAAGATTTAACATTTGCATTAGCCATAGGTCTAAGATATGTAGTAGCCATAGGTCTAAAAATGTATTAGCCATAGGTCAGAAAAAATGTATTAGCCATAGGTCTAAGATGTATATTAGGCATAGGTCTAAAATATGTATTAGCTATAGGTCTAAAATATTAGCCATAGATATAAAATATGTATTAGTCATAGATCTGAAATAGCCATAGGTCTATGGTATGTATTGGTCATAGATATAAAATATGTATTAGCCATAGATCTAACATATTTATTAGCTATGGGTCTAAAATATTAGCCATATATATATAGAATATGTATTAGCCATTGATCTAAAATAGCCATAGGTCTATGGTATGTATTGGCCATAGGCCTAAATTATGTATTAGCTATAGGTCTAAATTATGTATTAGCCATAGGTCTAAATTATGTATTAGCCATAGGCCAGAAAAATAAGAAGTTAAACTCCATTTCATTTCATTCTTTTAAACAGAGAATCACCTACACGGAATTTTTACCCGAAGTTTTATCAGATGCCACCATGAATAAGTACAAACTAAAGGAAGGAAACAACTACCAGTACAACAGCAGAGTTAATCCAAGTATCGCTAGCGTTTTCGCCACGGCAGCGTTTAGATATGGACACTCTCTAATTCCTGATTTTCTGGTAATTGATGGTAAACCAGTAAAAAGCCGACTTCTCTTCAACAATCCCGAGTTTATCTTCACCAGTTTGAAATCGGTGGTGGAGAATATTCTGTCCAACCCTGCGGAGCTGAGGGATCGCTTTATGTCTTCGGAGACCACTGAACATTTGTTTGAGCAGCAGGACGGGCCGTTTGATTTGGCGGCGTTTAACATCCAGCGAGGACGAGACCATGGTCTACCATCTTACAATGCGTTTAGAAAGTTATGTAAACTAAGTCCAGTTACAAAGCTCACCTCACCACTTAGTGATGTTTACAGGTAAGTAAACGACGGCAGTTTGAATTTTGGAGGTCGGGTGTTCGATCACTGCATTGGTCGAGAAAGTTCATCCAGATTTTCCGGCGGGGTTCCTCTTTGTCAATGAAGTAGGACGGGAGGGCCTGACAAGGGCAGCCGTCTAGTCGTTCGAATGGGACGAACAACTGAGGTCCCGTATAACATTGGAGTGCACGTAAAAGACCCATTGGCCATTGGAATTTGATATAAGAGTAAGCCGTATCGCCGTTGTCCGGGCAAAATTTCCCTCATAGCACACTGTATGGCATATACCCGTCTTCATTAGCCAAGTTTGGGAGCAGAACAGTAGGACGTTAAACCCCACTTCATTTTATTTTGAATTTTTATCAAATACAAAGCACAGCTTTACCGGAGCGGGGCCCTGGACCTGACTAGAATCGCGGGGACCCTCATGCGACGAAAAAAGTATTTCATATGGTTTTGAATGGCACCCATGCGTAACACACATAATAATCTGATCACATACGTTCCGAATGGCATATAGTCTAGAAGCCTAGATCGATCACCAAGTGGAACTTCACAGAGAAGATGGATAAATAGCCAAGTCTTCGCCCTCATGCCGTTAGATCAATTACCGTGAAAATTGCGTCTGGAAAATTGAATTTTATTCTCTTTTTGCCATCAGACCCAGGGCCTAAGTTGGGCTTTGATCAAATAACATCGACCTCAGTATCGTCTGAATCATTTGAACATTTGTCGTAATTGCATAAGTTTTCAAATTACATCGACGTCAGTATTGTAATAGCCATTCGAATACTTAGTCCTGATTAGGGCTGGATAAAAGCCACGAGATTGGACAGGCGACCCCACTCCTTGTCACGTACAGCCGGCAAATCGAAACAACTCATTGTTGAGGCCTAGTGAGCGCGCACGCGAGAGAGAGAGAGAGAGAGGGGGGAGGGAGAGAAAACCGTAAGACAAACATGCGGACATAAGGAATATTACCTTTAGGTGGCATGATGTCTTTGCAGCAATCTTAAAATTGCTGTCATGTCAAACATGGACATTCTCTAATCAATACCAAATTGTCCAAAAAACAATGTCTTAGGCGCAAGCTTATTGAGGAGCATGGCAACGTGATCAACAGGAACAAGATTACCAAGTGTATCAACCCAGGCCTTGGTTCAAACACTGGTCCGTCTAAATCACGTGACTGCATCAGCTAACATGATTATCATACACAATATAGTTGTATAATTATTAGATTAAATTAGAAATGGGGTTTAAGGTCCTACTGCTCTGCGCTCGGACTGGGCTAATCTTCGTGCTATTAGGGAAATGTTGCCCGGGCAGCGAATTCCAACTGCCACGGGATCGTTTACGTGCACGCCAATGTGTACGCGGGACCTCGATTTTTCGTCCCATCCGAACGACTAGAAAGCTTTCCCTGTCTGTCCTGCATCACTGACAAGGGGAAACCACGTAGGAAGATTATATTAGACGAAAAGGTGTATCGTGATTCAAAGAGATGTTTCCCTGCTTCTAGAAAAGAACAAATATCCATGATCATCCACTGTTGAGACTCAGCTTCACGCTGAGTCGTCTCTAAAGTATACCGAAATTCAAACACTTTCCCTCCCTGGTGTTTCTGATTGGGATCCATGTTTTGTAGTTCTGCTGATGATGTTGATGTATTCGCTGGTGGTATGGTTGAAGAGAATTTACCGGGTTCAGAACTTGGTCCACTATTTAATTGTATCGTGGGCATGCAGTTCAGCGATCTGAAATTTGGAGACAGCTTCTGGTATGAAACAAAGGACAAGAGCCGTGGTTTCACCAATGGTGAGTATGTTTTAAACGAGTTAGGGCTTTCGTTTATGATACGAAAACCAAAGGTTGGGGAATTATAGCGAAGGTTCGCTTCAAAATAGAGCGGTTGTGATAGTCCGAGGAGAGAGAGAGAGAGAGGGTGAGAAACTAGGTCATTTCGGAACTAAAACATGGTTCAATTTTATTTAATTAATTCGTTTGGCGTAGGGTTCTTTAGCAGAGGTAGGAAACCGGAAAACCGGGCGAAAAACCACAACTTTGGACAGGCGACCCTACTTTTGTCACGTACAATCGGGGAATCGAAACCACGCCAGTTGACTCAATGACAGACTGTATGATACAGCGCACACGTTCTTCTACCCATTCGACCTTTCAAACGCCATTAGTCCCAGAAAGTTGCCCCCCCCCGCCCGTCTTAAATCGTAATCTGAGATTGTTGTTTCTTCAAACAAAAACTTTTGGAAATCCTTGAATATTATTACGGTGTTATTTGTTGTTATTTGTTTTGTTCCAGCTCAACTAAGAGCCATCAAAAACGTATCCTTGTCGCAGATCCTGTGTCAAGTATTGGACTTAGTGGACATTCAGAAAAATCCATTCCGAACTGTCACCAAACAGTAAGTTATAATGTTACACTAAAACGAGAGAGAGAGAGAGAGAGAGAGAGAGAGAGAGAGAGAGAGAGAGAGAAAGAGGGAAATGTGGTTTAACGTTCACTCGACACAAACTATGTCCTTAAGGGACTAACACATGATTTAACTTTATTTCAATAATTCGCTTGCGCGTAGGGGGGCTTCGCAGTGGGAGGAAATCGGAGTGTCCGGAGTAAACCCACGAGGTTGGACAGGCGACCCTACTCCTTGCCACGTACAACCGGGGATTTGAATCCGAGCCAGTTGACTCAATGGCAGGCCGTTTGATACATTGCGCGCACGCTAACCATTCCCCCCCCCTACATTAAAACAACTGGAAAGGAAAGATAAACGAGATATCCATTCGGATATTGTTCAACTGCTACCTGCAGAGCGGGGGGCCTGACAAGAACAGCTGTCTAGTCGTTCGGATGGGACGAAAATCCGAGGTCCCGTGTACACATTGGGGTGCACGTAAAATATCCCTTGGCAGTTGGAATTCAATATAAGAGTAGGCCGAAGCGCCGCTGCCCGGGCAAAATATCCCTCTTAGCAGACACCATTAGCCCAGGTTAGGTGCAGAAGAGTAGGACGTTAAGCCCAATTTCATTTCATTTCAACTGCTACCTTTACTTTAACAAAATATTAATAATAATTAGGAAACCCGACTAAAGTACCCCCCCCCCCACCATAAATCTATACGCATACGAACTATCCCGTCTTGATTGACCCAGTCTGTGTAGAACAAGTAGTGCACCAAACCCCCATTTCTTTTCATGGACCGGTACAGTACCGTTGCAGAATCTCTATATTATGAAGTTAGGAGCTTTGGGTAGCCGAATAGTTAATGAGTGCGCAATGTATCATAAGGTCTGCCAAGTGGCGTGGTTTTGATTCCCCGCGTGAAGGTGACAAGGAGTAGGTTTCCCCCCACTGTTGAGGATCCCAGGGCACCAGCGAATTATTGAAATAAAATTGAAATAAAAATGACCTAATTTGTGTCGGGTGGATTTAAAAAAACTCATTTCTCTCTCTCCCTGTAAATGGTTTCGATACGACTTTCGTTTTATTTTCTAAGAGCCACGGTGGCTAAGTAGGTAAGACACTGGCTCGCTTGCTTGAAGGTCTCGTGTTCGATCCTTGCATTGACCGAGGAAGTTCATTGGTATTATCCTACGTGGTTTACCCTTGTCAGTGGTGCAGGACGAAGGCTGACAAAGACAGCTGTTCGGACAGGACGAAAAATCGAAGCCCCGTGTATACACTGGGATGCAAGTAAAAAGTAAAAAATGGCCTTAGCACTTGGAATTCGACATAAGTGCCGCTGTCCGGGTAAAATGACCCCAATAGCACACTATATGACATATGCCCATCTATATTGGACCAGTTCGTTACAGAACAATAGGACGTTAAAACCCACTTCATTTGTTTTATTTTCTATTGCTAGAAACAAGAAAATCAAGTGTAAAAGACTGAAGGGTTTGAAACTATCCCCATGGTACGAACATTAACCTTTTCTACATCAATAACATCGTCGACGACAACATCAACCGCCTGGTCTACGCTAATGACTTCTCTACATCAATAACACCGTCAACGACAACATCAACCACCTGGTCTGCACTGATGACTTATTAATTCTTATTTATATCTGTTTAGAGCTTGTAGTTAACAGCGCGTATTTATCTATTATTTGTGTTATATGAAAAATATGGGGGTTGAGGAGGAGGCGGGGTGAGGGGTGGGGGTGTGTGCTTATCGAATTCTTTATATCACATGGTTTGTAATAGAATCAAGTAGTAGGATTTCGGCTCCAAAGGCGTAGGGTCGCCTGCCTAAAATTAAGGATCGTGTTTTCGACAGTGCTTAAGAGACACCAACGTGCAAATGTTTGTCCAGAGATACACCCTTTCTTCTCCCCCACCATCTACCTCTCTATTGTTTGCTGTGAGGGACATTTGCCTACTCTTTGGCAAGGAGTCCTTTACGTGCACATGATCGTCGTCATTATCCCGGCTGGTGATGGACCTCTTTCTATCTTATTTCATTTCGGTTAAGTTACTTTAATACCCAAGGTCCGGATTCACGAAATCGTAACTTAAAGGGCCAATCCCGATAACTTTTTGGGAAATAAAACTGCTTAATGTTGTGTTAAGATAACTTAAAACCCATTACCCAAGGCCGACCAACTAACCCGATATTTGTGATACGCTTGTAAATAACTTAAACCCGAAAGTCTTCATCTGGAAATGGAGACCGTTGTATTATACAGTATCTGGATAAAACCAGACTTTTTTTCTATAAAAACAATATATGTAGGTGAAGTTTACCTTTGGTTATCAAGTACAGTACATGAGTCATTTATTGTATAGACCTCTCAAGAAACGGGAATCGATTATCAGGTCACCCAATGAAAAATTAACCTGAAATCTTAAAAGAGATACGTGTCCGGATAAGCTGTGTTGACGTTCACGGCCAAACGACTCAATATTTTGAGCTGAAAGTTTGAGACAAGGTAAATACACCATACCACTATATTTTGGTTCATAAATTTCATAAATACTCAGATTTTAATTTTTGAGACTCTGTTCTTATCGGGATAGTCCCTTTAAGATAAAATCCAAATTTTAGTAGATACTTCAGTTTTGATTGGCTAATCACTAAAATCAATCTAATATTATCCAATCATATAACTAAAATTTGGATTTTATCTTAGTTAAAATTTCGTGAATAAGGCCCCAGGTATATCTGATTATGTAAACAATTTTAATTATATTCAGATTTATTTTACTAAATTGTAAATTGATCTTCTTCCGTGTTGTGTAACCCCTAGCCTACCTGGTGTGAACGAGATTCTCTGATTGTACACCTGTATTTTTAAACGTCAGTCACCCACGTTCTCTTATCGCTATATACAATGGTTGATGTTATCAAATTATAATTAATCACTAAATCAAATTACGCTCTGTCTCGTATAAAGTAATAATGACGTAATAAAACGAAACAGGGTTGGAACACGAAACAAATGTTTAAATTGGATCATGGAAACGATTGAGAATCATAATTGAATATCTTTCATTAATAAACAAACACAAACAAGATTGGTAATAAACAACTCAATTGCAGGACCGTATCTAGCGGGGTTCAGGGCGTACACTGCACCCCTTGGAAAATATGGCGCCCCCCCCCCCCATCAACAAAAAAAATTAAATAAATAATAATTTGACAATCGTTCAGTTATAAAATACACTTGATTACTCTCTGTTCCAGGCGACACTATAACTCGAAAATTGCTTGCTATTTCTTTAATTTTTAATCTATATGGTTAAAACTCAACGACCAAACTGGAATTGTCATCCCTTTACTTTCTACCGCACGTTATCTAATTTCAGATCAACCTATATAACCTTTCTCTCTTGAAAAAATCGTAATTTCTTTACTTCGAAGTTTTGATGACAGCCATTCGTGACCTAGATATTTGGAATAAACGAAATCGAACAGGGGTGTGGATAATGTTTGGGGTCGTTTCGTCCTTCCTGCATGTTTAAATAGTTGTTCCGATCCAGTAGAATATAACTTGTTTCAAGGCGCTATAGGTTTCAGACCACATTTGTTTGCTCCACTGTCTTAGATGGCTTTTGGAAATTGATATAAACTACATACAATAAAGTGTGACCTAATATTGTAGTGACACGTCATGATAATTTAGAAGTACGCTAAATGACATTGTCTATCTAGCTTTCGGATAATTTATAACTGTCGATTTTATTTGGATTTGTATGACTTTTAATACTCTTTTCAGACATCAAATCGTGGTCTTGTGGAACTTTTTAGAAAGATGTCTACCTTCGTGGACCACCATAATTGACAATATATTGATAGAGTTGTATTGTTATTTTTTCTATTTTAAAAGTTTTATCCCCGTTGAAAAGGGGTCGCTCCTAAGATATTTTTATAGATAGTCTAGTCTATTTCTTGTTTGATTTAGTTTTCTTTTGTGTGAAATGTCCCTAAGCAAGTGATACTTTGACAGAATGCGGAACGGGGAAGTAGCCACACAAGATCAACTACTGATAGATAAAGGTCTATCTATTTCTATTATACAATTTACCTTATATTCACGTGTTGTATACACACACCATCGTGCACTTGCAAATGTATGTGATGATAGGACAATCCATTATTCAAGGGATTATATTTTTTTACGATTCGTTTTTTTATTATCTATTCTACTACAATATCGTGAAACATATCTTGTATGCCCGTGGACAGCGAATATAAATAAAATTGGATACCGGTAATCGATACTATTTAAGTCCATAAAATTAAAAGATATCGTACAATATTTAAACTATATCAGAAAGGTTACCTACCATGCCATCTTATGCTGAAAATAAGAGTTAGGAGAGACATGCAATACAATGTATATCTCTAAGGAATATTAAAATGGCCGATAACCAAATAAACCCACGCGCACGCACCCACGCACGCACAAACAAACATACGCACTGCCGTAAAACAAACGGGCGAATCCTCCCACACAAAGCATTATTAACCGAATGTACTTGATTTGTGAAATAACCTGATACCCCTACATGATATACGAGTGACCCAACTTACGCAGACGCATCGCTAATGTTTATGTTCTGAGAAATTGGCTTGTGTCTAAAAATGTGAAATTTTCAAGAGAATAAAGGATGTTATCGAACTAATAGGCGTTAAGGCTCGATGAAGAAAGTTAAGGGATGACAATTCCAGGTTGGTCGTTAAGTTTTAAGCATTTTAATTAAAAATTGAAGAAATAGTAAGTATTTTTCGAGTTGTAGTGTCACCTGGAACAGACAGTAGGATTAGTCTGATGGTTGTAAGGGCGTCCACGCGCCAATGTGTTCGTTTGCCCCTGATCCAAACTTCCTTATATCACTTACGTGGAGGCTATGACGCCCCACCACCCTGCTGTACCCCCACTTTTAAAATCCTACGCATATGGTCTTGCTCAATCGTACTACATGTATAATAAACATTACAACAATAAAATGTACTTCATTTGTTATAAACTACCCTTATTTCGTTTTTACTGCTGTGGAAAAAAATAAATTCTGTTATTGTTCCGAGTCCACGTGAGCGCTCCGAATTCGGCTGCTCTCCTCAGTTGCAACTGACTGGAATTACTGAACTAGTTGCTTTGAGTTGCAAAGTCGACATACCGACCCCCCCCCCCCATACGAACAACTATCTTTACAAAAAGGCCTAATGCTCTGCCAGGTTAAATCAAATCGACACGCAACGTGTCATCTTTTTTCCATGGATATTTAGTGTGCATCGAGTGACGTAATTTGATATGATATGACATCAGATTTCCAAGATGCCGGCGATGACGGTATACTCGTTTCCCGTGGGGGTTTATGTTTCCTGGTGGGATTGTTATTTGTCTTCTCAAACACGGTCTATCTCGCCATTGAACCTCTCGAACTGGGGTGCATAGTCTGGACTGAGGAATTTACCAATAGGTAGCGATCATATCAAAGTTCGATTTGGCTAAGTGTGACTTGGACCGAGGTATACATGCCCAAACACGAAATAATAAACTAGAACCACTGGAGGTTGTTCCTCGCCAGGTCCCCAGTCCGACCAGGGAAAATCTCGCTCACTTTACATTGGACAAATGACGTGTGTAGCCTACGGGTGATTCAACCAATCAATGGGAAGACGACAGGTTGTCAACCAATCCATGCTGTGCTTGTATATTCGTTTCTTTTGGATCCGCCCCTTGTGCTGGGCAAAGCCCTGTATAGGGAAAGTTACGACAACTCATTTACAGGCGCTATTGTGGGTCCCAACCACTGATCTATAACTGGATAGCTCATGACGCAATCAACAAATGACGTTGCTTGAAGCCACCGTCCGGCATCTTGCTCCTCCCAGAAGCACTCATTGTCCTTTGTCTCCTCTATAAGTACGCGCCTTGTTTACAAGCAAATTCGAAGAAAACATTAACAACAGAACATTATATTTTGTTGACGACATTGTTGGTGCTTTATATAAAATAAATTCACAAGGGTACAACATTGATTTTATTTTTAAAAGTGCACATTCTCATTATAAAATGTTTTGAAGCGAACCACACATTTGCCGTAAATCAGATTATAACTTTAACATACCATTGAATTTATCTATTTCTATAGGCCGACGATAACAGTTATCTCCCTTGCGCTTAGTAGCTGCATTTGAGAGCTCTGTCAATTTATCTAATTTTTGAAAGAACTACTGTTCCTATTGGTCTGAGTTTTAGCAAGGAAGTGTTTGATGGTCTGAAGAACACAATTATGTCATTTTTGTTATAATCTTTCATAAATTGGAGGAAATTTTTCTGGATTATTTTTCTCTGGATGTAAACCCAACTCACTACTGAGCAAGAACTCATCAACTTTACATCAGTAAGCAGGTCAAATGTTTCTCAACATAAATGTTTCTGAACTACAACTCAGGTGATCTTAAGGTTTTAAATGACCGGGGTTTACGACTATTCAACCCAGATCTCACCAATCTATTAAAGCTTTATGGTATTTTTAAATCTCCTAATACCAGAAGGGGTAAAAGGGGTGGAAAAAACATAAATTCTAGAAATAAACCTTTTTTGGATAGCAAGTCTTCAAAAAACTATCTTAATGTGTGTCTCTTAAATATCAGATCACTTGGTGATAAATGTGAACTTTTAGCTGAATATTTAACTGAAGAACATAGTGACACCTGTCTTCTTTCAGAAACATGGCTATCATTATCTACAAGCGGTCCCGTAACCAGTGACTTTAAAAAAATTGGCTATGTACTTGAACATACACCTAGACCTAGCAGAGGCGGATGTGTAGATATCCTTTTCAAATCGTCCTTAAAAATTGGCTATGTACTGGAACATACACCTAGACCTAGCAGAGGCGGATGTGTAGATATCCTTTTCAAATCGTCCTTAAAATGTGAAAAGAAAAAGTGTTCAACTTTCAAATCATTTGAAACTATTGAATTCCTGCTTAAAGCAAATGCTATCGCCCTACGCTTCGTAGCTATCTATCGTCCCCCTAATTCAAGCCTTACAAACTTTTTTGCCGACTTTTCTGAATATTATGAGACTCTGATACTAAAAAGTGGTCATCTTATCATCACCGGCGATTTCAACATTCATGTAGATATTTTGTCTGATCCAGTCCTCGAAAAATTTAAAGATCTACTTCAATCATTTGGTCTTTCTCAACATGTGATAAGTCCAACCCATCGCCAAGGTCATACACTAGATCTTGTCATCACACAAATAGATGACACATTATCACTTGAACGATTGTATGTTAAAGATCCCTGTCTCAGCGACCATAATGCAGTCCACTTCTCTTTGCCACCTGATAACAGACCGTTGTCTGCTAAACCTGTGTCAATCCAGTGTCGTAAATATAAGTCCATCAATAACTCAATTTTCACTGAACGCTTTTTGAACACGATCTCCTGTCTACGTCTGAGCTAGTTGATCTTTATGATGAAGAGATTACCTCTATAATTCAAAAACACGCTCCTTTGGTCGTTCGTAAAATAAATACAAACACAAAAAACCCTTGGTTCAACGATAAAATACGAAATGCGCGCAAAACAAGACGAAAGGCAGAAAGGAGATGGAGGTCGACACAACTTATAATTCACAAAGACCAGTACAAAACAGAAATTAAGAATGTTGCATCTTTAATTCGGTCCACTAAAACAGAATATTACAATAAAAAACTGTCAGATTGCGGTTCGGATCAGAAACAAATCTTCAATGTAGTAAATGATCTTCTAAATCGAGAAAGATACAACAATATCCTACCTGACCATACCTCTACAACAGAATTAGCTGATACTTTTGTCAATTACTTTAATGATAAAATCCTAAAGATCAGAAATGACATTACCTCCAATATTACAAGTTCTTCCGACAACATTCCATCCTACAGAGATACTGCAGATGCTACACTTTCGGAATTCCAGCCCGTATCCGATGACCAACTTAAAAATACTATCCTATCTATGAAACCTAAATCAAGTGAACTAGATCCACTACCATCTTGGATGTTAAAAGACCACTTTGATATTTTTCTTCCGATAATCTCAGAAATTGTAAATACAAGTCTCCTCAGTGGTGAGTTTCCCAATAACCTTGGCAAAGCAATCATCAGACCCCTCTTGAAAAAGACATCTTTAGATCCGGATTCCTTAACAAACTACAGACCCGTAAGCAATTTAAGTTTTATCTCCAAAATCATTGAAAAATGTGTCTTAACTCAACTTAACCAACATATGAAATGTAACAACCTCGAGAACCATCTTCAGTCAGCATATAAACAATACCACAGCACCGAAACCGCCCTGATAAAGATCACTAATGATATTTATCGAGCTTTAGACAGCCAACAGTGTGTAATCCTTCTTCTACTTGACCTAAGTGCAGCATTCGATACGTTAGATAGTGAAGACCTACTTAGTACTCTTCGGCAAGAGATTGGTCTTCGCGCTACGGTATTACTGTGGTTCAAAAGCTATCTTACTAATCGAAGTGTCACTGTAGATGTCAAGGGCAGCAAGTCACGTGAACTTTCTCTTTTATGCGGTGTACCACAAGGCTCTGTTTTGGGACCGATATTATTTATCATCTTCACTAAACCATTAACAAAAATAGCAGAGAAACATGGTTTATCCATACATTTGTTTGCAGATGACACACAGTTATATTTATGCTTCGATACCAATTCTTGCAAACAAACAGTTAAAGATACTAGACTAGACACTTTCTAAAATTGAATCCTAACAAAACCGAACTTCTGGTTCTTGGTACAAAACAGCAACTATCCAAATTCGCCGAAGTAAATATTCATTTTCAAGAGGAAACAATTATCCCTACATTAAAGGCAAAAAATATTGGAGCTACCATTGACCCTAGTCTATCATTCAGGTGTCATATACAGTCAATATGTTCATCCGACTTTTAACTAAAACAAAGTAAATTTGATCATATCACCCCAGTACTCCGTTCCCTACACTGGCTGCCCGTCAAAAAACGAATTGTGTTCAAAATCTTGCTGCAAACTCATAAAACATTGAGTGACAAATCACCATTATATTTAAAACAGTTGTTAAAACGATGCGAGAACAACACAATAACCTTGAGGTCATCATCAGAAAATAAACTGATAACTCCGTCTGTGAAATTAGAACTAGGGAAACGAGCTTTCTCATACTCAGCCCCCCATCTATGGAATAATCTTCCCAAAGAATTACGAATGATTAACTCTGTTGACCAATTCAAACGCGAGTTGAAAAAATATTATTATTATTATAAATGATAGAGTAAGGTTTGGAAAAAATAAAATCATCTGACTTAAAAAAAAAAAAAAAATTTAAGATGCCACCCCTTGTTTTTTTTAAATTATTGTTTTCATTATGGATTTTAAAAATGTTTGGAAATCAGCTAGTTGTATTCATCCAGAATTTTCTACTATATTTTAAATATTTATGAATACCAAGATTGTATTATGTCCTTTGGTAAAAAAAAGGGCATAATATCTATTGACATGTAGGGTCCATGATAAAATAATAAAAGTACGAGCCGTATTTACACTACCGTTGTCTTTGCAATGGCGCATTACAATATTCAATCCATACTGTTCAGCCAATTTTTTTTTTGTGTGTGCACATCTTTATCCGTAGAATATATGTAATTTTGATATTTTATAGCTTTTTTTCTACATATGTACATCACAACCTCTATTCTACTTTCTTTTTTTACCTTTGAGGATCTTTGTATAATTTTCCCATTTTCTTTTTCTACTGTTCAGTATTTTAGAGAGAAAAAGGGTCAAGATATAAAGAACATTTATTTTATGTTGTATTATATAATATTATTAGCTTCATAGTCTATAATTCTAGATCCTCTATATATATATATATATATATATCATAGTCCTTAAAAACACGGGGTTGGGGTTGGGATGGCCTAGTGGTCTACAGAGCCGCGCTTCGACCTCTAGCTGGCCGGTCACCTCTGGCTTGCGGCTGTGGTTTCGAGCTCTGGTGTGAGTGTGTGTGGCATGGAGATAGGGGCGCCTTCTCAACCTCGCGGGTTTCCTCCGGGCACTCCGGTTTCCTCCCACTGCTAAAGACCCCTACACGCAAGCGAATTATTCAAATTAAAATGAAACCATATGTTAGTCCCAAAATGACCTAGTTTGTGTCGAGTGGACGTTAAACCCCATTTCTCTCTCCTTAAAAACACTACTTATATTATAGGCCTATATCCCGTTTTCTGTGTTTTCAGTGTTAATTCCAAAGAGAATAGCACAAATTTGTCTTTTTTTTTAAATATAAGATTACATTACATAACTTTATTTTACAAGCCCGTATCCCATATTCTTCTATCTTCTACACAATTTAAAATTCTGTATTTCAATGTTAATTAAATACAAAACAGTCCAAATTTATTCTTTAGAAATAGATAAAATACTTATAGGGCATTTAGTAACTGATAATATGAAAAATAACACAAATTAATATGGATAACAGTCAGTGAGTAATTTTGGAGGGAAAAAACTCATGTATTGTCCAGTTATTTTTCTTTCTTTCGTCTTGTGGTCAGTATAATCTGTAATTTTAGAGTCTCTATTTTTTTTTAAAAAAAACCCTGGGCTATTCACATATAGGCCTATATTAACGCAATAAACAATAGGATTACATTATATCACTATATTTTTTGGGCCTACATGTATATCAAAATTTTAAATTCGGTATTTTCACTGTTTATTAAAAAAAAAAAATATTCAAAATTTATATTTTCATCAATATATTTACAGGCCCACATTATATACCATTTTTGTCTTTACTTTTCTGTAATTTCACAGATAATTTTAGAGGGGGGAAAACTAAGATTTGACGTAAGTTAGTTATTTCAATGGCCTTTTGGACAGAATAATTTGTAATTTTAAAGTCTTTATTTTAAGAATTATAGGCTATTCACATAATAAAAGTAAAATAGGCCCATGTGTTTATGATATGTGTCTATCTTCTTTTATTACTTCTTTTTTTCGCTGATGTTTAAACAAACAAAAAGGGAAAAAAATAAAAATGAACGAAATATAATCAATATACATACATATAACAAGAAAGAATTTTTTTTTTTCTATTTTGTATTCTCTAATATTTTTTAAAAGTTTAAGGATTACATGAGGTAATTGTATGATAAAAAAAAACCTTCCATACCTTTGGCAGGCCTACATCATATTTTCTTCTTAAAAGAATCTTACTTATTTCATAGTCCTCCCTATATCACATTTTCTTTTCTACACTTTACAATTTTGGATTTTCACTGTTTATTCACTCATCACTGTCCAAATTTATTCTTTAAAAATACAAATAGGCCTATATTATTATAGACTATTCTGTAATTTCACAGTTAATTCTAGAGGAAAAAATCACAGCCCGGATGTAGTGATTATTATTTTTTTTTTCTTAAAAAAAAGGCTATACATATATAGGCCTAAATATGTATCCAATTTCTTTTTTGCTCTCACTCTTTAAATCAAAGTTGATAGCAAATGAATAAATATAAAAAGGATAAAATATATATAACAAAAAAAAAAAAAAAAAAATCAAGGAAAAAAAAAGAAAAGAAAACTTGAAGAACTAGACTATATTAAAATACATAAATATGATTATGACTCTTGTAGTTAGCCTTATGATAGGCCTATAAATAGCTGCATGTGTTTGGCCTTTAATGCCTAATCTATAAATCCGATATGTATTTATTTGCTTTTCTTTTCAACCGTGAATTCACCACACCCCTTCCTTTATAATGTGAAAAGTTTCATTAAAATAATAGGCCTGATTTACGTCTATTTACCATGCAACCATGATTATGATGAATGTAAATTTAATTAGAAAGACCAAGGTATGCCCACGTAAAACAGTAATTTCATGTTATACATTATTTTATTTTCATAAACTGTCGGCACATTTCATTCAGGACAACTTGTTATTAATTATGAAAAGTTAGGATTATTTTAAAAACTTATAAAGGTATCGAAGTTTACTTAAGGTAAATAACATTACGTCAACGGTAGAAACAAATGTTTTGCGAGGTTAAACATGGCGGAATTGGTACTTCCGGTGACTTCACACTTCTCAGCCAATGAGCTATCCAGTTATTATATAGATCAGTGGGCCCTGTACTATTTTTACTTAGGTGGAAGTGGACGTTAAACCCCACGAACGAACGTACTATTTTTTCTGTTTCAAACACACGTCAATCAACGCCATCACGACTATAGATATATGACAAGGATTAAATAGCTTATATTATATCATATCGACTTTTTGTTTTGCAATGTCTACTTAAAGGGACAATAACATTCTTGCTGGCTTGGTAGCTCCAGAAATAAATAATACCCTTATTCTAAGTACTAGATGTTTAAGTGTCCTACCTATTGTGTAAATTATCCATTACAACCCATTTTACTTGTCCAGAGGGTTCGAAAATATTTTAAAATCCAAGTCACATTTGAAAAGGTTTACGTTAGACTTTTCAAATCAATTGGTTGAATTTTTCCAATTTGTTTTAAAATAGGTGTGTTAAGATGAAATTTATATCATCATTTAATTGGAATATTCTACAATAATACGATTTGTTGACCAGAATGTAGATTGGGACATATTATTCAGTTACAACAAGAGTGTTATTGGGGCTTTAACCTGCATATATTTTGTTTTACCTGACCGAATTAAACACGCAACCTGACCGAATTAAACACGCAGTAAGAATGTCATACCGGCTTTTATTATGTATAAAGTAATACGCACCCACATTAAACATTTCTTAGAAATTATGGATACATGCACGATTTAACATGTCTTTAGCTTATTATGTCGACTTTGTTGTTGTCCATTGGTTGAGTAGGCGTATTAAACGTGTTCTTATAAAAGAAAAAATAAAATGTGTCAATTTTGTTTTATATGATCGAATTAAACATGCATTTAGCCAAACTGATCCCGCAGTGAATATTCGCTTGGCCACTATAATAACTGATAATCATGACATCGACGAGACTTAATGAGTTCGGCATATTAACTTTTTACTTCCGACAAATTAAATTCTCAAACATGTTTTTGAAGTATAAGAAAGTAAATAAAGACGTTTGAAATATTTGTAGTTAAAAAATATTTCCTATTTAGTGTAAATGGATATTAAAATGAGTAAAATGCGTCATTCTGCCCGAAGCAGTTAGGTGTTATGTAAACAATGCACGAGCCGTTGAGCCAATGACTGACGCCACGTGAAGTCGATGCACGTGTTGTGGACAGTCATCTGTGCTGTGACAGAGTTAATTCTCAAGTAATTCTCTGTGAAACAGATTGGTATCAAGCCTGTGACGTCGGTTTTTGTTATACATAAAGAATAGATAGCGGCAATAAACTTTCTTAGAAATTATGAATAATGGGGTTTGTGAAATTTAAGGGGGTCGGGGTATACTAGGTTATTTTTATTTCAATAATCGGCATGCATGTAAAGATATTTAGTGGAAGAAAACCAGCGGACATGCTGGGGCTTGTTAGAGTATGGCAGCTAAGGAGTGCAATAAGGGAAAAAAAAATCAAGGTTGCCATACTGGGACTTTCCGACGTGGCTTCCCTTGTTGAGGATTTGACCGGGACAGTTCAGAGGGGAAACAAACCGAGATCCCATGTACACCTTGCCGTAAAACCAAGAAATGACAATTGGAATTCTATATATAGAGTAGTAGTAGCCCCCCACTGGTTGGGCAAAATGTTCCTCGGAGCACAATTTATGACGGTAAACTCAATTTCATTTCAAACCCACTTTAAATGATTAATAAACATAAAGACAAAATATAAAATGTGTATTTTATTAAACTGAACCAGAATATTTACTTTCAAAATTCTTTCAGATAACGAACTTGGATAAGTAGTACAAAATTATAAATAACTTGTGTCCTGGGCTATTAAAGCAATGTAATTTAGATTTTTGAAAAAAAAACAACCCCCCCCCCCCAAAAAAAAAACAAAACAAATTTCACAAGCATAAAATGATTAAATAATTAAATCCCTTAAAACGAATTTCAGAAGCGCAAATAAATCACTAAGATTTTTGTAATTTTAATTATAACGTGTAATAAAATCTGTTGACTACATATTCTAATATGGCAATGGGAATTTAGCGTGGATGGCCCTGTAAACACATGTAGGTAGATCAACTCTATTACCCTGTCCAAGAATACCATGGACTTCTCTCACGTAATGCCGATATGCTGTGTAACGGTATTGTCTGTAAATAAAACAATAGGTTGTCATTTAACAAATTATCTAGTATTCAAATTTAATTCTGTGGTAATAGTGGCCGTGTGGAAATCAAGGGGGCATAACGCTAGTATGGAAGGTTGACAAACGCTGAAGATCGACAGAGACTATCTTCCGGTGTTGCTGTTGCGGAATGCAAAATGACTAGCCTCAAGTGCGGAAACTCTAAAGAGGAAATTCAGAGCCTATGCTTTGAGTCAAGTTTGACAAAATCGTCCAAAACTTGTAGCTACTACAGCGTCCTTGAAATGAAATATTTGTCATAAATAGAGATCATACCCAAGGTATACAATCATCATAGTCCGGCGGCAGTTTACGAAATTACAGGGGGACCTAAACTTTTCGACGGTTTTATAGAGAATGGGACCCACAGAATTCATTTTCACTATCACACTAACTTTAAAAATATACTCACTCATTTGGATGTCCACCAGGTTGCAGCCCATCTGTTTCATATTTAGCATGAAGTTGATCTAGGGCCGACGCCTTTAAGCATTCATGTACAAAAAAATCCTTCCCGGTAACACAGGTTGGGTTCTCATCAGTATGACAGCAGAGAAACCCGTTGCAATCGTCACAGGTACATTCTACCTTGACTGTACACCGCCCACATTTACAAATCCTGTAAAATAACGATCATGTTTAATTCTTTTCAACTTTAGCAAATATCTGTCAGTCGACCCACTTGGATTTCTATGCCATGTTTATTTTTACAATAACTCTTTATCATATTTTGAAGATTAAAACGGACATCGACTATCTGATCAACAGTTACCTTTTCGGAACCATGGTGAAAGTTGGGAACAAGATCTTAAAGGAGCTAAATCACTGATATTTGGGACAAAGAAATTGTCACAAATGGGTAGCAACTCATGTAATAATGTAATGAATTTATATAAACTGATTTACATTCAATCGCTTCTGTTTTACAATAATTTCAAATTACCTATGTTCGGCGAAATACGCCAGAAGTCTCAATCGAATGGCAGTCCATAGCTCCTGGTTATTCCAGTCTATGTAGTATTTGTTGCGCATGCTTTCCAGATAAGAATATGTGGTCACCGTTTGATTGCGAAATGTCCGAAATCACCAAAAATGTCGTTTTTTGAAATATTGCCGTAATATTAACAATAATCATTGGATTTTAGCATATGATGCATTTTGATTTTTGATTTTCGACGAATCTTGGAAGATATTAGGCGCCAAATTTCAAATCAATTATGTTCGGCGAAATACGCCAGAAGTCTCAATCGAATGGCAGTCTCTAGCGTCTGGTTATTCCAGTCTATGTAGTATCTGTTGCGCATGCTTCCCAGATAAGAATATGTGGTCACCGTTTGACACGACTCGTGGAATATGTCTAACCTCGTTCTGCGAGTCCCTTGTTGGAAATGGGACTGAAACGCATTACACGATTCGTGTACGAATGGTAAAATGTTTATTTTATCTTAAATATTTGGATAACAGAAGCCCATCTGTTCGTGGTAAGATAATAACATCAATGTTGATATAAATTGGCATTGTGTGAATTTAAGTTAGAGAATGAGCTACTTTAACATTGTATAAATTAAAAATCAATCGGATATTAACTTTAGCCTCTAGAGCTTCCACAAGCAATTCAATGGGATCAATGTAAACTAATTGCACGTGATATTGGAGTTCATGATGTTTTCCCATTTGACTATACAGTAATTATTATGTAATGAACAAAAAATAAAAACCAAAAAACAAAAGAAACCAAAAAACAAAAGAAACCCAATTAAAAAAAACCCACCACCTCAAAATAGATAAAGTAATTATTATGTAAAAGAACAAAAACAAAAAAAAAAAACAACAAAAGAAACCCAATAAAAAAACATTACCTCAAAATAAGAATGAACAGAAATTAAAATGATAGATAGGTGACCAGAAAATGAAATGAAAGTAAAATAAAACCTTTCCAAGAAATCGCTAGTTGATTCGGTAAATTCACACCTCTCTGTCATGACACGTTTTGGTTGGGAGGATATTGCGGGATTAAACCAATTTAAACTAGTACTGATAAATCAATATAACATTTAGAAAACATGATATGTAAAGCTATTGAAACATATTAATAATAAGTCTGTATATTAACTAATTTTGATTTTAATTTTGATTGAAGACTTAACGGTAATTCCAAACTAATTGATTTATCAATATAAAAGACCATTTGGTTCTTCAACATTTCATTAAAGCTCCAATAGCATTTTTTTAAGTTATATTTTTAAAATGTATTAAAATAAAGCCCAAAAATAGATTGAACCTATAAACAGTCCTACCTTGTTAAAGAATAATCCTATTAATCCTATAATTCAGTACTGCCAGTTGAGAAATTGGCAAAAATATCATTTTCAACTTCAAATTCAAACGTTTGAAGATGGCTGTCCATGGAGAGGAATGGGAAAACAAGGGAGGTAATTGAGTAACTATTTCTTCAATCACCCTGTGTCACCCTTTATAATGCCCAAAAAATTTTGCCCAGGACCGTATAATAGTGAGTTGACAACCTTTTGAGCAAAAGACATAGAAATAATTATGTTTTGACTTTCTTAGAAAATGTGAAATTGGAACTTTAAAATCTACTTTTTATTTAGCTTGTGGTCCCTCTTGAGGCCAAAATTATTATCGATTTAAAAAACCGTCTGATTATATCATCGTTACACCGTAAAGAAGGTTGTGTTCGAAATTTGTGAAAATCGGACAAAAATTGACGGACAAAAGGGCCACCGTTTGTACGCGAAAAGTGTAAAAAAATGGTATGTCAAGGTTGTGAACACTGTAGAGGTCACAATTTTGAACCGAAAATGATGAAACTTAAAATGCATGTCTATAACTCAAAGATCTTGGTCCCTGTCGATATTTGCGCATATCGGATCGTAACATCCTGAATTATGGCCCCTGATTGTATGAAAAATCACGCTTTTAGTGTGAGGACATTATAGAGGTCAAATTTTGAACCGATTTTGATGAAACTTGACATGTATGTTTATAACCCAAAGATCTTAGTTCCTTTTGATATTTGCGCCCATTGGATCGTAACTTCCTGAATTATGGCCCCTGTTTGTGCGCAAAATCACCATTTTTAGATTGTGGTCCTTCTGAAGGTCAAAATTATTATCCGATTTAAAAAAAAACCTTTGATGATATCACCGTTGCTTTCCGAATTTCGTGAAAATCACACCACAATTGACGGACAAAATGGCCGTCGTTTGTACGTGTAAAGATATGTTATATCAAAGTTGTGGACCCTATAGAGATCACAATTTTAATTCGATTTTGATAAAACTTGAAATACATGTTTATAACCTAAAGATGTTGGTTCCTTTCCATATTTGCGCATATCGGATTGTAATTTCCTGAATTATGGCCCCTGATTGTCCAAAAATCGCCTAATCGGCTTTTATTGCTTGTGGCCCCACCCTGGAGGTCGCAATTATTATCCAATTTCAAAAACCATTTGATTATATCACCGTTATGAAGGTTGAGTTCGAATTTCGTGAAAATCGGACCAAAATTGCTGGACAAAATGTAACAATATTGTATATCAAGTGGACCTGTAGAGGTCACAATTTTAATTTTATTTTGATGAAACTTGAAACAGAGTTTAAGGTCTTGAAACCAACAAGTATATTGATTTTCAATGTATTTTGATAATTGTACAGCTAAATCCATAATATTAAATTTTTCGTACACTAAACATTAGCATGGGCCAGAACTGTATTAAAAAAACAAACAAATTCTAATGATTTTTGATAATTACTAAATATGCGACAACTCTTGTTGACTGCTCGGACGATTTAGCTGCTGATGGGCGTATGTTTCGTTGCCTGGCAACCTATTTTTAACCATGCAGCCCCCATTGCAAAGATTTTGGAAATGACATTTTGTTTTATTTTATCTGGGCCTGACCAGTTATATATAAGTGATATACTCTGGAATAGTTATCGTTAATAATGGGTATAAAGATTTTTATAATCTGAATGATTAGTTGCTGGCTGGAAGATGAAATGAAAGTGAAATTAAACCTTTCCTTGAAATCGCCAGTTGATTCATTAAATACGACTACCGGTTAATGATTTGTTTGCTGGCTAGACTTAGGTATAGATATTGAGATGACTTTATTTCATCCAAATTGTAAATAGATATTAATGTAGAAACTAGTCACCCTGTATCGTTAATGTTTTGCATGGTAGCAATGTCACAGGTGTCTTTCATCTACCAAAAGACATAACATGTCCAACCCTAAACATCGTATCATTAAACGTTAATGTGCCAAATTATTTTAATCATAATTAATCGTGGGAATAATGTAGGTCATTTCGGGACTATCATATGGTTTAATTTCATTTCAATAATTCGCTTGTGCGTAGGGGTCTTTAGTAGTGGGAGGAAACCGGAGTGCCCGGAGGAAACCCACGAGGTTGAGAAGGCACCCCTATCTCCATGTCACATACGCTCACACCAGGGCTCGAAACCAGAGCCGCAAGCCAGAGGTGACCGGGCAGCTAGAGGTCGAAGCGCGGCACTCTAGACCCCTAGGCCATCTCAACCCCCCAATCGTGGGAATAATCAACACGATTATTTTTATGAACACTTATATAAAAGAGCGTTTGTTTATCGGTCTGTTTCAAGATCGTCCTCACAAACATACCAATCAAATTACATTTAAATAAAACCCTGTCAATTATTGGAAATACATCTACAATCTAAATATTTTTAAAATAGTTCTACTATATCAAACCCAAACATATTTACTTACGTGGCAGCCATTTCTTATCTAACTTTATATATGTTACTGCTACGCCAGAGACCACGCAAGTGACGGGGAAATAATTTAATTACATCGCGTGACTATCGTAGTCTGGATTACAAAGTCTGCTGACTAAGACTTTGTATATAAAAAAGTAAGTACGTGATAAGATTTTTTAAGTAGGCCTGTTTGGTCTTGTCAGAAATGTGTCACGTGATATTGAATATCTTTAACTCAATATAGCCCGGCAGCCAAACCCCATTTTAAGCCTTAACCTGGAAATATAGTCCACCTAATGTTTTTTGGTGGAATATATATCTTTAATGTGTGTAGATTCAAAATCCAGTTGTAGCCACCCTGACACCCTTGAGGAAATTTAAATATTCAAGATGGCCGCCATGGCGCATTTTTTTTTTATCAAGTGGGGTAAATTCATGACAGATTCCATCGGACCATGGTTTGAAGGTAGTTTCTGTAGGAATTCGACTCGCTGAATCCAATGTGCTTAGGTAATTCTCCAAAAAGTGACGTATATTCCCGCTAGAGGGCCAAATTCAAAATGGAGTTCCTTTTGGCTGTAAACTCACAAAATTTCGGGAGTTCCTTAAAAAAAAGGTGTGTAATATATTGAAATATAGGGGAAATTCAATTATTCAAGATGACCGCCTAGAGGCATTTTCTGGTTATTTATTGGGGTAAAATTTGTGACAGATTGTCTCGGACATAGGTTTGTAGTTGGTTTCTACGAGAATTTGACCCGCTGATTCAAACGAGCTTGTAATATATTGAAATATAGGTGTCCATTACTTCGGATATAAACATAAAAAAAATATGTTCCAGGTTGAGCTCAATATTTGGCGAGACATAGCGATGTTAGTAATGTAATAGTGTAAAAGGTCATACTACAGATTTTCGTGTTTCGCTGAGTTCATATCTGATTGGCGAAATGTGCCATGGCCGAAAGAAATGCCAATATGGCACCCAAATGCGCGACAAAATAGCTACGTTTGGGAAACAACGGAAGAAAATAGTAAGAGTACTGCAGAATGAGCGTTAAACTACCTCGAAGACACTCTACTCCTTGCATTGTGATAAGAACACAAAATCTTCACAGCCAAACACAATCCACCATTGGACCATAGTTGAAAGCAAACGTGCTAAAAGTTAACTAGTGCTTAAGCACAACCGTACAAACTGCCCTACTTTGTTTCACGGTAAACAATGAAAAGATAAACTGATATCAACATTGGTGTAATCAAATTTTAATATTTTAAAATACTTTTCATCCGTCTGGAGACTATTTATACATAATGTCATTTTATGAACTAATATTTCATATAGTTTCTGTGATATTATTTGAGAATATTCGCATTGAATAAAGAGATGGCGAGAGAGAGAGAGAGAGAGAGAGAGAGAGAGAGAGAGAGAGAGAGAGCGAGAGAAAAATGGGGTTTAACGTCCACTCAACACAACTAGGTCATTTCGGGACTAACATATGGTTTTTTATTTTAATAATTCGCTTGCGCGTAGGGGTCTTTAGCAGTGGGAAGAAACCGGAGTGCCCGGCGGAAACCCACGAGGTTGAGAAGGCGCCCCTATCTCCATGCCACATACGTTCACACCAGGGCTCGAAACCACTGCCGCAAGCCAGAGGTGACCGGCCAGCTAGAGGTCGAAGAGCGGCACTCTAGACCACTAGGCCATCCCAACTCCCCTGAATAAAGAGATGGTCTATATATTTCAGTTGTAGAATTAAAAAAAATCACGCATTCAGATCATTTCATTTTATATAAGCGATGTGTTGATAAATTATAATAATGTTGAATATATCTCAAATATTAATTATTCTCCGTATCAGTGAAATATATGCTTAAATTGGTCTTCTTCTACACTGTAAAAAATAAAATAATTCTGGCCGCGAGTTCACAAAGCATTCTCAGACTTAAGTTAAGAATTTGCTCAACTTTCAATCACTGATTATGAGAAACATATTTGATCCAGAAACACAAAAGTTTGCACATAGTATTTAATACATTTAAACAACAACAGTTTTATAAAGGACTATATTTTGGTTAAAATAAGGCGAACAATTTTGAGTAAATTTAAAGGAGCTACATTGCTAATATTTGAGACCTAGAAATTGCTCTAAATGGATCGCAACGCATATAATAATGTAATTTGAATGTATACAAACTGATTTACATTCAATAATTTCAAATTAGTTATATTCGGCGAAATACGCCAGAAGTTTCAGTCGAGTAGTTATTTCGGGTGTCTGGTTATTCCAGTCTACATACGCTGTTTCATTTGGTGCAATGTTTCTAGCCTCGTGCCTCGGGTCTCGTACTAGAACTGGGACTGAAGCGCATTATGGTACACGATGGTAAAATGTTTATTTTGTTTTAAATATTGAAAAGCCCATCTTCTCCCGGTAAAATGACAACATCAGTGTTGGTTTAAATTGACAAATAATTCGTGTTTTGAATGCCGAAGATTTTGGACGATATTGAATTAGAGACTTAGCTACTTTAAGTCTGAGAATGCTTTGTGAACTCGGGGCCTGTAAAAAAAGAACACTTATGGCAGCAGATTTTCTGGTGTAATTTTTATTATTTTTGTTCTTTAACATATTATTTCTGTAAAGTTACAATAAAATTAAATGAAAACAACTATAGATATCTAATGAGCGTATTTCATGTGTTTTTGTCATAATATTTCTAAAAAGATATCTAAATTGTTTTTAATCTATTTTCACATATTTTAATATTCCAAAAATATTCCTCGACCGTTTTCTTTATTACGTTCTTTACCTTTTTAATGTTCAACAAAATTCAATCAATCTTCAATTTGATAAGATCATTATCATATTTGGAGAGACTAGTGTCTGCGATATCCTCAACAATTACTATTCTTGTTTGAAGATTTAATTGTAATTCTTAATTTATGATTATTCCAAATCAATTAATGTGTCAATATCAAATCAAAAATGTGTATATTTTATACCATTTCTGAAATATATTTAAAGGTGTCGAGACAATGTCTCTAATATTAAAAGTAGATATTGGTATTAAATATCCATTCAAATTTTGTAGGATATATTCATAAATATTTTTCCATTGTTGTTCTTGTTTGGAGTATATTTTCTTTTTTCAAAAGAACGTCTGGCTCTTCAACATTTCATTAAAATGTATCATATCCCATTTCAAATTTTTTGAGATGACATTTCGTTTTATTTTATCTGGCCCTATTGAAATCTGGGATAGCTATCGATAATGTTAGGTGTGGTATTTTAGAGATACAGGATGTTTTCATAATTTGCTAGTTAATTCCGTAAACGACAACCAATTCAAATGATAAAACCAAAAATAAACCACCATGTCAAAATAAAATAGAGATGAACAGAAATTAAAATGAAAGTGAAATAAAACCTTTCCACGAAAACGCTAGTTGATTCAGTAAATCCGACAAGGGGCTAATGATTCATTTTCTAAAAATAATTTATTGACCAATTTAACCCCAAACATGAAGATACATAAATAATGAAGTCACGTTATTTTAATACATATATCAAACATAAATCAATATTATTAAGCATTAATTAAAGCGGTCGTTGATATTACCTGTTAAATGTTGTTATAGTCGTTTTGTAAGAAGATAATTTAATTCACCACTATTGGTTTCATGATAGGAGCAGTCAACGATGGTGATTATCAAATACAAAAGCATTAAAACTATAGTCTACTTCAAAGAAATATGGTTTACAACAAAAGTGATACTCGACAAAAAAACAACTTTATATATTGTTTACTACATTTACTAATTGATTCGTATTAAACATAGTTTTGCAGTTGTAATTAAACCCACACGTCGTTCTGTTCGCGCCAAGCACTCTCGTCCAAAAGTTTGTTTTGCCTTTTATGCGAAAAGACAAAAATGTTACTTAGATCGTTCTTCCCCTGTACTCTTCAAATATATTCCCCGATCGTTTTCTTGATTGTTTCCTTTATCCTTTTTTATATTAAACAAACTTCGACTAATCGTTATCAACGTGATAAGATCTTATCATATTTGGAGAGACTATTGTCTGCGATATCCTCAATAATTAAAGTATTCTTGACTGAAAAAAATTTAATGGACATTCTTAAATTATGATTATTCCAAACCAATTGATTTTTGAAGGGAAGATAACCAATTAAAATGGTAAACCTTAAAATAAACCACCAAGTCAATTAAAATAGAGATGAATAGAAATAAAAATGGAAATGAAATAAAACCTTTCCATGATTCAGTAAATCCGACAACTGGCTAATGATTAATTTTTTTTAAAAAATAATTTATTGACCAATTTAACCCCATACATATGAAGATACATAGATAAGAAATGTCAATAACATTAATACGGTACAATAATAGATAGGCATTCCATCCTTCTCAAACGGCAGCGGCCAAACTCGGTTAAATCCATGCGTCCTTTTTCGATCCTCTAACCAGTTCTCTCTCCAACCACCTCTCTTCGTCTCCCTAACTGTCAGTAAACTCGTGGTTATATACCTTTCAACAACAGGAATTAAGTTTCACAACACTAGTGATCATTAGGCCTATATATGGAGATGTTTTGATTAGCTAGCCATCAGGTTGTACACAGATCAACGCAAGTTGTTTAGATGGCTACCAGGTTGTACGCAGATCATACGGGATTAATTAAGTCATTAATTAAAAAACGGCGCTATGAAAGTCGATGTTAAATTATTAAACAAAGCATCGCCTTTCCTTAAAGTCGGCAAGCGGGGTGACTATAACAGAGCACCTTACGAAAAAGAATCAACAGTTGGGAATACTAAAACTATTTATAGCATATGCGCAATCATCGTATCAGGACACAGATGGACACAGATCACTAAATATTCATGGGCCGTTACCCACGAATGTAGGGCGAAAGTTATTTTTAGTCTTTCTCTCCCTTTCCCTTTTCCCCCTTTTGCATGGCGATTTTTGTTGACTTTTTGGTGTAGAATCCAAGAAAAGGGTTTAATAATACATTTTCTGCCAGGTTTTGGTGAATATTCATGATTTTGAGGCGGAAGGATACAAGGGTTGTGAGGTTGGTTACGTTGAAAGGGGGGGGGGGGCGACAATTGCCTGGTTTGCTGTCTCTACTTCCAGCCTGTGTATCTCAAGTTTTTCATGGTGAACCTCATACATGCTTTTGGGCCAGAGTTTGCCACGTGTTGCTCCATCTGTGACAGAAAGCATTCTACCCAACGAATATTTGGGAAAAAGTTACAGCCGGTCTAAGAGACGAGAATTAACATTAAAGTCAATGGGGAATCAATTAGTGATCTGTGGCCAGATCACTAAATATTTCTACGCCGGTAGGGCCAAGTTATTTTTAGTCTTTCTCTCCCTTTCCCTTTTCCCCCCTTTTGCATGGTGATTTTTGTTGACTTTTTGGTGTAGAATCCAAGAAAAGGGTTTAAAAATACATTTTCTGCAAGGTCTTGGTGAATATTCATGATTTTGAGGCGGAAGGATACAAGAGTTGTGAGGTTGGTTACGTTGACAGGGGTGGGGGCGGCCGACAATTGCCTGGTTTGCTGTCTCTACTTCCAGCTTGTGTATCTCAAGTTTTTCATGAAGAACTTCATACATGCTTTTGGGCAAGAGTTTGCCACATGTTACGCCATCTGTGGCAGAAAGCGTTTTACCCAACGAATATTTGGGAAAAAGTTACAGCCGGCCTAAGAGACGAGAATTAATATTGAAGTCAATGGGGGAAATAATTAGTGATCTGTGGCCTGTCTGTGTATGTCAAGATTGTGACTGACAGGCCTTAGTTTTGAAAATATGATGACTAAATTGTCAGAAAATATGTATAAAGTATTTTGACTGCAGAAAAACTAAAAAAAAAGTTAACTTTAAAAAAAAAAAATATCAAAGTTTGGAGAAAAATTGTGACTTCACTGCAAATTTTTCAATTTTTAGTTTTTCTTTAATTTCTAACAGTAAGAAAAATATTTCAATGTTCAATTTTGGTGTATTCAGCCTCAGAAAGCATAGATAAAGTGAACAACATTGTAATTTCACCTAATCTTGTCTAAAAATCAGGAATATTCACAAAAAATCTGCAAATTCACCTATTTAGATGTAAAAATTAATGCCTTCATGCCTACTCAAATTAGTCAAAATTTCTAAAAATGCACTTATTTTCATTGCTAATGTAAGTCAGGTGGGATCTCTAAGTTTGTCAGGTTTAGAAATAGCTGCAGTTTTCCTACAGAAAATTGAAAATTGGCAACAGTGAGCTAATAATATACAGCAGATGGGTTTATACAAAATGTTCAAAACAGGGGTTGGCTCAATTTGGCTACCAATTTAGCCAGAAAAAGCATTTTTTTTCTACTTTGAAACATTAAATTCTTGCATTTCTTTCGTGAAGGAAGCAATGTCCCAGTCCTTATAGACATTTTTCACCCCATCATTCTGTTTACTACAGAGGCTATAAATGCCCCACCCACCCTTTTTTATTAATGTGTTTTAAGAGTTTTAATTGCACCTGTGTTGACAATTAAATGATAATAATTGAAATTTGTTGTTGAATTACAGTTAGGAATGTTATTTTTCACCAATAAATTGTTATTTTGTTCATTTCAAGGATTTCTAATCTTTTTTGTTTAAAGTCGAACTTAGAACCTTGAGACATGTCAGGCCAATAAGACCACACCCTGATACAGTACTGGTGTAGATGTGTAAATGTCAGCTTAATGGTCAATATTTTCTCATCGAAATGTAGGATTTGTGGTGTTTATTGCATTTATCTTACTTATACAATAGTAAAATGTTAATTTTGATCCTTTTCAGGCCTCTTTTATGATGTCACCTCTGTTATAACTACCTTTTTGACTTTATTTTTTCAGGCAATTGATGTGAAGGTCCAGACATGTTGATTCAGTACCAGAATTGCAATAAAGATTTGTATGGTGCCTCTGAGCTTTGAGATATTGATAACATTGAACTATTTCCAAATTTGTGAAAATTGTGTATTCTGTGACCCTTTTGTTAGAGAGGGGTGGACATAGGCCAATTACAGCATTTTTTTTCTTTCAACAAGGCCTATTTTAACCATAATTCACGTTTATTGCACCTATTTTAGTTTCTATGTTCATATTTTAGCCAGGGATGGTAAATCATATCTGTTAAACAGATTCTTTTGGTAATGTTAGCTTTGCAACCAAAGATAAGATTGATTCAGTCATTGACATATTTAGGGGGTGGGGTTACATGTTTCAGTACAGACCTTTATAATTTCAATCAATGCAACAGTTTTGTGATTTTTCTTTTTGCATATTGTCCAGGGTTTCCACAAATATATTACTTGCCAGTCTGGCTATCTAAAAAAGTGGAAAATTATTGTTTTTTTGAAAGATGCTACCTGTAAATTCTGTACATTTTTCATGACATGGCAGTAAAAAAATATGTTTTTGAAAAAAATTCCAGATTTCAAGTGTTTTCTGTGTAATGTGTTTGTAACTTGTTGTATTTTGTCACAAAACTCAAATACTGGCTTTAATAAAATAGATTTTTTAATTGTAGCACAAAAGGCCCAGGGACCTGAGATGCACTGCTGTACATAAAGCAGCTTGTATACTTAAAGGGCCATCATTTTTGCAGTTATTCTTAGATTTTGATTTTCTTTCACCAGTGTGTTGCCAGAACATATGGGAAGCATATAAAAAGGGCATTTTGGTGATACCTGAAGTTTCACCCCTATATAGGACACAGATCACTAAATATTTCTACGCCGGTACCCACAAATTGTAGGGCCAAGTTATTTTTTGTCTTTCTCTCCCTTTCCCCTTTTCCCCCTTTTGCATGGTGATTTTTGTTTACTAATTGGTGTTGAATCGAAGAAAAGGGTTTGAAAATACATTTTCTGCCAGGTTTTGGTGAATATTCATGATTTTGAGGCGGAAGGATACAAGGGTTGTGAGGTTGGTTACGTTGAAAGGGGGGGGGGGGGCGACAATTGCCTGGTTTGCTGTCTCTACTTCCAGCTTGTGTATCTCAAGTTTTTCATGAAGAACCTCATACATGCTTTTGGGCAAGAGTTTGCCACATGTTGCTCCATTAGTCACAGATAGCGTTTTACCCAACGAATGTTTGGGAAAAAGTTACAGCCGGTGTAAGATACGAGAATTAACAATGAAGTCAATGGGGAAATAATTAGTGATCTGTGGCCATCAGATCACAGTCTATCAGTTAAGTATTGTCGTGACAATGTGTTAAGGACCGAAATCGAATTTATTTACAATGCAATATATTCATTTTGTATGAAATATACATTTTATATATATATATATATATATATATATATATATATATATAATACACTATTTTATAAAATATTTATTTGTTGCTCTTGAACAAATAATCAGGAAACAAGAAGTGACGTTTTAAGATGCACTGTTTGATTCCTGCTTTGACCGACATAGGCCTACTTCATAAGGATTTTTCCGGCTTGGCCCCGCCTCGGTGGTGCAGGACAGATGACCTGGCACGGGGATGTGACAAAAGACCAAGGCCTCGTGTGATTCCCATGGCAGTTAGTATTCTACATGCGAGTAGGCCGTAGGACACTGTATGACTTATGCTCGTCTTCATTACCCGGGTGGTGATGAACAGTAGGGTATAAAACTCCGTTTGATTTGTTGGACTAAGACTAGTAATTATTTCCCCTCATTTCACGAATGTAGCGCGATTTATAAATAGACAATTTTCCCTTATTTTTTTTCTCCCCTCTTCCTGCATTTTTGGGTTGGCTTTTTGGTCTAGAATTGGAGAATAGGCATCAAATTTTCAATTCCATAGCAGTTTTGGGTAATACTGAGGATATTACAGTGGAGGGATAGGGGGTGTAAAATGTCTTTCTGCGGAGCAATCATTGTGTCGGAAGTGAGATTTCCACCCCAATCAACTTAAAATCCCCGTAGCAAAAAATCTAAACGGTCAACCCCCTACAACTTTATGATGAGGAGATTGCCAAATGTGGTCCCCATTGTGCCTAAAAAGATTGGAAGCAACGGAATGTTGAGAAAAAACTACAGCCTGTGATGTTACAGGCATTTAACATTGAAGTCAATGGGCAAATAATTACTAGTCTGAGACCTGATGATTTTATTTATTTATGACTTGTCTTAATAGAGTTGTCTACCTTCATGTGTTACTTTACACTATCTCATGTTAGTCTCTATCATCCACACAAATATTCTACGAATATTAGTCTGGATGGGTCCTCAAAATTTGACGGAAAATAGGTCATTGTCTGGATTATCCAGTCTTTTAAGTTACCACGCACTGAATTTAACAAAACAGCTCGTTTGTCAACAATGACACTCTTTAAAATTTTGTTTGTAAATGTTTCAATTAAAATGGTTATTTTCTCTCGTCATGAATCAGACGTATGGCTTCTCACAATCTTCTTAATTCTTCATCGTCTCTATTTTGTTTCTAATAATAGATGTGCCAAGTGAATTGTGGGATATATTTCAACCACGCTTTATAGAATCTAGCAAAATCGTCCCGGCTTCATAAGATCTAGCACTTACCCGAGACTTTAGCCAAAAGGTTCCATTGCGCATGCGTAACCAAATGTTTGTTTTTTATGGGGTAGATTATCCAGTAATTTCCGTCAAAAATTGAGAACCGTGCCAGACCATCCGTGCGTTGAAGACTAGGAGGTTCTGGGTGACCGAGACAAATCTCCTGTGTGTGAGTTAGTTGTATTTTACATCCGCCTCCAACGAGGTGATATCGCAGACAAACACTCTCTAGACATGAAATGCAGTTTTATACCCTACTGTTCTGCACCTAACGGCCAAGTGTGTTCACACTGCCCTGACTTTTCGTCCAATAGACCTTTCTCACGCTAAATTCGAAAACGAGGCTCGGTATACAAACCCGCCGCATCAGGATGCAGACGTCGTCAATGTAAACAATGGCACTTCACTGCTGTGTCCCGTTGTGTACAAGCGATTCTAGGTACGACATTGACAAGAAGCTGTCCTTTCACAATATACCGAAAGACGAAAAGCTACGGAGAGAATGGATTGTTAAAATAAGAAGAGATGAGAATGCATTGTTCAAAGTAAGTCATGCATTTTTAATTTCATGACCAACGATTACGAGAATTATCATCGAATGTCAACATGCGTTGATTAACCTAAATCGCCGATCGTTGTACGCCCCGTCAAATAAATATTCCAAAATAAATATTTTATTATTTAGTTCTATAATATGTCTAATTTATTTATTGGCATTTTCAAAATGAAATTATCATCATCATTGTTATTATTAATGTAATGAAGGCCGCCAGCTTGAGCTTGGGCTATATTTCATTGTTTGTTAAACTTTTACTTTTTTTTGCCATTGATAACTCGGCATAATTATTTTTTAAGTAACAAGTACCCGGTACCGTATGTATAGGCCTTATATCTTTTCATTGCCTTATAGTATAGGTTGTTTGTTACAAAAATGTCATACATAATTATTTATTTATTTATTTTTTTAGATTACAGAAGCTACCCACGTTTGCTGTCTACATTTTAATTCAAATGACTTTAAAAAGACACTCTCTGGAATGAGAAGACTAAAGAATGGTTCTGTTCCGTCGCTTTTTAATTGGACAACCTGTCATGAGGAAAGGCCTGCACCCAAACAAAGATTATCATTTAATAATTCCAGGTATAGGAACCATACATAAATATTTTAGATTGTTAGTCGATTTCGTTCCCTTTAATTTTAATAATAGGCCTACATCTATGTATTTTTATGTAGTTGTTAAAAAACTACCCCCCACCCCTATTATATAGTTAGCTCACTAACCAAGTCTCTGGTCCCTCCCGGTTTGGTTCAATATTTTATGGGGTAGTTTCCTCTTGACAGTGTATATCTGTTCAGATGGAATGTAAAACTGCGGCCCATGTTCACATTGGCATGCACATAAAAGAATCCTTGGTAAAGAGCACTAAAAATAGGTTGTACCATCGT
Source organism: Patella caerulea (assembly GCA_036850965.1). Taxonomy (NCBI): domain Eukaryota; kingdom Metazoa; phylum Mollusca; class Gastropoda; family Patellidae; genus Patella; species Patella caerulea. Next base: position 50,515,035 of record JAZGQO010000011.1, read on the forward strand.
AAAACCGCTGTCCAACCATCTGCACAGTGTACTGTAAGGCCATTTTTATAAAGTAGAACGGAAACCCACATTTCATGTCATAATATAATCCTATTTTTATAATTTAATTCAGGAATGACATGGTGAAAGAATTTATACCACCACCATTTGAAGATCATGATTATGCTGTTTCACCTTTAAGTTTAGAAGAAAAGTCTATTTCTCTTCAACAGCATAATAAATTTTTAGAAGATCGTGTTTTAAGTTTAAATACCGGTAGTATGAAATTCGGAATTCAACGCTTTTGTATGAATGATGATATGGTTTTATTTTATACTGGTTTTCGTGATTATAATAATTTTTTATCTGTATTTAATGCTTTACAGCCAACTGCTGTAAACATGATTAGGTGGAGCCAAGTTCAGAGACAGCGCAATCAGTCATCACAATTTAATAGTACTGCTTTTCGTTCAGAAAGTCTTCTACTGATTGATCAATTTTTTATGTTTTTATGTCGAGTTCGGCAGGGTTTTTCTGAAAATGATTTAGCAGTGCGTTTTGATATTTCTATCAGCTCTGTAAGCAGATTTATTATGACCTGGTCAAATTATCTTTATGTAATGTTAGGCATATTACCAATATGGCCAGATAAAAGTACTATTAATAAATATATTCCAGAGTGTTTTAAGGTTTTATACCCTAATGTACGAGTAATTTTAGACTGTACTGAAATTAGAGTTCAAACCCCAAGTTCCAAAGTTCGTAATTCTGAAATGTATTCTAATTACAAGAGTCATACAACAATGAAGGGCCTTTTAGGAATAACACCTAATGGTATGATTAGTTTTATAAGTTCTTTGTACACAGGCAGTATTTCAGATAAAGAAATAACACGATTATCTGGGATTATTGATCTTTTAGATGTTGGGGACGATGTCATGGTTGATAAAGGTTTTTTAATTCAGGATTTGTTGACTCCTAATCATTCCACCCTTTTTAAGACAAATGGATCAATTCACAAAAGAACAAGTTAAGGAAACTCAGGAAATAGCTCGACTGAGAATACATGTAGAAAGGGTCATAAGGCGTTGTAAGGAGTACCATATTTTTGATTCTGTAATTCCTCTTACCATAGCGGGTTCAATAGACCAAATTTGGACTGTTTGTTGCTTATTAACAAATTTTCATGGAAAATTATTTTGAGATTAAGTAATAACAAGACATGTAATTGACTTAAACATTTGTATGTTTATTTGACGTAAAATATTAATAATTATGCATTATGCAAATAACAGTAATATAATGTCAACAATAACATTTATATGTTTATTATAAATAAAGTATGTTATTATAAGGATATTTTTTTTACTGTTGTGTAAAAATATTCACAATATCTATAACACAGACTTCAGACTTTACATTTCTAGGGAATACAATGAATAATTTGCATGTATAATATAATTATAATATAACAATGTTAATACATAATCATTTAAGTAGATATATGTTTTATAAATGAAATTAAAAGCAATTTAACTGTAAGTGTTATGAATTGCCTTTATTACTACAAGATTTCCTAAACTTCACCGTGTTTACTGGATCTCTTAACTAGCTTGTTACAATACTATTTAGTCCTAATGATATTATTAATATGTTTTTTCTAGTTAGCTGATATAAAAGTAGGCCATGGGTGGGGTGCACGTAAAAGAACCCTTGACAGTTTCATTTTGGTATAAGAGTAGGCCATAGTGCCGCTGTGAGGGCAAAATTTCACAGATAGCACAACGTACAGCGTATGCCCATTTTTTTTTATCCCATCTGGAGCTGAATTGTAGGATGTGAAACCTCATTTCATTTCATACTTAAAAATAAAAAAATATGACCTAATGAATGATGATTTAGATAGACCTTTTAATAAATTCAATTAATTATATGTCACTCTATTCACATCTAACAAATAAGAATCAATTTAGCTACATGTATAAATAATTGTAGTGAAATTGTACATAAATGATGATGCATGTACTTTATTTGTAACAGCTTATAAATATGTTTTTAATCTAGTCATCATATTGTACAGCTTATACATATGTTTTTAATCTAGTCATCATATTGTACATATAATTAATTATGAAGTTTATACATCACAACCTTGTTACAAGTTATTTACTTATATATGTAAGATAATGCTCAAAATAAAACAAGTCCAATTTTTCTTTTATTTGATTCCACTTGTTTTGATTAAAATAAATTCTCTCCAAATGAAAGTCATCTTTACACATTACATAAAAATCACACCATAACAACCCAGTAAGTGTCATTTGACCTAGAACTTGATAATAATAATCATGTGTCTCTTTAAGTTTATATGACTGACCATGTAATTTTAAATATTTAACATCAGATATAGATACAGAGGTGGGACATTTTATTTCGAGTAGTCCATATTTTGGATTTGCAGTGATGTCATAAACTTTACGATCAGGTGAAGAACCAAGATGGGGACAGCTTGGGTTTATTACAAGTCCACAACCATACACATTATTTCCTGAAAGGGCAGCATATTTAGATGCTGCTTCACCCTCATGGTCAATGCCATACTGCATTGCAGCGGTGGTTATACTTTTTTTACTAGCTAAAGACTCTGCCAGTTTTAAAAAATCACTTTGCCTAGAAACTATACGCTTAAAAATAGAAGACGTTAAGCGGTTATACCTGAATTTGTGCCACATGCTGTTCGATGACTGGTCACGTGTAGTTTTTTCAATATGGAATGAATCTGTTTCAGAAACAAAAAGCCCATCAAAAACATCTTGTTGGCTATGAGTTAATACAAAAGAAACACAAGAATTTAACTTAGGCAATTTAAAGGGGGGAAAATCAGTAACAATTGGATGGTTATTTAAAATATCCAATGTGTTTTCAGTGTCTAGTATAGGCTGTTGATAAAATAAAACACATCCTTTAGGTACTGGACCTAAACTACAATTAACCATATCCACGCATTCAATATTTGTATTTGTCAGAATTGCTCTAAACTGAGCGCCAGAGTTGACAGAATCTAAATTATGTGACAATAAATTAATAAACTGAAAACATGGTAATGGAGTTTCAACTGGATTATAAAAAGAAGATTTTACACCATCAAGTCGAAAACGTTTTGCTTGAGGTGATCCCTCAACTGATTTTGATAAAGAAATCTGTTGAAAATTAATGTCCTGTACTTTTTTTGGTGTAATACCATTTGTTCTTGCAGGAATATGCCAAGTTTGTTTTAGAGATGTCTTAGATTGAAGTGTAGGCACAGTTTTATATCCACATTTGCAGTAATGATGTAAAAGATAAAGCAAACCTAAAATATGATTACAGTCCCCCTCCCCAGCTTTACATGAACATAAACATTCTGATATTTTTACACAGCTATCTATTATTGATAATTTTAAATTTAAAGAATGGGGTAGATCATTCTTTTTCATAGACTTGAAGCATTTCGCTCTAACACAACATCCATCAATTGCTGTACGAACTGAAATTAAACAAAATGTTAAAAATTTAAAATGCTTTAAGAGGAATTTGAAGCTAACATTTGTCTGTTTGATAATTATGATTTTCATTATTTCCATTCTATGCTTTCACTTCAAAATCTACAACAACACAAGAGACTATAATAATAGGCCTATTAATATTATAACAATAACAAATTAAAATTGTGCTGCACAGCCTATCTTATAGGGTATAGGAATACTCTAGCCTACGCCAAAAGATAAGGGGGGGGGGTATTTGAAATTTGAATACGAACCAAATAGAATTTTTAAAAAACAATTCTCCCAATTAAAGGTTTATAGGCCATACGGGGTCTTCTTTTCTGCAAAAAACACTCCTTTCAATAATACCGTGGAATCCGCTTGAGATGACCGTGACCTGTCAAACGACAGTTTTATTTATAGTAACGAGAAATTAATAGCGTCGAACGAAGGGAATTCCCCCTCTTTCCGTGTTTTTATCATGGTTGGGCATTAAACAATTGCTCACATTTGCCGAGAATTTTATTATTAATGAAATAAACAACTAAAATAAATTACCTTCAACATCATGTACATACGACTCGGCAAAATTGCCGTAACCCTTGGTATGAACGGCTTTTGGTATTCGGCTTTGATTAGTCCACAGTTCTATATCTCTTTCTTTTATTTTAAAGCTGGTAATGACTTTAGACTAAGGGTCCACTGTGGTAGGGAGGGGCCGCAACTGATCATGTTGTAGTCTTACGTGTTTCGGTTACCGAAATAATAATATTTAGACAAGTAATAAAAGTAAAAGAAGACTTGTTTCTTGTTCATAAAAAAGGGGCGTCTGCTACAAAAAAGTAAACAAATATGATACGTCACGATTTCCTGGGCTATGTATACCGAGCCTCGTTTTCGATGTAAAATGGCCGACGCGTGAGAAAGGCCTATTCGAATAAAATAAATGAAAGGGGGATGGGGTTTGTTAAATTCTGCGTTTACACTTAATACTGAATAAAAAACACCAAAAGTCTATATTCACAGCTTTATATATATTCCACAATACAATTCTTCAAAATGTCAATTATAGCTATTTTCTACAACGTTCAATTCTACTAATAAATCTGATAATTGGTAAAACTGCGATTCGACTAAGTATACTGTGATTCAACTCAATATACTGTGATTCAACTCAATATACTGCGATTCAACTCAATATATGCTGTAAAGAAATAACATTATTATCTAACTATTCATACAAATTCAACCGTTTCCTTTACTACTTTCGATTTGTTTGCATGTGGGCTTTAATTGTAGTTGTCTCCCTTGAATACATTCCTGTCTCCATATTTAAGTAGGCTCAAATTACGCTATGGAAGGACCCCCACAAGGTACAGGCGCGGATCCAGGATTTTTTGCAGGGGGGGGGGGGGTGGGTCTAGGTTTGATAATTGCTTAACTAATTGCGCTCAACCGATTAACGGGGGGGGGGGGGTTTGGGGGTCCTCCCCCAGGATCCGCGCCTGAGGTACCACAGATAATGGGCAATTAGAGCAACCAACTACGACCCATTTATTAATTTACATTTTTTACGATAAAAACTAAATGAAAATACATCTTAAGATCTACAAATGATTCTCTAAATCTACTTACAACTAATGGTGCTATTTTCAACTCTATTCTATTCATTAATTCTTACAAATTCTGCAAAGTATTTAAGAGTACTTAAAAAAAATGCTAAGGAATTCTACAAAAAATGGCGTCACGCTGCTTAGCATGATGGGAATTTGGAAGGATTTTTTAAAATATATTCATGCAACCTTTGACTAGTGATAACAAAAAACATTAATTAACATAGAAATCATTTCAACAGGGTTTATCGTTCGTTCTATTCCGACTGGGGTAATTAAAACGGACACTATGCCATGGTTCAAAAGTGATTTGGTTTGTGACGAAAGGACGTTCCCGTCCCCATCGCTCACTCTCGCTCGCTATGAGAGAAATTGTTCTGGACGACGGTGTTCCACTTACCTTTATTTCCAACTGCCAAGAGTTCATTTACCTTCACGGTTTTCGTACCATCCAGACGACTAGACACTTTAAGTGCTAGACACCCAACCCTGTACCGTTGCTAAGTGCGAACCACGAAGGAAAATATTGAGGAATTTCTCAGAAACCATACGTCTTGGTTACCGAGCTCAGACCTACTCTCTGAGCCACCGTATAAATTAAAAAGACTTGTTCAACTTGTATATCCACTGACAAAAAGCAATGAATAAACTTTGCAATCTCAGATTTTAAACGTTTATGGCAGTGCACATGTCAAGTAATTAAAAAAAAGCTACCTGATTTATGTCCCTTGATTGACTCTCAAACATAAGAAGAGAAGATACGGTTTATTTGATCCGCCATATTGATTACAGCACGTGCCTAATAAATCAGAGAGTATTTTGTAGACAGAATTAATTTGATGAGTTATTAGTCCGATAGACGATCGACAACAGGTGCTGTAAACCTGACTTATCGTAAATTTCAACCATTAAACTGTTTATTGTCAAGATGGGGGTCATCATAATATCTCGTCTAAAAAGATAAAATGTGGTAGCGGGATGTTTTAATTACGTTTTTTAGAAATTAGGGAAATCAGATTCACTGTCATCATTCCGTTGAAAGTGTAGTTTTGCAATAACGAGGTGCCACACCTTTGGGAAAACTGATTTTCACCATTCATTTGCTGAATATATGTTTAGGTATTCTTTCTTAATGAGCTAAAACATAGAAATTCAAAAGGCGTTTTATAGCTGAGGCGCCAAAGAAATTGGAAAAATAAAACGGGAGAAAAATGTTAAAACCTATGAGAAAAATGAAAATGTACCCTATTAAGGGGTAAAGGCAGACAAAAGGGGCCTATGTCTGACAAAAGGGCCCTCTGGCGAAGTGAAAGTGCCACGAGTCCGAGTCAATTGCTATCTATACACTGTTATTGTCGAATGCATTACTGAATGAGAAATCAGTCATGGCATTGTCATAAAAAATCATCTATCAAGACCCCCCCCCCCGGTCGCAAAAGGCGGTCCTCAAGATAGTATAGCCTCCGCAATGATAAACCTTAAAACGTCCCTGAGAAATGCATAATGTAACATGTACTTGAAGACCGAGTCGTTTAAAAATAAATAATCTAAAATGCATATACTAAAATGTGCAATCAAATTATTTTGAGCAAAGTTGTGAATGTTTGAAGTTTTGACAATAAACAACGTGGGCCTTGTCTAGTCCACTCAACATAACAGCCATCGGACGATCTTGAGGGCTGATTATGGTTCCGTCATGAGAATAAATGTCTAAATGATATTTTATGTGTCAATTCATCTTTAAGATATATTGAACAGCATGAGTTGGCGGGATATTAAATTCCTCTACCATCCACCCTCACCCCTCCCCCCTGTTTCGTTGTATAGTATTGTAGTCGGTGGAATAATGTAAAATGAATACCGGTATACTGAAAATTTCATTCAAATAACTTTATTCTGAGCAAAGCTATCACTGTTAAGAGTTTTGACAGAAATTGTTTATTATCGTAACAACGGTACTTGTTAATCGAGACAAAGTCTCGCTTTTCCAGTTTTTAATTAAATCATTAAATGACCGAAGTGTTCTAATCTTAAAATCTGATCTCCCCGATGTACTAGACAGTAGATCAGTAGATGACAATGGGCTTGTCGTGTTAATAAACGTTCAAATAATGTATATAACGTTTGAAATAAATAATGTATATAACGTTTGAAATAAATAATGTATATAACGTTTAAAATAAATACCTGCAATACACAGATTTGATTCTTACATCTTACTGTCGTCATGGTGGCTAAGTGGGTAAGACGCTGGCTCGCTAGCCTGAAATTCGGGGGCTCGGAGGTTCATCGGGTGTTTCCATGGTGGTTCCCCCTGACAAGGACAACTGTCTAGTCGCTCGGATGGGACGACAAAATGAGATCTCGTGTATACACTGGAGTGCACGTAAAAGATCCCTTGTCTGATGGAATCCGATATAAGAGTTCACCATAGTGCCGCTGTCCGGGCAAAATGTCCCTCATAACACACTGTATGGCTTATGCCAGTCTTCGTTAACCCGGAAGAGTAGGACGTTAAACCTCCATTTCCTTTCATTTCTACCACAGACTGGGTAACACCTGGCAACGTCTTGTTCAAAACGCACGTTTAGGGTTCAGACTGGAACATGCATACAAGTAATCATCTTCCGCCTCAAAATCATGAATAGTAACAAAACCTGGCACAATAAATGTAAATTCAACCGTGTATTCCATAACATAACATCAATGCCATGGAAAAGAGATAACATAGATTGGTGAGAGGGGGGTAATTTCCTAACAAAATAAATAAAATTAAAATGGCGGCTGTATCTTGTAATGAACTGTTTAGTTTCTCCATTGTTTTTCATGGCAGGTTTTACCACCCGACCCTGGGTTCATGCTTCTAAAAATAATAAAAACATCTCGACTAATTTAGATCTTGTCAAAATAATACCTGACACTTAAAATAGACTCTGTTTTTAGAATAAACTAAGTTTTGGTCACGTTTTGTCAGAATTTTTTGTTTTGTTTGGCTGATTGTTTTGTGTTTATTTCGCCAGAATTTCTCAATGGGATCACTGGGGTAATAATTATACTAATTCGTGAATATGTATATCAGTTTAAGTGAACTATATTAATAATGACTGGTCCCTGCCCCATTAACGCTTTTAATCAGTTTTTAACCCATCAAAGAGTGCCGCGGTCGATTTCCAAATTCTGGTGAAGACCCCCAATTGGTTTATAACTTCTTACAGTTTAAGGACCAGCTCTTACATTCTTCTAGAATACGACTCACTCACTGTAAACAAAGGTTATTTTGTTGGCTTACCGATTTAAGAATTAAAGTTTTCAAACGTTGTGTTTGGGAAATTTTGAGGTTTGTAAGATTATATAAGTCTGTAGATGACTATAATATATTTAGCTTTAAAGGGACTATCCTTTAAATACATCCCAAAGACTGGATGTAATTTGTTTTAGATAAATTAAAAACAACATTGCTGCTTTAAGTATAAGAAACTTTATAACATAAAACAAGCATGGAAATTGTTTCTTCTGTAGAAAGAAAGAAATGAGGTTTAACGTTGGAGGGGTTGGGATGGCCTAGTGGTCTAGAGTGTCGCGCTTCGACCTCTAGCTGACCGGTCACCTCGGGCTTGCGGCTGTGGTTTCGAGTCCTGGTGTGGCATGGAGATAGGGGCGCCTTCTCAACCTCGTGAGTTTCCTCTGGGCACTCCGGTTTCCTCCCACTGCTAAAGACCCCTACGCGCAAGCGAATTATTGAAATAAAATTAAACCATGTGTTAGTCCCGAAATGACCTAGTTTGTGTTGAGTGGACGTTAAACCCCATCTCTCATTCCCTTGAAATAGTATGAATGTGCATGGATTCTAGGAGCCCGAATACACGAAATATGTGTCATGACAGGCCTGGGTCTGCACAGTGCAGTACACGCTAACAGCGTTTTATCGGATCTATGTTGCTTGTTGCTTGTGTCTTGTCTACAGGATTGTCGTTTGAACTATGCTAACTTGTATTGTGGCCACATGTGTCGACGTCGCGGAATTTAAATATTTCGGGAAGTAGTTCCGTCTGATCTTTCTCTAAATACTTCACATCATCGCCTCTAAAGGGTTTTAGCCGAACAAACAACACTAACAACATGGTCATCAGATGAAAAGGTATATTATAATAATATAAACATCTGACAAATAGATTACCAGTTATCAACAGTTCATGACACACATGATACAACGATAAGGCCGACCAACGGCGACAGACGACCAACGCTGTCCTCTCTAGTATTCTGCTATAACTGTCCCACAGTGCAACGTCACCCGTGCAGCTTAACATATTTACCGTAAAGTTCTTAAAGAGATGTACGACAATACATAACTATATAAAGCAATACCCACACCCCCACCGTCTTCGGTAGGTGCAGAATAAGAGGACATTAAACTTTATATCCTTTCATTTCTTGTACTTACCCGAATACACCAACTTCCGGTTAAATGAGGCAAACGTTAACATGGCGACTTCGGACATGTTGGCGCAAACGTTATGAAAGTGACAAGAGATGTTCCAGAAAAAACAAACTTTACATATTTCGTACACGAAGTGGATGGCCTATATAAGATGGCAGTAGTGACATGCCACACCAAGAATATGCACACGGGAACACGAATATTATGGGAATATTATGATCGAAAACTGGGCGTGGGAGGGGGCGTGACTCAAACAAAATGACAACAGATGTTCCAGAAGCCAAACCAGTCCGTGTCTCATACAAGAAATGGATAAGATTATACGATGACATAGTGTCCCAACAAGAATATTAGCACAGAATATATGTTAATGTTAGATATGGAATGTTCTGTTGCTACAAATAACACAACAAGAATAGAAGAAGATGTATTACATTTCATCTATCGTCTATATATAGCTGTACACTCATACAGTCTGTAAAACTAGCATTAATGTTCACGTCGATTTGTCTTTGGCACAGAATCATATTGTTTAATGAAACAATGACTTTTAATAAGTTGAAATGAAATAAACTGAACTGGTGTTTTTCGTCCCATCCTAACGACTGTACATTGTACATTGTCACCCCCCACCCTTCCTGCACTACTTACAAGGGGTAATTACACCGGAAAATTCCGATGAACTTTCTCTGCCAACTCATTGATCGATGACGCCCCCTCCAGACAAGCGAGACAACCTCTTACTCACTGAGTCACCGTGGCCCCTTTAAAGAAAGAGAGAGAAATCGACACAAACTAGGTCATTTCGGGACTAACATATGGTTTTAATTTTATTTCAATAATTTGCTTGCGCGTAGGGGTCTTTAGAAGTGCGGGGGGAACCGGAGTGCCTGGAGGAACTCACGAGGTTGAGAAGGCGCCCCTATCCCAATGCCACATACGCTCACATCGGGGATCGAAACCACAGCCGCAAGCCAAAGGTGACCGGCAAGCTAGAGATCGAAGCGCAGCACTCTAGACCACTAGGCCACCCCCCCCTCCTTTAAAGAAACAACGATTAATCTATAAATCTGTAATTAAATTGTTTGTTTTTCCCAGTGATCAATGACAGGGCTATGGAGTGATCAAGGGTTCAACATCTCCTTGACAATAGGTGTAGGCCTAGCATACGATAGCCACTAACCCGGACTCAATAGTACCCGAATCAACCTCACGGGAAGGTCTACGGGTACGTCAGTCAACTCTCCTAATTAAACCACCGTCATGGCTTCCAAGCATGGGCATTGGTCAATACATCATACATAACATCTGTTGTGAATACAATGAATATGCGAACATTACATCAATATTGATCACACTTCAAATGAAACAAAATGGGGTTTAACGTCCTACTGTTCTGCTCCTAAATTTGGCAAATGAAGACAGGCACAATACAGCGTGCTATGAGGGAAATAATGGCCGGACAGTGGCGCTACGGTCTACTCTTATATCGAAGTCCAATAGTCAGGGGATCTTTTACGTGCACGCCAATGTGTACACGGGCCTTGGATTTTCCTTTCACTGACAAGGATAATCTGGATGACTTTTCTCGGCTAATGCAGGGATCAAACACCCGATCTCCAGGCTAGCGAGCCAGTGTCTTACACACTTAGCCGCCGTGACTCCCTGATCGCACGTCACTTATAAATAATAGTTTCAACATAAACAAAACAGTTCTGGAATAACGTAGTATACATGGCAGTCGACATTTACAAACAAAAAAGCCAACATCCAATTCTGGAATGACGAGGTAGATGTATTTTTGCATGTCGAGGTCGACTTGTAGATTACTATGATGCTGCAAGGAAAGCTAAATTTAAATTAACATATATCATAAATCTCAGAAAACAAATCTTTAAGAGAGAGATCTGCATTATATTTATCTATTTTATCTTTTTTTTACAAAAAACGCGCGAGATATTAAAACCATCGCAGGCGCGGATCCAGAGGGGGGGGGTCCAGGGGGTCCGGACCCCCCCCCCCCCTGCTCAGGCTTTTTATGCGATTTTATTGGCGATTTTTAGACCTGTAATTTTGGAATTTACCTTCCAGAAATACGTCAGAATGCACCTAATTGAATCTAATTTACCAAATTTTTCTGCGGGAGGGCCCCCAAACCCCCCGGTAATGGTGGCAGTGACAATTATCAAACTTGGACCACCCCCCTGCAAAAGATCCCGGATCCGCGCCTGAAGTTACGATCCAATATGCGCGAATATCGAAAGGAACCAAGATCTTTACGTTATAAACATGTATTTCAAGTTTCATCAAAATCGGTTCAAAATTGTGACCTCTATAGGGTCCACAACCTTGATATAACATATTTTCACACTATTCGCGTACAAACAGCGGCCATTTTGTCCGTCAATTTTGGACCAATTTTCACGAAATTCAACATCATCTTTTATAACAATGTAACGGTGATATAATCAAAGGTTTTTTTTATATCGGATAATAATTTTGACCTACAGAGGGGCAACAAGCTAAAAAAGGCAATTTTTCGGTCAATCACGGGACATAATTCAGGAAGTTACGATCAGATGGGCGCAAATATAGAAAGGACCAAAGATCTTTGGGTTATAAATATACGTGTCTAGTTTCATCAAAATCGATTCAAAATTGTGACCTCTATAGCTTGATATAACATTTTTTCACACTATTCGCGTACAAACGGCGGCCATTTTGCTGTCAATTTTGGTCCGATTTTCACAAAATTCAAACTCGACCTCCATTACCATGTAACGGGGGTATAATCAAACGTTTTTTTTAAAATCGGATAACAATTTTGACCTCCAGAGGGACCACAAGCTAAAAAGGGTGATTTTTTGGACAATCAGGGGCCATAATTCAGGAAGTTACGATCCGATGGGCGCAAATATTGAAAGGAACCAAGACCTTTGGGTTATAAACATACATGTCAAGTTTCATGAAAATCGGTTCAAAATTGTGAACTCTATAGGGTCCACAACCTTGATATAACATATTTTCACACTATTCGCGTACAAACGGCGGCCATTTTGTCTGTCAATTTTGGTCCGATTTTCACGAAATTCGAACTCAACCCCCATAACTATGTACCGGTGATATAATCAAACGGTATTTTTTTAATCGGATAACAATTTTGACCTCCACAGGGAACACAAACTAAAAAGGGTGATTTTTCGGACAATCAGGGGTCATAATTCAGGAAGTTACGATCCGATATGCGCAAATATCGCAAGGAACCAAGATCGTTCGGTTATAAACATGCATTTCAAGTTTCATCGAAATCGGATTAAAATTGTGACCTCTACACTGTTCACAAGCTAAAAACGTGATTTTTCGTACAATCAGGGGCCATAACCCATGAAGTTACAGTCCGATACGTTAGTTTGTCCACGTTGAGCTGAATGCTTTCGCCGATGAGTGTCAAGGTCATAAAACGTCCGCTCACTTCAGCTCATTGTTTGTTCACCCATAGAACTGTACTATTATATACGATCTATGGTTCACCCTACGACAGATCTCACCGAACCGTATGACGACGACCTTGACATAGAACGGAATATTATCAATGAACACGTGATAGCAAAGACAAGCCCAAATGAAGACGACGAAGAAGAAAATTAACGCCAGACTTGACCTATTCATAATGCCTACGCATGTTGAATGGAATAAATATTAATGTAAGAAAATTTTGAATACAGAAAAGTTTATCATGTTTAAATGGAATAACGTTCTGGTGATTCGAAGCAAAAATATAATAATACTTCCGGTTTTCGAAGTTACAATATTTCCGGTTTTGATAAAACTGGGTATTCCGGATCTCTGTGACATCCGACGTATTGTATCGATCCCGTACGATGTCGGATTTGACAGAGTCCACTGTACATGCCAATATCGAAAGGAATCAAGTCGAGATCTTAGGGTGATAAACCTATATTTTAAGTTTCATTGAAATCGGATAAAAATTGTGACCTGTAGACTGTTCACAAACAATTGTGGACGGACGGACGGACGGACGGGGGCGACGACAATATACGTCCACATAAAAATGTGGGCGTATAAAAATCAATCGGATTTTAACTTTAGCCTCTAGAGCGTCCACAAGCAATTCATTGGAATCAATGTAAACTAATTTCACGTGATATTTTCCCATTTGACTCTACAGTAATTATTATGTAAAAGAACAAAAAAAAAAAAAAAAAAAAAAAGCAAAAGAAACCCAATTAAAAAAAACCCCAACTCCTCAAAATAGATGAAGTAATTATTATGTAAAAGAACAAAAACAAGAAAAAAACAAAACGAAAGAAACCCAATAAAAAACCCAACCACCTCAAAATAGGAATGAACAGAAATTAAAATGATAGATAGGTTACCAGAAAATAAAACCTTTCCAAGAAATCGCTCGTTGATTCGGTAAAATCACACCTCTCTGTCATGACACGTTTTGGTTGGGAGGATATTGTCGGATTAAACCAGTTCAAACTAGTACTGATAAATCAATATAACATTTAGAAAACATGATACGTAAAGGCATAAAAACATGTTAATAATAAGTCCGTATATGAACTACTGTTGATTTTAATTGTCAAGTGATTTTATCCGCGCTCTGTGTCGTATACTATTTTAGCTTTTGTTTCGAAGTATGAAATATAACTTCTGGCATTTAGAACACGTTCTTTAATCTTACATGAGTAGATATAATAATATTTTGATAATAATATAAGTAAATTAACAATATTTAATTCTTTTTCATGTTTCGAATTCTTACGCGTAATTAATTATACCTAAGTTTTTAATTATAGTGGGGATATTTATATTTAAAGTTTCTAATTTCAACTCTTATATATACTTACTTTCCCGCGACGTGAATATATATATAATCCACGTCGCGTAAATGGTTTCGATACGACTTTCGTTTTATTTTCTGGGAACCACGGTGGCCAAGTAGGTAAGACACTGGCTCGCTTGCTTGAAGGTCTCGTGTTCGATCCTTGCATTGACCGAGGAAGTTCTTTGGTATTGTCCTACGTGGTTTACCCTTGTCAGTGGTGCAGGACGAAGGCTGACGAGGACAGCTGTTTCGTTGTTCGGATAGGACGAACAATCGAAGTCCCGTGTATACATTGGGATGCACGTAAAAAGTAAAAAATGCCCTTAGCACTTGGAATTCGACATAAGACTAGGCTATAGTGCCGCTGTCCGGGCAAAATGTCCCCAGTAGCACACTATATGACATATGCCATTTATATTAGCCCAGTTCGTTACAGAACAATAGGACGTTAAACCCATTTGTTTTATTTTCTATTGCTAGAAACAAGAAAATCAAGTGTAAAAGACTGAATGGTTTGAAACTATCCCCGTGGTACGAACATTAACCTTCTCTACATCAATAACATCGTCGACGACAACATCAACCGCCTGGTCTTCGCTCATGACTTCTCTACATCAATAACATCGTCGACAACATCAATCACCTGGTCTATGCTGATGACTTATTAATTCTTACTTATATCTGTTTAGAGCTTGTAGTTAACAGCGCGTATTTATCTATTATTTGTGTTATATGAAATTTATGGGGGTTGGGGAGGAGGCGGGGTGAGGGGTGGGGTGTGTGCTTATCGAATTCTTTATATCACATGGTTTGTAATAGAATCAAGTGGCAGGATTTCGGCCCCAAAGGCGTAGGGTCGCCTGCCTAAAACTAAGGATCGTGGGATTTTCCCGAGGCCTCCTGTTTCCGACAGTGCTTAAGAGACACCAACGCGCAGTTGTTTGTCCCGAAATACACCCCCCCCCTCTCCATCTACCTCTCTATTGTTTGGCAAGGAGTCCTTCAGGTGCACATCAGCGTCGTCATTATCCCGGCTGGTGATAGACGTCTTTCAATCCTATTTCATTTCGTTTAAGTTACTTTAATACCCTGGGCCCTAATTCACGAAATCTTAACTTAAGATAAAATCCAAATTTTAGTAGATACTTCAGTTTTGATTGGCTAATCACTAAAATCAATCTAATATTATCCAATCATATAACTAAAATTTGGATTTTATCTTAGTTAAAATTTCGTGAATCAGGCCCCAGGTATATCTGATTATGTAAACAATTTTAATTATATTCAGATTTATTTTACTAAATTGTAAATTGATCTTCTTCCGTGTTGTGTAACCCCTAGCCTACCTGGTGTGAACGAGATTCTCTGATTGTACACCTGTATTTTTAAACGTCAGTCACCCACGTTCTCTTATCGCTATATACAATGGTTGATGTTATCAAATTATAATTAATCACTAAATCAAATTACGCTCCGTCTCGTATAAAGTAATAATGGCGAAATAAAACGAAACAAATGTTTAAATTGGATCATGGAAACGATTGAGAATCATAATTGAATATCTTTCATTAATAAACAAACATAAACAAGATTGGTAATAAACAACTCAATTGCAGGACCGTATCTAGCGGGGTTCAGGGCGTACACTGCACCCCTTGGAAAATATGGTGCCCCCTCCCCATCAAAAAAAAAAAAATAAATAAAAAAAAAAATAATAATTTGACAATCGTTTAGTTATAAAATACACTTGATTACTCTCTGTTCCAGGCGACACTATAACTCGAAAATTGCTTGCTATTTCTTTAATTTTTAATCTATATGGTTAAAACTCAACGACCAAACTGGAATTGTCATCCCTTTACTTTCTACCTCACATTATCTAATTTCAGATCAACCTATATAACCTTTCTCTCTTGAAAAATCGTAATTTCTTTACTTCGAAGTTTTGAAGACAGCCATGCGTGACCTAGATATTTGGAATAAACCAAATCGAACAGGGGTGTGGATAATGTTTGGGGTCGTTTCGTCCTACTTGCATGTTTAAATAGTTGTTCCGACCCAGTAGAATATAACTTGTTTCAAAGTGCTATATACGGGAGGTAATATAAATTAGGTTTCAGACCACATTTGTTTGCTCCACTGTCTTAGATGGCTTTTGGAAATTGATATAAACTACATACAAAGTGTGACCTAATATTGTAGTGACACGTCATGATAATTTAGAAGTACGCTAAATGACATTGTCTATCTAGCTATCGGATAATACATTTATAACTGTCGATTTTATTTGGTTTTGTAGGACTTTTAATACTCTTTTCAGACATCAAATCGTGGTGTTGTGGAACTTTTTAGAAAGATGTCTACCTTCGTGGACCACCATAATTGCCAATATATTGATAGAGTTGTATTGTTATTTTTTCTATTTTAAAAGTTTTATCCCCGTTGAAAAGGGGTCGCTCCTAAGATATTTTTATAGATAGTCTAGTCTATTTCTTGTTTGATTTAGTTTTCTTTTGTGTGAAATGTCCCTAAGCAAGTGATACTTTGACAGAAGTCGGAACGGGGAAGTAGCCACACAAGATCAACTACTGATAGATTAAGGGCTATCTATTTCTATTATACAATTTACCTTATATTCACATGTTGTATACACACACCATCGTGCACTTGCAAATGTATGTGATGATAGGACAATCCATTATTCAAGGGATTATATTTTTTTACGATTCGTTTTTTTATTATCTATTCTACTACAATATCGTGAAACATATCTTGTATGCCCGTGGACAGCGAATATAAATAAAATTGGATACCGGTAATCGATACTATTTAAGTCCATAAAATTAAAAGATATCGTACAATATTTAAACTATATCAGAAAGGTTACCTACCATGCCATCTTATGCTGAAAATAAGAGTTATGTGAGGAATTTTTTAGGAGAGACATGCAATACAATGTATATCTCTAAGGAATATTAAAATGGCCGATAACCAAATAAACCCACGCGCACGCACCCACGCACACACAAACAAACATACGCACTGCCGTAAAACAAACGGGCGAATCCTCCCACACAAAGCATTATTAACCGAATGCACTTGATTTGTGAAATAACCTGATACCCCTACATGATATACGAGTGACCCAACTTACGCAGACGCATCGCTAATGTTTATGTTCTGAGAAATTGGCTTGTGTCTAAAAATGTGAAATTTTCAAGAGAATAAAGGATGTTATCGAACTAATAGGCGTTAAGGCTCGATGAAGAAAGTTAAGGGATGACAATTCCAGGTTGGTCGTTAAGTTTTAAGCATTTTAATTAAAAATTGAAGAAATAGTAAGTATTTTTCGAGTTGTAGTGTCACCTGGAACAGACAGTAGGATTAGTCTGATGGTTGTAAGGGCGTCCACGCGCCAATGTGTTCGTTTGCCCCTGATCCAAACTTCCTTATATCACTTACGTGGAGGCTATGACGCCCCACCACCCTGCTGTACCCCCATATGGTCTTGCTCAATCGTACTCCATGTATAATAAACATTACAACAATAAAATGTACTTCATTTGTTATAAACTACCCTTATTTCGTTTTTACTGCTGTGGAAAAAAATAAATTCTGTTATTGTTCCGAGTCCACGTGAGCGCTCCGAATTCGGCTGCTCTCCTCAGTTGCAACTGACTGGAATTACTGAACTAGTTGCTTTGAGTTGCAAAGTCGACATACCGCCCCCCCCCCAATACGAACAACTATCTTTACAAAAAGGCCTAATGCTCTGCCAGGTTAAATCAAATCGACACGCAACGTGTCATCTTTTTTCCATGGATATTTAGTGTGCATCGAGTGACGTAATTTGATATGATATGACATCAGAATTCCAAGATGCCGGCGATGACGGTATACTCGTTTCCCGTGGGGGTTTATGTTTCCTGGTTGGATTGTTATTTGTCTTCTCAAACACGGTCTATCTCGCCATTGAACCTCTCGAACTGGGGTGCATAGTCTGGACTGAGGAATTTACCAATAGGTAGCGATCATATCAAAGTTCGATTTGGCTAAGTGTGACTTGGACCGAGGTATACATGGCCAAACACGAAATAATAAACTAGAACCACTGGAGGTTGTTCCTCGCCAGGTCCCCAGTCCGACCAGGGAAAATCTCGCTCACTTTACATTGGACAGATGACGTGTGTAGCCTACGGGTGATTCAACCAATCAATGGGAAGACGACAGGTTGTCAACCAATCCATGCTGTGCTTGTATTCGTTTCTTTTGGATCCGCCCCTTGTGCTGGGTCCTGTACTATTTTTTCTGTTTCAAACACACGTCAATCAACGCCATCACGACTATAGATATATGACAAGGATCAAATAGCTTATAATATCATATCGACGTTTTGTTTTGCAATGTCTACTTAACCTGCATATATTTTATTTTACCTGACCGAATTAAACACGCTATACCTGACCGAATTAAACACGCAGTAAGCATGTCATACCGGCTTTTATTATGTATAAAGTAATACACATCCACATTAAACATTTCTTAGAAATTATGGATACATGCACGATTTAACATGTCTTTAGCTTATTATGTCGACTTTGTTGTTGTCCATTGGTTGAGTAGGCGTATTAAACGTGTTCTTATAAAAGAAAAAATAAAATGTGTCAATTTTGTTTTATATGATCGAATTAAACATGCATTTAGCCAAACTGATCTCGCAGTGAATATTCGCTTGGCCGCTACAATCACTGATAATCATGACATCGACGAGACTTTTTAAAATGAGTTCGGCATATTAACTTTTTACTTCCGACAAATTAAATTCTCAAACATGTTTTTGAAGTATAAGAAAGTAAATAAAGACGTTTGAAATATTTGTAGTTAAAAAATATTTCCTATTTAGTGTAAATGGATATTAAAATGAGTAAAATGCGTCATTCTGCCCGAAGCAGTTAGGTGTTATGTAAACAAAGCACGAGCCGTTGAGCCAATGACTGACGCCACGTGAAGTCGATGCACGTGCTGTGGACAGTCATCTGTGCTGTGACAGAGTTAATTCTCAAGTAATTCTCTGTGAAACAGATTGGTATCAAGCCTGTGACGTCGGCTTTTGTTATACATAAAGAATAGATAGCGGCAATAAACTTTCTTAGAAATTATGAATAATGGGGTTTGTGAAATTTAAGGGGGTCGGGGTATACTAGGTTATTTTTATTTCAATAATCGGCATGCATGTAAAGATATTTAGTGGAAGAAAACCAGCGGACATGCTGGGGCTTGTTAGAGTATGGCAGCTAAGGAGTGCAATAAGGGAAAAAAAATCAAGGTTGCCATACTGGGACTTTCCGACGTGGCTTCCCTGGTTGAGGATTTGACCGGGACAGTTCAGAGGGGAAACAAACCGAGATCCCATGTACACCTTGCCGTAAAACCAAGAAATGACAATTGGAATTCTATATATAGAGTAGTAGTAGCCCCCCACTGGTTGGGCAAAATGTTCCTCGGAGCACAATTTATGACGGTAAACTCAATTTCATTTCAAACCCACTTTAAATGATTAATAAACATAAAGACAAAATATAAAATGTGTATTTTATTAAACTGAACCAGAATATTTACTTTCAAAATTCTTTCAGATAACGAACTTGGATAAGTAGTACAAAATTATAAATAACTTGTGTCCTGGGCTATTAAAGCAATGTAATTTAGATTTTTGAAAAATAAAACACCCCCCCCCCCCCCAAAACAAAACAAATTTCACAAGCATAAAATGATTAAATAATTAAATCCCTTAAAACGAATTTCAGAAGCGCAAATAAATCACTAAGACTTTTGTAATTTTAATTATAACGTGTAATAAAATCTGTTGACTACATATTCTAATATGGCAATGGGAATTTAGCGTGGATGGCCCTGTAAACACATGTAGGTAGATCAACTCTATTACCCTGTCCAAGAATACCATGGACTTCTCTCACGTAATGCCGATATGCTGTGTAACGGTATTGTCTGTAAATAAAACAATAGGTTGTCATTTAGCAAATTATCTGGTATTCAAATTTAATTCTGTGGTAATAGTGGCCGTGTGGAAATCAAGGGGGCATAACGCTAGTATGGAAGGTTGACAAACGCTGAAGATCGACAGAGACTATCTTCCGGTGTTGCTGTTGCGGAATGCAAAATGACTAGCCTCAAGTGCGGAAACTCTAAAGAGGAAATTCAGAGCCTATGCTTTGAGTCAAGTTTGACAAAATCGTCCAAAACTTGTAGCTACTACAGCGTCCTTGAAATGAAATATTTGTCATAAATAGAGATCATACCCAAGGTATACAATCATCATAGTCCGGCGGCAGTTTACGAAATTACAGGGGGACCTAAACTTTTCGACGGTTTTATAGAGAATGGGACCCACAGAATTCATTTTCACTATCACACTAACTTTAAAAATATACTCACTCATTTGGATGTCCACCAGGTTGCAGCCCATCTGTTTCATATTTAGCATGAAGTTGATCTAGGGCCGACGCCTTTAAGCATTCATGTACAAAAAAATCCTTCCCGGTAACACAGGTTGGGTTCTCATCAGTATGACAGCAGAGAAACCCGTTGCAATCGTCACAGGTACATTCCACATTGACTGTACACCGCCCACATTTACAAATCCTGTAAAATAACGATCATGTTTAATTCTTTTCAACTTTAGCAAATATCTGTCAGTCGACCCACTTGGATTTCTATGCCATGTTTATTTTTACAATAACTCTTTATCATATTTTGAAGATTAAAACGGACATCGACTATCTGATCAACAGTTACCTTTTCGGAACCATGGTGAAAGTTGGGAACAAGATCTTAAAGGAGCTAAATCACTGATATTTGGGACAAAGAAATTGTCACAAAATGGGTAGCAACTCATGTAATAATGTAATGAATTTATATAAACTGATTTACACTCAATCGCTTCTGTTTTACAATAATTTCAAATTACCTATGTTCGGCGAAATACGCCAGAAGTCTCAATCGAATGGCAGTCCATAGCTTCTGGTTATTCCAGTCTATGTAGTATTTGTTGCGCATGCTTTCCAGATAAGAATATGTGGTCACCGTTTGATTGCGAAATGTCCGAAATCACCGAAAATGTCGTTTTTTGAAATATTGCCGTAATATTAACAATAATCATTGGATTTTAGCATATGATGCATTTTGATTTTTGATTTTCGACGAATCTTGGAAGATATTAGGCGCCAAATTTAAAATCAATTATGTTCGGCGAAATACGCCAGAAGTCTCAATCGAATGGCAGTCTCTAGCGTCTGGTTATTCCAGTCTATGTAGTATCTGTTGCGCATGCTTTCCAGATAAGAATATGTGGTCACCGTTTGACACGACTCGTGGAATATGTCTAACCTCGTTCTGCGAGTCCCTTGTTGGAAATGGGACTGAAACGCATTACACGATTCGTGTACGAATGGTAAAATGTTTACTTTATCTTAAATATTTGGATAACAGAAGCCCATCTGTTCGTGGTAAGATAATAACATCAATATATATATAAATTGGCATTGTGTGATATTAAGTTAGAGAATTAGCTACTTTAACATTGTATAAATTAAAAATCAATCGGATATTAACTTTAGCCTCTAGAGCTTCCACAAGCAATTCAATGGGATCAATGTAAACTAATTGCACGTGATATTGGAGTTCATGATGTTTTCCCATTTGACTATACAGTAATTATTATGTAATGAACAAAAAATAAAAATCAAAAAACAAAAGAAACCAAAAAACAAAAGAAACCCAATTAAAAAAAACCCACCACCTCAAAATAGATACAGTAATTATTATGTAAAAGAACAAAAACAAAAAAAAACAACAAAAGAAACCCAATAAAAAAACATTACCTCAAAATAAGAATGAACAGAAATTAAAATGATAGATAGGTGACCAGAAAATGAAATAAAAGTGAAATAAAACCTTTCCAAGAAATCGCTAGTTGATTCAATAAATTCACACCTCTCTGTCATGACACGTTTTGGTTGGGAGGATATTGCGGGATTAAACCAATTTAAACTAGTACTAATAAATCAATATAACATTTAGAAAACATGATATGTAAAGCTATTGAAACATATTAATAATAAGTCTGTATATTAACTAATTTTGATTTTAATTTTGATTGAAGACTTAACGGTAATTCCAAACTAATTGATTTATCAATATAAAAGACCATTTGGTTCTTCAACATTTCATTAAAGCTCCAATAGCATTTTTAGGGTTTCACACTGCGAAGCTTGTGTGAAACACTATTGTTTTTGTTAAAATTATTATTAGGCTTTCAGACTTTCGTCTGAAAGCCTATTGTGATTACTAAAATTATTATTATTTTTTTTTTTATTAGGGTTTCACACTGCGAAGCTTGTGTGAAACACTATTGTTTTTGTTAAAATTATTATTCTTATTATTATTATTATTATTATTCTTCTTTTGTTTTGAGTAGATCTCAGCAACTACGTGTCGCATCGTTACGATTTCTTCGGTTTTACTGGGAAAGTGGGTGTGACTTAGAGGATAAAGCTATTTTGAACGTTCTGCGACAATGCGAAATGTCCGAAATCACCGAAGTTATCGTTTTTACAAATATTGCGGTAATTTTAACAATAATCATGGGATTTTAACTTTCGATACATTTTGGCATAGCTGGAGACAGGGCACATAGCTTTCGAAGATATTAGGCGCCAAATTTCGAAAATTTAAAATTTTACAAAAAACTTTTTTATTTATGAATATTTTTTAGTCGTGTTGTGCACAGAATTAAAGAGTCATCTGACTTGCGCAATAATGTTAAAAAATTTTGTCTCAGTAATTTTCCTTGGCCTCCATTGGCTAATTCAGTTTTTCAGTCCTAGATTAATTTTTTATTGTTCGATTTGTATAAAACAAAGTTCATATGCTTCTTTGTCTCAATTGTCATTTTTTTTATTACCAAAAGTGTTATCTGTCGGCACCGGAAGTGGCATAATTTTACCAAAAACTACAATTTTGACAGGTACATTTTTTGAAAACAAATATTATTTTTTTGAAAAATTATATGACTCAAAGAGTGTGTCCTTTAAAGGCGCAAAAAATGTCGGAAGCAGTTTTTTTAATTTCTTTTTCATTTTCTAGCAAATTGGATTAAGAGGTGAAAAAAGGCGTAAAATTGACCTATTTACAACTCATTCAGGCTTTTCAGATTTTAAAATATTTTTACGTAACTTTTATAAACTTGTAGCTATAATCCATACGAAGAGAATGTATGTGAAAATTAGTTTGTAATATAAGCAGTTGCCGAGAAATAGGCAATTTTGCATGAGTCACTTTTCACGTAATTTTGGCTGTAAAAGAATCAATTATTATTCGATTTTCAATTTTCTTTCGCCATTGGATGCCTAATGCCATAGTGGACTATGTCAAACCATTTTACCCCTTGCGCTGCCACCGGAAATGACGTCATTTGCTCAAAACTTAAATTTTAGCCTTCAAAAAACAATATTTTATTCAAATGAGTCGTATTTGTTATTTTTTTCAAATTGTGATATTTGATTCTATTGATCAAATAGATTGAACCCATACGATCATACAGATACCACAAAATGGTTTCTAACTTGTACGGTTGCAGAGAAATGGGCGATTTTCCTTAAGTCACTTTTCAAGGTTTTTGGTCTATAAAAGTGTCAGTTATTATTCGATTTTCATAAAATTTTCACCATATGATATCTTGTGTCATTTATGATTTCATAGAACTAATTTAACATTTTCAGTATCACCGGAAGTAATGTCATTTTGGCAAAAACTGTATTTTTAGCCTTCAAAACAGACATTTTTTTCAAATGAGTCTGATTTGTAATATATTTCAAATTATGATATTTGATTCCAATCAACAAATGGATTGAACCCATACGATCATATAGATACCAAAAGATAGTTTTTATCGTGTACGGTTGCCGAGAAATAGACGATTTTCTACAAGTCACTTTTCAAGGTTTTTGGTCTATAAAAGTGGCAATTCTCATTCGATTTACATACAATTTTCGCCATTATGATGCCTTATGCCATTTCTGATTTCATAAAACTAATTGAACATTTTCATTATCACCGGAAGTAATGAAATTTTGCCAGGATCACTTACAAGTAACATATATATAAAATGAATTGATATTGCTGGATTTGGTTGATTCTTCGTCCATTTTATTTGATGTTTACAATGCTTATGTGGAAACCTGTTTGATGGTTCATTGGTATCGGAAGTGACATATGTTTAAGGGTAACGTGGCACCGAAAGTGACGTGGCACCAGTGAAACCCGTCATTCCTGCATGCAGGTCTAGTTATTATTATTATTTACCGCGGGAGCCTATTTCTCTATGATCGAAAAGAGATACCGATTTGCGGTTCATCTTACTATTGGGAAACCAGGTGGTGGCTACTCAATAAAGCAATTTTCAAACTTCTGCGCAGACCGGAAGTGACCGAACTTTGTACGTTGTCACAAAATTGAAAATTGGCTATAGTTTCATCAATTCTTTTCCCATTTTTAAACAAATCACATTTTTGGAATCCCTGAATCTTTTCTGAGACAATAGCTATCTCATATTTTTCAATTTCGAACATTCGTCTATGACTTTTATCGTTCGAAAATTGAAAACATGTTGTTTACGAGACAATTTTTGTTATTTTTCAAAATTTTCAAATTTGACCTACATTTTTGGATACCTGAAGTCCACTCGATTCTAGAAATATAAGTTTCATTCAGAGTTATCGCCCTTTATTTTTCGATTTTTTTTCGAATTTTCTTCCCATTTTGTGAGCTGTGGTTTCGTTTTACGGTCGAATTGATGTTTCTGAAAGTTATGGAACATGAAGTTGTAGTCCAATACCAACTGATAAAGCAATTTCGACAAGGATCCTTAAACCGGAAGTGGTCGAAATAGTGTGCAATATTTTGAAAAAAATGTAAAAAATGGATGTTTTGGTGGAAAACGTGATTTCTCCGTCCGAAATCAACAGATGAAACTAATTAAGGTACCGTTGGATGCCCAGAGGAATGGACTATCGTATGATACCGAAATCACACGGATACGATGAGCAAGAAGCAAAATATGGCACGCTGAAAATCATGTATTTTCTGATTTGGAGCGTTTTTGGACGCCTGTATCTCGAAAACTTAACCGCAACTTTTTTTTTAACTTTCTCTATCGAGAGTCAATTCGATAGTCTTGTGAATTATGCCATCCAATAAGACTTTGAAATGTCTGGAATACGATAAAAAAGGGACTGAAAATCAAAAAAAGTCGAAAAATCGTGAAATTTTGGAAAATGCTCTACTATATTTTTATTTTAAGAGATTTTCAAAAAAAGGTTGTATATTCAGATAGCTGACCTAATTACGATTCTAACGATGTATAATATGTATGTAGTTATTGTAATTTAATTTTCGATATTTTAAATTTTTTGCATTTTTGGCACTTTTGAACATAGGATTTCTCAGGGGCATTTTATCTGATCAGAAAATTTAATATATCATTGCAGAGCCCTGTGGCCATTTTAGTGCCCAAACCGGCTATTAAAACTATTCCGACAATAATAACCATACCGGAAGTATTCAAAAAATGAAAAAAAAAGTAAAAACATTGTCGCACTTGCGAAAAACATGATTTCTCCCTTAGGTAATAGTGGACCAAAAGAACTAAAGTGTCGC
Source organism: Patella caerulea (assembly GCA_036850965.1). Classification (NCBI taxonomy): domain Eukaryota; kingdom Metazoa; phylum Mollusca; class Gastropoda; family Patellidae; genus Patella; species Patella caerulea. The sequence continues at coordinate 50,541,183 of JAZGQO010000011.1, forward strand.
TGGACAGCCCTATTAATGGACCATCATATGGTATCTAAATAATGTGATTTCAATGGTAGGGAAATCAATTATTGTATGCCAAAAATCTAGTATTTTCCGATTTTTTAACATTCTGAGACGCCCATGTCTCGAAAACGACGACGCAGATTTTTCTTAAACTTTTCTTACTCAAAGTCCTATCGGTTGTCTATATAGTGAATCCAAAATGAAAAGCATTGAAATAATATAAGTGGTCCAAAAATGGCCTCAAACTTTGAAAAAAATTGAAAAATCGTTAAATTTTTTGAAACGCTCTTTAATTTATCTTTTTTTCCAAAACTACTCAATGGATGTTTCTGACACTTCTGGTACAGAAAGTTAAGTATCCAAAGAACTCCGTAAAGCTATCACAACAACGATCGTAAAACCGGAAGTAGTCGAAAAAATGTCCGATATTTTGAAAAAAATTTTTTTTTTACGAAAACCTTTTTTATTTATGAATATTTTTTGATGGTATTTTACACAGGGTTAAAATATCATCCTACTTGAGCAGAAATGATAAAAAAAAATGTTTCGGTAATTTGCGTTAGCCGCCATCGGCTAATTTAGTTTTTCGTAACCAGAAAAACTATTTATTGTTCGATTTGTATAAAACAAAGTTCATATGCTCCGTGGTCCCAATTGCAATTTTTTTTGTTACGGTGAAATTTTTCTGTCGGCAACGGAAGTGACGTAATATTAACAAAAACTACAATTTTGACAGTTCGGTACCACTTTTTGAAAGCAAATATTTTTTTTTCAAAACTGATATAAGTAAAAGGATGCACCCTGCAAAGGTGTATAAAATCTTTAGCTCAGATTTTTTAAATTTCAATTTCATTTTCGGGCAATTTCGAATAAAATGTAAAATAAAGTGTAAAATTCAATTATTTACAATTCATTCAGCGTCTTCATATTTTGAAATATTTATATTTATTTGTGATTTTCATAAACTCGTATCAATAATCCAGACGAAGAGAATGTATGCGAAAATTAGTTTGTAATATGAGCAGTTGCTGAGAAATATGCAATTTTGCATGCAGCACTTTTCACGTTAACAACGAATAGAATGAATCCATACGACCATACAGATACCACAAAATGGTTTCTAACTTGTACGGTTACAGAGAAATAGGCGATCTTCTATAAGTCACTTTTCAAGGTTTTTGGTCTATAAAAGTGTCAATTATTATTCGATTTTTATGATTTTTCTACCATTTGATGCCTTATGCTATTTATGACTTCTATCAACTAAGTTAACATTTTCAATATCACCGGAAGTAATGTAATATTTGCAAAAAACGTATTTTTAGCCTTCAAAACAAACATGTTTTTGAAGGGATTTATATTTATTATTTGTTTAACTTTATAACGTCTGACTCTAATGGGCAGTAAGATTGAATCAATACCATCATATTGATATCAAGAAAAGGCTTCTGGCATGTTCCCTGGTCGAATAATAGCCAATTTCCCAAGGGTCACTTTTAATTATTTTACCTTATGGTCGGCTATGGTATAATAAACTTCCTGTATGATTCCTGAAAGCCGGTTCAGTGCTGCTTGCAGGTCTAGTTAGGCTTTCAGACTTTCGTCTGAAAGCCTATTGAGATTACTAAAATTATTAGGCTTTCAGACTTTCAGACTTTCGTCTGAAAGCCTATTGTGATTACTAAAATTATTATTTATTATTATTATTTTTTTTTTCGCCGGAGCCTATTTCTCAGTGCCTGTAACAGATACCGATCTGGGACCTAATTCTCTATCGGGAAACCATGTGTTGGCTACTTGATAAACTATATTTGAAACTTCTGCGCAGACCGGAAGTGGTCGAATTTCGTGCGGTGTCAAAAAATCAAAAAACGGCCGTAGATTCGTCAATTATGTACCTATTTTCATACAAATGACATTTTCGGAAACCCTGAGTCTTTTCTCGGACGATAGCAGTTGAAAATTTCGATATTTCGAAACTTCATCGCTGACTTCTTGCGATCGAAAAATGAAAAATGTTGTTTGAGAGACAATTTTTGTTATTTTTCAAAATTTTGAAATTTGACCTACATTTTTGGATACCTGAAGTCCATCCGATTCCAGTAATATAAGTTTCATTCAGAGTTATCGCCCTTTATTTTTCGATTTTTTTCGAATTTTCTACCCATTTTGCGAGCTCGGGTTTCGTTTTATGGCTGAATTGACGTTTCTGAAATTTCTGAGGCATGAAGCCAAATGACCATTGCAAGGAATAAAGCAATTTCAACAATAATCTGTACACCGGAAGTGGTCGAAATAATGTCCGATATTTTGAAAAAAATGCAAAAAATGGGTATTTTGGGGAAAAACGCGACTTCTCCGTCCGATATCACTGGATTAAACAAATTAGAGTACCATTGGACTGCACTAGTATTGTGCTATCGTATGATACCCAATTTGTACGGATACGACGAGCAGGAAGCAAAATATGGCACGCTGAAAATCAAGTATTTTCTGATTTGGAGCGTTTTTGGACGCCTGTATCTCGAAAACTTAACCGCAACTTTTTTTTTAACTTTCTCTATCGAGAGTCCATTCGATAGTCTTGTGAATTATGCCATCCAATAAGACTTTGAAATGTCTGGAATATGATAAAAAAGGGACTGAAAATCAAAAAAAGTCGAAAAATCGTGAAATTTTGGAAAATTCTCTAGTATTTTTTTATTTTAAGAGATTTTCAAAAAAAGGTTGTATATTCAGACAGCTGACCTAATTACGATTCTAATGATGTATAATATGTATGTAGTTATTGAAATTTAATTTTCGATATTTTAATTTTTTTGCATTTTTGGCACTTTTGAACATAGGATTTCTCAGAGGCATTTTATCTGATCAGATAATGTAATATATCATTACAGAGCCCCGTGGCTATTTTAGTGCCCAAACCGGCTATTAAAACTATTCCGACAATAATAACCATACCGGAAGTATTCAAAAAATGAAAAAAAAAGGTTAAAACCATTGTCGCAGTTGCGAGAAACTTGATTTCTCCCTTAGGTAATAGCGGACCAAAAGAACTAAATTGTCGCTGGATAGCCCTATTAATGGACCATCATATGGTATCTAAATAATACGATTTCGATGGTAAGGAAATAAATTATTGTATGCCAAAAATATATTATTTTCCGATTTTTTAACATTCTGGGACGCCCTTTTCTCGAAAACGACGCCGCAGATTTTTCTCAAACTTTTCTTACTCAAAGTCCTATCGGTTGTCTATATAGTGAATCCAAAATGAAATGCATTGAAATAATATAAATGGTCCAAAAATGGCCTCAAACTTTGAAAAAAATTGAAAAATCGTTAAATTTTTGGAAACGCTCTTTAATTTATCTTTTTTTCCAAAACTACTCAATGGATGTTTCTGACACTTCTGGTACAGAAAGTTAATTATCCAAAGAAATTCGTAAAGCTATCACTACAACGATCGTAAAACCGGAAGTAGTCGAAAAAATGTCCGATATTTTGAAAAAAATTAATTTTTTTACGAAAACCTTTTTTATTGATGAATATGTTTTGATGATATTTTACACAGGGTTAAAAATATCATCCTACTTGAGCAGAAATGAGAAAAAAAATTGTCTCGGTAATTTGCGTTAGCCGCCATCGGCTAATTTAGTTTTTCGTACCCAGAAAAATTATTTATTATTCGATTTGTATAAAACAAAGTTCATACGCTCCGTGGTCCCAATTGTAATTTTTTTTGTTACGGTGAAATTTTTCTGTCGGCAACGGAAGTGACGTAATATTAACAAAAACTACAATTTTGATCGTTCAGTACCACTTTTTAAAAGCAAATATTATTTTTTTTCAAAACTGATATAACTAAAAGGATGCACCCTGCAAAGGTGCACAAAATCCTTAGCTCAGATTTTTTAATTTCAATTTCATTTTCGGGCAATTTCGAATAAAATGTAAAATAAAGTGTAAAATTCAGTTATTTACAATTCATTCAGCGTCTTCATATTTTGAAATATTTATTTGTAATTTTCATAAACTCGTAGCAATAATCCAGACGAAGAGAATGTATGCGCAAATTAGTTTGTAATATGAGCAGTTGCCGAGAAATATGCAATTTTGCATGCATCACTTTTCACGTTATTTTGCCTATAAAAGAGTGAATTATTATTCAATTTGGACTAGGTCAAGCCAATTTTACATTTACACTGTGACCGGAAATGACGTCATTTGGGCAAAAACTGTATTTTTAACTTAAAAAAAAATATTTTATTCAAATGAGTCTGCCTTATAATATTTTTAAAATTATGATATTTGATTCCCATCAACGAATAGAATTAAGCCATACGACCATACGGATACCACAAAATGGTTTCTAACTTGTACGGTTACAGAGAAAAAGGCGATCTTTTATAAGTCACTTTTCAAGGTTTTTGGTCTATAAAAGTGTCAATTATTATTCGATTTTTATCATTTTTTTACCATTTGATGCCTAATGCCATTTATGACTTCTATGAACTAAATTAACATTTTCAATATCTCCGAAAGTAATGTAATTTTTGCAAAAAACGTATTTTTAGCCTTCAAAACAAACATTTTTTTGAAGGGATTTATATTTATTATTCGTTTAACTTTATAACGTCTGACTCTAATGGGCAGTAAGATTGAATCAATACCATCATACTGATATCAAGAAAAGGCTTCTAGCATGTTCCCTTGTCGAATAATAGCCAATTTTCCCAGGGTCAATTTTAAGTTTTATACCTTCTTAATTTCAGTTTATGGGTTATAGGTTGATTATTTATTGTCCGATATGTATAAAACAAAGTTTGTATTTTGTATGTTGCGAATTTTCGACTTATTTTTCACCTATAAAAATTTCTTTCGGCACCGGAAGTGACGTAATTTTGCCATAATTTACAATTTTGACCGGTCTTTTCGCCAGCAAATATTACTTTTACATATGATAGAAGGTGTCACTGAAGCAAAACAATTAAAGTATAGTTTGGTAGCTCAATGGATCGGCTATGGTATAATGAACTTCCTGTATGATTCCTGAAAGCCGGTTCAGTGCTGCTTGCAGGTCTAGTTATTATTATTATTATTTACCGCGGGGGCCAAGTTCTCCATGATCGAAAGCAGATATCGATCTGAAATCAACTTTTCTTTCGGGAAACCATGTGGTGGCTACTTGATAAAGTATTTTCGAAAATTCTGCGCATACCGGAAGTGGCAGATCTTTGTACGTTGTCAAAAAATGGAAAATTGGCCATAGTTTCGTCAATTATTTACCCATTTTCAAACAAATGACATTTTCGGAAACCCTGAATCTTTTTCGAGCCAATAGCAATCTAAGATTTTGTAATTTCGAAACTTCGTCGCTGACTTCTAGCGTTCGAAAATTGAAAAATTTTGTTTAAGAGACAATTTTTTTCATTTTTCAAAATTTTCAAATTTGACTTATATTTTTGGATACCTTAAGTCCATCCGATTCCAGTAATATAAGTTTCATTCAGAGTTATCGCCCTTTATTTTTCGATTTTTTTCGAATTTTCTACCTATTTTGTGAGCTCGGATTTCGTTATATGGCCGAATTGGCGAATCTGAAACTTCTAAGGCATGAAGCCAAATGACCATTGCAAGGAATAAAGCAATTTCAACAATGATCCGTAGACCGGAAGTAGTCGAAATAATGTGCAATATTTTGAAAAAATGCAAAAAAATGGATAGTTTTGGGGAAAACGCGATTTCTCCGTCCGATATCAATGGATTAAACAAATTAGGGTACCATTGGACTGCACTAGGATTGTACTATCGTATGATACCCAATTCATACAGATACTATGATCAGGCAGCAAAATATGGCACGCTGAAAATCAAGTATTTTCTGATTTTTAGCATTTTTGGACGCCTGTATCTCGAAAACTTAACCTACAATTTTTTTTTAATTTTTTCTATTGAGAGTCCTTTTGGAGGTATTTTGCATGAAGCCATCCAATAAGACTTTGAAATGTCTGGAATAGGATAAAAAAAGGGACTGAAAATCCTTACCATCGAAATTTTTTTTACGAAAACCTTTTTCATTTATGAATATTGTTTGATGGTATTTTACACAGGGTTAAAATATCATCCTACTTGAACAGAAATGAGAAAAAAAATTGTCTCGGTAATTTGCGTTAGCCGCCATCGGCTAATTTAGTTTTTCGTACCCAGAACAATTATTTATTGTTCGATTTGTATGAAACAAAGTTCATATGCTCCGTGGTCCCAATTGTAATATTTTTTGTTACGGTGAAATTTTTCTGTCGGCAACGGAAGTGACGTAATATTAACAAAAACTACAATTTGGACAGTTCTGTACCACTTTTTGAAAGCAAATGTTATTTTTTTCAAAACTGATATAACTAAAAGGATGCACCCTGCAAAGGTGCACAAAATCTTTAGCTCAGATTTTTTAATTCCAATTTCATTTTCGGGCAATTTCGAATAAAATGTAAAATAAAGTGTAAAATTCAGTTATTTACAAATCATTCAGCGTCTTCATATTTTGAAATATTTATTTGTTATTTTCATAAACTCGTAGCATTAATCCAGACGAAGAGAATGTATGGGAAAATTAGTTTGTAATATGAGCAGTTGCCGAGAAATATGCAATTTTGCATGCATCTATTTTCACGTTATTTTGCCTATAAAGGAGGGAATTATTATTCGATTTGCAATTTTTTTTTTCCATTTGATGCTTAATGCCAATTTGGACTAGGTCAAGCCAATTTTACAATTTCACTGTGACCGGAAATGACGTCATTTGGGCAAAAACTGTATTTTTAACCTAAAAAACAAATATTTTATTAAAATTAGTCTGCCTTATAATATTTTTAGAATTATGATATTTGATTCCCATCAACGAATAGAATGAAGCCATACGGCCATACAGATACCACAAAATGGTTTCTAACTTTTACGGTTACAGAGAAATAGGCGATCTTCTATAAGTTACTTTTCAAGGGTTTTCGTCCATAAAAGTGTCAATAATTATACGATTTTAATATTTTTTTTACCATTTGATGCCTTATGCCATTTATGACTTCTGTGAACTAAATTAACATTTTCAATATAACCGGAAGTAATGTAATTTTTGCAAAAAAAACCATTTTTAGCCTTCAAAGCAAAAATTTTTTTGAAGGGATTTATATTTATCATTCGTTTAACTTTATAACGTCTAACTCTAATGGGCAGTAAGATTGAATCGATACCATCATATTGATATCAAGAAAAGGCTTCTAGCATGTTCCCTTGTTGAATAATAGCCAATTTTCCCAGGGTCACTTTTAAGTTTTTTACCTTAATTATTTATTGCCCGATATGATAAAACAAAGTTTGTATTTTGTATGTCGCGAATTTTCGACTTATTTTTCGTCTATAAAAATTTCTTTCGGCACCGTAAGTGACGTAATTTTGCCATAATTTACAATTTTGACCGGTCTTTTCGCCAGCAAATATTACTTTATCATATGGTATAGGGTGTCACTGAAGCAAAACAACTAAAGTATAGTTTGGTAGCTCAATGGATCGGCTATGGTATAATAAACTTTCTGTATGATTCCTGAAAGCCGGTTCAGTGCTGCTTGCAGGTCTAGTTAGGCTTTCAGACTTTCGTCTGAAAGCCTATTGAGATTACTAAAATTATTATTAGGGTTTCACACTGCGAAGCTTGTGTGAAACACTATTGTTTTTGTTAAAATTATTATTAGGGTTTCACACTGCGTAGCTTGTGTGAAACACTATTGTTTTTGTTAAAATTCTTCTTATTATTATTCTTATTATTATTATTTTTTTTTTTCCAATTTGCTTATATCTCAGGAACTGCTTGTCGGATCGATGCAATGTCTTGAGTTTTACTGCGAAAGTGGGTGTGACTTAGAGATTAAAGCTATTTCCGGCGTTCTGCGACAATGCGAAATGTCCGAAATCACCGAAGTTGTAGTTTTTTTAAATATTGCCGTAATATTAACAACAATTGTTGGATTTTATCGTTTGATAGTTTTTGACATAGCCAGAGACATGGTACATAGCTACGGGTCTTTAGAGTTTTAAATTTCGCCGAATCTTCGGAAATATAAGGCGGCAAATTTTGAAAATTTAAATTTTTACAAAATTTTTTTTTATTAATGAATATTTTTTAATGACCTTTTACCAAGGGTTAAAGGGTCGTCTGATTTGGGCAAAAATGTGAACATTTTTTTTCTGGATAATTTTCCTTGGTCGCTATTGGCTAATTCAGTTTATCGGTTCTATATAAATTATTTATTGTCCGATTTGTATAAAACAAAGTTTATATGCTCCATGGTCCAAAATGTCATTTTTTTTGTTACCGGCAAAGTTTCCTATCGGCACCGTAAGTGACGTAAATTTAGCAAAAACTACAATTTTAACAGTTCGGTACCACTTTTTGAAAGCAAAAATTATTTTTTTCAAATCTAATATGACCGAAAAGATGTGCCATATAAATGCGCACAAAACATCGCGCTCAGTTTTTTTAATTTCGATTTCGTTTTCGGGCAATGTGGATTAAAGGGTGAAAAAAGGTGTCAAAATAAGCTATTTACAACCCATCCAGCGTCTTCATATTAAAAAATATATCTCCGTAGCATTCATAATCTCGTAGCAATAAACCATACTAAGAAAATGTATGTGAAAATTAATTTGTAATATACGCAGTTGCCGAGAAAAAGTCAATTTTGCATGAGTCACAATTCACGTTATTTTGGCTGTATAAGAATCAATTATTATGTGATTTTCAATTTTCTGTCACCATTGTATGCCTAATGCCATAGTGGACAAGGTCAAACCATTCTACCTCATACGCTGCCACCGGAAATGACGTCATTTGGTCAAAACTTAATTTTTAGCATTAAAAAACAATATTTTATTCAAATGGGTCGTACCTGTTATTTTTTTCAAATTATGATATTTGATTCTATTCATCAAATAGAATGAACCCATGCGATCATACAGATATCACAAAACGGTTTCTAACTTGTACGGTTGCAGAGAAATGGGCGATTTTCCACAAGTCACTTTTCGAGGATTTTGGTCTATAAAAGTGTCAGTTGTTATTCGATTTTCATAAAATTTTCACCATATGATATATTACGTCATTTATAATTTCATAGAACTAATTTAACATTTTCAGTATCACCGGAAGTAATTATATTTTGGCAAAAACTGTATTTTTAGCCTTTAAAACAGATATTTTTTTCAAATGAGTCTGATTTGTAATATATTTAAAAATATGATATTTAGTTCGCATCAACTAATAAAATGAACCCATGCGATCATTCAGATACTACAAAATGGTTTCTCACTTGTATGTTTGCAGAGAAATAGACGATTTCTTACAAGTCACTTTTCAAGGTTTGGGGTCTATAAAAGTGTCAATTCTTATTCGATTTACATAAAATTTTCACCATGTGATTATTATTTCTGATTTTAAGAAACTAATTTAATATTTTCATTATCGTTGGAAGTACTGTGATATGGTCAGGATCACTTACATGTAACACATGTATAACATGGATTGGTTCCTGTGGTAATTAGCACATATCGGATTGTAACTTCCTGAATTAAATATGATTGTATGAAAAATCGCTTTTTGTTTAGCTTGTTCACTATCCACCGCTTGCAAATTGTGTTTCTTAATTTGTTGGAAAGATTTATAAAAAAAACTCAGAACCATTTGTGGGCTATGATCTAGTATCTTAATGTTATTTAATACACGTCGGCGTCAGTGATTATGTACATGTCGTGTATCCCTTAGTGCGTTTTTCACATTTGGCCAAAATGGGAGAAAGAATGAAAGAAGGGATATTATATTTGTTTCATGTATTAATCAATGCAGATTAACGTGTTTGTCTTTATTCGAATGGTGAGCGTAGTTTGTTGATGCCGAGTCCACAATGTTATGGACACGGTGCGCTTTGGTCTTGTGCATCGATCTCCCAAGCAGAGTTGTCTTCGCTTGCAGTTCACACCTTGTCTCAATTGTCATTTTTTTTTGTTACCAAATAGTTTTATCTGTCGGCACCGGAAATGGCATAAGTTTACCAAAAACTAACAAAATCTACAATTTTGACAGTTAGGTACCATTTTGCAAGAGAAAATATTATTTTTTAAAAAACTTGATATAACAAAAAGAGTGCGCCCTTTCGACTTCATTTTCGAGCAACTTCGATTAAGAATTGAAAAAAGGTGTAAAATTGACCTTTTACAACCCATTCAGGCTTTTCAGATTTTAAAATATTTCTACGTAACTTTTATAAACTTGTAGCTTTGATCCATACGCAGAAAATGTATGTTAAAATTAGTTTCTAATATAAGCAGTTGCCGAGAAATGAGCAGTTTTGCATAAGTCACTGTTTTCGTAATTTTGCCTGTAAAATAGTCAAGTATTAATGGATATTCGCAAAAGTGACATCATTTGATTCAAAAAGCAAGTGTGCGTCATATCATGTTGATTACTATTTAAAATTAACACCGGAATTGACGTCATTTAGTCAAAAACTAAGAATTATGTCATATGCAATAATAAAATTAACTTTTGGTTTAGATTCACATATTAACAAAACTCATATGATCATACAGATATCATAAAATTGTTTCTAACTTGTTCGGTTGCCGAGATATAGGCGGTTTTCTACAAGTCACTTTTAAAGGTTTTTGGCCCGTAAATGTGTTAATTATTATTCGATTTTCATAAAAGTTTCATCATTTGATGCCTAATGTCAAAGACGATAGTATAAACTTAATTTAACATTTTAGTAACACCGGAAGTAATGTCATTTTGGCAAAAACTGTATTATTAGCCTTCAAAACAGATATTTTATTCAAATGAGTCTGTTTTGAAATCTTTTTCAAATTATGATATTTGATGCCAATCAACAAATAGAATGAACCCTTACGATCATACAGATACCACAAAATGGTTTCTAACTTGTACGGTTGCAGAGAAATAGCCGATTTTCTACAAGTCACTTTTCAAGTTTATTGGTCAATAAAAGTGGCAATTATTTTTCGATTTACATAAAATTTTCACTATATGATATCTTATGCCATTTCTGATTTCATGAAACTAATTGAACATTTTCATTATCACCGGAAGTACTGTAATTTTATCAGGATCAATTACATGTTACAAATGTATAAAATGAATTGATATTGCTGGATTTTTGTTGATTCTGTTTCCCTTTTATTTGATGTATGCAATGTTTATGTGGAAATCTGTTTATCGGTGCCATTGGTTCAAGGGCAACATGGGAGCGAAAGTGACATAAGTCTAAAGTTAACGTGGCACCAGTGAAACCCGTCATTCCTGCATGCAGGTCTAGTTATTATTTATTATTATTATTTTATTTTTCGGGGGAGCCTATTTCTCAGTGTCTGTAACAGATACAGATCTGGGACGTAATTTTCTATCAGGAAACCATATAGTGGCCATCCCTTCCACTGTATTTGAAACTTCTGCGCAGACCGGAAGTGGCCGAATTTTGTGCGGTGCCAAAAAATTAAAAAACGGCCGTAGATTCGTCAATTCTGTACCTATTTTCATACAAATTACATTTTTGGAAACCCTGAGTCTTTTCTCGGACGATAGCAGTTGAAAATTTTGCAATTTAGAAACTTCGCCGCTGACTTCTAGCATTCGAAAAATGAAAATATGTTGTTTAAGACACATTTTTTGTTATTTTTCAAAATTTTCAAATTTGACCTACATTTTTGGATACCTGAAGGCAATACGGTTCCAGTAATATAAGTTTCATTCAGAGTCATCGCCCTTTATTTTTCGATTTTTTTCGAATTTTCTTCACATTTTGTGAGCTTAAGTTTCGTTTTACGGCCGGATCGACGTTTCTGAAATTCCTGGAACATGAAGTAATATGGTCAAACCACCGTTTAAAGCAATTTCAACAACAATCCGTAAACCGGAAGTAGTCGAAATACTATGCGATATTTTGAAAAAAACGTGAAAAATTGGTGTTTTGGGTAAAAACACGATTTTTCCGTCCGATATCAACGGATTAAACAAATTAAGGTATCATTTGGTCGGGCGGTAATTGGACCACTGAATGATACCCAATTCGTACGGACACGATCAGCAGGAAGCAAAATATGGCTCGCTGAAAATCAAGTATTTTCTGATTTGGAGCGTTTTTAGATGCCTGTATCTCGAAAACTGCTCCACAGTTTTTTATGAAACTTTCTCTATCGAGAGACCTCGCAGTAGTCTTGTGTACGAAACATTCCATTACGACTTTGAAATATCTGGAAAAGGTGAAATAACGGACTGAAAATCGAAAAAAGTCGAAAAATCGTGAAATTTTGGAAAATGCTCTGCTATTTTTTTATTTTAAGAGATTTTCAAAAAAAAATTGTATATTCAGATAGCTGACCTAATTACGATTCTATCGATGTATAATATGTATGTAGTTATTGAAATTTAATTTTCGATATTTTAAATTTTTTGCATTTTTGGCACTTTTGAACCTAGGATTTCTCAGGGGCATTTTATCTGATCAGATAATGTAATATATCATTACAGAGCCCTGTGGCTATTTTAGTGCCTAAACCGGTTATCAAAACTATATCGACAGTAATAACCATACCGGAAGTATTCAAAAAATGTAAAAAAAAGGTTAAAAACTATGTCGCACTTGCAAAAAACTTGATTTCTCCCTTAGGTAATAGCGGACCAAAAGAACTAAAGTGTCGTTGGATAGCCCCATTAATGGACCATCATATAGTATCTAAATAATACGATATCTATGGTAAGGAAATAAATTATTGTGTGCCAAAAATCTAGTATTTTCCGATTTTTTAACATTCTGAGACGTCCTTTTCTCGAAAACGACGACGCAGATTTTTCTTAAACTTTTCTTACTCAAAGTCCTATCGGTTGTCTATATAGTGAATCAAAAATGAAAAGCATTGAAATAATATAGGTGGTCCAAAAATGGCATCAAACTTTGAAAAAATTGAAAAATCGTTAAATTTTTGTAAACGCTCTTTAGTTTATCTTTTTTTTTCAAAACTGCTCAATGGATGTTTCTGACATTTCTGGTACAGAAAGTTAAGTATCCAAAGAACTTCGTAAAGCTATCACAACAACGATCGTAAAACCGGAAGTAGTCGAAAAAATGTCCGATATTTTGAAAAAAATTATTTTTTTTACGAAAATCTTTTTTATTTATGAATATTTTTTGATGATATTTTACACGGGGTTAAACTATCATCCTACTTGAGCAGAAATGAGAAGAAAAAAAATTGTCTCGGTAATTTGTGTTAGCCGCCATCGGCTAATTTAGTTTTTCGTACCCAGAAAAATTATTTATTGTTCGATTTGTATAAAACAAAGTTCATATGCTCCGTGGTCCCAATTGTAATTTTTTTTGTTACGGTGAAATTTTTCTGTCGGCAACGGAAGTGATGTAATATTAACAAAAACTACAATTTTGACAGTTCGGTACCACTTTTTGAAAGCAAATATTATTTTTTTTCAAAACTGATATAACTAAATGGATGCACCCTGCAAAGGTGCACAAAATCCTTAGCTCATATTTTTAAATTTCAATTCCATTTTCGGGCAATTTCGAATAAAATGTAAAATAAAGTGTAAAATTCAGTTATTTACAATTCATTTAGCGTCTTCATATTTTGAAATATTTATTTGTAATTTCCATAAACTCGTAGCACTAATCCAGACGAAGAGAATGTATGCGAAAATTAGTTTGTAATATGAGCAGTTGCCGAGAAATATGCAATTTTGCATGCATCACTTTTCACGTGATTTTGCCTATGCAAGAGTGAATTATTATTCGATTTGCAATATTTTTTTCCCATTTGATGCCTAATGCCAATTTGGACTAGGTCAAGCCAATTTTACATTTTCACTGTGACCGGAAATGACGTCATTTGGGCAAAAACTGTATTTTTAACCTAAAAAACTAAAATTTTATTCAAATCAGTCTCCCTTATAATATTTTTAAAATTATGATATTTGATTCTCATCAACGAATAGAATGAAGCCATAAGACCATACAGATACCACAAAATGGTTTCTAACTTGTACGTTTACAGAGAAATAGGCGATCTTCTATAAGTCACTTTTCAAGGTTTTTGGTATATAAAAGTGTCAATTATTATTCGATTTTTATAATTTTTTTACCATTTGATACCTTATGCAATTTATGACTTCTATGAACCAAGTTAACATTTTCAATATCACCGGAAGTAGTGTAATTTTTGCTAAAAAACGTATTTTTAGCCTTCAAAACAAACATTTTTTAGAAGTGATTTATATTCATTATTTGTTTAACTTTATAACGCCCGACTCTAATGGGCAGTAAGAGTGAATCAATACCATCATATTGATATCAAGAAAAGGCTTCTAGCATGTTCCCTTGTCGAATAATAACCAATTTTCCCAGGGTCACTTTTAAGTTTTTTACCTTCTTAATTTCAGTTTATGGGTTATAGGTTAATTATTTATTGCCCGAAATGTATAAAACAACGTTTGGATTTTGTATGTTGCGAATTTTCGACTTATTTTTCACCTATAAAAATTTCTTTCGGCACCGGAAGTGACTTAATTTTGCCAAAATTTACAATTTTGACTGGTCTTTTCGCCAGCAAATATTACTTTTACATATGATAGAGGGTGTCACTAAAGCAAAACAACCTAAAGTATAGTTTGGTAGCTCAATGGATCGGCTATGGTATAATAAACTTCCTGTATGATTCCTGAAAGCCGGTTCAGTGCTGCTTGCAGGTCTAGTTATTATTATTTTATTTTTCGGGGGAGCCTATTTCTCAGTGTCTGTAACAGATACAGATCTGGGACGTAATTTTCTATCAGGAAACCATATAGTGGCCATCCCTTCCACTGTATTTGAAACTTCTGCGCAGACCGGAAGTGGCCGAATTTTGTGCGGTGCCAAAAAATTAAAAAACGGCCGTAGATTCGTCAATTCTGTACCTATTTTCATACAAATTACATTTTTGGAAACCCTGAGTCTTTTCTCGGACGATAGCAGTTGAAAATTTTGCAATTTAGAAACTTCGCCGCTGACTTCTAGCATTCGAAAAATGAAAATATGTTGTTTAAGACACATTTTTTGTTATTTTTCAAAATTTTCAAATTTGACCTACATTTTTGGATACCTGAAGGCAATACGGTTCCAGTAATATAAGTTTCATTCAGAGTCATCGCCCTTTATTTTTCGATTTTTTTCGAATTTTCTTCACATTTTGTGAGCTTAAGTTTCGTTTTACGGCCGGATCGACGTTTCTGAAATTCCTGGAACATGAAGTAATATGGTCAAACCACCGTTTAAAGCAATTTCAACAACAATCCGTAAACCGGAAGTAGTCGAAATACTATGCGATATTTTGAAAAAAACGTGAAAAATTGGTGTTTTGGGTAAAAACACGATTTTTCCGTCCGATATCAACGGATTAAACAAATTAAGGTATCATTTGGTCGGGCGGTAATTGGACCACTGAATGATACCCAATTCGTACGGACACGATCAGCAGGAAGCA
Organism: Patella caerulea; assembly: GCA_036850965.1. NCBI lineage: Eukaryota > Metazoa > Mollusca > Gastropoda > Patellidae > Patella > Patella caerulea. Next base: position 50,556,780 of record JAZGQO010000011.1, read on the forward strand.
AAATATGGCTCGCTGAAAATCAAGTATTTTCTGATTTGGAGCGTTTTTAGATGCCTGTATCTCGAAAACTGCTCCACAGTTTTTTATGAAACTTTCTCTATCGAGAGACCTTGCAGTAGTCTTGTGTACGAAACATTCCATTACGACTTTGAAATATCTGGAAAAGGTGAAATAACGAACTGAAAATCGAAAAAAGTCGAAAAATCGTGAAATTTTGGAAAATGCTCTGCTATTTTTTTATTTTAAGAGATTTTCAAAAAAAAAATGTATATTCAGATAGCTGGCCTAATTACGATTCTATCGATGTATAATATGTATGTAGTTATTGAAATTTAATTATTTTCGATATTTTAAATTTTTTGCATTTTTGGCACTTTTGAACCTAGGATTTCTCAGGGGCATTTTATCTGATCAGATAATGTAATATATCATTACAGAGCCCTGTGGCTATTTTAGTGCCTAAACCGGTTATCAAAACTATATCGACAATAATAACCATACCGGAAGTATTCAAAAAATGTAAAAAAAGGTTAAAAACTATGTCGCACTTGCAAAAAACTTGATTTCTCCCTTAGGTAATAGCGGACCAAAAGAACTAAAGTGTCGTTGGATAGCCCTATTAATGGACCATCATATGGTATCTAAATAATACGATATCGATGGTAAGGAAATAAATTATTGTGTGCCAAAAATCTAGTATTTTCCGATTTTTTAACATTCTGAGACGTCCTTTTCTCGAAAACGACGCCGCAGATTTTTCTTAAACTTTTCTTACTCAAAGTCCTATCGGTTGTCTATATAGTGAATCAAAAATGAAAAGCATTGAAATAATATAGGTGGTCCAAAAATGGCATCAAACTTTGAAAAAATTGAAAAATCGTTAAATTTTTGTAAACGCTCTTTAGTTTATCTTTTTTTTTCAAAACTGCTCAATGGATGTTTCTGACATTTCTGGTACAGAAAGTTAAGTATCCAAAGAACTTCGTAAAGCTATCACAACAACGATCGTAAAACCGGAAGTAGTCGAAAAATTGTCCGATATTTTGAAAAAAATTATTTTTTTTACGAAAATCTTTTTTATTTATGAATATTTTTTGATGATATTTTACACGGGGTTAAACTATCATCCTACTTGAGCAGAAATGAGAAAAAAAAATTGTCTCGGTAATTTGTGTTAGCCGCCATCGGCTAATTTAGTTTTTCGTACCCAGAAAAATTATTTATTGTTCGATTTGTATAAAACAAAGTTCATATGCTCCGTGGTCCCAATTGTAATTTTTTTTGTTACGGTGAAATTTTTCTGTCGGCAACGGAAGTGACGTAATATTAACAAAAACTACAATTTTGACAGTTCGGTACCACTTTTTGAAAGCAAATATTATTTTTTTTCAAAACTGATATAACTAAATGGATGCACCCTGCAAAGGTGCACAAAATCCTTAGCTCATATTTTTAAATTTCAATTCCATTTTCGGGCAATTTCGAATAAAATGTAAAATAAAGTGTAAAATTCAGTTATTTACAATTCATTCAGCGTCTTCATATTTTGAAATATTTATTTGTAATTTCCATAAACTCGTAGCACTAATCCAGACGAAGAGAATGTATGCGAAAATTAGTTTGTAATATGAGCAGTTGCCGAGAAATATGCAATTTTGCATGCATCACTTTTCACGTTATTTTGCCTATGCAAGAGTGAATTATTATTCGATTTGCAATATTTTTTTCCCATTTGATGCCTAATGCCAATTTGGACTAGGTCAAGCCAATTTACATTTTCACTGTGACCGGAAATGACGTCATTTGGGCAAAAACTGTATTTTTAACCTAAAAAACTAAAATTTTATTCAAATCAGTCTCCCTTATAATATTTTTAAAATTATGATATTTGATTCTCATCAACGAATAGAATGAAGCCATAAGACCATACAGATACCACAAAATGGTTTCTAACTTGTACGTTTACAGAGAAATAGGCGATCTTCTATAAGTCACTTTTCAAGGTTTTTGGTATATAAAAGTGTCAATTATTATTCGATTTTTATAATTTTTTTACCATTTGATACCTTATGCAATTTATGACTTCTATGAACCAAGTTAACATTTTCAATATCACCGGAAGTAATGTAATTTTTGCAAAAAAACGTATTTTTAGCCTTCAAAACAAACATTTTTTAGAAGTGATTTATATTCATTATTCGTTTAACTTTATAACGCCTGACTCTAATGGGCAGTAAGAGTGAATCAATACCATCATATTGATATCAAGAAAAGGCTTCTAGCATGTTCCCTTGTCGAATAATAACCAATTTTCCCAGGGTCACTTTTAAGTTTTTTACCTTCTTAATTTCAGTTTATGGGTTATAGGTTAATTATTTATTGCCCGAAATGTATAAAACAACGTTTGGATTTTGTATGTTGCCAATTTTCGACTTATTTTTCACCTATAAAAATTTCTTTCGGCACCGGAAGTGACTTAATTTTGCCATAATTTACAATTTTGACTGGTCTTTTCGCCAGCAAATATTACTTTTACATATGATAGAGGGTGTCACTAAAGCAAAACAACCTAAAGTATAGTTTGGTAGCTCAATGGATCGGCTATGGTATAATAAACTTCCTGTATGATTCCTGAAAGCCGGTTCAGTGCTGCTTGCAGGTCTAGTTATTATTATTATTATTATTCAGATTCCAATTTGAATAGATCTCAGCAACTACGTGTCGCATCGTTACGATCTCTTCGGTTTTACTGGGAAAGTGGGTGTGACTTAGAGGATAAAGCTATTTTGAATGTTCTGCGACAATGCGAAATGTCCGAAATCACCGAAGTTATCGTTTTTGAAAATATTGCAGTAATTTTAACCATAATCATTGGATTTTAACTTTCGATACATTTTGGCATAGCCTGAGACAGGGCACATAGCTACGCTACTTTCGATTTTTGATTTTCGGCAAATCTTCGAAGATATTAGGCGCCAAATTTCGAAAATTTTAAATTTTACAAAAAATTTTTTTATTTATGAATATTTTTTAGTCGTATTGTGCACAGAATTAAAAAGTCATCTGACTAGTGCAAAAATGTTAAAAAAAATTGTCTCAGTAATTTTCCTTGGCCGCCATTGGCTAATTCAGTTTTTCAGTCCTAGATTAATTTTTTATTGTCCGATTTGTATAAAACAAAATTCATATGCTTCGTTGTATCAATTGTCATTTTTTTTATTACCAAAAGTGTTATCTGTCGGCACCGGAAGTGGCATAATTTTACCAAAAACTACAATTTTGACAGTTATTTTCCTACTTCGAAAACAAATATTATTTTTTGGAAAAATTATTTGACTCAAAGAGTGTGCCCTTTCAAGGCGCAAAAAATGTAGGAAGCAGTTTTTTTAATTTCGATTTCACTTTCGAGCAAATTCGATTAAGAGGCTAAAAATGGTGTAAAATTTACCTATTTACAACCTATTCAAGCTTTTCAGATTTTAAAATATTTCTTCGTAACTTTTATAAACTTGTAGCTATAATCCATACGAAGAAAATGTATGTTAAAATTCGTTTGTAATATAAGCAGTTACCAAGAAATGGGCAGTTCTGTACAAGTCACTGTTTTCGTTATTTTGCCTGTAAAATAGTCAATTATTATTGGATTTTTATAAAAGAGACATCATTTGATTCAAAAAGCATGTAGCGTCATATCAAGTTGATTACAATTTAAAATTGACACCGGAAGTGACATCATTTGGTCAAAAACTGCATTTTAAACTTTTTAAATCAATGTTTTATTCAACCAAGAATAACTTAATATGTATTAATAATTTTAACTTTTGGCTTAAATTCACATATAAACAAAACTCATATGGTCATATAGATATCATAAAATTGTTTCTAACTTGTTCGGTTGCCGAGAAATAGACGGTTTTCTACAGGTCACTTTTGAAGGTTTCGGGGCCATAAAAGTGTCAATTATTATTCGATTTTCATAAACGTTACACAGTGTTATACCTACTGCCATTTGGGATTTCATTCAAGTAATTTAAGATTTTCATTATCACCGGAAGTAACGTCATTTTGGCAAAAACTGTATTTTTAGCCTTCAAAACAGATATTTTATTCAAATGAGTCTGTTTTGAAATCTTTTTCAAATTATGGTATTTGATGCTAATCAACAAATAGAATGAACCCATACGATCACACAGATACCACAAAATGGTTTGTAACTTGTACGGTTGCAGAGAAATAGTAGATTTTCTACAAGTCACTTTTCAAGTTTTTTGGTCTTAAAATTTTACATAAAATTTTCACTATATGATATCGTATGCCATTTCTGATTTCATAAGACTAATTGAACATTTTCATTAACACAGGAAGTAATCTAATTTTGTCAAGATCATTTACAAGTAACAAATGTATAAAATGAATTGATATTGTTGGATTTTGTTGATTCTGCGTCCATTTTATTTGTGTGCAATGTTAATTTGGAAACCTGTTTAGTGGTTTCGCTGGTACCGGAAGTGACATATGTTCAAGGGTAACTTGGCACCGGAAGTGACATGTTTAAGGGTAACATGGCACCAGTGAAACCCGTCATTCCTGCATGCAGGTCTAGTTCTTATTATTATTATTCTTCTTTTGTCTTGAGTAGATCTCAGCAACTGTTTGTCGCATCGTTACGATTTCTTCGGTTTTAGTGGGAAAGTGGGTGTGACTTAGAGGATAAAGCTATTTTGAACGTTCTGCGACAATGCGAAATGTCCGAAATCACCAAATTATCGTTTTTTAAAATATTGCAGTAATTTTAACAATAATCATTGATTTTTAACTGTCGATACATTTTGGCATAGCTGGAGACACGGCACATAGCTACACTACTTTCGATTTTTGATTTTCGGTAAATCTTCAAAGATATTAGGCGCCAAATTTTGAAAATTTAAAATTTTACAAAAAACTTTTTTATTTATGAATATTTTTTAGTTTTATTATGCACAGAATTAAAGGGTCATCTGACTAGTGCAAAAATGTTAAAGAATTTTGTCTCAGTAATTTACCTTGGCCGCCATTGGCTAATTCAGTTTTTAAGTCCTAGATTAATTTTTTATTGTTCGATTTGTATAAAACAAAGTTCATATGCTTCGTTGTATCAATTGTCATTTTTTTTATTACCAAAAGTTTTATCTGTCGGCACCGGAAGTGGCATAATTTTACCAAAAACTACAATTTTGACAGTTATTTTCCTTCTTCGAAAACAAATATTATTTTTTGGAAAAATTATTTGACTCAAAGAGTGCGCCCTTTCAAGGCGCAAAAAATGTAGGAAGCAGTTTTTTTAATTTCGATTTCATTTTCGAGCAAATTCGATTAAGAGGCTAAAAATGGTGTAAAATTGGCCTATTTACAACCTATTCAGGCTTTTCAGATTTTGAAATATTTCTTCGTAACTTTTATAAACTTGTAGCTATAATCCATACGAAGAAAATGTATGTTAAAATTCGTTTGTACTATAAGCAGTTACCAAGAAATGGGCAGTTCTGTACAAGTCACTGTTTTCGTTATTTTGCCTGTAAAATAGTCAATTATGATTGGATTTTTATAAAAGTGACATCATTTGATTCAAAAAGCACGTAGCGTCATATCAAGTTGATTTCAATTTAAAATTGACACCGGAAGTGACATCATTTGGTCAAAAAATGCATTTTAAACTTTTTAAATCAATGTTTTATTCAACCAAGAATAACTTAATATGTATTAAGTGTCATTCCATGAGAAAACCATGCAAAATCATGCAGAATCGGGAAGGTGGGGGGTCGGCAGATCGAGTTCATCTTGGGGGGATTTTATGGACTCCTTGAGACTACTTCACAGCCAGAAGAACCGATCTCAAAATTTAACCGTTATTGAGATACAGCCTCGGGCTGATTTTTGGCCAATTTTGCCCCTTTTCAGGTCAATTTTGGTCAATTTTCAGCCACTTATTCTGGTGAGTCTATGGTTTGGATGAAATTAGTGGTGGTTGGTGATGTTAGTGGGGGTCTTCCTGTGCCCCAATATACAGACCTTAAGGTCACATCTATTCTCTGGGAGTAATGGTCAGCAAAAAGGTAACATATGGCGAATAAAGTAGAAAATATACACCTTCGAAGATTAGCCCTATTTTCTATGATGCGGGGGTGGGTCAAAATATCGAAATGGTTTTATGCACAGCTTGACCCCCTCTATTGATATAAGAAATAAAATCTCTGTCACCTCGTTTCATTCAATGCGAAATCATATGTCAAAGTTGGTGAATTTTCTCTATTGTAATCTCTGATTCTCTATGAAATGGTCAACTACTTTCATACATGGTAAGTCAGCTTTCTCCAATTCTTTGCCAAATCATTCGCCCATGCTCGCTGGTAGCAGCAGTAAACCGGCTCGAGCAAAACTGGTCTATTTGATGAAGCTTGGTATCCAATGCAAGATGGCCGCGCCCGGGACCGCAGAAAATTGAGGTTTTGAATGTGGCACATATCCCACACATGGGAACTAAAATGACTTCATCCAATTGAAAGACTGTACTAAAAACATTTAAATCCACTCTTTAGCACATTACGTAGCAATAAGTGATGTGAGAACCGAATTGGAACTGATTTCTTGACGTATAGTGGAAATTTTGACCTTAATGTGCTGCCTCTTGCTACCGCTTGGATTTCAAACGCAATATTCACAAAGGACGTAAACATCCCCTGTATGGTACCACACCTAAGGGAAATATATAGACAAACCGTGCTGTGTCACTTAGAATCAGCTAAGTTTAATAAAATACTATTGAAAAAAGAAAGGAATAAAATTGTGTCTTTGAAATATCAATAAAAACCTATGTGTGCTTGACCACAACTAATTTAGCAGAAAAGAGTTGTGCGGTATATACACAATTGGCCGAAAAGAGTTGTGCGGCGAACCTCTAGTTGACTGGGTAAAGTCATGGGCTTTAGAAGTCCTCAAACATGCTGCCTTGAGTCTGATATAGCTGTAATACCTTTACTGAAGGTGTTGTTAGTTTTAGATATTTTTTTCTTCTATTCTAGGTACATACCGGAAATGTGATGCTGTCCATAATGAGGAATGGACCGTGAAAAAAAAAACAGGCTAGTTCTTCAAATACATAATATGGCATGGGGTCCAAAATTCAACTTCATCATATAATCATTTTCAGAGCCCAAAATGGATCTTGTCAGACCTTTTAAAACTACATGTGTACATGAAGGGGAGTCAAAATGTTGTATCAAGCATATTTTGCAAAATTCACTTTTTTGCTTAGTCAGAATGAGAATTTTCTTGCGCATCTTTTCATCTGGTTGTCGTATTTCTAAGCCAATAAAAAGAGGGTTTATAGATATTGTTTCAAAATGTTGTATATGGGGTGTTCCAAAAAAAGAAATTATTAAGAGCGAAAATGTTGTATTTTCTTGAAAAAAATCAACTTTGTGTCTCACTTAAGTAATACAATCAAATGAAATATAGCCAGTAGTGTTTTATGATTAAATACTTATTATTGAAATTATTGTCTAGGCTTACTTTGTGAAATCTATGAAATTGAAGCAGGTAAAAGTGAATATTTTCCGGAGATACGTCTTTGCTGTATAGAATTGCAAATAACGAGCTTTCACTCATTATTTCTGTACTAGATGTTGAGCTTGATATGTGCAGGTAGTTACATACTGTTTAAATGGCTACACATGCATTTTGTCAATAAATATTCGAGAAAAGCTTCAGAAATATGACCTTTTACACACAACATTTTGATTCTTATGCTTGTCCTGTGCTTGTTTAGGCTCTCCTGGACGATTTTGACTCCCCACCCACGATATTTCTACCAGGGGCCACCTCTCAAAATATCAACCGCAACGTATATTTGCCATTGAAAATTTTCTTGTATTTAGTCTCAGAATGATGGACTGGCCGGTAACAGGGACCAGACTAGTTGATCAGTTGGACACTTGATTTGTAAAGAACATTTTTCAAATTTTGATCCATGCAAATACTTAGAAAATAAATTTAGTAAATTATTTTATATGGAATAAGTTTAGAAAATTGTTTTATGTGGTTTGAAATTACTGTTGGAACTGATGACATCCCTCCCACTTTTGGCAGTTCTATGTACTAGTAGCTGTTACAGGAAGTGGTGGCGGTGTTTCAATACTGCTACCCATAGCTGCAGATGATGTAGTAGCAGTAGATTGATAATAGGTGTTAGAGGCACTACCAGTAGCTGCAGATGATGTAGCAGTTGGATGGATGTCATCAGTTCCCACAGTAATATCAAACCACGTGAAATAATTTAGTTTTAAAAGGCCTGTCAAGATCCATTTTGGGCTATGGAAATGATCACATGATGAAGTTGAATTTTTGACCCTATACCATATTATTTATTTGAAGAACTAACCTGACTCTTTTTACAGTTCATTTTCTCATTATTGACATTGTAACATTTCTAGCATATACCTAGAACAGAAGAAAAAAGTTCTAAAATTAACAAGCTAGCCTCCAGTAAAGGTATTACAGCTATATCAGACTTAATGCAGCTAGTTTGAGGACTTCTGAAGTCCATCACTTAAGTCAGTCAATTGTTGTCGATTACACATACAAGATTTGATTTTTTTTTATCGATATTTCACTTACCCCATGCAATAGGAATAAACAGAATAAACAGATTCTAAGTGACACATCAAGGTCTTTGTATGGATTCCCCTTATGGAATATTCCGTTTGTAACCGAGGCGGTAGCGATGGGCAGCACATGTTACCTTTCCATCTAAACTCGACGAATCAAGATAAGAAAAATACACTTTGTCAAGAATTCAGCTCCCATTCGGTTGTCACATCACATAATGCTATGTAATGTGCTAAAGGGTGGACCTTAATGTGATGTTCTTATATTAGTACACTCTTAGTACACAGCACAGTCTTTGTATGGATTTCCCATAGGTGTGGTACCATGCAGGAAATATTTACGTCCTTTTGCATTTGAGATCCAGGCGGTAGCGACTGGATCAAAATTTCCACTTCAAGAAATCAGTTCATTTTCGGTTCTCACATCTCTTATTGCTATGTAATGAGGTGGACCTTAATGTTTTAAGTACAGTCTTTCAATTGTATGAAGTCATGTTAGTTCTCGTATGTTGGGATATGTGCCACATTCAATGGCCAAAAATGAAGAAAAACCTCAATTTTCTGTGGTCCCGGGCGCGGCCATCTTGGATTGGATACCAAGCTTCATCAAAGTGACCAGTTTTGCTCGAACAGGTTTACTGCTGCTACCAGCGAGCATGGGCGAATGATTTGGCGAAGAATTGGAGAAAGCTGGCTTACCCTGTATGAAAGAAGTTGGTCATTTCATAGAGAATCGGAGATTTATAATATGGGAAATTCACCAACTTTGACTCATGAATTCGCATTGATTGAGTCGAGGTGACAGAGATTTTATTTCTTATATCGATAGAGGGGGTCTAGTTGTGCATAAAACCATTTCGATATTTTGACCTACCCCCGCATCATAGAAAATAGGGTTAATCTTCGAAGGTGTATATTTTCTATTTTGTTTGCCATATGTTATAATTTTGCTGACCATTACTCCCAGAGAATAGATGCGATCATAAGGTCTTTACATTGGGGCACAGGAAGACCCCCACTAACATCACCAACCACCACTATTTTCATCCAAACCCTAGACTCGCCAGAATAGGTGGCTGAAAATTGACCAAAAATGACGTGAAAAAGGGCAAAAATGTCCAAAAATCAATCTGAGGCTATATCTCAATAACGGTTAAATTTTGAGATCGGTTCTTCTGGCTGTGAAGTAGTCTTGAGGAGTCCATAAAATCCTCCCGAGATGAACTTGATCTGCCGATTCCCACCTTCCCACCTTCTGCATGGTTTTCTCGTGGAATGACTCTTAATAATTTTAACTTTTGGTTTAAATTCACATATAAACAAAACTCATATGGTCATATAGATATCATAAAATGGTTTCTAACTTGTTCGGTTGCCGAGAAATAGACGGTTTTCTACAGGTCACTTTTGAAGGTTTCGGGGCCATAAAATGGTCAATTATTATTCGATTTTCATAAACGTCACACCATGTTATACCTAATGCCATTTGGGATTTCATACAAGTAATTTAAGATTTTCATTATCACCGGAAGTAACGTCATTTTGGCAAAAACTGTATTTTTAGCCTCTAAAACAGATATTTTATTCAAATGAGTCTGTTTTGAAATCTTTTTCAAAGTATGGTATTTGATGCCAATCAACAAATAGAATGAAACCATACGATCATACAGATACCACAAAATGGTTTCTAACTTGTACGGTTGCAGAGAAATAGCCGATTTCCTACAAGTCACTTTTCAAGTTTTTTGGTCTTTAAAAGTGGCAATTATTATTCGATTTACATAAAATTTTCACTATATGATATCGTATGCCATTTCTGATTTCATGAGACTAATTGAACATTTGCATTAACACCGGGAGTAATTTAATTTTGTCAAGATCATTTACAAGTAACAAATGTATAAAATGAATTGATATTGCTGGATTTTGTTGATTCTGCGTCCATTTTATTTGTGTGCAATGTTAATTTGGAAACCTGTTTAGTGGTTTCGCTGGTACCGGAAGTGACATATGTTCAAGGGTAACTTGGCACCGGAAGTGACATGTTTAAGGGTAACGTGGCACCAGTGAAACCCGTCATTCCTGCATGCAGGTCTAGTTTTTTTTATTATTATTCTTTTCCGCCGGAGCCTATTTCTCTATGATCGAAAAGAGATACCGATTTGCGATCCATATTTCTATCGGGAAACTAGGTGGTGGCTACCCAATAAAGCAATTTTCAAACTTCTGCGCAGACCGGAAGTGGCCGAATTTTGAATGTTGGTAAAAAATTAAAAATCGGCCGGTGTTTCGTCAATTCTCTACCTATATTCAAACAAATCACATTTTTGGAAAGCCTGAGACTTTTCCGAGACAATAGCAATCTCACATTTTGCGATTTCGAAACTTCGTTGCTGACTTCTATCGTTCGAAAATTCAAAACACGTCGCCTACGAGACAATTTTTGTTATTTTTCAAAATTTGGAAATTTGACCTAGATTTTTGGATACCTGACGTCAATCCGATTCCAGTAACATAAGTTTCTTTCAGAGTTACCGCCCTTTATTTTTCGATTTTTTTCGAATTTTCTACCCATTTTGTGAGCTGTGGTGTCGTTTTACAGCCAAAATGATGTTTCTGAAACTTATGGAACATGAAGTTATAGTCCAATACCAACTGATAAAGCAATTTCGACACGGATCTTTAAACCGGAAGTGGTCGAAATAATGTGCAATATTTTGAAAAAAATGCAAAAAATGGATGTTTTCGGGGAAAACGTGATGTCTCCGTCCAATATCAACGGATTAATCAAATTAAGGTACCATTGGGTGGCACGAGGATTGTACTATCATATGATACCCCATTCATACGGATACTATGATCAGGCAGCAAAATATGGCACGCTGAAAATCAAGTATTTTCTGATTTTTAGCATTTTTGGACGCCTGTATCTCGAAAACTTAACCGCAACTTTTTTTTAAATTTTTTCTATCGAGAGTCCTTTCGCAGGTATTTTGCATGAAGCCATCCAATAAGACTTTGAAATATCTGGAATAGGTGAAATAACGGACTGAAAATCGAAAAAAGTCGAAAAATCGTGAAATTTTGGAAAATGCTCTACTATTTTTTTATTTTAAGAGATTTTCAAAAAAAGATTGTATATTCAGATAGCTGACCTAATTACGATTCTAACGATGTATAATATGTATGTAGTTATTGAAATTTAATTTTCGATATTTTAATTTTTTTGCATTTTTGGCACTTTTGAACATAGGATTTCTCGGGGGCATTTTATCTGATCAGATAATGTAATATATCATTACAGAGCCCTGTGGCTATTTTAGTGCCCAAACCGGCTATTAAAACTATTCCGACAATAATAACCATACCGGAAGTATTCAAAAAAATTAAAAAAAAGGTTAAAAACATTGTCGCACTTGCGAAAAACTTGATTTCTCCCTTAGGTAATAGCGGACCAAAAAAACTAAAGTGTCGTTGGATAGCCCTATTAATGGACCATCATATGTTATCTAGATAATACGATTTCGATGGTAAGGAAATAAATTATTGTATGCCAAAAATCTAGTATTTTCCGATTTTTTAACAATCTGAGATGCCCTTTTCTCGAAAACGACACCGCAGATTTTTCTTAAACTTTTCTTACTCAAAGTCCTATCGGTTGTCTATATAGTGAATCCAAAATGAAAAGCATTGAAATAATATAGGTGGTCCAAAAATGGCATCAAACTTTGAAAAAAATTGAAAAATCGTTAAATTTTTGTAAACGCTCTTTAATTTGTCTTTTTTTCCAAAACTACTCAATGGATGTTTCTGACACTTCTGGTACAGAAAGTTAAGTATCCAAATAACTTCGTAAAGCTATCGCGACAATGATCGTAAAACCGGAAGTAGTCGACAAACTGTCCGATATTTTGAAAAAAATTATTTTTTTTACGAAAACCTTTTATATTTATGAATATTTTTTGATGGTATTTTACACAGGGTTAAAATATCATCCTACTTGAGCAGAAATGAGAAAAAAAATTGTCTCGGTAATTTGCGTTAGCCGCCATCGGCTAATTTAGTTTTTCGTACCCAGAAAAATTATTTATTGTTCGATTTGTATAAAACAAAGTTCATATGCTCCGTGGTCCAAATTATATTTTTTTTTGTTACGGTGAAATTTTTCTGTCGGCAACGGAAGTGACATAATATTAACAAAAACTACAATTTTGACAGTTAGGTACCACTTTTTGAAACCAAATATTATTTTTTTTCAAAACTGATATAACTAAAAGGATGCACCCTGCAAAGGTGCACAAAATCCTTAGCTCAGATTTTTTAATTTCAATTTCATTTTCGGGCAATTTCGAATAAAATGTAAAATAAAGTGTAAAATTCAGTTATTTACAATTCATTCAGCGTCTTCATATTTTGAAACATTTATTTGTAATTTTCATAAACTCGTAGCAATAATCCAGACGAAGAGAATGTATCCAAACATAAGTTTGTAATATATACAGTTGCCGAGAAATATGCAATTTTGCATGCATCACTTTTCACGTTATTTTGCCTATAAAGGAGTGAATTATTATTCGATTTGCAATATTTTTTTTCCATTTGATGCATAATGCCAATTTGGACTAGGTCAAGCCAATTTTACATTTTCACTGTGACCGGAAATGACGTCATTTGGGCAAAAACTGTATTTTAAACCTAAAAAAACAAATATTTTATTCAAATGAGTCTGCCTTATAATATTTTTAAAATTATGATATTTGATTCCCATCAACGAATAGAATGAAGCCATACGACCATACAAATACCACAAAATGGTTTCTAACTTGTACGGTTACAGAGAAATAGGCGATCTTCTATAAGTCACTTTTCAAGGTTTTTGGTCTATAAAAGTGTCAATTATTATTCGATTTTTATAATTTTTTTACTATTTGATGTCATATGCCATTTTTGACTTCTATGAACCAAGTTAACATTTTCAATATCACCGGAAGTAATGTAATTTTTGCAAAAAACGTATTTTTAGCCTTCAAAAGAAACATTTTTTTGAAGGGATTTATATTTATTATTCGTTTAACTTTATAACGTCTGACTCTAATGGGCAGTAAGATTAAATCAATACCATCATATTGATATCAAGAAAAGGCTTCTAGCATGTTCCCTTGTCGAATAATAGCCAATTTTCCCAGGGTCACTTTTAATTTTTTTACCTTCTTAATTTCAGTTTATGGGTTATAGGTTAATTATTTATTGCCCGATATGTATTAAACAAAGTTTCTGTTTTGTATGTTGCAAATTTTCGACTTATTTTTCACCTATAAAAATTTCTTTCGGCACCGGAAATGACGTAATTTTGCCATAATTTACAATTTTGACCTTTTACATATGATAGAGGGTGTCACTGAAGCAAAACAACTAAAGTATAGTTCGGTAGCTCAATGGATCGGCTATGGTATAATAAACTTCCTGTATGATTCCTGAAAGCCGGTTCAGTGCTGCTTGCAGGTCTAGTTCTTATTATTATTATTATTCTTCTTTTGTTTTGAGTAGATCTCAGCAACTGCTTGTCGCATCGTTACGATTTCTTCGGTTTTACTGGGAAAGTGGGTGTGACTTAGAGGATAAAGCTATTTTGACCGTTCTGCGACAATGCGAAATGTCCGAAATCACCGAAGTTATCGTTTTTGAAAATATTGCAGTAATTTTAACAATAATCATTGGATTTTAACTTTCGATACATTTTGGCATAGCCTGAGACAGGGCACATAGCTACGCTACTTTCGATTTTTGATTTTCGGCAAATCTTCGAAGATATTAGGCGCCAAATTTCGAAAATTTAAAATTTTACAAAAAACTTTTTTATTTATGAATATTTTTTAGTCGTATTGTGCACAGAATTAAAGAGTCATCTGCCTAGTGCAAAAATGTTAAAAAATTTTGTCTCAGTAATTTTCCTTGGCCGCTATTGGCTAATTCAGTTTTTCAGTCCTAGATTAATTTTTTATTGTTCGATTTGTATAAAACAAAGTTCATATGCTTCGTTGTCTCAATTGTAATTTTTTTTATTACCGGAAGTGTTATCTGTCGGCACCGAAAGTGGCATAATTTTACCAAAAACTACAATTTTGACAGTTAGGTACCATTTTTCGAAAACAAATATTATTTTTTGGAAAAATTATTTGACTCAAAGAGTGTGCCCTTTCAAGGCGCAAAAAATGGCGGAAGCAGTTTTTTTAATTTCGATTTCATTTTCGAGCAAATTCGATTAAATGGCTAAAAATGGTGTAAAATTGACCCATTTACAACCTATTCAGGCTTTTCAGATTTTAAAATATTTCTTCGTAACTTTTATAAACTTGTAGCTATAATCCATACGAAGAAAATGTACGTTAAAATTAGTTTGTAATATAAGCAGTTACCAAGAAATGGACAGTTCTGTACAAGTCACTGTTTTCGTTATTTTGCCTGTAAAATAGTCAATTATGATTTGATTTTTATAAAAGTGACATCATTTGATTCAAAAAGCATATAGCGTCATATCAAGTTGATTACAATTTAAAATTGACACCGGAAGTGACATCATTTGGTCAAAAAATGCATTTTAAACTTTTTAAATCAATGTTTTATTCAATCAAGAATAACTTAATATGTATTAATAATTTTAACTTTTGGTTTAAATTCACATATAAACAAAACTCATATGGTCATATAGATATCATAAAATGGGTTCTAACTTGTTCGGTTGCCGAGAAATAGACGGTTTTCTACAGGTCACTTTTGAAGGTTTCGGGGCCATAAAAGGGTCAATTATTATTCGATTTTCTTAAACGTAACACCATGTTATACCTATTGCCATTTGGGATTTCATACAGGTAATTTAAGATTTTCATTATCACCGGAAGTAACGTCATTTTGGCAAAAACTGTATTTTTAGCCTCCAAAACAGATATTTTATTCAAATGAGTCTGTTTTGAAATCTTTTTCAAATTATGGTATTTGATGCCAATCAACAAATAGAATGAACCCATACGATCATACAGATACCACAAAATGGTTTCTAACTTGTACGGTTGCAGAGAAATAGCCGATTTTCTACAAGTCACTTTTCAAGTTTTTTGGTCTTTAAAAGTGGCAATTATTATTCGATTTACATAAAATTTTCACTATATGATATCGTATGCCATTTCTGATTTCATAAGACTAATTGAACATTTTCATTAACACAGGAAGTAATTTAATTTTGTCAAGTAACAAATGTATAAAATGACTTGATATTGCTGGATTGATTGGTTGATTCTGCGTCCATTTTATTTGTGTGCAATGTTAATTTGGAAACCTGTTTAGTGGTTTCGCTGGTACCGGAAGTGACATATGTTCAAGGGTAACTTGGCACCGGAAGTGACATGATTAAGAGTAACTTGGCACCAGTGAAACCCGTCATTCCTGCATGCAGGTCGATTCTTATTAGGCTTTCGATACATTTTGGCATAGCTGGAGACAGGGCACATAGCTGCGCTACTTTCGATTTTTGATTTTCGGCAAATCTTTGAAGATATTAGGCGCCAAATTTCGGAAATTTAAAATTTTACAAAAAACTTTTTTATTTATGAATATTTTTTAGTCGTGTTGTGCACAGAATTAAAGAGTCATCTGACTTGCGCAAAAATGTTAAAAAATTTTGTCTCAGTAATTTTCCTTGGCCTCCATTGGCTAATTCAGTTTTTCAGTCCTAGATTAATTTTTTATTGTTCGATTTGTATATGCTTCATATAGTTCATATGCTTCGTTGTCTCAATTGTCATTTTTTTTATTACCAAAAGTGTTATCTGTCGGCACCGGAAGTGGCATAATTTTACCAAAAACTACAATTTTGACAGTTAGGTACATTTTTTGAAAACAAATATTATTTTTTTGAAAAATTATATGACTCAAAGAGTGTGTCCTTTAAAGGCGCAAAAAATGTCGGAAGCAGTTTTTTTAATTTCTTTTTCATTTTCTAGCAAATTGGATTAAGAGGTGAAAAAAGGCGTAAAAATGACCTATTTACAACTCATTCAGGCTTTTCAGATTTTAAAATATTTTTACGTAACTTTTATAAACTTGTAGCTATAATCCATACGAAGAGAATGTATGTGAAAATTAGTTTGTAATATAAGCAGTTGCCGAGAAATAGGCAATTTTGCATGAGTCACTTTTCACGTAATTTTGGCTGTAAAAGAATCAATTATTATTCGATTTTCAATTTTCTTTCGCCATTGGATGCCTAATGCCATAGTGGACTATGTCAAACCATTTTACCCCTTGCGCTGCCACCGGAAATGGCGCATTTGCTCAAAACTTAAATTTTAGCCTTCAAAAAACAATATTTTATTCAAATGAGTCGTATTTGTTATTTTTTTCAAATTGTGATATTTGATTCTATTGAACAAATAGATTGAACCCATACGATCATACAGATACCACAAAATGGTTTCTAACTTGTACGGTTGCAGAGAAATGGGCGATTTTCCTTAAGTCACTTTTCAAGGTTTTTGGTCTATAAAAGTGTCAGTTATTATTCGATTTTCATAAAATGTTCACCATATGATATCTTGTGTCATTTATGATTTCATAGAACTAATTTAACATTTTCAGTATCACCGGAAGTAATGTCATTTTGGCAAAAACTGTATTTTTAGCCTTCAAAACAGACATTTTTTTCAAATGAGTCTGATTTGTAATATATTTCAAATTATGATATTTGATTCCAATCAACAAATGGATTGAACCCATACGATCATATAGATACCAAAAGATAGTTTTTATCGTGTACGGTTGCCGAGAAATAGACGATTTTCTACAAGTCACTTTTCAAGGTTTTTGGTCTATAAAAGTGGCAATTCTCATTCGATTTACATACAATTTTCGCCATTATGCTGCCTTATGCCATTTCTGATTTCATAAAACTAATTGAACATTTTCATTATCACCGGAAGTAATGAAATTTTGCCAGGATCACTTACAAGTAACATATATATAAAATGAATTGATATTGCTGGATTTGGTTGATTCTTCGTCCATTTTATTTGATGTTTACAATGCTTATGTGGAAACCTGTTTGATGGTTTCATTGGTATCGGAAGTGACATATGTTTAAGGGTAACGTGGCACCGAAAGTGACGTGGCACCAGTGAAACCCGTCATTCCTGCATGCAGGTCTAGTTTTAAGTTATATTTTTAAAATGTATTAAAATAAAGCCCAAAAATAGATTGAACCTATAAACAGTCCTACCCTGTTAAAGAATAATCCTATTAATCCTATAATTCAGTACTGCCAGTTGAGAAATTGGCAAAAATATCATTTTCAACTTCAAATTCAAACGTTTGAAGATGGCTGTCCATGGAGAGGAATGGAAAAACAAGGGAGGTAATTGAGTAACTATTTCCTCAATCACCCTGTGTCACCCTTTATAATGCCCAAAAAATTTTGCCCAGGACCGTATAATAGTGAGTTGACAACCTTTTGAGCAAAAGACATAGAAATAATTATGTTTTGACTTTCTTAGAAAATGTGAAATTGGAACTTTAAAATCTACTTTTTATTTAGCTTGTGGTCCCTCTTGAGGCCAAAATTATTATCGATTTAAAAAACCGTCTGATTATATCATCGTTACACCGTAAAGAAGGTTGTGTTCGAAATTTGTGAAAATCGGACAAAAATTGACGGACAAAAGGGCCACCGTTTGTACGCGAAAAGTGTAAAAAAATGGTATGTCAAGGTTGTGAACACTGTAGAGGTCACAATTTTGAACCGAAAATGATGAAACTTAAAATGCATGTCTATAACTCAAAGATCTTGGTCCCTGTCGATATTTGCGCATATCGGATCGTAACATCCTGAATTATGGCCTCTGATTGTATGAAAAATCACGCTTTTAGTGTGAGGACATTATAGAGGTCAAATTTTGAACCAATTTTGATGAAACTTGACATATATGTTTATAACCCACAGATCTTAGTTCCTTTTGATATTTGCGCCCATTGGATCGTAACTTCCTGAATTATGGCCCCTGTTTGTGCGCAAAATCACCATTTTTAGATTGTGGTCCTTCTGAAGGTCAAAATTATTATCCGATTTAAAAAAAAACCTTTGATGATATCACCGTTGCTTTCCGAATTTCGTGAAAATCACACCACAATTGACGGACAAAATGGCCGTCGTTTGTACGTGTAAAGATATGTTATATCAAAGTTGTGGACCCTATAGAGGTCACAATTTTAATTCGATTTTGATAAAACTTGAAATACATGTTTATAACCTAAAGATGTTGGTTCCTTTCCATATTTGCGCATATCGGATTGTAATTTCCTGAATTATGGCCCCTGATTGTCCAAAAATCGCCTAATCGGCTTTTATTGCTTGTGGCCCCACCCTGGAGGTCGCAATTATTATCCAATTTCAAAAACCATTTGATTATATCACCGTTATGAAGGTTGAGTTCGAATTTCGTGAAAATCGGACCAAAATTGCTGGACAAAATGTAACAATATTGTATATCAAGTGGACCTGTAGAGGTCACAATTTTTATTTTATTTTGATGAAACTTGAAACAGAGTTTAAGGTCTTGAAACCAACAAGTATATTGATTTTCAATGTATTTTGATAATTGTACAGCTAAATCCATAATATTAAATTTTTCGTACACTAAACATTAGCATGGGCCAGAACTGTATTAAAAAAAACAAACAAATTCTAATGATTTTTGATAATTACTAAATATGCGACAACTCTTGTTGACTGCTCGGACGATTTAGCTGCTGATGGGCGTATGTTTCGTTGCCTGGCAACCTATTTTTAACCATGCAGCCCCCATTGCAAAGATTTTGGAAATGACATTTTGTTTTATTTTATCTGGGCCTGACCAGTTATGTATAAGTGATATACTCTGGAATAGTTATCGTTAATGATGGGTATAAAGATTTTTATAATCTGAATGATTTAGTTGCTGGCTGGAAGATGAAATGAAAGTGAAATTAAACCTTTCCTTGAAATCGCCAGTTGATTCATTAAATACGACTACCGGTTAATGATTTGTTTGCTGGCTAGACTTAGGTATAGATATTGAGATGACTTTATTTCATCCAAATTGTAAATAGATATTAATGTAGAAACTAGTCACCCTGTATCGTTAATGTTTTGCATGGTAGCAATGTCACAGGTGTCTTTCATCTACCAAAAGACATAACATGTCCAACCCTAAACATCGTATCATTAAACGTTAATGTGCCAAATTATTTTAATCATAATTAATCGTGGGAATAATGTAGGTCATTTCGGGACTATCATATGGTTTAATTTCATTTCAATAATTCGCTTGTGCGTAGGGGTCTTTAGTAGTGGGAGGAAACCGGAGTGCCCGGAGGAAACCCACGAGGTTGAGAAGGCACCCCTATCTCCATGTCACATACGCTCACACCAGGGCTCGAAACCAGAGCCGCAAGCCAGAGGTGACCGGGCAGCTAGAGGTCGAAGCGCGGCACTCTAGACCCCTAGGCCATCTCAACCCCCCCCCCCCCCAATCGTGGGAATAATCAACACGATTATTTTTATGAACACTTATATAAAAGAGCGTTTGTTTATCGGTCTGTTTCAAGATCGTCCTCACAAACATACATATCAAATTACATTTAAATAAAACCCTGTCAATTATTGGAAATACATCTACAATCTAAATATTTAATAGTTCTACTATATCAAACCCAAACATATTTACTTACGTGGCAGCCATTTCTTATCTAACTTTATATATGTTACTGCTACGCCAGAGACCACGCAAGTGACGGGGAAATAATTTAATTACATCGCGTGACTATCGTAGTCTGGATTACAAAGTCTGCTGACTAAGACTTTGTATATAAAAAAGAAAGTACGTGATAAGATTTTTTAAGTAGGCCTGTTTGGTCTTGTCAGAAATGTGTCACGTGATATTGAATATCTTTAACTCAATATAGTCCGGCAGCCAAACCCCATTTTAAGCCTTAACCTGGAAATATAGTCCACCTAATGTTTTTGGTGGAATATATATCTTTAATGTGTGTAGATTCAAAATCCAGTTGTAGCCACCCTGACATCCTTGAGGAAATTTAAATATTCAAGATGGCCGCCATGGCGCATTTTTTTTTTATCAAGTGGGGTAAAATTCATGACAGATTCCATCGGACCATGGTTTGAAGGTAGTTTCTGTAGGAATTCGACTCGCTGAATCCAATGTGCTTAGGTAATTCTCCAAAAAGTGACGTATATTCCCGCTAGAGGGCCAAATTCAAAATGGAGTTCCTTTTGGCTGTAAACTCACAAAATTTCGGGAGTTCCTTAAAAAAAAGGTGTGTAATATATTGAAATATAGGGGAAATTCAATTATTCAAGATGACCGCCTAGAGGCATTTTCTGGTTATTTATTGGGGTAAAATTTGTGACAGATTGTCTCGGACATAGGTTTGTAGTTGGTTTCTACGAGAATTTGACCCGCTGATTCAAACGAGCTTGTAATATATTGAAATATAGGTGTCCATTACTTCGGATATAAACATAAAAAAAATATGTTCCAGGTTGAGCTCAATATTTGGCGAGACATAGCGATGTTAGTAATGTAATAGTGTAAAAGGTCATACTACAGATTTTCGTGTTTCGCTGAGTTCATATCTGATTGGCGAAATGTGCCATGGCCGAAAGAAATGCCAATATGGCACCCAAATGCGCGACAAAATAGCTACGTTTGGGAAACAACGGAAGAAAATAGTAAGAGTACTGCAGACTGAGCGTTAAACTACCTCGAAGACACTCTACTCCTTGCATTCTGATAAGAACACAAAATCTTCACAGCCAAACACAATCCACCATTGGACCATAGTTGAAAGCAAACGTGCTAAAAGTTAACTAGTGCTTAAGCACAACTGTACAAACTGCCCTACTTTGTTTCACGGTAAACAATGAACAGATAAACTGATATCAACATTGGTGTAATCAAATTTTAATATTTTAAAATACTTTTCATCCGTCTGGAGACTATTTATACATAATGTCATTTTATGAACTAATATTTCATATAGTTTCTGTGATATTATTTGAGAATATTCGCATTGAATAAAGAGATGGCGAGAGAGAGAGAGAGAGAGAGAGAGAGCGAGAGAGAAATGGGGTTTAACGTCCACTCAACACAACTAGGTCATTTCGGGACTAACATATGGTTTTTTATTTTAATAATTCGCTTGCGCGTAGGGGTCTTTAGCAGTGGGAAGAAACCGGAGTGCCCGGCGGAAACCCACGAGGTTGAGAAGGCGCCTATCTCCATGCCACATACGCTCACACCAGGGCTCGAAACCACAGCCGCAAGCCAGAGGTGACCGGCCAGCTAGAGGTCGAAGTGCGGCACTCTAGACCACTCGGCCATCCCAACTCCCCTGAATAAAGAGATGGTCTATATATTTCAGTTGTAGAATTAAAAAAAAAATCACGCATTCAGATCATTTCATTTTATATAAGCGATGTGTTGATAAATTATTGTTGAATATATCTCAATCATTGATTATTCTCCGTATCAGTGAAATATATATGCTTAAATTGTAAAAAATAATATAATTCTGGACGCGAGTTCACAAAGCATTCTCAGACTTAAGTTAAGAATTTGCTCAACTTTCAATCACTGATTATGAGAAACATATTTGATCCAGAAACACAAAAGTTTGCACATAGTTTCTTAGTGGTGTATTTAATACCTTTAAACAACAACAGTTTTATAAACGACTATATTTTGGTTAAAATAGGGCGAACAATTTTGAGTAAATTTAAAGGAGCTAAATTGCTAACATTTGGGACCTAGAAATTGCTCTAAATGGATCGCAACGCATATAATAATGTAATATGAATGTATACAAACTGATTTACATTCAATCGTTTTCGTTTGTACTCTAATTTCAAATTAGTTATATTCGGCGAAATACGCCAGAAGTTTCAGTCGAGTGGTTATTTCGAGTGTCTGGTTATTCTAGTCTACATACGCCGTTTGATTCGGTGCAATGTTTCTAGCCTCGTTCCTCGGGTCTCGTACTAGAACTGGGACTGAAGCGCATTATGGTACGCGATTCGTGTACCAATGGTAAAATGTTTATTTTGTTTTAAATATTGGACATCAAAAGCCCATCTTCTCCCGGTAAAATGACAACATGCAGTGTTGGTTTAAATTGACAAATAATTCGTGTTTAGAATGCCGAAGATTTTGGACGATATTTAATTAGAGACTTAGCTACTTTAAGTCTGAGAATGCTTTGTGAACTCGGGGCCTGTAAGAAAAAGAACACTTATGGCAGCAGATTTTTTGGTGTAATTTTTATTATGTTTGTTCTTTAACATATTATTTCTGTAAAGTTACAATAAAATTAAATGAAAACAATTATAGATATCTAATGAGCTTATTTCGTGTGTTTTTGTCATAATATTTCTAAAAAGATATCTAAATTTGTTTTTAATCTATTTTCACATATTTTAATATTCCAAAAATATTCCTCGACCGTTTTCTTTATTACGTTCTTTACCTTTTTAATGTTCAACAAAATTCAATCAATCTTCAATTTGATAAGATCATTATCATATTTGGAGAGACTAGTGTCTGCGATATCCTCAACAATTACTATTCTTGTTTGAAGATTTAATTGTAATTCTTAATTTATGATTATTCCAAATCAATTAATGTGTCAATATCAAATCAAAAATGTGTATATTTTATACCATTTCTGAAATATATTTAAAGGTGTCGAGACAATGTCTCTAATATTAAAAGTAGATATTGGTATTAAATATCCATTCTAATTTTGTAGGATATATTCATAAATATTTTTCCATTGTTGTTCTTGTTTGGAGTATATTTTCTTTTTTCAAAAGAACGTCTGGCTCTTCAACATTTCATTAAAATGTACCATATCCCATTTCAAATGTTTTTGAAATGACATTTCGTTTTATTTTATCTGGCCCTATTGAAATCTGGAATAGTTATCGATAATGTTAGGTGTGGTATTTTAGAGATACGGGATGTTTTCATAACTTGAATGATTCGTTCCTGGCTGGAAAATGAACTGAAAGTGAAATAAAATATTTCCTTGAAATTGCTAGTTAATTCCGTAAACGACAACCAATTCAAATGATAAACCCAAAAATAAACCACTATGTCAAAATAAAATAGAGATGAACAGAAATTAAAAGGAAAGTGAAATAAAACCTTTCCACGAAAACGCTAGTTGATTCAGTAATTCCGACAAGGGGCTAATGATTCATTTTCTAAAAATAATTTATTGACCAATTTAACCCCAAACATGAAGATACATAAATAATGAAGTCACGTTATTTTAATACATATATCAAACATAAATCAATATTATTAAACATTAATTAAAGCGGTTGTTGATACGACCTGTTAAATGTTGTTCTTTATAGTCGTTTTGTAAGGAAATAATTTAATTCACCACTATTGGTTTCATGGTAGGAGCAGTCAACGATGGTGATTATCAAATACAAAAGCATTAAAACTATAGTCCGCTTCAAAGAAATATGATGTACAACAAAAACAATTTTATATATAGTTTACTATACATTTACCATAATCGATACGAATAGACATAAAATATGTAGTTTAAACAGTAATATTTTAATATCGGATATTCCCATATCAAGCAACAATTGACAATGCTATATCGTGACCCAAATAATGTACCTCGCATCAGGTATACCCGTTTAACACTTACATGCCCACCAAATTTTCCCTAAAACAATTGAGGCCGTCCACCATTTTGCAGCAAAAAAAAAAATGAGGATGTCCGCCATTTTGTTAAAGATAGTCACCAGCCTGCCCGCCATTTTTTTTTTAAAAATATGATAATGAGCTATAACATTTTGAATGCCCGTGACTCCTTTATATAGAGTTTTAGAATAATTGAAACTTATCTAGCGTATTGGTTGAACTATATATTGACAATTGTTAATTTTCAAACATGTGAAAAGTTTTTGAGAAAAAATGTGTTTTTTCACGAAAAACACCAGATTTTGACTATTTTTATCCTCTAAACATTTTTTTTCCTGGAAATTTCACGAAATAATGTGAAGAATTTGCAATATTACTTATGTGCTACTTTTGAACGAAATTGTCTTACTTATAGCCTACCATAGAAATAGATACTGTATGTATTGTCCCTTTACAGTCTACTTTGGAATGATCTATAAACGTCAATTCAAAGAAAGTAATATCGCAAAGCGGGATGTTTGGCACGCAAGTTTTGTACAGACTCTGGGTCTGTTTTCGGGGCATGTACTTGTTATTTACTCGAATAGTACAAACCTGCACCGTAGGACCTTTGTTTATCTGGTGTCTTCTCCATAAAGCGAGCAAGTCCGTCCATCCTACGTACATTGGCATTGTCATTGTCCTCGGGTTTTGGCGATCACTGTAACTCTCATTTCAGCTGACCAAAATTGGTTCGTAGTCAAAAGTCATTGTCATTTGTGTCGAGATTTGAGTCGCCTGAACCGTTATCTAAACATTTCCCTGATTTCATCTTCAGTTCATGTCTTAGCCAGACCTGAAATCTAAAAACGCAGAAAATCGAAAGTAGAACTTCATCACGTGTTTACTCAGAAATGTACTGTAGAAACACTGGGTTATTTATAGATCATTGGAAAGCGCGTGAACAGACGAAGACAGTCACAGTGGACTCAGACTACAATGCGGAAAGGGTATTTTTACACGGAACGAAGATCTGAGGCATTACATCGCTCGCAAAAATGCGAGATTGGGAATACTCGGCCATCTTTCATCGCTCGCAAAAATGCGAGATCGGGAATTTTCGGCCATTTTTACCTCTCGCAAAATTGCGAGATTGGTAATTCTCAGTCACTTTGGGCCTCTCGCAAAATTGCGAGACTGGGCATGTAAGGGTTAAGGTGATATCATCTTTATAAAATGCATTGTACTAGTTTAAAAATAGATAATGAAAGAATCATTTCATAATTCTACGAAAACGACGTCATGCACATGCAATACAAAAAGTAATAAATAAAGACTACAATAGACACCCTGGACAGGAATTATTTCACTAACGTGCGTAGATTATTTCCTGTCACTAGTGTGCTCTTTTGGCTTAGCATTTAGATACGAAATGGCTCTCTTATATTATACCATTTCCAGAATTTTAATAATATACAAATTATATAATAAGTACAAATATATAATAAATAAGTAATACATAGTAAGTGCATATATTAAAATGAGTAACTAACTAATAAGTAGTTTATTTGTTTTATTTCAAATTAATTATCACATGTTAATTTATTAGTAAACTGATTTCACGAATTTGCACAATATATTGATAGTGGGAAGTGTTCACCAGTAACAATAATTAGATTGAGAAGTTTAGGCCTACACCAGTGATACTATAATTAATTAAAAGAGACTATATTCCTACACCAACGGTCTACTAACCACCTAATCCTTTATCAAAACAATCAAATGTGGGGAAAGTGAGGTTAAGCCGTTTAATTAAATGAAATGGGGTTTAACGTCCTATTCTTTTGCACCTAACCTGGGCTAATGGAAGACGGAATTTAATTAAACTGGTGAGATTTATATACATATTATTATGATTAATATTTTATTATTTGATAATACTAGGTTGAATTACAAAAAACAAAGTTAGATCATTTCGTTTTATATAAGCGATTGTGTAGATAAATTATATGTTGAATATATCTAAAATTAAATGTTACTTATGAATCATTGGTTATTCTTCGTATCAGTGAAAAAATGTGTTTACTTGACAATAGCTAGAGGTTATATTTCATTTGTTTTTGTCCTAATATTTCTAAAACGACATCTAAATTTGTTTTTAATCTATTTTCACAAATTTTAGTATTCTAAATGAAGAGTACAGGGGGGAGAACGATCTAAGTCACTTTTTCAATGAACCCCAGTTAATGGCGTCATCTGGTAGCAAATTGTATAAGCTTTCTGTGGAACAATCAATTTCAGGTAAAACCCATCGGAGTCACATCGAACCAAGGTCCTTCTGAAATGAGCACCCGGACCAATACGTCCATCGTACCCTTTATTTGACCTTAATTTGACTGAAAAGTTGAAGTCAGTTGTTGTGGTATAATGATTCGTATTAAACATAGTTTTTCAGCTGTAATTAAACCCACTCGTCGTTTTGTTCGCGACAAGCATTCTCGTCCAAAACTTTGTTTTGCCTTTCATGCGAAAAGACAAAAATTTTAATGAGATCGTTCTTCCCCTGTGTAACATATTTTAGTTATTAGAGAGTCAGCTTCGTATATATATGGTTTATTTACATCGGGAACAGAATATCAACAAATACACAAATAGGCCTACTTCTACACTACAGGAACTAGTCTATATATACTGGAACATATCTAACTACATTGTAACATCCATTCTACACCGCTGCCACTACAGCGGCTGGACTCAGACAAGTCCACACGCCGGTCTCTGCCGCCTGCTCTCTCTCCCTCTCTCTCTGGCTGTCTTGTCTTTCACTTACTACTGTGAGTATACACTACTGTATATAAAGCCTCCAACACTTCGGGAAGGTGGACAGGAGGGATCATCAAATAAGGAAGTTCTATGGCGTTTGTACATATCGTATGTAGCTAGTAAATAACATATGGAATAAATTATGTAGTTAACAAGATCGTGCCTTAAATAAGTTTAGACAGTAAAAGAAACGTCCACTATAATAAATATCAAAACTAACAGAGGTCATACAGTTCTTTGCACCTAAATGAATGTTCAGATAACTTTGTTACATTTCCTTTCTCACCCACAGTTTATTTACGAAAGTAAATAAATAACACCATTCACACAGTTGGGACACTGGGTTCATCTCCATAAATTGATCACACGCGAAATAAGAACGACACACACGACATAATAATAATGTACACAATATAAACGTCGATCGTAAACATAATAAAAAGGGAATTCATATACTTGAAATATAATGTTAATAAAAAATAGCAAACGTTTTATAAAATAGAAAATGTACATATATAGAAAAAAATTAATATAGGATTTTGTCATTTTGTTTTTTACTTGAGATAAATGGTGAATGAATGATTTGAACACATTTTACCAATCTTAAATAAGATATTTTTCAAAGAACTTATCGAAATTAACAACGGTTTATCTCTCTATTCCTTAAACAAAACAAAACACCACATACGCTTCTAACCCAAGCGCGACCCTTCTTCCTTGAGGGTATACAAAACCGATTCCTTCTAATAGGAATACACAAATCTCTCGAATTTACGAGGTAAAAACTCTTGAAAAAACTCTCCCGTTACGTCGGGGTATATAAAAACACACAAAAAAATTAACAGGAGATAAAACCGTGAATATTATGTGAATGTTTGTGAGTTAATATCTTCACCGCAAATATGGCGATGGACGATGAAAAATCTATTCAACCGTCTATTCAAGAATTTCCTAATTAGGAACTTAACTCAATTCCAGTCAAACAATCACAAAATATTTTACTTCTTACTACAAACTTCTTAATACTTTATTACTATTCACTTTAACAGCCAAAATATGTGTTCAAAAACAAACAAGGACAATTTACATTCTTTTAAAAACAAAATGACTCACCGTAAAACAACAATCACACACATTTTTCTCGCTGTTCCGTTTCCATTATTCGGAACGTCTTTCGTGGCTTTTTGTTCGTCATTTCCCCATGTTTGGTGATTTGCTCCATTTCCATCCGTGAATTAAGAATTTTTTATATCAACGAAACCGCGCCTGCCACCCACGGTTTCACAGATAAACGTTTCAGTCCTGGATTTTTATTTAAACTTCTTTTTTTCACAAACGCAACGGGCGGCTAGCGGTGAAACTTCATTTGTCTGCCACGCGGGATTTTTTTTCTGGTTGACGGGAACACACCCAAGGGTCTCGTTGGTCGATGACACCAAATCTAATCACTGTAACATATTTTAGTTATTAGAGAGTCAGCTTCGTATATATATGGTTTATTTACATCGGGAACAGAATATCAACAAATACACAAATAGGCCTACATCTACACTACAGGAACTAGTCTATATATACTGGAACATATCTAACTACATTGTAACATCCATTCTACACCACTGCCACTACAGCGGCTGGACTCAGACAAGTCCACACGCCGGTCTCTGCCGCCTGCTCTCTCTCCCTCTCTCTCTGGCTGTCTTGTCTTTCACTTACTACTGTGAGTATACACTACTGTATATAAAGCCTCCAACACTTCGGGAAGGTGGACAGGAGGGATCATCAAATAAGGAAGTTCTATGGCGTTTGTACATATCGTATGTAGCTAGTAAATAACATATGGAATAAATTATGTAGTTAACAAGATCGTGCCTTAAATAAGTTTAGACAGTAAAAGAAACGTCCACTATAATAAATATCAAAACTAACAGAGGTCATACAGTTCTTTGCACCTAAATGAATGTTCAGATAACTTTGTTACACCTGTACTCTTCAAATATATTCCCCGATCGTTTTCTTGATTGTTTCCTTTACCCTTTTTATATTAAACAAACTTCGACTAATCGTTATCAACGTGATAAGATCTTATCACATTTGGAGAGACTAGTGTCTGCGATATCCTCAATAATTAGAATATTTCTGACTGAAAATTTAATGGAAATTCTTAAATTATGATTATTCCAAACCAATTGATTTTTGAAGAGAAGATAACCAATTACAATGGTAAACCTTAGAATAAACCACCAAGTCGAAGTAAAATAGAAATGAACAGAAATAAAAATGGAAATTAAATAAAACCTTTCCATGATTAATTTTTAAAAAAAATAATTTACTGACCAATTTAACCCCATACATATGAAGATACATAGTTAAGAAAAGTCAATAACATTAATAAGGTACAACAGTAGATAGGCCTTCCATCCTTCTCAATCGACAGCGGTCAAACTCGGGTAAATCCATGCGTCCTTTTTCGATCCTCTTACTAGGTCTCTCTCCAACCACCTCTTTTCGTCTCCCTAACTGTCAGTAAACTCGTGGTTATATACCTTTCAACAACAGGAATTAAGTTTCACAACACTAGTGATCATTAGGCCTATATATGGAGATGTTTAGATTAGCTAGCCATCAGGTTGTACACAGATCAACGCAAGTTGTTTAGATGGCTACCAGGTTGTACGCAGATCATACGGGATTAATTAAGTCATTAATTAAAAAAACGGCGCTATGAAAGTCGATGTTAAATTATTAAACAAAGCATCGCCTTTCTTTAAAGTCGGTAAGCGGGGTGACTACAACAGAGCACCTTACGAAATAGAATCAACAGTTGGGAATACTAAAACTATTTATAGCATATGCGCAATCATCGTATCAGGCCGGACACAGATACCTAATTATTTCTACGCCGGTAGGGCCAAGTTATTTTTAGTCTTTCTCTCCCTTTCCCTTTTTCCCCCTTTTGCATGGTGATTTTTCTTTACTTTATGGTGTAGAATCGAAGAAAAGGGTTTGAAGATACATTTTCTGCCAGGTTTTTGTGAATATTCATGATTTTGAGGCGGAAGGATACAAGAGTTGTGAGGTTGGTTACCTTGAAAGGGGGGGGGCGCCAATTGCCTGGTTTGCTGTCTCTACTTCCAGCTTGTGTATCTCAAGTTTTCCATGAAGAACCTCATACATGCTTTTGGGCAAGAGTTTGCCACATGTTGCTCCATCTGTGGCAAAAAGCGTTTTACCCAACGAATAATTGGGAAAAAGTTACAGCCGGTCTAAGAGACGAGAATTAACATTGAAGTCAATGGGGAAATAATTAGTGATCTGTGGCCATCAGATCACAGTCTATCAGTTAAGTATTGTCGTGACAATGTGGTAAGGACCGAAATCGAATTTATTTACAATGCAATATATTCATTTTGTAAGAAATATACATTTTATATATATATATAATACACTATTTTATAAAATATTTATTTGTTGCTCTTGAACAAATAATCAGGAAACAAGAATTGACGTTTTAGGATGCACTGTTTGATTCCTGCTTTGACCGACATAGGCCTACTTCATAAGGGTTTTTCTGGCTTGGCCCCGCCTCGTCGTGGTGCAGGGCAGATGACCTGACAAGGGACAACGTATAGTCACGGGGATGTGACAAAAGACCAAGGCCTCGTGTGATTCCCATGGCAGTTAGTATTCTACATACGAGTAGGCCGTAGCACACTGTATGACTTATGCCCGTCTTCATTACCCGAGTGGTGATGAAAAGTAAGGTATAAAACTCCGTTTGATTTGTTGGACTAAGACTAGTAATTATTTCCCCTCATTTCACGAATGTAGTGCGATTTATAAATTGACAATTTTCCCTTATTTTTTTTTCTCCCCTCTTCCTGCATTTTTGGGTTGACTTTTTGGTCTAGAATTGGAGAAAAGGCATCAAATTTTCAATTCCATAGCAGTTTTGGGTAATACTGAGGATATTACAGCGGAGGGATAGGGGGTGTAAAATGTCTTTCTGCGGAGCAATCATTGTGTCGGAAGTGAGATTTCCACCCCAATCAACTTAAAATCCCCGTAGCAAAAAAATCTAAACGGTCAACCCCCTACAAATTTATGATGAGGAGATTGCCAAATGTGGTCCCCATTGTGCCTAAAAAGATTGGAAGCAACGGAATGTTGACAAAAAAAACTACAGCCTGTGATGTTACAGGCATTTAACATTGAAGTCAATGGGCAAATAATTACTAGTCTGAGACCCGATGATTTTATTTATTTATGACTTGTCTTAATAGAGTTGTCTACCTTCACGTGTTACTTTACGCTATCTCCTGTGTGTGAGTTAGTTGTATTTTACATCCGCCTCCAACGAGGTGATATCGCAGACAAACTCCATCTAGACATGAAATACAGTTTTATACCCTACTGTTCTACACCTAACGGCCAAGTGTGTTCACACAGCCCTGACTTTTCGTCCAATTCGAATAAAATAAATGAAAGGGGGATGGGGTTTGTTAAATTCTGCGTTTACACTTAATACTGAATGAAAAACACCAAAAGTCTATATTCACAGCTTTATATATATTCCACAATACAATTCTTCAAAATGTCAATTATAGCTATTTTCTACAACGTTCAATTCTACTAATAAATCTGATAATTGGTAAAACTGCGATTCGACTAAGTATACTGTGATTCAACTCAATATACTGTGATTCAACTCAATATACTGCGATTCAACTCAATATATGCTGCGATTCATTACAGTAAAGAAATAACATTATTATCTAACTATTCATACAAATTCAACCGTTTCCTTTACTACTTTCGATTTGTTTGCATGTGGGCTTAAATTGTAGTTGTCTCCCTTGAATACATTCCTGTCTCCATATTTAAGTAGGCTCAAATTACGCTATTGAAGGACCCCTACAAGGTACAGGCGCGGATCCAGGATTTTTTGCAGGGGGGGGGGGGCGGTCTAGGTTTGATAATTGCTTCACCAATTGCGCTCAACCGATTAACGGGGGGTTAGGGGGCCCTCCCCCAGGATCCGCGCCTGAGGTACCACAGATAATGGGCAATTAGAGCAATCAACTACGACCCATTTATTAATTTACATTTTTTACGATAAAAACTAAATGAAAATACATCTTAAGATCTACAAATGATTCTCTAAATCTACTTACAACTAATGGTGCTATTTTCAACTCTATTCTATTCATTAATTCTTACAAATTCTACAAAGTATTAAAGAGTACTTAAAAAAAATGCTAAGGAATTCCACAAAAATGGCGTCACGCTGCTTAGCATGATGGGAATTTGGAAGGATTTTTTTTAAATATATTCATGCAACCTTTGACTAGTGATAACAAAAAACATTAATTAACATAGAAATCATTTCAACAGGGTTTATCGTTCGTTCTATTCCGACTGGGGTAATTAAAACGGACACTATGCCATGGTTCAAAAGTGATTTGGTTTGTGACGAAAGGACGTTCCCGTCCCCATCGCTCACTCTCGCTCGCTATGAGGGAAATTGTTCTGGACGTCGGTGTTCCACTTACCTTTATTTCCAACTGCCTAGAGTTCTTTTACCTTCACGGTTTTCGTACCATCCAGACGACTAGACACTTTAACCCTTGTGCGTATACAAGGGGTATTTTTGGACCCCACGACCATATACTTAACGTTTGTGAGAAATTGGCTCATAATTGTCTAGCGAGAATTTTATACATTGTCAGCTACTTAATTTCGAGTATAATGTTGTAAATAGAATGGATGTGAGGCAGTGGCAACATTCATCATTTGACAAGAAACTTCGAGTATTACGTTGTCGGTTACCAGGGGTCTTGTGGACCCCACTCCCCTTTCCTTTCAACATTTTGCAAGTTACAGGTGTCTAATCTGTTCTGCAATCAGTGCTAGCTTTGTATTAGAAATCATTCTTACTGATGATATTGTTTTGGTTATTCTGGTAATCTAGATCTGAGAGCAAATCAAGGTACACTACCAACCCCATCAAAAGACTATTCTGCATGGAACATGACAATTACGATATTTTTTAGATTTGTATGGTTTCAAAAAAATCTTATAATTCCTATCGTCACTGATAATACCTGAAATATTTTGATCTAGCCTGATTGATTATTGTTCAGTCCTGATATGAAGCTGTAGTTTGGTCGTATTTGAATGAAATTATTCATCCAAAAACCTTTTTTATGTTTGGGGTCTTAGGTTACCCCTTGTTGCCGACAACGTTTTTCGTGCGACGTGTACGCACAAGGGTTAAGTGCTAGACACCCAACCCTGTACCGTTGCTAAGTGCGAACCACGAAGGAAAATATTGAGGAATTTCTCAGAAACCATACGTCTTGGTTACCGAGCTCAGACCTACTCTCTGAGCCACCATATAAATTATAAAAAATTGTTCAACTTGTATATCCACTGACAAAAAGCAATGAATAAACTTTGCAATCTCAGATTTTAAACGTTTATGGCAGTGCACATGTCAAGTAATTAAAAAAAAGCTAACTGATTTATGTCCCTTGATTGACTCTCAAACATAAGAAGAGAAGATCCGGTTTATTTGATCCGCCATATTGATTACAGCACGTGCCTAATAAATCAGAGAGTATTTTGTAGACATGTTTTAGTAGACAGAATTAATTTGATGAGTTATTAGTCCGATAGACGACCGACAACAGGTGCTGTAAACCTGACTTATCGTAAATTTCAACCATTAAACTGTTTATTGTCAAGATGGGGGTCATCATAATATCTCGTCTAAAAAGATAAAATGTGGTAGCGGGATGTTTTAATTACGTTTTTTAGAAATTAGGGAAATCAGATTCACCGTCATCATCCCGTCGTAAGTGTAGTTTTGCAATAACGAGATGCCACACCTTTAGGAAAACTGATTTTCACTAAAGGTTTAGGTATTCTTTCTTAATGTGCTAAAACATAGAAATGCTAAAGGCGTTTTATAGCTGAGGCGCTGGGGGCGCCAGCCTGCTCGCGAAAAAAATCAAAGAAATTGGAAAAATAAAACGGGAGAAAAATGTTAAAACCTATGAGAAAAATGAAAATGTACCCTAGTAAGGGGTAACAGCAAACACAAGGGGCCCATGTCGGACAAAAGGGCCCTCTGGCCAAGGGAAAGTGCCACGATTCCGAGTCAATGTTATCTATACACTGTTATTGTCGAATGCATTACTGAATGAGGAAGCAGTCATTGCATTGTCATAAAAATCATCTATCGAGACCCCCACCCCCTAAAATGCATATACTAAAATGTGCAATCAAATTATTTTGAGCGAAGTTATGAATGTTTGAAGTTTTGACAACACACAACGCGGGCCTTGTCTAGTTCACTCAACTTAACAACCATCGGATGATCTTTAGAACTGATAATGGGTCCGTCATGGGAAAAAATGTCTAAATCTCTTTAAGAGATATTGAGCAGCACGAGTTGGCGGGATATTAAATTCCGTTACCATCCACCCCGACCCCTTCCCCCGTTTCATTGTATAGTATTGTGGTCGGTGCAATAATGTAAAATGAATACCGGTATATTGAAAATTTCATTCAAATAACTTTATTCTGAGCAAAATTATCACTGTTTTATTAGGGTTTCACACTGCGTAGCTTGTGTGAAACACTATTGTTTTTGTTAAAATTATTATTAAGCTTTCATATTACATATGAAAGCTTATTGTTTCTGTTAAGATTATTAAGCTTTCATATTACATATGAAAGCTTATTGTTTCTGTTAAGATTATTATTATTTTTTTTTTTTGTGTATTTTCTGCAAATCGGATTTCTCAGAATCTAACCATGGGATCTTTCTGAAACTTTGACCTACCCCCCCAAAAATGGGGTGCGAACGTTGTTTAAATATATTTTCAAAATGTTTTACGAATCCGAAATCACCGAATTTTACGAACGAAAAAACTGACAATGCATAGTCGTAACTTTGTTATTTTTTGACCGATTTTACTCATTCTTTTTTCTTTGAATACCTTGAAAAAAATCGTTTTCATCTGCAGTTTCACATTTTCGAATTTCGAAAATTCGTCGCTGTGATTTCGAACCGGAAGTTTAGACCAATTTGACAACTTCTTTAATAGTTGTACGATTTTCATGAAATTTAGTATACAAGTAGATCTTACCGATGTGACTTCAAAAATATAATTAGAAATTTTCTAAATTATCTCCCCTTGGTGAAATTAAGGATCAAAATTTTCAAAAAAATCGTCGAAATATAGGTCAGAATGACCTAAAAAATTTTTTCGATACTCGACAAGTAATTACTGATTCCTACACAAAATATGGAGTTTGTCGATCGAACCGGAAGTGCCACCATCTTGAAACGTGAAAAAACAATTGAACTTTTGCGATATTGCACTTACAGACACGGGAGTTATATTTTCTGAATCCTTGAAGGATGGCCCAAAAATCGTAGGGAGCAGAATTTTGATTTCGGTCACGTGATGGTCACCATTTTGAATTGAAAATGAAAAGTAGTAGCAATTTGAAGGGCCGAGAATTTGAAACACAACAAATCTCCTTCTAATTGAGCTAGAATGTTCAAACTTGGTGTAGACGTTCACTAGGTCAATGTCATGATTGAGTTCAAAGATGAGCATTTTCTGCCTAGGGTAAGCAGAGATAGGCATGCTGATTTGTTGATTCTTTAGGGCACGATAACTTCGGTTATAATGAAGGGAGGGCTGTGAAACTTTTGTCAATAGAGAGTCCAATAGCTAGCCTGTTGTGTGAAATCATTGTATCATTTATTTTAAATATCAGGGATAGGCGAAAAAAAGAGATTGAAAATCCAAAAAGTCGTATTTTTACAATTTGGAGCATGTTTAGAGGTCTTTCTCGTAAAGTCAACTTAATATTTTTTGGGAACTTCTTCTACAAAGGGTCTTATTGGTAGTCTTTTATATAAAACCATCGACCAACAATCCAACATATCAGGAGTAGAAGAACAAAAGGATCGAACATTGAAAACGGCACCCTTTCATTGTTAAGCAAAACATGCAGTGTGGGTGGCTACAATCTGCACATTTAGTCATCGTATAGAGCTTATTCAACAGTATCGAATTCCAACTGCTAAGGGATCTTTTACGTGCACTCCAATGTGTACACGGCGGGTGGGGGGACACGCCAGAAAATCGAGATGAACTTTCTCGGACAATGCAGGGATCGAACACCCGACCTCCTGGCTAGCAGGCCAACGCCTTAGCCACATAGTGTGGACACCAATCGTACATTTCATCCGTCAAATCAAATCATTTCATTGCATTAGACCAATAATTAATTATTCTTAATTTAAAACTTTATTTTAATATTAGTCTGGCATTATTAAATCTCTTTTTAAAACAATTAAATACAAAAAACAAAAAAAAATCAATAAGCGGGTCAATTCAGGTAAGTATAACTAGGGGTTCTGTCCCCCTTCTCTCGTCTACGGCCATACCACGTTGAAAACACCAGTTCTCGCCCGATCACTGAAGTTAAGCAACGTCGGGCCCGGTTAGTACTTGGATGGGTGACCGCTTGGGAACACCGGGTGCTGTAGACGCCTTTTTGCACTGATTCTTCGTGAAAAAATCAATTTTCCGCCAATCAGACCACAGCGCGCACTCTTTTGCACCACTTCAGCTCTCCGCTCGGCCCGTCTCCCCAGGGAAAAAGACACAAAAAGAATTTGAGTAAGCACAAGCATGGGTTCTGTCCACCTTCTCTCGTCTACGGCCACGCCACGTTGAAAACACCAGTTCTCGTCCGATCCCTGAAGTTAAGCAACGTCGGGCCCGGTCAGTACTTGGATGGGTGACCGCCTGGGAACACCGGGTGCTGTAGACGCCTTTTTAAGACCGACAAAACCCCCCAAAAAAATCAATAAGCGGGTCAATTCAGGTAAGTATAATTACGGGTTCTCTCCACCTTCTCTCGTCAACGCCACACCACGTTGAAACCACCAGTTCTCGTCCGATCACTGAAGTTAAACAACGTCGGGCCCGGTCAGTACTTGGATGGGTGACCGCCTGGGAACACCGGGTGCTGTAGACGCCTTTTTAAAACCGACCCCCCCCCCAAAAAAAAAAGATCAATAAGCAGGTCAATTCAGGAAAAGTATAACTACGGGTTCTGTCCACCTTCTCTCGTCTACTGCCACACCACGTTGAAAACACCATTTCTCGTCAGATCACTGAAGTTAAGCAACGTCGGCACCGGTTAGTACTTGGATTGGTGACCACCTGGGAACACCGGGTGCTGTAGACGCCTTTTTAAAACCGACACCCCCCCCCCCCCCAAAAAAAAATCAATAATTGGGTCAATTCAGGTAAGTATAACTACGGGTTCTGTCCACCTTCTCTCGTCTACGGCCATACCACGTTGAAAACACCAGTTCTCGTCCGATCACTGAAGTTAAGCAACGTCGGGCCCGGTCAGTACTTGGATGGGTGACCGCCTGGGAACACCGGGTGCTGTAGACGCCTTTTTAAAACCGACAAAAAGCAAAAAAAAAATCAATAAGCAGGTCAATTCAGGTAAGTATAACTACGGGTTCTGTCCACCTTCTCTCGTCTACGGCCACACCACGTTGAAAACACCAGTTCTCGTCCGATCACTGAAGTTAAGCAACGTCGGGCCCGGTTAGTACTTGGATGGATGACCGCCTGGGAACACCGGATGCTGAAGACGCCTTTTTGCCCTGATTCTTCTTGAAAAAATCAATTTTCCTCCAATCAGGCCACAGCGCGCACTCTTTTACACCACTCCAGCTCTCCTCTCGGCCCGTCTCCCCAGGGAAAAAGACACAAAAAGAATTTGAGTAAGCACAAGTATGGGTTCTGTCCTCCTTCTCTCGTCTACGGCCACACCACGTTGAAAACACCATTTCTCGTCCGATCACTGAAGTTAAGCAACGTCGGGCCCGGTCAGTACTTGGATGGGTGACTGCCTGGGAACACCGGGTGCTGTAGACGCCTTTTAAAAACCGACAACCCCCCCTCCCCCAAAAAAAATCAATAAGCGGGTCAATTCAAGTAAGTATAACTACGGGTTCTGTCCACCTTCTCTCGTCTACGGCCATACCATGTTGAAATCACCAGTTCTCGTCCGATCACTGAAGTTAAGCAACGTCGGGTCCGGTTAGTATTTGGATGGGTGACCGCCTGGGAACACCGGGTGCTGTAGACGCCTTTTTGCCCTAAACTCATTAATTTACCATTTTGTTGTGAGCGGCTTGTTATTCTTCCTATATGACATATTGCACGTTTCTGATTTCAAAGGGGGTTGGGCGGCTGAATGGTTAGCACGCGCGCCTGTCATTGAGTTAACTTGCGTGTTTTCGAATGCTCGGTTGTACGTGACAAGGAGTAAGGTCGCCTGTCCAACCTGCCATTTTTAATTTTTTTCCGGCAATTTTCATTTCATTTTCGCATCCGTCTCATTACAGTAATACAAGTTTCAGTTATTTCCCTTTAGTTTTCAGATTATTGTTATGCCTGGGTGCAATGTTTCATACTATATTTAGACTTGTAACTTCGAGAGTTTTTGACCAATTTTGATAATTTTTTCTTCTTATCCTTTTATTTAGGATACTTGATAGAATCAATGACACGTGACGATGAATATGAAAGCTTTCATATCTGCATGGGACAGTAGCAGATCTAGTTAAGCTTTCATATTACATATGAAAGCTTATTGTTTCTGTTAAGATTATTATTATTTTTTTTTTGTGTATTTTCTGCAAATCGGATTTCTCAGAATCTAACCATGGGATCTTTCTAAAACTTTGACCTACCCCCCCAAAAATGGGGTGCGAACGTTGTTTAAATATATTTTCAAAACGTTTTACGAATCCGAAATCACCGAATTTTACGAACGAAAAAACTGACAATGCATAGTCGTAACTTAGTTATTTTTT
Source organism: Patella caerulea (assembly GCA_036850965.1). NCBI lineage: Eukaryota > Metazoa > Mollusca > Gastropoda > Patellidae > Patella > Patella caerulea. Next base: position 50,595,920 of record JAZGQO010000011.1, read on the forward strand.
GACCGATTTTACTAATTCTTTTTTCTTTGAATACCTTGAAAAAAATCATTTTCATCTGCAGTTTCACATTTTCGAATTTCGAAAATTCGTCGCTGTGATTTCGAACCGGAAGTTTAGACCAATTTGACAACTTCTTTAATAGTTGTACGATTTTCATGAAATTTAGTATACAAGTAGATCTTACCGATGTGACTTCAAAAATATAATTAGAAATTTTCTAAATTATCTCCCCTTGGTGAAATTAAGGATCAAATTTTTCAAAAAAATCGTCGAAATATAGGTCAGAATGACCTAATTTTTTTTTTGATACTAGACAAGGAATTACTGATTCGTACACAAAATATGGAGTTTGTCGATCGAACCGGAAGTGCCACCATCTTTAAACGTGAAAACTCAAAAAGGCTTTTTTGCTATTTTACTTACAGACTCGGGAGTTATATTTTCGGAATCCTTGAAGGAATGCCTAAAAATCTATCGGATCAGAATTTTGATTTCGGTCATGTGATGGTCACAATTTTGAATTGAAAATGAAAAATAGAAAAAATTTGAAAGGCCCGGAATTCGGAACACAATGACTGTCCTTCTAATTAAGCTAGAATGTTCAAACTTGGTGTAGACATTTACTAGGTCAATGTTATGATTGACTTCAAAGATGAGCATTTTCTGTTGAGGGTAAGCAGAGATAAGCATGCTGATTTGTTGATTCTTTAGGGCACGATAACTTCGGTTATAATGAAGGGAGGGCGGTGAAACTTTTGTCAATAGAGAGTCTAATAGGTAGCCTGTTGTGTGAAATGATTGTATCATTTTTTTTAAATATCAGGGATAGCCGAAAAAAAGAGATTGAAAATCCAAAAAGTCGTATTTTTACAATTTGGAGCATGTTTAGAGGTCTTTCTCGTAAAGTCAACATACTATTTTTTGGGAACTTCTTCTACAAAGAGTCTTATTGGTAGTCTTTTATATGAAACCATCGATCAACAGTCCAACATATCAGGAGTAGAAGAACAAAAGGATCGAACATTGAAAACGGCACCCTTTAATTGTTGAGCGAAACATGAAGTGTGGGTGACTACAATCTACGCATTTAGTCATCGTATAGAGCTTATTCAACAGTATCGAATTCCAACTGCTTAGGGATATTTTACGTGCACTCCAATGTGTACACGGGACCTTGGTTTTTCGTCCCATCCGAAGGACTAGACAGCTGTGCTTGTCAGGCCCTCCGTTCTGCCTTAATGACAAGGGAACCACGCCGGGAAATCGAGATGAACTTTCTCTGTGCAGAACTTTCAATTCATGCAAAACGTTTATTGCATACGATTAAGCTGGTCAGTTGGAGCTCATTTTCAAAAGTTTTGTAATAATCGGTTGGTAATTAAAGTACCGTGCACATTAAACTGTTAAAACAGAAAATTTCGCCCGGTTGAAATGTTTCTTGCTATAAGTCAGCAATTTTCCGAATTCAGGGAGGCTGAATGGCTGAATGGTTAGCATGTGCGCACTGTATCGTAACGTCTGTCATTGAGTCAATGGGCGTCGTTTCGATCTCCAGGTTGGACGTGACATGAAGTATGATGTCCAACCTCGTGGGTTTTCTCCGTGTCCTTCGGTTTCCTCCCAAGGGCGCAAGGGGAGTTTTTAAATAAAATTAAAAAACATATGTTAGTCCCGAAATGACCTAGTTTGTGTCGAATGGACATTAGGCCGCATTTCTCTCTTTCTCTTTTATTTTTAAAGTTTTGTAATAATCGGTTGGTAATCAAAGGTACTGTAAAAGTGATAAAACAGAAAATTTCGCCCGGTTGTAATGTTTCTCACTTTAAAGTCAGCAATTTGCCGATTTTAAGGGGCAAACGTTTATTGCGAACGCTTAAGCTGGTCAGGGGGAGCTTATTTTTAAAAGTTTTGTAATATTCGGTTGATAACTAAAGGTACCGTGCAAATTAAACTGTTACAATAGAAAATTTGGCCCGGTTGAAATGTTTCTCGCTGTAGGTCAGCAATTTGCCGATTTTAGGGAGGTTGCGTGGCTGAATGGTTAGCACGTGCGCTCTGTATCATAACGTCTGTCATTGAGTCAACTGGCGTTGTTTCGATTTCTTGGTTGTACGTGACAAGGAGTATGGTCGCCTGTCCAACCTCGTAGGCCGTAACCGCCGCTGCCCGGGTAAAATTTCCCTCATTGCACACTTTATGGCATATGCCCGTCTTCATTAGCCCATTTTAGGAGCAGAACAGTCGGACGTTAAACCCCATTCAATTTCATTTCATTTTCTCTATGTTGCTTATTTATTATAGTGGATAAATATTTTTCTGGTTCTGGCAATTATTTAATTAGAAATCTTGCTTTGGCCAGTTTTTTTATTGCAGAGTGCCATTCTTGTTTAAACAAACATGATCCTTTGTTTAAAACATGCTTAAGAAGTCGTCACGATTTCCTACTTATAACCAAACATATTGAAAATATTAGTCTGGCATTATTAAATCCTAATTTTATTGGTCTTATTTAAAATTAAACTTTCATTTAACTATGAACAACCCTTAACGTGTATCTTTAAAACTATTAAGTACTCTAAAACAGTAGCTCAACCTTTTGGCCTAAACTCATTAATTTACCATTTTGTTGTGAGCGACTTCTTATTCTTCTTATATGACATATTGCACGTGTCTGATTTCAAAGGGGGGTTGGGTGCCTGAATGGTTAGCACGCGCGCCTGTCATTGAGTTAACTAGCGTGTTTTCGAATGCCCGGTTGTACGTGACAAGGAGTAAGGTCGCCTGTCCAACCTGCCATTTTTAATTTTTTTTCCCGCCATTTTCATTTCATTTTCTCATCCGTCTCATTACAGTAATACAAGTTTCAGTTATTTCCCTTTAGTTTTCAGATTATTGTTATGCCTGGGTGCAATGTTTCATACTATATTTAGACTTGTAACTTCGCGAGTTTTTGACCAATTTTAATAATGTTTTCTTCTTATCCTTTTATTTAGGATACTTGATACAATCAATGACACGTGACGATGAATATGAAAGCTTTCATATCTGCATGGAACAGTAGCAGATCTAGTTATTATTTTTTTTTTTGTGTATTTTCTGCAAATCGGATTTCTCAGAATCTAAAAATGGGATCTTTCTGAAACTTTGACCTACCCCCCCAAAAATGGGGTGCGAACGTTGTTTAAATATATTTTCAAAACGTTTTACGAATCCGAAATCACCGAATTTTACGAACGAAAAAACTGACAATGCATAGTCGTAACTTTGTTATTTTTTGACCGATTTTACTAATTCTTTTTTCTTTGAATACCTTGAAAAAAATCGTTTTCATCTGCAGTTTCACATTTTCGAATTTCGAAAATTCGTCGCTGTGATTTCGAACCGGAAGTTTAGACCAATTTGACAACTTCTTTAATAGTTGTACGATTTTCATGAAATTTAGTATACAAGTAGATCTTACCGATGTGACTTCAAAAATATAATTAGAAATTTTCTAAATTATCTCCCCTTGGTGAAATTAAGGATCAAAATTTTCAAAAAAATCGTCGAAATATAGGTCAGAATGACCTAAAAAAATTTTTCGATACTCGACAAGTAATTACTGATTCCTACACAAAATATGGAGTTTGTCGATCGAACCGGAAGTGCCACCATCTTGAAACGTGAAAAAACAATTGAACTTTTGCGATATTACACTTACAGACACGGGAGTTATATTTTCTGAATCCTTGAAGGATGGCCCAAAAATCGTAGGGAGCAGAATTTTGATTTCGGTCACGTGATGGTCACCATTTTGAATTGAAAATGAAAAGTAGTAGCAATTTGAAGGGCCGAGACTTTGAAACACAATAACTCTCCTTCTAATTGAGCTAGAATGTTCAAACTTGGTGTAGACGTTCACTAGGTCAATGTCAAGATTGAGTTCAAAGATGAGCATTTTCTGCCTAGGGTAAGCAGAGATAGGCATGCTGATTTGTTGATTCTTTAGGGCACGATAACTTCGGTTATAATGAAGGGAGGGCTGTGAAACTTTTGTCAATAGAGAGTCCAATAGCTAGCCTGTTGTGTGAAATCATTGTATCATTTATTTTAAATATCAGGGATAGGCGAAAAAAAGAGATTGAAAATCCAAAAAGTCGTATTTTTACAATTTGGAGCATGTTTAGAGGTCTTTCTCGTAAAGTAAACTTAATATTTTTTGGGAACTTCTTCTACAAAGAGTCTTATGGGTAGTCTTTTGTATAAAACCATCGATCAACAATCCAACATATCAGGAGTAGAAGAACAAAAGGATCGAACATTGAAAACGGCACCCTTTCATTGTTAAGCAAAACATGCAGTGTGGGTGGCTACAATCTGCACATTTAGTCATCGTATAGAGCTTATTCAACAGTATCGAATTCCAACTGCTAAGGGATCTTTTACGTGCACTCCAATGTGTACACGGCGGGTGGGGGGACACGCCAGAAAATCGAGATGAACTTTCTCGGACAATGCAGGGATCGAACACCCGACCTCCTGGCTAGCAGGCCAACGCCTTAGCCACATAGTGTGGACACCCATCGTACATTTCATCCGTCAAATCAAAGCATTTCATTGCATTAGACCAATAATTAATTATTCTTAATTGAAAACTTTATTTTAATATTATTAAATCCTCATTTTATTGGTAGACGTTCGTCTTATTTAAAATTAAACTTTCATTTAACTATGAACAACCCTTAACGTGTCTCTTAACAAAACAATTAAATACTCTAAAATAGTAGCTCAACCTTTTGACCTAAGCTCATTAATTTACCATTTTGTATGTGAGCGACTTGTTATTCTTCTTATATGACATATTGCACGTGTCTGATTTCAAAGGGGAGTTTGGTGGCTGAATGGTTAGCACGCGCGCGCTGTATCATAAAGCCTGTCATCGAGTCAGCTAGCGTGTTTTCGAATCTCCGGTCGTACATGACAAGGAGTAAGGTCGCCTGTCCATCTTGGTGAGTTTTCGTCATTTCCTCCGGTTTCCTTCCACTGCCAAAGACCTCTACGCGCAAGCGAAATATTGAAATAAAATCGAACTATATGTTAGTCCCGAAATGATCTAGTTTGGGACACAATAACTCTCTTTCTAATTCAGCTAGACTTGGTGTGGGTGTTTATTAGGCCAATACCTTGATGACTCTGGAACACAATAACTCTTCTTCTAATTGGGGTACAATGTTCAAACTTGGTATAGGCATTCACTAGGTCAATGTCTTGATGAAGTTCGAAGTAGAATTTTGATTTAGGTCAACTGGTAGTCACCATTTTGAAGTGAATATGAAACATAGTGAAAAATCGACATTTACGGACTTGTAAACAAACACAATAGAGCATAGTATGTTCAATGCGTCTCCTATGTCTGACATTAATACATTTCAAGATAGTCGGGATACGGTATTTGAATATTTCAAAAATTCGATTTTTGCCTTTGATGTTTTTCGTGCTGACAAAATTCTTTACGAGTGAAAAATCACATTAACTTTACTAGATTGTGACCGATTTTAATGATTTTTTTTCCTTGTTCGGATTATTCATATGAGCCATGACATGTGACAGGAAGTGACTGTGAATATGAAAGCTTTCATATCTGCATGGGACAGTAGCAGATCTAGTTATTATTATTTTTTTTTTTGTGTCATTTCTGCAAATCGGATTTCTCAGAATCTAACCATGGGATCTTTCTGAAACTTTGACCTACCCCCCCATAAATGGGGTGCGAACCTTGATTAAATATATTTTCAAAACGTTTTACGAATCCGAAATCACCGAATTTTACGAACGAATGCATTTGACCTACAATGCTGTAACTTTGTGACTAGTTGACCTATTTAATTAATTCTTTTTTCTATGAGTACCTTGAGACATTTACTTCAAATCTGCAATTTCGGATTTTCGAATTTCGAAAATTCGTCGCTGTGATATCGAACCGGAAGTTTAGACCAACTCGACAACTTCTTTAGTAGTTGTACGATTTTCATGAAATTTAATATGTAAGTAAACCTTAATGATGCGACTTGAAAGATGACTTCAGAAATTTTCTAAATTATCTCCCCTTGGAGAAATTGAGGATCGAAATTTTCAAAAAAATCGACGAAATATAGGTCAAATCATCTTGAATTTTTTTGGGGTTACTAGTTCCGAGACCACTAATTCGTACACAAAAAATGGAGTTTGTAGCTCAACCCGGAAGTGCCACCATCTTGAAATGTAAAAACCTCAAACGCCATTTTGCTATTTTACTTACAGACACGGGAATTATATTTTCTGAATCCTTGGAGGAAGGCCTAAAAAACGTTGGGAGTAGAATTTTCATTTAGGTCAACTGGGAGTCACCATTTTGAATTGAAAATGAAAAATAGAAGCAATTTGAAGGGCCGAGTTTTTGGAACACAATAACTCTCCTTCTAATTAAACTAGAATGTTTAAACTTGGGTTAGACGTTCACTGGGTCAATGTCATGATTGAGTGTAAAGATGAGCATTTTCTGCCTGGGGTAAGCAGAGATAAGCATGCTGATTTGTTGATTCTTTAGGGCACAATAACTTCGGTTATAATGAAGGGAGGGTGGTGAAACTCTTGTCAATCGAGAGTCTAATAGCTAGCCTGTTGTGTGAAATCATTGTATCATTTTTTTTTAAATATCAGGGATAGCAGAAAAAAGAGATCGAAAATCCAAAAAGTGGTATATTTACGATTTAGAGCATATTTAAAGATCCTTTTCTCTTAAAGTGAACATAATATTTTTGGGGAACTTCTTGTACAAAGAGTCTTATCGGTAGTCTTTTATATGAAACCATCGATCAACAGTCCAAAATATCAGGAGTAGAAGAATAAAAGGATCGAAAATTGAAAACGGCACCCTTTCATTGTTAAGCAAAACATGCAGTGTGGGTGGCTACAATCTGCACATTTAGTCATGGTATAGAGCTTATTCAACATTATCGACTTCAAACTGCTAAGGAATCTTTTACGTGCAGTCCAATGTGTACACTCCGGTGGGAGGACACGCCAGAAAATCGAGATGAACTTTCTCGGCCAATGCAGGGATCGAACACCCGACCTCCTGGCTAGCAGGTCAACGCCTTCGCCACATAGTGTGGACACCCATCGTACATTTCATCCGTCAAATCAAAGCATTTCATTGCATTAGACCAATAATTAATTATTCTTAATTTGAAACTTTATTTTAATATTATTAAATCCTCATTTTATTGGTAGACGTTCGTCTTATTTAAAATTAAACTTTCATTTAACTATGAACAACCCTTAACGTGTCTCTTAACAAAACAATTAAATACTCTAAAATAGTAGCTCAACCTTTTGACCTAAGCTCATTAATTTACCATTTTGTATGTGAGCGACTTGTTATTCTTCTTATATGACATATTGCACGTGTCTGATTTCAAAGGGGAGTTTGGTGGCTGAATGGTTAGCACGCGCGCGCTGTATCATAAAGCCTGTCATCGAGTCAGCTAGCGTGTTTTCGAATCTCCGGTCGTACCTGACAAGGAGTAAGGTCGCCTGTCCATCTTGGTGGGTTTTCGTCATTTCCCCCGGTTTCCTTCCACTGCCAAAGACCTCTACGCGCAAGCGAAATATTGAAATAAAATCGAACTATATGTTAGTCCCGAAATGATCTAGTTTGGGACACAATAACTCTCTTTCTAATTCAGTTAGACTTGGTGTGGGTGTTTATTAGGCCAATACCTTGATGACTCTGGAACACAATAACTCTTCTTCTAATTGGGGTACAATGTTCAAACTTGGTATAGGCATTCACTAGGTCAATGTCTTGATGAAGTTCGAAGTAGAATTTTGATTTAGGTCAACTGGTAGTCACCATTTTGAAGTGAATATGAAACATAGTGAAAAATCGACATTTACGGACTTGTAAACAAACACAATAGAGCATAGTATGTTCAATGCGTCTCCTATGTCTGACATTAATACATAGATAGTCGGGATACGGTATTTGAATATTTCAAAAATTCGATTTTTGCCTTTGATGTTTTTCGTGCTGACAAAATTCTTTACGAGTGAAAAATCACATTAACTTTACTAGATTGTGACCGATTTTAATGATTTTTTTCCTTGTTCAGATTATTCATATGACCCATGACATGTGACAGGAAGTGACTGTGAATATGAAAGCTTTCATATCTGCATGGGACAGTAGCAGATCTAGTTATTATTATTATTCAGATTCCAATTTGAATAGATCTCAGCAACTACGTGTCGCATCGTTACGATTTCTTCGGTTTTACTGGGAAAGTGGGTGTGACTTAGAGGATAAAGCTATTTTGAACGTTCTGCGACAATGCGAAATGTCCGAAATCACCAAATTATCGTTTTTTAAAATATTGCAGTAATTTTAACAATAATCATTGAATTTTAACTTTCGATACATTTTGGCATAGCCTGAGACAGGGCACATAGCTACGCTACTTTCGATTTTTGATTTTCGGCAAATCTTCGAAGATATTAGGCGCCAAATTTCGAAAATTTAAAATTTTACAAAAAACTTTTTTATTTATGAATATTTTTTAGTCGTATTGTGCACACAATTAAAGAGTCGTCTGACTAGTGCAAAAATGTTAAAAAAATTTGTCTCAGTAATTTTCCTTGGCCGCCATTGGCTAATTCAGTTTTTCAGTCCTAGATTAATTTTTTATTGTTCGATTTGTATAAAACAAAGTTCATATGCTTCGTTGTATCAATTGTCATTTTTTTTATTACCAAAAGTTTTATCTGTAGGCACCGGAAGTGGCATAATTTTACCAAAAACTACAATTTTGACAGTTATTTTCCTTCTTCGAAAACAAATATTATTTTTTGGAAAAATTATTTGACTCAAAGAGTGTGCCCTTTCAAGGCGCAAAAAATGTAGGAAGCAGTTTTTTTAATTTCGATTTCATTTTCGAGCAAATTCGATTAAGAGGCTAAAAATGGTGTAAAATTGGCCTATTTACAACCTATTCAGGCTTTTCAGATTTTAAAATATTTCTTCGTAACTTTTATAAACTTGTAGCTATAATCCATACGAAGAAAATGTATGTTAAAATTCGTTTGTACTATAAGCAGTTACCAAGAAATGGGCAGTTCTGTACAAGTCACTGTTTTCGTTATTTTGCCTGTAAAATAGTCAATTATGATTGGATTTTTATAAAAGTGACATCATTTGATTCAAAAAGCACGTAGCGTCATATCAAGTTGATTACAATTTAAAATTGACACCGGAAGTGACATCATTTGGTCAAAAAATGCATTTTAAACTTTTTAAATCAATGTTTTATTCAACCAAGAATAACTTAATATGTATTAATAATTTTAACATTTGGTTTAAATTCACATATAAACAAAACTCATATGGTCATATAGATATCATAAAATGGTTTCTAACTTGTTCGGTTGCCGAGAAATAGACGGTTTTCTACAGGTCACTTTTGAAGGTTTCGCGGCCATAAAAGGGTCAATTATTATTCGATTTTCATAAACGTCACACCATGTTATACCTAATGCCATTTGGGATTTCATACAAGTAATTCAAGATTTTCCTTATCACCGGAAGTAACGTCATTTTGGCAAAAACTGTATTTTTAGCCTCTTAAACAGATATTTTATTCAAATGAGTCTGTTTTGAAATCGTTTTCAAAGTATGGTATTTGATGCCAATCAACAAATAGAATGAACCCATACGATCATACAGATACCACAAAATGGTTTCTAACTTGTACGGTTGCAGAGAAATAGCCGATTTCCTACAAGTCACTTTTCAAGTTTTTTGGTCTTTAAAAGTGGCAATTATTATTCGATTTACATACAATTTTCACTATATGATATCGTATGCCATTTCTGATTTCATAAGACTAATTGAAAATTTGCATTAACACCGGGAGTAATTTAATTTTGTCAAGATCATTTACAAGTAACAAATGTATAAAATGAATTGATATTGCTGGATTTTGTTGATTCTGCGTCCATTTTATTTGTGTGCAATGTTAATTTGGAAAACTGTTTAGTGGTTTCGCTGGTACCGGAAGTGACATATGTTCAAGGGTAACTTGGCACCGGAAGTGACATGTTTAAGGGTAACGTGGCACCAGTGAAACCCGTCATTCCTGCATGCAGGTCTAGTTATTATTATTATTACAGCATATTTATAGTGCACCCTTTCATATAACATGTTCAGGGGTACTTTACAGAGTGACAATGTAATCATGAATAAACAACAAGATGTTAACGATTGCACACAGAGTCAGTTAAAAGCCTGATTAAATAAATGTGTTTTAAGTTGTTTTTTAAAAGAATATAGACATGTACAACATCTTAAACTAAATGGTAGATTATTCCATAAAACAGGTGCTTGATAACTAAAAGAGCGCTGACCATAAGAGACTAGTTGAATAGTTTTAGGGTTTTCCATTTCTATTTTGAATCATTAAATGGTCGAAGCGTACTAATCTTCTGAATCTTAAAATCCAAGCCACTTGATGTACTATAGAATTGATTATGGGCTTGCCATGTTAATAAATGTTATATAACGTTTGGCATAAATAAAACTTGACTGGGTAACAGCTGGGTAATACCTGGCAACGTCTTGTTCAAAAGGCAAGTTTGAGTTTCACAGAATGGACGAAGCATACAAGTAACCATCCTCTTCCACCTCTAAAGAATAAAAGTAAATTTAACCCTCTACTCTAAAACACAAGGTCAACACAAACATCGTCATGAAACAGGGAGAAAATACAAGAGGTGGGGGGTGGGTAAATTCCTAACAAAATAAGTAAAATTAAAATGGCGGCTGTATCTTGTAATGAACTGTTTATTTTCTCCAGTGTTTTTCATGGCAGGTTTTACCACCTGACCCTGGGTTCATACTTCTAAAAATAATAAAAATATCTCGACTAATTTAGATCCTGTCAAAATAACACCTGACACTTAAAATAGACTCTGTTTTTAGAATAAACTAAGTTTTGGTCAACAATAAGCTGTTTTGTCAGAATTTTTCGTTTTGTTTTGTTGATTGTTTCTTTTTTGTTAATTTCGTCAGAATTGCTCAATGAGACCACTGAGGTAATAATTATACCAATTCGTGAATATGCATACCAGTTTAAGTGAACTATATAAATAATGACTGGTCCCTGCCCCATTAACGCTTTTAATCCGTTTTTAACCCATCAAAGAGTGCCGCGGGCGATTTTCCAAATTCTGGTGAGTCGGCGATATGGGAAGACCCCCAATTTGTTTATAACCTCTTACAATTTAAGGACTAGCTCTTACATTCTTCTAGAACACCGCGCACTTATTGTAAACAAAGGCTATTTTTTTTAGCTGTACAATTATGAATTAAAGTTTTCAAACGTTGTGTTTGAGAAATGTCAAGGTTTGTAAGATTCTCTAAGTCTGTAGATGACTATAATATATTAAGCTTTAACTGCATCTGAAACACTGGATGTGGGTTGTTTATAAGATACTTTATTGTATAAAAACAATGCTTATTGCTTTTGAGAGTTAAATTGACTAACATGGGTCTAGTAAATGTAGGGACGTCAGATAATTTGTGCCCATACATTCCCTTGAAAGATTATAAATGTGCATAGATTCCAGTTGCCAGAATACACGAAATATGTGTCATGAAAGGCTTGGAACTGTACAGTACAGTACACGCTGACGGCAGGCTCCCGGGTTCATAGGATCTGTGTCTTTACAGGCCTGGGGCTGTACATCACAGCAGGCTTCCAGTTTCGTCAGATCTGTATGTTGCTTGTGCCTGTGAACTATGCTAATGCGTATTGGGATAGGTTGGTCACAGGTGTTGATGTTGCGCATCATCTGTATGCCGACTGAGAAGATCAAGAGTTCGTCCAATTAATATTTAAATATTTCGGGAAGTAGGGCCGCCTGACCTTTCTCAAGATACTTCTACACATCGCCTGATAGGAAGTTAAACCAAATCTCACCTAGATGTCAACATGAATACACCAACTCGTTGGAAGATGGTTGACTTCCGGTTACTCAAATTTAAATGAGGCAAATGTTAACATAGTGATTTTAGTGTTGGAGAAAGAGCAAACATTACATGGTTCGTACACGAAGTGGATAAAGTTCATAAGATGGCAATAGTGACATGACCCACCAAGAATAGGAACACGAGAGTGCAAACATAACATTATAACCGAGAACTTGGCCTAGCGAGGGATTTGGTGGTGGTGGGGGCGCATACAAAATGGCATCAGATATTCGCACTCGAAATAGATTGGGTTTATAAGATGACATAGTGTCCCCCCAAGAATATTAGCATGGGGTTATCAAAAGTTAGAAAGAATTACATAAAAGAGTAATATAATATATGTTAATGTTAGATATGGAATGTTCTGTTGCTACAAATAACACAACAAGAATAGAACAAGATGTATTACATTTCATCTATCGTCTATATATAGCTGTACACTCATACACTACCCATGTACTTCTAGCAGTCATCTAGTATTAATGTTCACGTCGATTTGTCTCTGGCACAGCATCATATTGTTTAATGAAACAATGACTTTATATAAGTCGAAATGAGAGATACTGAACTGGTGTGCACGGGACATCGTTTTTCGTCCCATCCTAACGACTATTGTACATTGTCATCCCCCACCCGTCCTGCACCACTTACAAGGGGTAATTACACCGGAGAATTCCGATGAACTTTCTCTGCCAACTCATGGATCGATGACGCCCCCCCCCCCCCACTAGCCTGGTCCAGGTAAATATTTAGTGGGAAAAAATTCCTACCCAAGCGATTATTATTTCATATGAACAAGTAGGGTGAGTAGTCTTACAGAAAAATTTTCCCCGTTGATCGGCCTTGGGGAAAATTTTTAGGGGGCTTTTTTGTTTGGACCCCCGAAATCGCCCTAAAATCCGTTAATAGCTATGATAACTCGCTTAATATTCATATTTAGGGTTAATAATGTACTAGGAGCCTATAGGAAATCGATACCAAGGAATTAAAAAAAGAGGTCAAAAATGACCTATGACGTCACTGTGACGTCATAAGTCGAAATGGCGCCCAAAATTGTTCCTGTCATTTATATTTTTGCTCAGTTTTAGTTTGTTTGCTAATGTGCTGTGCTGGGCTGCACTATACTCGCCGATATCCGTCTGATCAGTATTGGTCAGGCTCCGTGATTTGACTGGTATCAAAAGACCTTTCTACAAAGCCGCTGCATGTTTTCTGTACAGTAACTTTTCTGAATCTTGTTGTGTTATGTGTGAGGAGGGTTTTACAAAATTGTACAAAAAAGGTCGGGGTACGCCTTTTCGCCTCGCCGAGCTAAGGGGAGATTTGACGTTACAACAGCGGTTACTTACGGAAGGTAATCTATATGTTCATGAAAGCTGTCGTCGGCCGTATATCGACGAAAGAAAATCGACATGTAGCACTGATGATAGTGGTGAACCACGCCCTAAAAAATTGCGATCCGAAGTACCACAGTTCGAATGGAAAGTGCACTGCTTTTTATGTGGTGAACCTGCTATTTTCGAGGCTCGTCATCCAGATCGCTCTTATTTCATCGGTCAAGCTAGAGGACACCCGTTCAGACGCTTTCAGGGACGTGCTTCTAATTTCCATCGTCTCCACCAGTTTAATGCGATTGCGATCTGGATGACGAGCTTCGGAAATAGCAGGTTCACCACATAGAAGCATCAGTGCTACATGTCGATGTTCTTTCGTCGATATACGGCCGACGACAGCTTTCATGAACATATAGATTACCTTCCGTAAGTAACCGCTGTTGTAAAGTCAAATCTCCCCTTAGCTCGGCGAGGCGAAAAAGCGTACCCCGACCTTTTTATTATACGCCCACATTTTCATGTGGACGTATATTGTCGTCGCCCCTGTTCGTCCGGACGTCCGGACGTCCGTACGTCAGTCCACAATTGTTTGTGAACAGTCTACAGGTCACAATTTTTATCCGATTTCAATGAAACTTAAAATATAGGTTTATCACCCTAAGATCTCGTTCCTTTCGATATTGGCATATATCGGACTGTAACTTCATGGGTTATGGCCCCTGATTGTATGAAAAATCACGTTTTTTAGCTTGTGAACAGTGTAGAGGTCACAATTTTGAACCGATTTGGATGAAACTTGAAATGCATGTTTACAACCCAAAGATCTTGGTTCCGTTCGATATTTGCGCCAATCGGATCCTAACTTCCTGAATTATGGCCCCTGATTGTCCGAAAAATCGCCCTTTTTATCTTGTGGTCCCTCTGGAGGTCAAAATTGTTATCCTATTAAAAAACCGTTTGATTATATCACCGTTCCATGGTTATGAAGGCCGAGTTCGAATTTCGTGAAAATCGGACCAAAATTGACGGACAAAATGGCCGCCGTTTGTAAGCGAATAGTGTGAAAATATGTTATATCAAGGCTGTGGACCTTATAGAGGTCACAATTTTGAGCCGATTTTAATGAAACTTGCCATGTTTCTTTATAACCCAAAGATCTTGGTTCCTTTTGATATTTGCGCCCATCGGATCGTAACTTCCTGAATTATGGCCCCTGATTGTCAGAAAAATCGGCCTTTTTAGCTTGTGGTCCCTCTGGAGGTCAAAATTGTTATCCGATTTAAAAAAAACGTTTGAATATATCACCATTCTATGGTTATGAAGGTTGAGTTCGAATTTCGTGAAAATCGGATCAAAATTGACGAACAAAATGGACGCCTTTTGTACGCGAATAGTGGGAAAGGTTGTGGACCTTATAGAGGTCACAATTTTGAACCGATTTTGATGAAACTTGACATGTATGTTTATAACTCAAAGATCTTGGTTCCTGTTGATATTTGCGCCCATCGGATCATAACTTCCTGAATTATGTCCCCTGATTGTCCGAAAAATCGCTTTTGTTAGCTTGTGGTCCCTCTGGAGGTCAAAATTATTATCCGATTTAAAAAAACGTTTGATTATATCACGGGTTCATGGTAATGAAAATAGAAATTGAATTTCGTGAAAATCTGACCAGAGTTGACGGATAAAATGGCCGCCGTCTGTACGCGAATTGTGTGAAAATATGTTACATAAAGGTTGTGGACCCTATTTAGGTCACAATTTTGAATTGATTTTGATGAAACTTGAAATACATGTTTATAACCTTATGATCTTGGTTCCATTGCATACTTGCCCATATCGGATCGTAACTTCCTGAATTTTGGCCCCTGATTGTACGAAAAATCGCCCTTTTTAGCTTGTGGTCCCTCTGGAGGTCACAATTATTATCTGATTTAAAAAAACGTTTGATTATATCACAGTTACACCGTAGTTATGGGTGAGTTTAAATTATGATTTTCTCATGATTATTTAAAATGCAACAACTCTTGTTGACTGCCCGGACGATTTGGCTGCTGTGTGGGCATATGTTTCGTTGCCTGGCAACCTATTTTTTGTACAATTTTGTAGCCTTCTCTTGAGTAAAACCCTCCTCACACATAACACAACAAGATTCAGAAAAGTTACTGTCATCTTCATTCATCATTACATACAGAAAACATGCAGCGGCTTTGTAGAAAGGTCTTTTGATACCAGTCAAATCACGGAGCCTGACCAGTGAGCAGTGTTAACAATACTGATCAGACGGATATCGGCGAGTATAGTGCAGCCCAACACAGCACATAAGCAAACAAACTAAAACTGAGCAAAAATATAAATGACAGGAACAATTTTGGGCGCCATTTCGACTTATGACGTCACAGTGACGTCATAGGTCATTTTTGACCTCTTTTTTGAATTCCTTGGTATCGATTTCCTATAGGCTCCTAGTACATTATTAACCCTAAATATGAATATTAAGCGAGTTATCATAGCTATTAACGGATTTTAGGGCGATTTCGGGGGTCCAATCAAAAAAGCCCCCTAAAAATTTTCCCCAAGGCCGATCAACGGGGAAAATTTTTCTGGAAGACTACTCACCCTACTTGTTCATATGAAATAATAATCGCTTGGGTAGGAATTTTTTCCCACTAATGCGAGATTTGAGGATAGCTCGACCAGGCTACACCAGACAAGCGAGACAACTAGGTCATTTCGGGACTAACATATGGTTTTAATTTTATTTCAATAATTCGCTTGTGCGTAGGGGTCTTTAGCAGTGGGGGGAAACCGGAATGCCCGGAGGAAACCCACGAGGTTGGGAAGGCGCCCCTATCTGCATGCCACATACGCTCACACCGGGGATTGAAACCACAGCCGCAAGCCAGAGGTGACCGGCCAGCTAGAGGTCGAAGCACGGCGCGGCGCTCTAGTCCACTAGGCCACCCCAACCCCCTCCTCTAAAGAAACAACGATTAATCTATAAATCTGTAATTAAATTGCTTGTTTTTCCCAGTGATCAATGACAGGGCTATGGAATGATCAAGGGTTCAACATCTCCTTGACTATAGGTGTGGTGGGCCATTGTGCTACTAGCATAGGCTACGATTACCACTAACCCTGACTCAATCCCGAGGGCACTACCCGAATCAACCCCACGGGTACGTCAGTCAACTGTCCTAATTAAACCACCGTCGTGGCTTCCATGCATGGACATTGGTCAATACATCAAACATAACATCTGTTGTGAATACAATGAATATGCGAACATTACATCAATATTGATCGCACTTCAAATGAAATAGAATGGGGTTTAACGTCCTACTGTTCTGCTCCTAAATTTGGCAAATGAAGACAGGCACCATACAGTGTGCCATGCGGGAAATAATGGCCGGACAGCGGCGCTACGGCCTACTCTTATATCAAAGTCCAATAGTCAGGGGATCTTTTACGTGCACGCCAATGTGTACAAGGGCATTGGGTTTTCCCTTCAAAACGACTAGACAGCTGTCCTTGTCAGGTCATCCGTCCTGCATCACTGACAAGGGTAATCTGGATGAACTTTCTCGGCTAATCCAGGATATCAAACACCCAATTTCCAGGCTAGCGAGCCAGCGTCTTACTCACTTAGCCACCGTGACTCCCTGATCATACGTCACTTATAAATACTAGTTTCAACATAAAGAATACAGTTCTGGAATAACGTAGTATACATCTATCAGTCAGTCGATATTTTCAAACAAAAAAAGCCAACATCCAATTCTGGAATGACGAAGTAGATGTATTTTTGCATGTCGAGGTCGACATGTACATTACTAATGTGATACTGCAAGGAAAGCTAAATTTAAATTAACATATATTATAAATCTCAGAAAACAAATATTTAACAGAGAGATCTGCATTATATTTATCTATTTTATCTTTTTTTTTACAAAAAACGCGCGAGATATCAAAACCATCGTGGAGTTTTCATTTTCATTTTATGTATTTTTGTTCCAGGCGGCGTGATGACTCGACCAGGCAAGCCATTTAAATTTATTATGGCATCAAACTGGATTTAAAAGCTTTAGGATCCATTACAAGATAAATCTGTTTCTTTGTAAATAATTTGTTGATAATATTAAATGAAGAGAATTGGAATAAGTTTGATTGAAATTATTTTAATACACTAGAAAAACATAGTGAGGAAATAGCTCGGCAGCATTTAGACTAGGCGCTATCTGTGTCGATAACAACATTAAGATTATCTGTATTAGTAGCAGCAATAGTGAACATTTTGGCGCATGTGTACTAACTCTTACCTTAGCAACAGCTTCTAGAATACTTTATACCATTTCTCGTTTGAAGAATCCACTTAACTACGAAACGGTTGTTGTGCTTCTGTATTTACACCGTGTAGTGTCACAACCTATGGCTTGCCAATTCATCAAAAACGACCTAAATTCAAAACTAGAAACAGTCCCCAATCTACGTGAGAACGTTTACATCGAGTCTACCAAAACCCTTCTTACTTGACCCCTTCCCAGGGATATACTATCTAGCTATGCTTGCACTAAAATTACTACGACACCGTAGCTGTACTAAAATTACTTTTAAGACACCCATTTAAGGTTTATAGTTGCTGTTATAAGAAGATAGGCGATGATAAACATGAAACAATCTTGCAATCTATTCTTTCTTTTACATAAAGTCGTGAATATCTGGACATACACATCACAAAACGAATGAGCTTCGAAACATTAAAATTATTACAAAATGACATTTGATCCTAAAAGTAAAAAGTTTCAACGTTTATTTAATCGCCATTTTGTTCCAGGATGACATAAAATCTTGGCGTGGGGTTTTCTATTACACCTGATCCGCCGTACCCACGACACCAAGATAATCTCGCTGTGTGGATCTTTTACAAAATTTAAAGCTTACATTTGGGGCGCGTGATTTGAGGGAGACTGTGCAATATTACATCGGATTCGCTTTATCTTTAAACATGGTGAAACTTTATTCAAATTTTGTTTTATACTTTGATAGGTTGAAGAGGGAGAGGTATAACATTACAGTTGATATTAATTTATCTGCAATACATGATAAACTACTACAAGCTATCTTCAGTGTGATATAATCAGAAACATGATATGAGAGTTTTTAAAGATACCTTCCCACGTACAAACTCTGATTTAATGATATCATAGTTTTGAAAGATGTCTTACCACGTACAAACTGTGATTTAATGATATATTTACACTTAAAACATATAATTTATTTATTAAAAGTTTGCTACAAATCCTTCTCAAAACATTTTCTTGAACGGAAATACTCCATGACGTAAATATTTTTAAGTATCCTTTTACGTCACGTGACGTAACCTTGATGATGTTTTTCTACTACGATTGGGTGTTTCTACTGTCCATTGACATCAAAATTGTGATACGTTTAAAGCCCCAATAACACTCTTGTTGTAACTGAATAATATGTCCCAATCTTCATTCTGGTCAACAAATCGTATTATTTTACAATATTCCAATTAAATCATGATGATATAAATTTCATCTTAACACACCTATTTTAAAAACAATGAAAAAATTCAACCAATTGATTTGAAAAGTCTAACGTAAACCTTTTCAAATGTGACTTGGATTTTAAAATATTTTCGAACCCTCTGGACAAGTAAAATAGGTTGTAATGGATAATTTACACAACAGGTAGGACATTTAAACATCTAGTACTTAGAATAAGGGTATTATTTATTATCTGGAGCTACCAAGCCAGCAAGAATGTTATTGTCCCTTTAATGGACATTACCACCCTATAAATACATCATGGGAATACTTCTTTAAGTATGTAGTGAAACTGTTAAAATTTACAGGATTTTAGTAAGAGAACAATATGGAGTTTAACCAACTCGACACAAACTAGGTCATTTTGGGACCAACATAGGATTCATTTTTTATGGTTCAATGATTTATTCTCAGAGAAAACCCACGAGATTGGACAGGCGAACCTACTCCAAATCACGTACATGTGGGGAATTGAAATTCCGCTACTGGATTCAATGACAGACCTTATGAACTAATGCGTACACGTTAAACCAACCCCTGCCCTCCGTGTTTGTTATATTATGATTAAACAAGAATACGAAGATGAATTCTCAAGTAACATGAAAACTATATACACGATAATAACACTGACTCACCGGCAATAAAACACGACATTTAATAGTCGTCTACATTTATCGTCCATGACGAATAACTAGAGATAAAACACGTGTAAAGCAAAACCGTGAGTTATGTTCAATAAAAAACCGTGGGTTATAAAATATTCGGCTTAATGTTCTACTGTACCAACCAGGATAATGAAGATGTGCCATGAGGGACATTTTGCCCAGACCGTGGCGGATTCAGGATTTTCAGAAAGGGGAGGCGTGCTGTATCCACTTGGGAGTGCGAAACCCGGCCCTGATTTTTTAGTAGATAAAAAGCCCACAAGGACTAATTTCATACTAGTACTGTAAATTACGATTTCCAACCTAAACTATTGCTGCTCTCCTTTCCCGCGAGAATATATGGAACTACAAATTGTTCGCCACCTCTGGATCCGCGCCTGGTATCCGTCTATTCGTCGTTGATTTCTAACTGCATGTTAACTGCAAACTTATGAGTCCTTGACTGCAATCTGAGTAAACGGAGTTGTCCCTGTTAATTCTGGAAACGCAAAGTGTCCCGAGTATACTATTGGCAGAAGGTCGAGAAAAATCCAATTACGAAATAAAAGTACCCCCACCCTCCATAAAACACTACATGCGATACGTTCGCTTCATTTCAGCTCCATTAATGTATGTTTTGTAGTGTTTTGTAGAAGGACTTAAGACGTCGTATTATCAAATGGTTGTATAAGCCCAGGGGGATCGTCTGTGATTATAACACATAACATTCTAGCGGGTCCGCATCGATGCCTAACGGGATGCAAGTTGGGGGTTAATGTACGCTACCATCTAGAATGATGTTGCAGACAAGAGGATGATGGTTGCGCAATAAATGTATCATTTCTAATTTAATGTTAAAACAGCGTGAAGTAGAAGGAGGAGGGGAGAGATAGGCAGTGAGAGAATAATGTAGAAAGTTTAAAATAGAATAACTGGGGAGGATGATGTGGTAGGAATCGACTCGTCAACAGATCTATAATTATCTACAGACTGTTAGTTTTAGTCTAGTTGTTAGAGTTTAGGGTGAGAGGAGAGTTTAAACCTAGAAGCTTGGCATCCATCCTATATCCTCATTGTATAGTCTAGGTAAGCAATTTATTCCTCTACTCATTTCAAATAGTCTTCGTTTATTTGCACGCCGGTCGAATATTGTGGTGCAATGGGGGTTTACTTTTCAGGTTTATTTGCACGGTTGTTAAAATGTAATGCAGTATGAATTGAAAGGGGGTTTATTTGCACGCTTGTTAAAATGTAATGCAATATGAATTGAAATTGGGTTTAACGTCCTACTTTCCAGCTCTGACAGTGCAGTGTATTATGAGGGATTTTTTTTCTGGACAACGGCGCTACCGCTTACTCTTTCCAACTATCAAGGATTCTTTAACGTGCATGCTTACATGTACGCATATCTTCCGTTCTACTGGACTTTGTCAAGCTGTCTCGTTGTACCACTGACATGGGAGAACCACACCGGAACCTAGCTTTCCGTCCTGCAATGCTGACATGGGGGGGGGGGGAGGGGACTGAGCCCCAGAGCTACTGAATTGGCGTTATTACGCATTAACATAGCGTCTGACATTCTACAAAACCTGCGGTTCAAAATATATTAATTGGTTGTGCACGTTAAAGATGCCACGATTGTTATAATTCAAAGAAGATTAAGCCACCCCTCCCCCAATTGTAATTATGTTAGTTTCGGAAAAAGGCAATCCTGTGTATTCTAGAACTTCTAGAAACTGTTGATGTGTTCAGATGAGTTCAGTTTTAATTGGAAATGGTTATTTAGAAAAAAGATAAGCATACCTCATGTCATGCACGAGATTTGTAATATAGCATTTATTTTTCCAAGATGGCCGAAAGAGACAAACAAGGTCATTTCGGGACTAACATATAGTTCAATTTTAGTTCAATAATTTGCTAGTGCTTAGAGGATTTTAATAGCGGGTGGAAACCGGTGAACCCGGAAATAACCCAGGAGGTTGGTCAGACGACCCCATTCCTTGTCACGTACACGACGGGAATTAAAACCACACCACATGACTCAATGTCAGGCCTTATTATCACACGCACACGTTAGCAATTCGTCCCGCCCCTTCAAAATGGCTGGTCCATGTTATTGATAATATTATGTGTTAAGTAGATGAGACGATCAGATTTACCGTGTAATTGGTGAGGTATACATCTTTATAGTTAATATCTTCACCTGTTTCATACTCTATCGACACGCTTTCATTCACGGTAATAGTTTATATACAAAATACCTTCTCTTAACATCTATATTACATTCCCAATACATTACAATGCTAAAAACACAACTTCACATGGCTTGGAACAAATATGGTGTGGGGGGAGGGAAGCGAGGTCATGGTTTCATAAAAAATACGTTGTCTAAAACTCTAAACATCTATACAGTGGAGTTCAAATCCTCGCAACTTTAAAAAGTGGGCCTTTATTTGTCTTAAGTGGCGCCTGCGTGGCTATAATTATAAACGTATCTTGTACGTTGGAGAGTGTACAAAAAAAAACCCCAGGCCCAGTAATGTATTTATTTGCGTGCACATAACAACCCTTGGAAATTGTGGCATTGGCCGAGAAAGTTTTTCGGGATTTTCCTGCAAAGGTTCGCGTTATTAGTGGTCTAGTTATTCGGCTGGTACAAACAACCCGACGCTCCGTGTACACATTAGCATACACGTAAAATAACCGATGATTTTTGGAATACACGTAAAAGGAAGTCGTAGCTAATTGTTTTCCTACTGCATACTTTTTGCCGTCTATCCAGTCTTCATTAGTCCAACCGGTGCAGAAAGTAGGACGTTAAACCCCATTTCATTATATTTGATCACGTTGACCCGACTTATTGTGTAAAGATCGTGGTGCCCAGACATGATGATCACTGGACTGGGAAATATAACTTCATCTCATTCAATACAGCATTTACATTAATCAATAGCGCGCCAATAACTCACAGCAGGCATGATTCTGAAATAGTTCCTTTATTTGGAACAGACTCAACATTTTACATAAGCCACCGGCTTGAAAAACAAAAACGAATTTTTAATCATATTATCAGATTGCAATAGTTTTCAGTAGAACAGCAATTTCCTGAATTCTGGCATTGACACGATCACGTGACCATTTTCTGCAGAACTCATATTTACTGAACGTTTTGTGTAATATTGTGCATTGTTTTAAATATATTTTATTGCTGTAAAGAAGAAGAATGAGTTAGCCACGGTGGCTCAGCGAGTTGGACGTTGGCTCCCGTGTCAATCTATGTGTTGTTCGTCGTAATTTTGCGGTGTAGGACGGAGGCCCTTGCAAGGGACAATATATAGTCATCCAAATGAGACAACGAACGGAGGTCCCGTGTACGTAAAAGAACCCTTGACTGAGTAAGCCACAGTGACGCTATCCGGGTGCAATGTTTGTTCAAAGGTTCAAAGGTTACGTGCACTTGTTTTGAAATTAGTCTCGCTTAAACAGTCTACCGACCATTTTACGTCTGATTAACAGGTCGGGACAATCAAGACTACTTGTTTACGAAAGCTGGAACAAGAAATTGAATTAAGAAATACGCATGATAGGCAACTCAACAAATGTTTTAAGAACCCTTTAAAAGTAGAACGAAACTACCGCTGTTATCATGTTCTTGCTGACGAAAGTTTTTCAGAGATATTATTTGTACTAAAACCAAACGATTCCGCTTCTAACGGTACAGTTAATGATAAAGCAATTCAAAAATAAAACGAACGTAATTTCTAATGCATCTGTAATAACCAAGAATCTAAATTTTACTGCTATGCAAAATCTTCAACAGTAGATTTTTACGCGTGTTATTGTTGATATATCTGTTGTCTCATAGACTTCATTGCTGGATATTCATAGTCTCGAGACCCAGCCACTCAAGCGTGCACATAAGCTGTGTCGAGACCAACTTTCTATAGAGTACACAAGTCACCCTACCAATGACAGCTTGGCTTCGATATAAAACTTGTACCACTGTTTGGGCAAAATGTCCCCCATAGTACACTGTATGGCGCATGCGCGTCTTCATTTTCCCAGTAGATGCAGAACAGTATGACATTAAACACCATTTTATTTTGTCCCATTTCCATCTTTAATAAGTACATGACACTATTTCCATTTCCATCTTTAATAAGTACATGACACTATTCTAGACGCAAAAGATGCAGATGAAAAAAAAGAGAACAGCAAAGAACCCCGATAGATAGATCTAAAGATAGAAAGAAAAAAGATGAGAAGCAATACTTTTTATTGCACCCAATGGTTTTTAAAGCCATAGTTTACAAAATGATTGTATATCAACATGAACGCCCATGGGGTTTCATACTTTTCCAACGTTTCAAAACGAGCTGTTGCGACTTTCTTCCACTAAGTCTTTTCTCGTTTTTGCTACTGAAAACTATACCAAAATCAATCTTAGCAAAATAAGTTATTGTTTAAAGATCGGAACAATGTGGTCCCACTTTTGCGTTGCATTATCCCCTTTTTCCATTACTTATAGAAAGAAATAGATAAAGGTTTCAAAAATAGATCATTCAAAATGAATAGATTATTCTGATCAAAGTTATCGACTGTTAATAATATCTTCGAGTCGTAGGTTCGCATCTCCAGTTTTAACTTAACTCATTAAATGATCCAACCGTTGTAATCTAGTTAAAATCTCAAGCATCCGATGGCATCGAGAGTTATTGTACTGTGACGTTATTATGTCTAATTACCAATTTATATAATATTTTTAAAAGAAAGACCTGCTCTCAATGGCAGATTAACCTTGAGGGGGCCATGGACATACCAACTGTGCGGGGTCCCCATTGTTGTTTGTTCAAATTGTTTGTACTGACAGCGGATCGTACTAGTATGTACTTCGCCCCCTTGAGTCCCGGGGCCCCCAATATCCCTTACCGCCGATGGCCCAAATCCTCGCACCTTCAGCCCAGGAATTGGTTGGCTCCTTCCGGAAAAAATATTAGTAAAACATAGAATTGTGTGGGACCCCTAAATGTGTGTGTGTGTGGGGGGACATTTGTCCCACTTTGCCCCCCCCCCCTTAGATCCGGCACTGCATGCTCTTGAATAATGTATCTTTAAAATCGTTAAAATATGGGCCAACTCTTTCTTCACGATTGTGTTTTTATTGAGACTGTTAGTAATAAGTGAATATTTATCATTCTTGGCGGATGAGTGTTCGTGCTTTAAGGTAAATAGCACGGTATGGGAGAATACGCTGATTGAGCCGATTAGAGCAGCGAGAAGGTTCTTACACCATAATAACCGCCATGCAGAAAGAAACTAAAACTATTTATAGATCCACCAGTGGTAAATGAATTGAACATATTATATTCAAGTTCTGTGTTCTATATAATTAACCTCTTTAAATCATGATGGGGGGGGGGCACAGTGGTTCAATGAGTAAGGCGATGGCTCCTAAACAAGGCGAATCTCTGGTTGTACGTGACAAGGACTAGGGTCGCCTGTCCGACCTCGTGGGTTTTCTCTGGGTAATCCGGTTTCCTCCAACCGCTAAAGACCCCTACGCGCAAGCGAATTATTGAAATAAAATCAAACCATATGTTAGTCCCAAAATGACCCAGTTTGTCTGTCTGTGATGGCCATGTGAATATCAATACCTAGTCCTTCGGAACGCTGAAAACCAAGGTTCCGTGCACGTAATAGAACCCTAGTTTGAGAATAAGATAGCTGTCTGTTCGTTCGGATGAGACGAAAAATCGCGGTCTTGTGTTCACATTGACGGTCATGTAAAAGATCCCAGACAATTAGAATTCGATATGAGAGTAGACTGTAGGGCATAATTTCGCTAATAGATGGCGCATGCCCGTCATCATTAGACTAGTCGGGGTAGACCATTAAACCCCATTTCATGTCATTAAGATTATTTAGTATGGCAATGCCTCGGAACAGGCAACTTTACCAGACAGTTCCCCCATGGAGATGGTCATATGTGATAGTTTGAAAACAATATTCACATTACAACTATTATAATGTTCCAAACAGTATTCTAAGACATGACAATAATAGTAACAGTTAAAGTTTATCTTTTGTTTTTGTCTATAGATTGACGTTAGTAGAACAAATAATGAGATTAGTGTTGTTAATTATTCTAACAGACAATAATGCCACACTAAACCTGTATAAACATACATATAAGTTATACTTTATAGTCGGCATTATTACTTTTAATAACTTGAGTAACATAATCTCACTTTTCTTTTCTTATTTGAGAAATCCCAGCTTATCCATTAATTTGACTATTGAGTCACTGGGGTTTTCTGTGGCATACTAGGTAAACGGTTTATAGGTTTTTTGTGTGTGTAACGTCTTACTAACATGAAGCACATACCCTAGTAAGTACAAATTTGGTCAAAACTCAAATTTAACAAAAGAGTGGGTTGCTAGGTTTTGACTTTTTATGGGAGTGTTGACTTGGTGAATTTTTTTAACACATTAGATCATGAGGTATGCCATCGCGCCAACTTGCGTGGGTTCCATCCGCCTGTCCATTTCCAAGGTATTTTCCCGGTCCTTCCACATCTAAAGACCTCTACGCCCAAGCGAATTATTGAAATAAAACAGAACCAAATGTTTGTCCCGAAATGATCCACTGTTCAACCAAACCTAACCCAAACAGGCCTTTCCGACCGAAACATAAATAATTTACAGCTGAGCTCATGACTGTTGTGTACCGGGAAATCAGCCAATCTGAATCCCGACCTTATTTGGTATGTATATCTATACAGTCTTCTTGTTTCTGTGACAACATTGGCGTTTTCAGTAACGGAAAGATGGCTGAGATAAATGTCATTTCCTGTAATTCGCTTGCGCATATCGGTCTTTGGTAATGGGAGGGATCCAGAGAACAAATCGGCCATACTCTTACACCAATTTCAGATCAAAGGCACGGGCATGATTTAAATCATTCGGCAACCCACCCCAAATGGCCGTTAACACCCCCCCCCCTCTCTCTCCTGTTTATTAAACTGTAATTATACACCAGGAAAGCGATATTGGTTTTATTACATGACCTTTATTTCAATGATTTTTACCCAACGAGTTCTAGGTTGACCCAGATAATATTGGGCGGCAGATGAAATGGGTTTAACGCTTTATATTTCGGGGCTAATGAAAACAGGCATTTTAGTTCTCTAGTTCGTCTTGGTTAAGTAAAACATTTCACTCAGTTAAAAACGATTGGAGTGTATTTTTGTATTACATTAGCCTAATTGGATGTTGTATCAGGTCGTGAAGATTCCTTAGTTTTTGTGAACAATCTGTACAGATCCCCCCCCCATGTCTTTATTTAATATTTAAAATTCACACGCACTTTTATTTTCGTCTGTGGGATTTTCAATTTCGGACGATATTAAATGTTTTATTCAAGTCTTAATGCAAGCAAAAAGGTACTCAAATTGATTTTAGCATTTAATTAAGACAACCAAACCGTTTTATTCTGTTTATGTCACCAAATGAGATGGCAGGAGGGGGGTGTGAATGGTTAGCACGTTCGCGCTATATCATAAAGCCTGGCGTTGTTTCGAATCCCCGGTTATACGTGACAAGGATTACGGTTGCCTGTCCAACCTCGTGGGTTTTCTCCTATGCGCAAGCCAATTATTGAAATAAAAATTAAACCATATGTTAGTCCCGAAATGATCTGGGTTGCGTTGGGTGGACGTTAAGCCCTCTCTCTCTGTTTCGCTCTCTCTCTCTCTCTCTCTCTCTCTCTCTCTCCAAATGAGAGGTCCAAAATTGCTGAATTGTCACATCTTTTAAATACTAAACAGAATTGAATCGTCTCATCTTAGGACTGATACATTCCTTTCATAAATCGTATTTTTCAAGGATTCAAGATTATTTTAATAATATTTGGATTCTTAAATCATTTCTTTGTCCTTTCAATATGAGACGAAACTCGGGGTTCAAATATAACAATATCGTAATTTGTAGGTGGATTAAGGGTGAGTGAAATGAACTAGGGTTTAACGTCATACATTTCTGCTCCTAGAATGAAGACGGGCATACGCGAGACAATGTACTATGAGGGACATTTTGCCCGGACAGCGGCGCTACGGCCTACTCTTATATCGAATTCCAACTGCCAAGGGATCTTTTACGTGGAAACCACTGTGTACACGGGACCATTGGTTTTCGTCTCATCCGAACGACTACACAGCTGTCCTTGTCAGGCCCTCCGTCTTGCACCACTGATAAAGGGATACACATATCCATTAACTATTATACAGCTTACTTTCTGCTATATGTCTGTCGAATCACTTCCGTTTAGTATTTCTATCTGTTTGATGTTAAATTACAGACAGTTTCTGATACAGATCTAAGTAGGATTGGCACTTTCTCACAACGTTTCAAGATAAAGAATGTTTGACATTCAGGTGATGAAACGAGGTGTTGTTTTTGTTTTTGATGCATTTTTCTTTCTCTGGTAAATGAACTGACTACCATGTTGAAATAATTAGCATTCACTAATTACTGGTTGCCATATTTATAGATATAAATAACATTATACATTACTCACTATACGAAATGGAATGACGTTAAACGTCTCACCAGGGGCGGATCCAGATCGGGGGTGGGGGTGGGGGATGTCCACCCCCCCCCTGCTCATCTACATAAAAAAAAATGCCTTGAATCAATGAAATTACATCAAAAAGTGATCCTACATTAGTGTAAAAACGATTTCTCTGTTTTAAAAGCTCAATTTGTATGTATGCCTATGTAATTTAGAGACGATGATGGCAGATTTCCGTAACAGAAACCTGGCAAACCCCCTCCTGCAAAAATTCCTAGATCCGCCCCTGCTTACTCTACTGCACCAACTGGGCTGAAATGGAATAGAGTGTAATGTCCTACATTCAGGGGCGTTTTAAGGTTTATCAGGGCGCAGGCTATACTATTTTGAGGGCTGTCTGATAGATGATTTTTATGCCAATGCAATGACTACATTCTCATTCAGTAATGGATTCGACAATAACAGTGTATAGATAACCATTGACTCGGACTCGTGGCCCTTTCCCTTGGCCAGAGGGGCCCTTCTGTCTGCCTTTAGGGCCAACTAACTAGGATACATGTTCATTTTTCTCACCAGTTTTAGCATTTTTCTCCTGTTTTATTTTCCCAATTACTTTGATTTTTTTCGCGAGGAGGCTGGCGCCTCAGCTATAAAACGCCTTCGCCTTATTATGAAATTTAATGGGGTTTAATGTGATGAGAGAGAGAGAAATGGGGTTTAACGTCCACCCAACACAAACTAGGTCATTTCGGGACTAACATATGGTTTAATTTTATTTCAATAATTCGCTTGTGCGTAGGGGTCTTTAGCAGTGGGAGGAAACCGGAGTGCCCGGAGGAAACCCACGAGGTTGAGAAGGCGCCCCTATCTCCATGCCACATACGCTCACACCAGGGCTCGGAACCACAGCCGCAATCCAGAGGTGACCGGCCAGCTAGAGGTCGAAGCGCGGCACTCTAGACCACTAGGCCATCCCAACCCCCGGTTTAATGTAATACTTGTCAGCACCAACTGGGTTAATGAAGACGGGCATACGGTACTTCGGTTGTTCGTCCCATCCGAACGACTAGACATGGGAAGTACGCTGGGAATTTCCGATGAATTTTATACAGCATTTTAAAAAATGTAAAAAATGATTCATTAAATAGCTAGGAATGTATTATTCATATATCTATATATATTTAGTAGTTTTGCCTTTTTAAACGCTCGGTTTTATGTATGCAATAAAAGATAGTGTCGTTCACGATACAGGGTATGCTTACCTGATTAGCTAATTAATTCCATTGAGCTGTTATATTAAGAAAACTAACTGCAACGGATCGCATTGTTCTCTTAGGGGATGCTTGATTCACGGTCCAGAACGTCGGCAGAATTACAATCGAGTGACGCGGAATTCTGTCCTGTCACAGTTCTGCCAGTCCCGACAGCTGAGGTGGTGTGAGTAGAATCGTGACGTATTTTAAGAAACAAACATGTTTCAGCTGTCATGATTGGTTGAGACATTTTTATACAGACGGCGCATGTGTTGTACTCAGAAATTCTCCTCTTCACTCGATTGACACCAATTTTCTGAATTGAGAGAATTTAATTCCGGAACTGTGAATCGAGCATCCCCAATCTCATTTCCAATACCGGAAGTTCATTGAGTATGAAGCCATTTCCGGCAGCAGACCAATATAAGATATTGTTTACTAGTTTTTGTGAAATTTCTGAGATTTTATTATGTAAACCGGAAGTGTATATTAACGTTTAGCCTTGTGTGACAGACATAAATGCCCCCCCCCCCACACCCTGACACCATGGTCGGGTTTGACTCAACGAAAAACACAATGCTCAATTTAAAAAAAGCAATTATAATTCCACGAAATCCAAGCAATCAGCAAAGTTCGTTCATGTCCAGTATGCAACAGAATACTAAGACGTTGAACTCTAATTCGCTTAGTTTGATTCAAGTGAACTTTGTGTAGTTATGTTTAAATTCGACAAATCATGAGAAAGTTTTTGTGAAGTCAGTAATTATAATAGTTGGCATGAAGCTGCGGGAATGTGATGTATATGCCAAGTGTTTGTAGTTTTTGTTACTGTAAGTGAAGTAACAATAGTCAGCCATCTTTTATCATGTAGTTTTCTACCTGACATGTCAGCAGGGAGTACACTTTACTTATTCTCATGTTTTAAATAGATTGTGATGGGATGGGTTTTACGTATCTCTGTCATTTTGAAGAATGAGATGGAAATGAAACGGGATAACCAAAAATATTTAAATATGGGCGTAGCTAAGAAACGTGGGCGTGGCTACGGGCGAAGGGGCGGGGATTGTAAGAAATGAAATAAAATGTGATTTAGTGCCCTACTTGTCTGCACCAATCAGCTCAATGAAGATGGGCATGCGACGTTCTGAACAGAGAAAACATTTAGCAACGACATAAGCACTATGGCTTACTCTTATTGTAAACTATGTCTACACCCCGGTTTTTCGTCCAATCCGAGCAACTACACACTGTCTTGCTAACTGCACACTGTCCTGCACCACTGACAAAAGGAAACAAAGCTTCAATCCAGGGAAGTGAGGCTAAGTCGGCGAACACCGCGATCCTTGTCAATAAGCTGAACCCCGATTAGCCACTGTGATCCCCGCATCTTTGGCAAGTATTGAGGGCATTTGTGTGGAACCTTTCACCACAAGATATTGGATTTCTGAAAATAAATACATTCTACAAGATTTCGGTTATTTTTGATACAGTGTTTCGGGGTATGTGGTAATTTTCACCACTAGAATTCCACAATGATTTTCTTCAGACCTCCTTATGTGCTTGTGTGGTACCACATGCCACAAGATATTTGACTTCCACAAGAAAACAGCTCATTGTTGTGCGCCCCTGAGCGTGACGTAGGTACTGGATTTGCCTCATGGGCTTCTTTTTTGTTATCTGATTTACTTGGTCTGATAAATTTTTAATATGAATAGATTAACATTGCTAGGGGTGTACGCGTCTTTAGAAATATATTCCCAAGAAAACATTTGGCAGTATAGCTGACAATCAAAATACTACAGACATTGTGTCTGTAGACGTTGTGTCTGCAGACTTGGTTGCTCTCTTGAAAAACCGTGTTTGTAGACTGATGCCGCTACATAAATATTCGTAAACACATACAGACGGCTAAGACCACAGTAAATCTGTTGGCATATACAATCCCACCGGAGTTACATGTATTGGCCGATTCTCCGGGTTGCCCCTTGTCTGGATGGTTCGACAGGGAAAGGCCTCTAGTCGTTACAATGGAACGTTAAACCGTATGCATGTTGTGTGTACGTAAAAGAACCCTTGGCTATTGGTATTCGACGAAGAGTAGGCGGGCACGTAACTGTCCGGGTAAATTTCCCTCTCACCGTATTGCGTGTTTTATGT
The DNA here is from genome assembly GCA_036850965.1 of Patella caerulea. Taxonomy (NCBI): domain Eukaryota; kingdom Metazoa; phylum Mollusca; class Gastropoda; family Patellidae; genus Patella; species Patella caerulea. Next base: position 50,627,493 of record JAZGQO010000011.1, read on the forward strand.
CTTTTTATTAGTCAAAAGTAGGATTTTAAACTTGATATAATTTTATTTCACGGGTGAGATAATAGATATGTTCTTACGCTGTTTGTTGATATTTGCTAGGTTTTGCTTAAAAGCCATCAGGATTGACCAAAACTTGTGAATCGGCTATTTATGATGGAACTAAAGCCATAAATATCGATTTCTGGCTGTATCTCCCTATTTTTACTTTCATCCGTATTTCTTAACCACGCCTATATGTCGTAGCCACACCCATATTTCTTAACCACGCCCACATTTCAAATATAATATTTCATTTATAGACTACTATCAATTTAGAAATTGTAACGGTTGAAGCTCCGATACTTGCAATATGCTTAAATCATTTGAGGAAAACAAACTTTGCTATTTACTTATGGAAAATGATAACAAAAGTTTTACAGTTCTTAGACACGCCCACATTTCGTAGAAGCTCCCATATTTTCTAATATTTTTTGGTAGACTACTCTCATATTTACATACCATTTACTTATGAGAAATGGGCATTTTAAATTTAAGCTTCTAAGATAACCAACCACCCACGAATAGGAGTAGATTTGTGATATTAATATTCTGTAAGGATATTGAGAAAACATTTAGTAACGTGTGATTCATTTCTCAAAGTTAAGATTTTAATAAAGATATGCTAGAGAGTTTCTATATATAAACCTAATTTAATGATAAACGTTGCTTTTTATATGTTATTATGATATGTTGTAATCAGAGTATTTAATACTTGGAAATTATATTTAAAGGTGCGTTATGTAATATGTTAAATGACATGAAATGAAATGGACTTTCTCTCCATAATATTCTGCTCCAAATGTCAAGGTTTTTCACAAAGTCGCTGATTTTGGCCAGATCCTCCGTCCTCCAAGACAGACAAGAGGAAACCACACCGGAAAATCTCGAGGAACATTCTCCAGAGCAGTGGTGGGCAATCCCTTGATCGCCTGGTAAGTGAACCAGCGACACCCCCACCCCCAGTCAGAGATATAACTAACAGTCGACAGTAAAAACCCAAACATAGCTTAAAGCCCCAATAACACTCTTGTTGTAACTTAATAATATGCCCGAATCTTCATTCTGGTCAACAAATCGTATTATTTTAGAATATTCCAATTAAATGATGATATAAATTTCATCTTAACACACCTAATTTTAAAAATTGGAACAATTCAACCAATTGATTTGAAAAGTCTAACGTAAACCTTTTCAAATGTGATTCGGATTTTAAAATATTTTCGAACCCTCTGGACAAGTAAAATAGGTTGTAATGAATAATTTACACAACAGGTAGGACACTTAAACATCTAGTACTTAGAATAAGGGTATTATTTATTTTCTGGATCTACCAAGCCAGCAAGAATGTTATTGTCCCTTTAAACATGCTCAGCAAACGATGACACTTCCTTTATGTGTATAAATACCAAACCACATTGAAGACAAGAATCAGAGAGGAGATAATCTATAAACCATCTTGCAAGATGATCTGTTAATATAAGCTCCACATATAATTGATGTTTTAATAGTTATATATGTTTCGCAGCCGGGTGATATATGAACTCTTCGTTTATTATATGTAATATTTGCAGAACCTTTGAGTCTGGAAGTGAAACGACTACGTTATAGTAGCAATGTAATCTATAAAACAATCACTTTGCATAGAATTGAACGGCGTAAAGCTTATCTTTCGAACCTTAAAATAGATGAGCATGGGTCTTAAAGCACATATGAATATGAATTTATAAGAGAGTGCGATTTAGGCTTAATATTTAAATTTACTTTAATTTCTACTGGTATAGTTTAAATAATAGGCTATATGAAACCAGAAGTCGTTATATTAAAATACATGTAGTATATTTTAATAGTGTGTAAAACCAGAAGTCTTTATATTTTAATAGTATATAAAACCGTCAGCCGATACATGAAGTACGTTATATTATATATTTTAGAGATATATAAACAATGTGCTGTGTGTCTTTAAACAGAGATACGATGCACGTGTAATGTGATCCGTTGTACAACCAACATCTTGTATATAAACATTCTCAGATTGTATCATGTACAGTATTCTCTCTCTCTCTCTCTCTCTCTCTCTCTCTCTCTCTCGCCCGGTTTTTGTGTCTCAAAATTGCCATTTATTGTAAGAAAACTTTGGTGGACTAATGAACCCGTGGACTACTGAACACGCGGACTGGTACGCATTCCCCACTATTTATTTGTATTGGAGTCGCATCACGTATTAAATGGAGGATAAGCTTATGTGTATGGCTCGGAGAAAATCCAAACGGTACTAACTCATGAAACATTTAAACAACTGAGTTAAATTGATGATTGCCACAGATAACAGTTGCGGCCACACGACCACCCAAATTCTATAAACATGAACTCACCTGGCATGAGCAGACACTGTAATACTAATAAAGTTTAATCAAATGTAAATATCTACAGGTACAAATGGAATCGGGTCGAGATGATTAGGTAGCCACGATGCTTCAAACAGTAAAGCGCTGACTCACTAATCAACAGCTCCCGGGTACAATGCATGTGTTGGCCAAGCATGTTCGATGGGATTATTCGGCGTAGCTTCCATGTTATGAAGAGTGTGTAGTCGTTTGTATGGTACAGAAACCCGGTCCGCTGTATAGGCCGTACTTGTTGGACAAAAAAAAACTTGATGTTATGTCAAGCAATGTACAACGTTCGGCGTGTAATTTTGGGGGTGTGTTCGTTCGTTCATTTCTAGAGTTTAACGTCCACTCTAACCAATAGTGATATCGTAGACAAGCGGCAAGGTATATGTGTGTGTGTGTTGGGAGGGTGGCGTTATTCCGATTGTTCATTCAAAATATTACACAACGTCTTGCTTGAGATGCTCAATTCAAAATACAAATACTACAAATAGTGTATGATTTACAACTTGGCCATGCATTGTGTGAAATACTGTTACGTCACATCCGTATTTACGTCACACCTGTATTTACGTCACATCTGTATTTAATTAAGAATAATATTGGTTAATATATCTCAAATAGATCTACACTCTTTCACATTATACAACAATTTTAGAAAGGTATTTATTAGAGATTATGAACGAGAAAATTGATAGCTTACAATGATTTGGATATTTAAAGAAAGACTTATCCTTGAAGTCAGGCGATTATCGTCATTAGATAGATATAATCCCTTAAGCCTAGACAAACGATAATCATTAGACTGAGGGATATCTGACAATGTATAAAATGTTTGTAGCGAAATATAAGTTGCATAGTTGTGATATCAAAGAGTGCCGGGTTTAGATAAAAAGGGGTCATTGGCTACTTTACTAATAAAGTTCCTCACACTCCCCCTCCACTTGTCGGCGATAAAGAGGGGTCATTGGCTATTTCACTAATGGTGCTCCTCCCTCCACACTTCTACTTTTCGGCGATATCACGTCAGTGGAAGCGGTTGCTAAATAAAACTTTCACTCACAATTCCCATCAACGAGTCAAGTCGAGGATGGTGATGGATATTCAAGACTAACGGGCGTGTAAGAATATGACAGTATCACATTTGACCGGAGACCCCCGAGATCTGGAGACCCTTGGTTTCTGTCTACCAAGTCTATAGGGAAATCTAGTTTATCACGTAAGCAGTGAGAAAATAACTGGTTCATAATATAGCACGATGTTTGGGCAAGTGATGTCTTCGGTTTTCAAGTCAGGTGTGTTTTACAAGCTGTATCATGGACATCCATAATGAAATGCTTTAAGCGTGTTTCAGTCTTGGTTTTAGTCGGATCTCTACAGTCACGGACAAACAAAACAGCTGTTGAAGTGGATATAGTCAGTTTTATATAATTTCCAGTGTATAATAAAAATTCCGTTTACTATTCTAATCTTGGACTACATATTTAGTTGATGCAAGTTTGTTTCCAAGACACCAACGGTACGCTATACTCTTAGTTTGAATTCCAGCTATCATCGAATCTTGAACGAGCTGCCGAACGTGTACACGAATCTCTGTTTGTCTTCCTACCTGTTCCATTCGCAGAAACGTCGCTTAGTATTAAACTCAGTAATTGTGTATCCATAAAATTGTACCTTTTGTAACCTGGTTAAAGTCTAAAAGGTACCTCCATAGTAAATCATAAAGCGATGTCATTGGATCTACTGGTGTGACAAGGATTAGGGTCGCCTGTCCAGCATCGTGGGTTTACTCCGGGTCCTCCGTTTTTCTCCTACTGCTAAAGACCCCTACGCGCAAGCGATTTATTGAAATAAAACCGTATGTAAGTCCCGAAATGACCTAGTTTGGGCCGAATAGACGTTACCCCCCCCCCCATCTCCTCTCTCTTTCGTCGGTTGGTGCAGAAAAGTATGACGTTAAACCCTACTATCATCATGCAATTCATTCATCACAATTTCAAATCCGTTTTTCTATCCGTGTCTTTCAGGTGTGTGTTGCAGTGTAGTCAACCAGTAAAGATGTCTGTCAAACCGGAACTACCATACGGATACTTGGGTGCCCAGCCTAAATTTAGTGAGTTTGGGCTGTCGACGTTGAGCCACAACAACCCCGAGGTGGATGTACCTGATAATCAGATAGAACTAAAGTTTAAGACAACTCGCCCAGTTAAACTAACTGGTAACCTCATCCAGTGTTCGAATGATGCAGAACATAAAGAATACGTCTTCTGTCATACCCAGGTAATGGTCGTTATTATATAACGGGGTCAGAGTTCGGAATTGGCGGGGATTAAGTGTGGGTGGGGGAGATAGTTCTTACCTTTAAATGATCTATTGGTCCACTTTTATTTTTGTCATTTTGACACTTGACACAAACATGTGAAATTGGCAAATTCTAGCTGTCAAGTATACACAGGTGTGCAGTGGTTTGTCATCCTATCCTAACGACTAGGTACAGGCTAGTGATTGGAACAAATTCTTTGTTTAGCAGTATGAACCTTGAATATTCTTTCCACGAGCCTGCCATGTAACCGTTTAACTAGCTCCCCCCCCCCTGCGGAGGCGAAACAAAACTGGTTCCTCTTCAATCATTTATTTAAAACCGACAATGATCTCAAAATGCTAATGCCTTTTTACATTTTATTTTCAGGGGGATATCAGTGCATTAATAGCGACGATGCCTGATACAGGTTATTACAAGCTACAGATCTACGCCCTGCCTTGTGACGATGATAGTAAAACATTACCTGGAGTCTTTAATTATCTCATTAACAATACAGGTTCACCTAAAGCACCAACGCCCTTCCCTAAACAATACGCACCATGGAAAGACGGATGTTACCTTTACGACCCAATCGTTCTTAATCAATCAATGGATTTATCCAACGTACCTGTAAAAGTTAGCGTACCTAATGCCGCTGTCGTGGCTGCAACCGTTGATGGCGATTGGACCCACCTACAAAAAGATTGTCAAGGATTATGGGTTGGGCAGTTGAATCTAGAAAAATACCGCGCTAAAGGAGCCAAAGTCTGTCTCAATGCCAACTTCGGTGGAGATAAAACCAAATTCGCTACATTACTTGAATATACCATATAAAAACATTTCGTTATTGATTTACTAAAAGGACACTGGTGCTCAACACAAGCCAAACGACATTAGACTGAGTAGTTCAATACTAGAGAGAGAATAACAAGATAGGTCACAGAATGGAATTTCTGAAGATTGTAACGTCTAGGATTTGACAAATATACAGGACAGTAAAGATTTTACATTTTTTGAGGAACCTTAACGAATAGTTTAGTTTAAAAAGTATTTCATTCAAGAGACGATTCGTATACACAATTTATCATTTTGAACAGAATGCAGTAAATTACAAAAATGCCTATATAAAATGATTTTGACGTTATTGTTTCGGACTATCCATTCAACCTACCGACGTAAGCATGTACAATAGAGAATCTCAATTCGTAGTGTAAATATTGAAGAAATTCGAACTTCACTGCTTTTATTAACAACGTCTTCTGCTCACAATATTATGTTTTGTTTATACTATCTTAATAAGTGTTTTTTGTTTATTTTATATGTATAAAATTTCGTCTCTGTATTTGGCGTCTATGATGCTGGCATTTAATAAATTTACTTTGATTTTAAGTTCGATTTTTATCGCCCTCCCTAACCCAACGCTCCTTCTCCTCGTCGTTTATTCAGCAATACCTCAATTGATGTAAGTAACCCAATGTATTTGTGGGATTAAACGGTTTTTTTTATTTGAAATGTCGATCAATTTAGTAAGCAATTCTGTTCCTGTGTTATCTTACCATTTGATTTGCACAATGACGTCCACTTGTATAAGAAGAAATACGAGTTTTAGTTGTTCGTATTGGACAAATAATGGACTCAGATTCAATTCAACTTGAACCTTAGCAAATAAATTAATGTCTCTTTCTTGGCATTTTGAGAAAAATGTTAACGTTATAGATCAAGAAAATCTTGTGACACTATATAAATATAAAGGTCAAGTTCAAGGCGGTATCTAGAAAACATCTTAGCACGCTTAAATTTAGCTTAATGGGGTCTATACAAGACGAGGCCTTCGAGGGTTTCTACGTTTTAATTCTCGGTCCGCCTACCTCTGCCAGCCAATACACCACTGGGGTGGACATATTCATTTCCTTGAGGTTTTCTACGCTTTAATTATCATGTGCACTGCTTAGGAATATCGCCCACAACCAAAACACCTCTGGGACGGGCATAAACATTTCCTTGAAATTCTTTGCCCTTTAATCGACGAGTTCACTGTTTAGGAGTACTGCGTCTGCACCGACTCCCGGTCCATTTCCCACTGGGGCGCACACATATATTTCGGTGAGATTTTTTTTAAACTCTAAAGGTTTACTTGTATAGACATATCAAGCTCTGTGTTTATTTAATCGTGTGGTTGATTTCTTTAATACCCAACTTTACCACTTATACAGAGACCCGCCCATTGTTCTATTTATAATGTCAATTCACGGGATCCGCCCAGTCTATGCATACAGCCATGTTTGGTAAGTACAGGTGTATACATAAACACAGTCATTCAACCGTGACCGATATATGACGTCACTATGCACAGGTTTTAGTCATTCTCCATTATCTCCAGTATCTATCTATATCAATTCACACCATCCCGGGATTAAACACGTTTTACAGGTAAATACATATTTTATCGTTTTTCATGTAAATACATATTTTATCGTTTTACATGTAATTACATATTTTTTCGTTTTACAGGTAAATACATATTCTATTGTGTACCTGATAATTCGGATACGTTGTTTTTTAATGGTTTCTAGCAGAGAAACGAAAATGTATCTAAGTAGTTGAAAGTTTAAAGTCTATTTAGTTGTAATTTTGACATGTCTATTTGTTTGGTAATTATATATCAGTTAATAGGAAGGGGAGGGGGACAAGGGCGGGCCACACAGTGAATTGCTGGCGTGTCTCGATAATCTTCCGGGGAATTTACCGTTTTGTTTCCACCTGTCGGACGTGCAATGGGGGGTCTGGGTGGGTGGGGTGGGGTGTTAGGGGTGGGGGGCATCGAACAGCGTCTCTAGTCGGTGGTATGAGTCGTAAAAGATCAATTAACGGTTTGAATTCGACGAATTGAACAGTCATCGTTAGATTTAGATTGTTGAAATGATAACTGTGACATTAATTTGAATATGGACTACATTAAACCCTCGGGTAGTCATTTGCATTTTTCGGATAGTATGTAATAATTCATTAGCCCCATTGTAGCCACGATGGCTTGCTAGCATGGAGGTCGCGGGTTCGATCCCTGTGATGGCCATTAGAGTTCATCAGTGGTACAGGATGAGGATAGCTGTCTAGTCGTTCGGATTGAACGAAAAACCGCGGTCCAGTGTACATATTGTGTAGATATTAAACTTTCCCAATATGGCAGCTTTTTAAAATAGAGATTTATCAAGCATAGAGGTGAATTAAACATACATAACGCCAGAGCGAAATATTCCTATCGTTGGTCTTCAACCTGAAATGTTATTTAATTTATTAATTAAACATTAATAAACTCATCAGGGCCATAATCAACTTTCGATGCCATTGTTAGACTGCTATATTTAAATAAAATCAAATCAACTGGATAATCGAGACTTTGTTTTTTCATCGTGCCAACTTGAGTATAATGATGACTGAGGCTATCTTAAAATACAAAAGCTAAAATCTCGGTTGAGAGAGGAAAATATGACTGAAGATTTTAAAACATATTCTATTTACGCTATATATTTTGTAAATAATTATAGCGAGACTTGTCACCTCTTTACCTAATCTCCCTTTTAAACCTATAACGGCAAAACTTTTTAATCTTTGGACTGACTATATTTTATACCCCGAATAACTTACGGCTATAGTTATATACAACGGAATTTGGGGTTATTGTTCTGAAAGGTTTTCTTTAACTTTTTTTTCTTTCTGGGCAGTTGTTTTGTTTCATAAAAAACAAACATGGTATAAGCAAATAAAGAACTCCAGAAAAATATCTCGACAGATAAACCTCGGCCTACGGGCCCTCGAATTTTCTTTTTACGAGTTATTTTCGTCAATCTTTCTTTCCCCAGCAGAATCTTAGTCTCGTGTTTTGTCCTGCACATAATGCCCCCTTAAACCGGTTAGATTTTAGTTATATTATTCACCTCGGTAAGAGCAAACATAGCAGAAGTTCACTGAAGGTTGTTATAGCGATTTAACCCAGTAAAACAAGTTTATTTTAAAGTGTTTTACAAACAACTTGTTGGTGGTTTCTTTATTTACTTTGTGTCCACGGTAGGTCTAGTTTATTGTAAACGGGAGATAACTCCATTTAACGTCACCTTGTATTCACAATGTTTGTGTCATTCATTGAGAGAGAGAGAGAGAGAGAGAGAGAGAAATGGGGTTTAACGTCCACTCGACACAAACTAGGTCATTTCGGGACTAACATATGGTTTAATTTTATTACAATAGTTCGCTTGCGCGTAGGGATCTTTAGCAGTGGCAGGAAACCGGAGTGCCCGGAGGAAACCCACGAGGTTGAGAAGGCGCCCCTATCTCCATGCCACATACGCTCACACCATGGCTCGAAACCACAGCCGCAAGCCAGAGGTGACCGGACAGGTAGAGGTCGAAGCGCGGCACTCTAGACCACTAGGCCATCCCAACCCCCGTCATTCATTGAAATCGGGATATTATTCTGTTATATAATGCCCCTTTTGTAAAAATGGAATGACTAAAATGCAAATTCAAGCTATATTACACTAAACCAGTGTGATGACTCCACATTTGGCTCCCAGATTGCTGCTTATTTAAGTTCATATTCATTCATTAATGTGACGTATATATAGTATCACGGTTTCATGGCGTTGCAGTGGGTACTAAAATGGTTTAGTTAATATTTACTGCTATATTTTATACAGATAGAAATTATATTTGTGACAAAAGCTGGTGGTGTAAGCCGACAATGACCTTAAAGTAAAAATTTCATATTTTTAAGTTATATTTTTAAAATGTAATAAAATAAAGCCTCAAAATAGATGGTAACTATAAACAGTCTTATAATTACCTTAAAGAATAATCCTATTAAACCTATAATTCACTATTGCCAGTTGAAAGATTGGCAAAAAATATTATTTTCAAACGTTTGAATATAGCTTTTCTTGGGGGATAGAAAAACTAAGAAGGTAATTGTGTTATTATTTCCGGTCTGAATGAGTTTTAAGCGTGAGAATGATACCTATGATGGTATAATAGTGAGTTGACAATCTCTTGAGGAAATATATGAGTTTCTTAGACAATATGAAATTCTTGCTTTAATAATACATAACGCCGGAACATGGTATTTGTAAGTCAAATTTAATGTACGAAATACGTCGATTATTTTTTGAGGGAAATAATATATGAAACCAAATGTACAAGGTTCATGTTATAGTTTGTAAATTCATTTCAAGTGGATATACGTATGCATCTGTTACTTAAGTGAGCTACTCCTCTTACTTTTAAATGATTTAGTAAATATGTGAATTGTAATTATAGAAAATAAGACCATGGAATTGATTGAAATGAAAATAATGAAATTGAATTGAAATATACACTCGACACAAACTAGTAGAGAGAGCGAGAGAAATGAGGTTTAACGTCCACTCCACACAAACTAGGTCATTTCGGGACTGACATATGGTTTTAATTTTTTATTTCAATAATTTGCTTGCATGTGGGGGGAGGGGGTCTTTAGCAGTGGGAGGAAACCAGTGTACCCGGAGAAAACCCACGAGGTTGGACAGACGACCATACTCCTTGCCACGTACAACCGGGGATTTGAAACCACGCCAGTTGACTCAATGACAGGTCGTATGATATAGCGTGCGCATGCTAGACATTTGGCCATCCAACTCAAAAAAACATTGAATATAAAACATATAAGTTTAAACACCTGTTTTATTTCCCGTGCGACTTGCGTCAAATGATACGAAATGGGGTTTAACGTCCTACTGTTCTGCACCGAACTGAACTAATGAAGACGGGCATACGCCATATAGTGTGCTGTGAGTGACATTTTGCCCGGACATTTTACGGTCTACTCTTTTACGGACATGCCAATATATACACGGGGCTTCGATTTTGCGTCCCCACCCGAACGACTAGACAGCTGTCCCTCCGTAGTGCATCACTGACATGGGAGAACAACGCCAGAAAATCGGGATAATTTTCTCCGCAAATAGCGGATCGAACCCCCCGTTCGAGCTCCTTACCCAATTAGCCACCATGACCCCCACGACTAGGATATATCTAATATTCATATAATGGATTGAAAAACAAACCGAGGCTTTTACAAGGGCGAAAGTTATTTTTAGTCTTTCTCTCCCGTTCCCTTTTCCATGGCGATTTTTGTTGAGTTTTAGGTGTAGAATCTAAGAAAAGGGTTTGAAAATATATTTTCTGCCAGGTTTTGGTGAATATTCATGATTTTGAGGCGGAAAGATACAAGAGTTGTGAGGTTTGTTACGTTGAAAGGGAGGGCCGAAAATTGCAAGGTTAGCTGTCTCTATACTTCCAGCTTGTCTATCTCAAGTTTTCCATGAAGAACCTCATATATGCTTTTGGGCAAGATTTTGCCATATGTTGCCTCATCTGTGGCAGAAAGCGTTTTACCCAACGAATATTTGGGAAAAAGTTACAGCCGGTCTTAGAGACGAGAATTAACATAGAAGTCAATGGGGAAATAATTAGTGATCTGTGGCCATACTATGATAGTCTAAAGTTGTTTATATTCACGTCAATGTAATCTTTATTTTTATATACAGAGATGGGATATTGCATTAATATGAATCATGATTACAAATCTCTACGACTCATTTAATGGTCTAATCAGATTAAAGAATAAATCAGAATTCGACTCGTTTAAATCACCCTTTATATACAAGAGTAGATTGTTCTGGGGAGGCAAATTTAAAATTACCTCTCTAAATTAGAATTTTAATGGGATTGCCTAATATTTGTTTTCGAAGATTATTAAGACGGATAATGGAAGCGGCTGTGTCTTTAAACAGATACACCAATGTTTCTTTATTCCACAAAATGTTCATATCATTCGTTCGGCTAATTGATAAGATTCATGAAGACCTTTGCTAGCAGCGCAACTATGGATTTATCTATCCAATCTTGGAATAGCCCAATCTTTTTAGTAACTTCCAACATCTCACCTGTCTGTTACAGCGTTCACATTCTTAAGCTACTTCCTGGAACTTTGTGCTGGCTTCCTGAGCATACACTAATGCCTTGTCAGAACCCCTTGTTTCGTCTGAGTCGTTTAAAATGTTTATGTACGTGAAGTGTGGGTTTAGAATCCACGTTTTGCAGCATCGACCTGTTTAATGAACAGGATTATACGTCTATCATTATTATGCAACACTAATAAAGCACATTCAAGTACTCAGGTGTTGTGGGATCGGTCCGAGATCGTGATTTTAATACCTAACGTGAGGGTACGTGGCTTTTAGACAGGTGAGGTGGGGGCGGGGTGTCTCAACCACAAGAAGTGCTGCGCTAACCATAATTAAATAAGTGACAATTTGTCTGCGATATCAACATCGGTGGAAGCGGACGTTAAACGCTAATATAAGAAGACCTCTAGTTACAGTATAATATCACATCAAATATATAAATATCTGTAGAACTTGAAACATAAATCTAAAGCTCTAAAACATCTGTAATATATAAAGAGCTGAAATAAAACATCAGATAAAAGCGCCATTAAAAGCTTTTAACTTTGGTAGGCTTTTATAAGTAAAGTAAGGTTGGCTGGGGAGTTTATTTCCATAAGGATGATTCGTCTACCTGTGTTAGGTCAGGGTACTCCCATTTCCTACTTTTTATTCACTTGATCTGGTTTTTGAATGTTTTAAATGAAGAAGTTAAAAGGTTTTCTAGAATATTATTGCACACATAATGGTGCATTGATTAACTTCATCTCTATTAAATTGTTTACGCCGCGCTTGCCATTTTTACGTGATAACACAACCAGCTAACCTCCCCAGCCAGTGCTCGTCCCCAATCAAATAACCTCCTAAACCAGTGCTCGTCCCCAATTAGCTGACCTCCCAAACCAGTGCTCGTCCGCCATCAGCTGACCACCCCAATCAGTGCTCGTCCGCAATCAGCTGACCACCCCAATCAGTGCTCGTCTGCAATCAGCTGACCTCCCAAACCAGTGCTCGTCTGCAATCAGTTGACCTCCCCAACCAGTGCACGCCCCCAATCAGCTGACCTCCCAAACCAGTGCTCGTCCCCAATCAGCTGACCTCCCAAACTAGTGCTCGTCCCCAATCAGCTCACCACCCCAACCATCAGATCTGCCCAACTAGTTGACCTCCCCAACCAGTGTACCCCCCCCCCCCCTCTCCAACCAGCCGACTCTCCTAACCAATGATCTCCCCAACCGGATCATGACCTCAATAATCCGTTAACCTCCCTATAACCAACTGGCCTCCCCAAATAGCTAGAAAATGGACTTCCATAGCACGTAATGCATGGTGAACAGCTAGGGTAAACGCCCCAACCTCATTTCTCAAGTAGTGCTGAATTAACACTTCATATCATTTCGTGGATTAATTTTAATCGGAAAATGTGAAATAGCTATTAATACGGTACACATTAAGTACTTATTTCTTGCTAGTATAAATCAAAATTGACGATATTTACAATAAACCAAGTAAATTGAATGTACTTAATTTGGCATGGTTTATACATATACACACCTGCCTCATTTAAACAAATAAAACATATTATATACTGATACGAGTCGTAATCATTGCAGAGTCAAGGCTCTTCTTGTATCTGAGTTGCTCTTAAATTACCTTTGGGACTTTTCTAAACCCAGTGGTTTTAATATAAACCGTATCTAGTCCAATGGTTGGTACGACAAGATGAGCAAACTGATTTCTCAACATTTAGCCCGATGTAGGTCGAGAAAATCCCGTTGTCAGCACTATTAAGTCGTTCGGATTGGTGGAAACGTTGTCGTGCTCTGGCAACGTTTCCCGTATTTATCCATGCGATCTCGGGCTTACTTTCGGTGAAAGTTCTGAAAAGTAGGACGTCAAACGAGGATAAATCAAGAAAAGGATAAATTATTACAACAGTCTCACGTGACATCACCCATCCAATCATAGTCTATTGGTGATCTGCAAAGCGTATATTATTGCGTTTTCGTGTAAATGTGTATTCAAAATGTTTTCTGTTTTAAACGATTTCGAAACAAAACGAAAACAAAGTATGAACTTCAAACTAATTGTAGTTTTGATATTCTCAAATGTATTTACGATGATTATATATTTAGTTGCAGGCGCGGATCCATGATTTTTTGCAGGGGGGGGGGGGTCTAGGTTTGATAATTGCTTAACTAATTGCGCTCAACCGATTAAATTATTAAATTAGTAAATTAGATTCAATTTGGTTCATTCTGACGTATTTCCGGAAGGTAAATTCCAAAATTACTGGTCTAAATCGCTAATAAAATTGCGTAAAAAAGCCTGAGCAGATGGGGGGAGGGGTCCGGAAACCCTGCCCCCCATCCCCTCTGGATCCGCGCCTGACAATTACTCGTTCTTTGTGAACGGTGCGAGAGCGAGAGAGAGAGAGAGAGAGAGAGCGAGGAGAGAGACAGATATATTAAGCATTACGAGGAAACCAGAGGATCGGAACCTCGCAACTTGACTCATTGACATAAATCATGACAAACGTCAGTCTGGGGTGTCAATCAACTGACGGGATGAATCATAAGAACATTTTTTGCCTCATTTGATTGACCTTGGTGGTATTCTGTACTGCAAAATACATACTAATACTATCGTTGTAATTGACAATGGTCTTTTTAGTTGGGAAGTACACAATGGGGTTTAAAGAACCCTTTTAAGTTGGGATTCAATTGCTGTTCGGTCGAAATTTCAATCAACTAACATTCACTATTATACGAAAAGAACTATTTTCAAAACTACAAGATAAGAAAGCTTCCAGCCACTGATGTATATACTGGGTAATCAGCCCAGGGTGTTCTCTTATCTTCTACTTTAAAATACGTCTGAAGGATGGCTTCAAAGAATACGTAAGTCATGTTCTATTATGTTTTCTATAGTTTTATATTTAAGATGTATTTTGAAGTTTACATGGAAGTGATTAAGATAAGGTATTGCGGTTTAACGTTTTGCTCCATTCGGGCCGAGGTAATGCGTATTGCAGGAAATAGTATCCGGACATTGGCGTATCCGGCAGTTATCAAGGGTTTCGTTACGTACTATATGTACTCATTTTGGCCAACACAAGTGGCAAATGAAATGAGATGGTGCTTAATCGCCTACTGATCTGCACTGAAGATGGGCATACCCCATTCAATGAGCTATGCCATTTGGCCCGCACAGCGGCACTACGGCTTACTAATTTCGAATTCCAACTGTCGTGGGTTCTCTTACGTGTACGCTAATATGTACACAGTTTTGTCCCACCCGAGCGACTATAACATGTTTCTTGTAACGCCGGGAATTCCGATTAAATACAGGAGCTCCACCATATTAGCGAACAAACGTCTTGCTCGCTGTGCCACTGTGGCTCCCACACAAAGACCTAACCTGGCTCAGAATATCAACATCAAGTTGAAATCAAAACAAAATTAAATGTTCCATCAAAATAAAACATCGTTTACTATCTCGGTTAACAGTTTTTCTTGATTGAATCGTTTGAAGTGCTGTGTGGATACTACCCAGTACAGGAAATTTTAATGGATGGCAATGTTAGATAATCCAAACATTAAACACCACGTTTATATTTAAATTAAATAACTATTGATTTAATGACTTAGATTTTCTAAGTTTAGATCGTAAGGACTGTTAGTGAGTCAAGCGACATGATTCGAAGCCAACGCTTTCGCAATGATCAGGAGTGTGGTCGACTACGAGATCACGTTAATTTCATCCTACCACTAAAGACCCCGACGCGCAAACACCTTATTGGATAAAAAAATGTACCATATTATGTTAACCCTAAAATGACCTAGTCTGTGTCGTGTGGGCGCTACTCTCCTCCTCTCTTTTAATGTAATCGTCAAAGTTACGCGATTTTTGCTTAGGTTTTCGTAAATTACTCCAAAATATATATAGCTATCGTTTTTTTAATTCAAGCGTGTAAATGCAGTCAAGTCAGATAAGAAAATTATTTAATGCTATAAATGACGTTTGTTAAGATAACGGAGTTAATGTATCAAGGTAATAAAGAAAATAGACCCGCAAGAAACATTTCGAGTAGTGGCCTTCAAATTTTTCTGATCGTCGCTTCAAATCTGACAAGTCTGAAATAAAAATCTCGGTGAACAATAATTAGGATTCCTCCTTTGTACAACTTTATCTAGCTTTACTACGCGGGATGTTGTGATATGAGAGTGGAGGAGACATAAATGGGGTTTAACGTCCACTCAACACAAACTAGGTCATTTCGGGACTAACATATAGTTCCCTTTTATTTCGATAATTCATGGAGAAAACCCACGAGGTTATATTATGATATAGTTTCAAAGTTAATTTGAAATTTGATTTGTTACCACCATGTTACCAGATTTTCTGACACGACGCCTCGTGCTGTTTACAAGATAATTGCTTTTCATAATTTAATTTGTCGAGTATCTAAATAGAAGATAAACTATTATACGTGAAGTGATAATGTCATACTTTCAAAGGTACTTAAGACGATGGTTTGAATAGCCAATTCGTGAAGTTTAAAGTCTCGGTTATGTTTTCTAATCAACACGTTGGCAATGTCAAGATTCCTTTATTGAATAAATAAATTTCAAATTATGCAATGTTTTCTAATCAAGATTCCTTTATTGAATAAATAAATTTCAAATTATACAAACTAACCGCTAAACACTAATATCTTTCAGATCGCTAATTAATTCTGCTTCCCACGGATTTGACTAATCGGGTATTGTTTCCAAAACAACAGGTCTTACTATCAAAGTTGTATAAGAAAACTACGCATTCTGGTTGTTAGGGCACACCATATCCATCGATTTCTCTGGCCCTTGCTCTGTAGGTTTCCCTTTCGATCCTGTCCACCTCGCATATTGTCTCCCAGTACATAAATCTACAGGGCAAGGGTGGATATTTAGAAAGAGAAGTATACAAATCAAATCCTAAAGAGAATATTTAATTTTTTTCCCCGATATGTTTTGATGTTTGTCCGTTGTATTGAGTGATATGCTGATTATACGTACTTTACGTAGTTTTATTTTACCAATAATAGGAGTGGATGTTATCTGGGAGGGCGATAGAGCGTCTGTCTATTCCTTATGGGATTCCAACGTTCTACGGTACATGGGCTTTCTTCTTCTTTTTTTTATTTTTTGGGGGGTGGGGTGGATGGCCGAATGGTTAGCGTACGCGCGCTGTATCATACGGCCTGCCATTGAGTCAACTGGCGTGGTTTCGAATCCAAGATTGTACGTAGCAAGTAGTAGGGTCGCCTGTCCAGCCTCGTGGGTTTACTCCGGGTACTCCGAATCCCTCCCACAGCTAAAGACATCTAGAGGCAAGCGAATTATTGAAATAAAATTAAACCATACGTTAGTCCTGAAATGGTCTTGTTTGTGTCAAGAGGACGTTAAACCCCATTTATCTGTCTGTCTGTCTCTCTAATTTTTTTTGGGGGGGGGGGTGTTTTGACCCATCTGTGCGATTACTCATTACTTCTCATTCCAAAAGAAGCGATATTCCACGTGTTGCAGATTCCACTAAACCGCGAATGAGTGTAATAATAGCGGGTAAATTATGTTAAATTGGTTAACTCTACATGGCTAAGTACCGAGGTGAGGATCGGGTGAGGTATATTATTTTATACGAAGTAAGTCCACCGAGTACGGTTTATTTTATAACGTACCGAGGGAAAGATGGGAGGGGGGGATATTATTTTACACCAAGTAAGTCCACCGAGTACGGTATATTTTATAACGTACCGAGGGGAAGATGGGGCGGGGGATATTATGTTACGTACCGTGGGGGGGGGGGGTTATATCATTTTACATGGAGTATTAAGGCCATCGAGTGCTATATATTATATTAGGTACCGATGGAAGGGATGGGAGTATAATATAGGGTTATACTATTTTACACCGAGTGCTGTATATTTTGGTACGTATCGACGGGAGGGGTGGAATAGTATTGGGTTCTATTATTTTACACCGAGTGCTATATATTTTGGTACGAATCGATGGGAGGGGTGGAATATAGTATAGAGTTATATTATTGTACACCGAGTGCTGTATGTTTTGGTACGAATCGATGGGTGGGGGTGGAATATAGTATAGGGTTATATTATTTTACACCGAGTGCTGTATGTTTTGGTACGAATGGATGGGAGAGGTGGAATAGTATAGGGTTATATCATTTTACACCGAGTGCTGTATATTTTGGTACGAATCGATGGGAGGGGTGGAAGTATAATATAGGGGTATACTAGTTTACACCGAGTGCTGTATATTTTGGTACGTATCGATGGGAGGGGTGGAATATAGTATAGGGTTATATCATTTTACACGAGTACTGTATATTTTGGTACGTATCGAGGGGAGGGGTGGAATATAGTATAGGGTTATATTATTTTACACGAGTACTGTATATTTTGGTACGTATCGAGGGGAGGGGTGGAATATAGTATAGGGTTATATTATTTTACACGAGTACTGTATATTTTGGTACGTATCGAGGGGAGGGGTGGAATATAATATAGGGTTATATTATTTTACACGAGTACTGTATATTTTGGTACGTATCGAGGGGAGGGGTGGAATATAATATAGGGTTATACTGTATATTTTGGTACATTAAGAGAATGTATAATTGTTGACATAGATATCAGTTACATCTCTAGTATATATACCTATATCCACCCATCATAATATACCACGTTACCATTGGTTACCAATTCCAACATCTGCTTATAACTTCTATCGTCTGCTTTCAGTCAAATTCACGTCTGCCTTGCGCGTGCTGCAATTCTAAGAGTGTTGTATAGTCGACGTTCCTGCTGTAATTGTGGAATTAGCTTCTGAACACAATAATAAAGGCAAGTTTTTACGCTTTATTTTGTATACATTTTGATTTATGTTTCAACTTCAGGTCTTTTTCAAAGTACGTAATTATAATAATATGAGACGGTTTAACACCTGGCCTTGCTGCACTAGTGGAGTGGATAAAGACGGACATGATACACTTCAAAGACAAATTGTACTATAATAATCGCACCGTGGTTTCAAATGTTTTAGTCCGATTTCCAATTTTCCGGGGATTGTTGTCGTTCTTAAATTAGTATCGTATCATACCCGCTTCATCATTATTACTCTTTATTTAGAAAGCAGAATTTATAAACATATGTAAACTTGTTTTCGTATCCTGTGTACTGTAAACATTGCAAATAGATATTATTTAAACGAAGGAAATGTTAAACACGGTGCCCTTGGGTTAATCGTCTTACTGTTCTGCTCCGACTGGGATAGTGAAGGGGGGGGGGCATGCGTTATACAGTGGGTTATGAGAGGCATTTCTCCCGGATAACGGCGCTACGGCCTGTTCATATATTGAATTCCAACTACCAATGGATCTTTTTCGTGCACGTCAATGTGTACACGGGACCTCGGTTTCGTCCAATTCGAACGACAAGACAGCTGTCCTGCACTACTGACAAGGAGAAACCACGCTGAAAATCCCGATGAACCTTCTCGGTCTACACCGGGATCGAACCCATGACCGCCAGCTTCTTACTCACTGAGCCACCGTGCCTCCAGATGAATAAGATGTTAAACCCATTCTTATTACATGCATAGTTTTAAAATAACAGTTTCGGGTTACTAGAGTAAGGGTCTGATGTATATACATGTAGATTACAAGTTCCAGGCCCCAGATTACGTTTATGATGTACTTTTAGTCATAAGCGTATTTAAAGGGACAATAACATTCTTGCTGGCTTGGTAGCTCCAGAAAATAAATAATACCCTTATTCTAAGTACTAGATGGTTAAATGTCCTAACCGTTGTGTAAGTTATTTTATTTGTCCAGAGGGTTCGAAAATATTTTAAAATCCAAGTCACATTTGAAAAGGTTTACGTTAGACTTTTCATATCAATTGGTTGAATTTTTCCAATTTTTTAAATTAGGTGTGTTAAGATGAAATTTATATCAGCATTTAATTGGAATATTCTAAAATAATACGATTTGTTGACCAGAATGAAGATTGGGACATATTTTTCAGTTACAACAAGAGTGTTATTGGGACTTTAAGCTTATTTTGTTACAAATGGGCTGTTAAGGGCGAAAGTGCACTTTATGAAATGAAATAAACCGGGCTTGAACTTCCTACTTTTCAAAGTACACCTGGTAGAAGGATTAAAGTGATTTTATGCGAGATTAGATAAAGAGCGGACAGTTCTCTGTATAATGGTCACAACATAGAGAACGGAAATAGAATATGCTGACAATTCCAGTCAAATAATTCCACTATAGTATGAACCCAGATATTAGCGATTGCATTTGCGTTAAATTGTTTTTCCAAACATGTAGGCTATTCCAATTCGCTATATATCACAGGCTAGCGATGGCATTGAGAGGTGATTATGGGATGGATAAGTTAATTAAAGTCTAATGAATAAATTTGATAATCTTTCAGGCCTAAAGAAATATTTTTTTGGCTAAAGAAGTCCAGGAATTTCTTCCCTGCCAACGGCGATATTCACACCTGGTAATTTCAGATTCATATGCTATCACTTAGAAGGCCGTCCGAAACTGAATGCCATCACTCCTCCAACCAGACACACATAAAGACATTGCTACTTTAGACCTAAAGACATTTTCATGATTTCTCTTGTTGTTTTTTTATGTTCTAACCTAGCGGTTTTCCTTTGTTGTAAATGATTCTAGCTTGTCCCTTAGGCTACAAAATAAAAACCACGTAGAAGAAACCATCAGTCAGTCGCTGGTAGAACAGGGTGGTCGCTGGCGGTCATACGTTGGCCAGAAACAAGAAACGATTTGGTATAGTGTAGCGTTATCAGGACCAGGTGTTGATCAAGGTCATTATCTAACCAAGGTCACCCAGTCTCTTTATCTTCTACAGACCTACATTATATTAGCAGGTGTCCGAATACTAGGTTATCCAGCCCTGTTATCTTCTTGTATACCAAATGTCTTATTACGTCACACCTGGCATTCTGGTGTACTATATATTACAATATATAAAGTTTGCACGCATACCCCTGGTATTTTTTAATTACGTCATTGGATCAGCTGGAATTAAAGAAGGTCGCGTGGTATTATCTGATTATTTGGCATTACCTAATCTCCCATTTTAAAACAGAGATGGGCTGATGTCGTGGGGGGGGGGGGGCTGTCTCCCTTTGACAAAAAATCTCTTTTAACAAACTGAATGTAAATTGTGCTTTCCAGAGTGCAAGAAAGGGATCTAGCCGTAGAATCGGGGCGTAAACAGAGGCTCCGTGTACATAATTATCAGCACATAGAATATTCCGTTTTCGATTTTCATCTTTGGCGCAATATGGCCCGGTTGGAGCTGACGTGCCATTAAACAACATTTCATTCATTCCTTTCATTCGATTTTGCGTCAGATCCGAAAGTCAGGATTGTTTTGCTTACCAGCCCGGCTGCAAATTAAAGACATGTAACATGTTGAATCCTGTGAACTTCCCCGGTATTCTCCAGCATCAGTGGTGCCGAAGGGAGGGATTTATCATACTATCAAAAAGACAGGACGCTTGCCTACCAGGCCCTTCCGCCCTGCACCTCTAACAAGGGGAACTGTAGCTGCAAAAATATGAGGCACATTTTTAGTGAGTCAGCAGTACACTCACCGAGCCATCATACCTCGTTTGAATCATCATAGATTCTTTTCGCATTCGTTGTCGATTCGGTTTTTGTAATATTTACAATTACAATTTAGTTTCATCCTCACGATCACACCTAAAACATGGAATAAAAACCATGCACTAAGATTGCAATGGTGCCAACTACTTTGTCATGTCAGCCACCGAAACACGACACCGGTTCTGTACAACGAATTATATGCTTGTTTATATACGTGTTTATGATGAAAGATTACCTGATACCATTCTTCTATTGTACATGTCTTGCATTCATCAGCGGTTACAAATAATTCCTTCGTGGCATGGTATATATAGAGCATTTATATAATACAAATTATTCCCCCTGGTCCGATAATATAATATCTGTGGCCCGTAAGGAGAAGGGGACGAAAGGGTACTACTACCCCCGCATCCATCCCTAATGTGCTATTTTTTCCGGGGGGGGGGGGGGGCTAAATGGTTATCGTGTGTGCGATGTATCATAAAGCCTGGTGAGCTTTCGATTCCGGTTGTGCGTGACAAGAGTAGGGTCGCCTGTCCAACCTCGTGGTTTTTTCTCCGGGTCCTCCAACTGCTAAAGACCTCTACGCGCAAGTAAATTTTTTAAATAAAATTATATCGTATGTTAGTCCCGAAATGACCTAGTTTGTGTCGAGTGGACGTTAAACCCCATTTCAGTCTCTCTCTCTTTCTCTCTCTCTCTCTCTCTCTCGCTATTTGTCCAATTTTAAGCATATCGGGAATTCAATTCGTCTAATATAAATTTGTATAATTTTGTCGCCTGTTCGTTGTCTCTGGTGGTGAAACATGTTGTTCTGGAATGAGATATATTTCATTAAAAACGGGGCTATTTCAGCAATTAAGTCGGAGAAATCGCAAATGTATATGTAATCACGCAAAGGGGATGTATATATGACTGAACCCTTTTGCACTTATATATAATGTAAAACGGCAATAAGTCTAACTGTTGAGCCAGTAAATATATTTAGAGTTGAAGCTCGAGTAATTGTAATATTCTTGAGTATTGCCCATTGCTTATCTCTCGATGACGTTACTTACTGTAATGAAAACCTATTTGGTGGACAACCAGTGCCGTAATGTCGTGGAAGCTTCCAAGGATTAATAAGTCTGTAGATGACCCTAACATAGCGTATTTTATCTCCATGTAAACATGTAGGAGTGTTTCTTTTATGTAAAGAAAGAGAACTGGAAAGTTGAGCGTGTAATGACGGATATTGTTGTAGGTCTATAAGTGTTCTAGCACCAGTACCTAACAAACTCAGGGTTAAACCATACATGAAATGTTATCCGTGTTTCTACTTACAATTAACACCTTCTTCTGCACCTTAATGACCTCTAGTAAAGGTTAAAGTTCGGAGGTTTATTTTCAGTTCGGGTGTAAAACGACCATTTGGAGAGAAAAAACACCGAAAATATTTTTGGCAAAGATCGGGAATAACTATCTTACCCCAAGCAAGAAATATAAATACATCTATATAATTATGTTTAGCCTATAACCTTTTGACCTTTAGTACAGGGCATATATATAAATGCAAATACTACCTGTATAATTGTTTGCATGTGCTAATAGATGAAGCTAATAGGTAGAGAAACGTTCCCTCGTAAATAAAGAGAAATCCAAAAATTTCAAAATGTTTTAGATAGAGAAATGTTCCCTCGTAAACAAAAAGAAATCAAATGATTTCAAAATGTGTTAAAACAAGTACCTTCAAAACACTTTGGTCAGTTGCGCATTTGGTTGCTACGCGGCTTGTCTGGGTATCTAATGTTCATTAATACAGCTCAAACCCAGAGGTGACTCCAGTTCTAAGAGATTTAACCCCATAGTGATTCTAGTACTAAGCAGCCTGGAGCAATGTTCCTCCATGCTTAATGATATAGATGTAACCCAGTAGTGACTCTAGTACTAAGGCGTGGAGCAGTGTTGGTCTGTTTTGCTTTGAATCTAATTTGTCTCGGTACCTATATTACCCAATAATAGCTTTAAATCAGTTCCATGTTAGGGTTGTGCGAACTATGACGTTTACGTCCATTTACGTCCTAACCGTGTTATATCATTTATGAAATCAACCATCCGTAATTATCGATGCTGTGGCATACACACCGGTGAGGATAGTGGGCCGTTTACCCTGCACAGAACCGGTGCTGGCTAAACAATAATATTTTCAACGTAAACTGGTAACCGATATAACGTTACTCAAGTTTCATGTGACGTCATCCAGATTTTTCGGCTTGGTCCTCCTTGCCAGTGCTGCAGGACGAAGGACCTGCCAAGGACAGCTGTCTAATCGTTCGGATGGGACTAAAAACCGAGGTCCCGTGTACACATGGGCGTGCACGTAAAAGATCCCTTTACAGCTGGAATTCAACGTAAGAGTAGGCCGTTGTGCGGCTGTCCGCCTGTCTTCATTAGCCCAGTTTTGTGCAGAAAAGTAGGACGTTATACCCCACTTCATTTCATGTTTCGTGTGCAAGGAACCCAAGCTAATTCGCAACCCTGACCATTACTTCATGTGCAGATTTCATTAGTAAACAAAACATACAGTAATGTTTCTAGTTCAGCCGATACCTGGTTTCTTTACGTTATCTTTATCTTAAGATAAAATATCTTATTCAAGTATACTAGGACTATTAATTTCTATTATTTGTGGAACTAAATTTGTAATAATATTATATTTTATTACTCTCATTCCCGTGGACGGTGAAGAACCCGCGGCATATTTCAAGCTATGTTGTTCGAATGTTAAGATAAAATATCTTATTCAATAACACTAGGGCTAAAATTATATTCATTGTTTTGTATTATAGGTAGTGATGTGAGCCGACCAGATCGGGATTTGTCAAGTTCGGCCATCACTTCGATATACCTTCAGGTTAAGACGAATTGTACTCTTAATTAATTTATTTTTTTTCTGCTTCTCTGGACATCTCTAGTCTACTATTGTATATTTCCATTTCACTTTGTTTTCTTCAATGAAACTTTTTATATCGTTTCAGATTCCAGTTTAAGTTATACGAAAGGCAATCATGTCGGGTCTAGAAATACCGTTTAAAGTAACAGAGGGATACCTGGGACCCCAGAGTAAATTTGAGGCGTATGGCTTACAGATGTTAGCACATAGTGACCCCATCATAGACATGGCGGGTCCGACAACAGAAATAATAATGAGTGCTCCACCTGGAACCAGAGTCACAACAAAAATGTTGTCCGTCGCCATGAAGAAGGAATGTAACGAGTATCATCTCATCCGTCGTCAAGGAGACAACTTCCTTTTCCTGTTAGCGCCACCTACACCGGGATTTTATAAATTTCAGTTATACGCATTACCAAAAGGTGAGGCCGGACCTCAGATGCAGTGTGTGTTTAATTATATCGTTCACTGTCCAAATCCAGGTGATGGCCAACCCTTTCCTAAACAGTATCCACAATGGAAGGATGGCTGTTACCTTACAGAGCCCCTTAAAATCCCAAAAGGTAACCGTGACCCCGCCGTTAAATTCAATGTTTTTGTTCCCAAGGCCGGCGATGTACAGGTTAAGATTAACAATGATTGGAACCCATTAGAAGCCACGTCGCCGGGCAACTGGGAGGGTATGGTTGATCTAAGCAAGAACTATCCACCGGGGACTAAAGCGAAACTCAACTGTAAATTCTCAGGTCACAACTATAACACTTTGCTGGAATATACTATTTAAATCACAATTCATACGTCGTTTCGACAGAACTCTTGTACCATCAGCCAAGCAATCGAACATTAATTTTATTTAAATACGTAATTGAAGTGTGTTTTCGAACAATTTTGATTGACCCAAGGAAAGTAACTGGGAAACACCATTATTACAATACAATAATTCCAGTAACTTGGACATATTCTATCTGACTCTACTAACTATTTGAAGCTTTGGTCTTAAGAATTGTTTCGTTTAGCTAGCGTAAGGGAAATAACTCTTGTTTTGTAGGATCGCAGCCGTGAAGATTATAATTTAATATTATGGGTATTCACAATCAGGTTTTATGTATTTAATCGCTGAGGAGTCGGTGATAGCAATCAATGTTTTAACTGCTTAAAGATAATAAACTTATAACATTCTATAACAACATATATTATTATGTGAATGTATCTTGGAATGAGCTGTATTAAATTATGAATATATTATATTGGCCTGGTTTTAAAATGGGTTAAAACTGCTCGTGGTAATCCAACACACATGCGGTCCACCCACGACATTATTCTTTTTATAAATTGTCAGATATTCCCTCACAACGGAATGTCCTCTTCAACGGAATTATCATTGAACCGCAATTCGCCCATGAATCTGTTATGTTTTCCTTTCCGTATTGTCCTTTACAAGATTTAATTTCCTATGCAACGGAATAGGGTCATTTTGAGACAACATAATATGGTTGCGTGCAATGTGAGGGAGATAATTATCCATGACCAGTAACAATTCTCTCTTCTTCAAATTTACATGTATGCCAAACTGTAAAAGCTCTTACAGGTCGTTTAAATCAAATGAATCATGACAGTTCTTCTCAGTTCGTGTTCGCCACAGTCTAGCCGAAAAACTACAGTGGCCTACTAGTCAAACACAACGATCACCATACACAATATGAGGCTAGATTGTTTAAAAAGGGAAAATACTGTGTGGATGATTAGGAGCGGGAGGAGGAGGCGCAAAGGGGACACCCGAGACCATTCTCCGACGGGATGTGTGTCCATGGTACCGTTCGCCATGGACCGTCAAGTGTAGGTACATCGGCGGCCAAAAGCCCCATTGGCGCCCCCAGATGCCTTACTCCCAGCTTTAACAATTTTGGGCTAGCTACGGGTTCGTCAACAAGTAATGGGTATTATTACGGGAGCCAACAGAGCCCCTCTACTTTCTTACTTATTTCCATAAATGCAAGGTCCCATTAACAATACCCGCCCCAAACTGGCTGAAGTATATAACCCAAATCGCAAGTACAAGGGTGAAGTCCACTCACAGAATTTAATGCTTATTTAGTCTCCTTGGAGATTCAAAATTCAAGAAAAAATTTAGTGCTGACACACAGTAATCCGGGATATGCTGTCTTTTCCAGATTTCGGTTTGGCAAACAATATTGTCTGGTGCTACCGAACCACCAGTCATCTCAGTAAATCAAATATCATGAAGTGTCTTGTAGCACCGAATGCTCTACATATTTCATAAGTGCACGTTTACTTTCAACTTTAAAGTAGATTAGATAACGATCCTATTCAGTGAGTGTTCTTATCTTGTCCTATATATTCTGTGATAGTGTTGACAATCTTACAAGACCATTTAGTTCGAACAAAACATGATGTTGGTTTTTGTGCTGTTACTGGTGACATTAGCTTCACCAGTAGCTTCAACTTCAAAGAAAGGTATTGCGCTGTGTGGGGCCGCGTTTAAATGTGGCGATACCTATGCCCTCAGTGACACAACATGGTGGTAAGTAAAAGTTGAGTTGGTTTTTGTCAGGGGAGTGGTTAAAAAATTTCCATGGTGACCATAATTGGTGGAAATACAAAAGTACCTCATAAATGCAAAGATTGATGACAGGAATGTCAATTTTTGCGATGGGTTGAAAGGGAACTTAGAAAAAAAGCTACACCCATTTTACGTTTTTTGGCTAACCAATTTCATCATATACATAAAAAAAAT
The DNA here is from genome assembly GCA_036850965.1 of Patella caerulea. Taxonomy (NCBI): domain Eukaryota; kingdom Metazoa; phylum Mollusca; class Gastropoda; family Patellidae; genus Patella; species Patella caerulea. The sequence goes on from JAZGQO010000011.1 coordinate 50,654,599, forward strand.
TATTTTTTTTTTAAAAAAAACTGAAATCACAAACATTTACGAGATTACTATGCAACTATTACAATGCTGTGTGATACTGTCAACAGTCAATTCAGCTGTCATTATTTCTATATAATAGAAGTGCAGTAGTTTCTGTTTATCAGGCAAATCGCTAGTCGTATTATATTTATAATTAGGTACAAAAACTCCCCGTGATGTTCAGTGGAACCAATAAATGATGCCCTGTGTGCATGTAAATAGCCCCTGAAAGTTGGAATTCAATAAAGGGTAGTCCATGCAAGTCGTACTAATAGAAAACTTGGACGTTAAACTCTATTTCATTTTATGTTAATTAGGTATAATTGGAATCCAGATATGGCGAATTACTACAACAACCACTGTAAAAAATTTCCCCATGGAGAGTACGTTCCCATGATTCGGACTGAGCATGATTTATGGACAGCTAAAATACACCCCAACTCCAAACATCTTTTGGGATTCAACGAACCAAATGGACAGAAGCACCATTTATCACCCGAAAAGGCCGCTTCTCTTTGGAAACAGCTGGAGAAAAAATATCCGTCGCAAATTCTCGTCGGTCCCGGTCTAACGAGCTGCGATACTCATCCCGAATGGTGCATAGGGTGGTATGAAAATTTTTTCAAGGCCTGTCAGAATTGTCGTGTCGACAGGATAGCCGTCCATGCCTATCACTGCGAACCATACAAAATCATGCAGTCTTTAGAGAAGATCTCTAGACACTTTGGTGGCAAAAAGCTTTGGTTAACAGAATTCGCCTGTGAAACAAGCTACAACATTGACGTTAACATCCGGTTTATGCAGACCTTGGTACCATTATTGGAAAAGGCATGGTTTATAGAAAGATATTCATGGTACTGCTCTAGAATGAGATATTCTGACAAAAACCACAACTGGAATTTGCTAAACATGGAATCGCCAAGTTTAAGCCGACTTGGAAAAGTGTACAACAATATTCATTAATAACCATTATGATGTGGAAGTGTTTTGGTTTGTTTTATAGGACGTGAGTAAATTATTAATGGTACATGGGTCTCTTAGCCTCATTTGGTATATTGGGGGTGGGGTGGTTTGAAGGATGGACGACCAAATGATAAGCATGAGCGCGCTGTATCATAAAGCATGCCATTGAGTCAACTGGCGTGGTTTCGAATACCCGGTTGTACGTGACAACTGCTAAAGACCCCACGCGCAAGTGAATTGTTCAAATAAAATTTTTAAGAAACATATGTTAGTCCCGAAATGACCTAGGCTGTGTCGAGTTGATGTTAAACCCCATTTCTCGCTCTCTGTGTGTATTGGCATTAGCACACGTTTGTCACACTACCATTAAATACATGGTAAGGGGAGCTAACTGAAGAACAATTGGATACAGACCGGTATTTAATCCATATCATGCATTGTCCTTTAACAATTTGTTTTACATTTTAGAACGACAAAGAACCTAATCTCGCAATGTTAAGAAGGACAAACTGCCAAACACGTAACCATCATCCAATAAAGATATTGAAGGGGGGTAGACCCGCTCGATTTATTTCTGCCCCTGGCAAAGGCACGTTTGGGTTTTCAGGCCCGGATCCAGGATTTTGTTGAGGGGGGGGGGCTCACATTGGAGAAAAGGGTAATGTTATAACTTTAGATTGTTTGGGCGGAGACAAAGCTAAAAATATGTTTATATCATCTATTAGAGAGCAGATATGTGAACTACAATAGTAACAAAGCAAACGAAAATGAAAGTTAACTATGTCACTGGGGCTTGGGGGGGAGGGGCTAGCCCCCCGGATCCGCGTCTGGTTTTTGCTTAAAAAGTTTTTTTATCCTTTGAACTTTATTTCAGTAACATCTTGACGTACATATAAATTCAGAAACTCCGCTTCGGCACTACACCCAAAAGATCATATTGCAAGAGCAAGAGGTGGAAGGTTGAGGGTTGGGGGGTGGGGGGTGGTGATGGAGAGCCATTGTCTTTGAACGAGCCACCTTGTCTCCGGATATAACGAAAGATCTACATCAAGTTTAAGAAAACAAATACTATTTCTTGTCTAAATGGGGACAGATTACCACAGAGGCCCATTATTTTCTCACATGTTTATTGGGAGTACAACTTCAGGCAGAAAATCCACCGATATCGGCCTTTTGGCCAAAAAAGTTGCAAACGTTCTCGCTAGCCATTCGACCATCCAAATCCCCTAATAATGAAGGAAGGCAGTAAGCATATACATTATTATTTTTACCAATTTTATTAAATTGTGTAAATCGTTTTTAGTAAATGGCATCTTAATCAATGTTCACATTAATCACTGTCTTGTTAACAATAAGCATAATGAATCAATATAGAACTGGAACTTTGTTCAAAACGGGTCTAATACTTACAAACATATTTATTTTATGCAAGACGTAGACGTGTACAAGAGTTGTGTGACACATGTGAGAGTTGGTTAGCCGTGACTTTTACTCCTCTTAGAATTCTAACTGCCCAGTGTTCAGTAATTGACTAGACAGTGAATCTTTCCCGCCGAACGACTAGACGCCCCTCCTTGTTTGACTTCGCATGATCACCACACCAACGGGGGGGGGGACGCTTGAACTGTAGATTTTGATGGAGTGTAATTAGATTTTAGTCCCGTGACAGCCAAACATGCGGTTATAACCACTGCTACGTTACCATTGGAAACGTTTAGATTTTTAAGTTCCATTTCCAAATTATGGAATTCTGCTGCGTATCTTTGATTTTTTACATCATACAAAATCACTTCGTTTATCTAAAAGGTTTGGACTTGCAACCATTCTTTTTACCTGCCAATTGTTTTTTTATTTTCATTATAGCCTTCATGCGAATCATTTCTTTTTTAGTCTTCCGAAGTCGAATTTTTTTTACTTGGCGATCGTGCTTTTATGACACTTTGACAATCGCCGCAAATACGTTTTTCTATTTAATTCAGTCAAGGTCGCATCGGCAGATGTCCGAGTCTCTCCTATTTATTAAATTAATTTTTCACTTGTGTCTGCCGATGGAGTCTCGTAAACTATCCCGGAAAAAATGGGGTGTCACGAAAATCGTCGTATGATTTCATACATTTATTGGACTTACCCTTACTTTTACTCAGCTTCCTAGTCTTTGTCGTCAGTCTGTTCCGGTCTGACCAGTCTATTTTGAATGGTATTTTGTTACAGTGCTCAAAATCATAGGGGTACTTGTCCAATCCAATGCTGGGTAGCAAATTATCCGTGGACGATATCTTGCAGGGCTCAGTCTCAAATCTAGAAAATAATAAGTCCGTTGATCAAAGCCTATGGCTACAGGATGATTAAATAATATACTATGATTATGAAAATAATTTACTCCATGTTACCGAAAAGTGCCTGGAAAATAAAGACTACAAATAAAAAGTTTGTTTTCCGGTCTAAAATAGTTCTGCATATTTAGAGCTAGCAAATATTTATTTCCTAACCAGGAGAGATCGCCACGTAAACCAAGGTTGTTTTATTTAAATATATTAAAATATATTTTGGTAATGAGCGAGTACTACCGAATGCATCATTTTGGAGTTACCTCCCTCCGTATTGGCATCGTGCATCGAAGCAGGGCGCGTTGTTGGCGGCATTCAGCAAAAATTATCTTTTAAGATGGCTAACAAATCTTCTAAGAGGAATATAACTAAAACTACAGGTTTGTTAGAACTCCCTGATTTCGACGACGGTTCCGTCGACGAACATTCTACAGATAAAGCAAATTTTGCTGGTAGTGATGACAACTATGTTGGAAACAATGCCGCGGTCGACCAATCTCACAGTCAGAGGGCCGGGGTATTTACACCTGTGGTGACTACGAATGACAATGTCACTGTCGGCGCAACAGAATTGTGGCATCTTGAACAGCAATTGGCACAGGTTCGCCTTGAACGTAAGAAAGTACACATACGGCGCGAAATAGAACGAGAAAAAGAAGCGATCCGTCAACTTCAGGCCACTGGCCCTGTAACACAAAATACGGCACAACAAGGCCGACCCCACGCTCAACTTTATGATATGCTGACCGGTGCAACATCTACTAGACCCAAAGAGCCTTAAACAAACAGCTACAGGTATGGTTGATGACAACACAATTCCTATTTATTCTGTTGACTCGGCATCAAAATCCACGAATAAGCACCGCTTAGTTCATAATTATTTATGGAATGACCCCTTTCTTCAGGCTTATGATAGTGATGACGTCATTTCTTTCACCGAATCCGGTATAATGGTATGTAAACGATTAGACAAGGACTACTATAAGTTAACAGTTGAGCAATGGGGATACGGCAATGCTCGGATACTGCAAGAATTGATAGAGACCAAGGCCATCGACGAGACAGGAATTTTAGATTATCTCGAGTACACAAAGACTGTTAACAGGCTGTTTAGTTGTTATGTTAAAGGCAGTGTCTTGCTGCTTGACCGCGAATACAGGGAGTTACAACACAAAGAACAATTTCGGTGGGGTATTCCCAAAACGAACATACAAGATTTCCAGCTTATTCCAAAGCAAAATAACCCCTCTGTTCAAGTTCTGTACGGCGGCGGTCCGACTCAAAAGCCGTTTGGAGTGAAATCACAAACCCGACGCAAGGGTTCTTTCACTGGCGATGGCCGCGAAATATGTCGAAAGTTCAACACTGATTCTTTTGATTTACCCTATTGCAAATTAGCCCATGTTTGTACCCTGTGTTTCTCCAAGGACTACAGCGTATTGTCACATCCAAAAAACACGAGCAGGGCCCTTTGTCAGCGACGAGTTACATGCCCATATCACACCTGGTTGCCTCAACTTTTCAGCCTGTGAAAAACTTTTACCCAAAAATGACTTTAATCGTGAATATATTTTGGAAGGTGTTCGAAATGGCTTCCGTATTATTGATGTTGACTCGGCGTCGCAATTGGTGCCCGTGGAAACTAATAATTATAGGTCCTGTAACCAGTATCAGTTGTTAGTCGAGGAACAGATTATATGTGAAATTGATAATGGTAACTACATAATCACCCAGCAGAAACCTTTGATCATCAGTTCGTTGGGACTTGTCCTCCGCCTACCGCTCAGTAAGAATTCACCCGTCAAATTTTGAGGCAACCGGCCTGAAGTGGACTTTTGCCTGTGACTCAGAACCCACATATTTCTACGACACTAAGCTGCCCTTCGGCTCTTCAAAAAGCCCTCCGATTTTTCAGTCATTAAGTAGTGCTGTTTTCGTATTATGAAATCTAACTATGGCTTCACTGCCCTGGCTTATTTGGATGATTTTTTAATTGTGGGCTTGTCCTACACCGAATGTCAAGAAGCACTGATCAAACTACTAAGTGTGTTGCGACACTTGGGTTTCGCTATCAATTATACAAAAGTAGAGTGCCCCACCAACGCCCTGGTGTTCCTGGGTATCGATATTAATACTATTGACATGACATTTGCCCTGCCTGATGATAAACTCAACCATTTTAATACCTTCTTACGGTCATTTGCCTGCAAAAAAACGGGCAAGTCGCAAGCAACTGGAAGTTTTAATTGGCAAACTAAACTGGGCGTCACAAGTAGTAGTCGGGGGGTCGCAGTTTTTTACGCCGGCTTATCGACCTCAAAGATAACATGCACTGCAACCAACACAAAGCTCTGTTGACTCACGATTTCTTTGAGGACTTGAACTGGTGGATATCGTTTATGAACTACTTTTATGGTGGCAGCGCTATTCAAGATAACGAACCGATTACCTCGCTTCACACTGATGCTTGTCTTGTCGGGGTGGCGGTTTTTTCAGTGGGGACTATTTTTATGTCAACTGGGAAGTGGACATGCATTTTAACCAATACCAGCATATCAACGTTAAAGAATTTTTAACAATCTATCTAGCCATAGTGCGATGGAAAGATATGTTTAGGAATAAACGTGTTATTGTACATAGTGATAACAAGAGTGCTATATCCTGGTTGAATAAAGGGATACCGCGTAATAAAATTGCAATGTTACCCTCATTGGTCTAGCAATCCAGGACGTTAAACCCTTGTACTCCTATATCATCGTGGGTTTTCTCCGGGTACTCCGGTTTTCTCCCACTGCTAAACACCCCTACGCGTAAGCGAATTATTAAAATAATATTACACCATATGTTAGTCCCGAAAGGATCTAGTTTGCGTCGAGTGGACGTTACCCCCCCCCCCCTGTCTCTATCCACTATATCAACATATTTATTGACTGTGACAAGTCATGATTATATCATTAGCTGATTTGTGTATATTAATTGGTGTATTGATTATCCCCGTGACTTCAATCATATTTTTAACCATGTCTATCTCAACAAGTTAGAAACCGTGGATAAATTATTGAATAAGACGTGTTGAATCATATACAGGTAAGTACTACATACATGTATATTAGTCGTTATGAACATTGCTATAAAGAATTAAAAAATGGAGAAAGAGAGAGAGAGAGAGAGGGAGAGAGAGTTTACGTCCACTGGACACAAACTAGATCATTTCGCGACTAATATATGGTGTAATTTTATTTCAATAATTCGCTTGCGGGTAGGGGTCTTTAGTTGTGGGAGGAAACCGGAGTACTCGGAGAAAAACCATGAGGTTGGACAGGCGACCCTACTACTCGTACAACGGGGATTCAAAACGACTCCAGTTGATTCAACTTGCTTACTATTCGGCCATCCACCCCACCCCCATATTCTTTATAAGCATTGGCATACAGAATAAAATAATGAATAGAAATATAACAAAAGTTAAAGATACGTTGAGTAGTTAAAAAGCTGATTGTTCTGGTTAAAATGGTTCAAATATCACGAAAAACTGATATGTTGAAAATCCATTAAAATTACTTTATTCTGAACGAGGCTGTAAGGTGTTGGATCTTGGAAGGTTTGTTAAGATCTAGATCTAGATATCAGTCGTATATGACAATCGAGTCTATATCTCAATAATATATTTCATCATTTAATTGCTCTAATTCGGTGGTATACTGGGTTATATACTATTCAAAAAAAGTAGGGGATATTTGATTTTGGGGTCATAATACTAAAATATGCAAATGACTACGAAAAAAGTCACTATAGAACCTAACAGAAGAAACATTTCCAGTTACATGTGACGCCCAAACGCACCAATAGCTACCGCATGGAATGCAGGTGATGCTTGGGATCATCATGGGGGTCCAACCCAAGATTTGCACGACTCTGACTTTGAATGTTACAGTCAATGTGGCATTGAATTCCAGGGTGGAAACATCAGTTTAATTGTTTTAGTGACCAGAAAACAAATTTTGATATGCGTCGGCTTACCCAAAATGAAAGGTTACGTGCCCTTGGCATGCTACAGATCGGCACAACACAGGCGGTTGTGGCGCGGACGATGAATGTTTCTCAGTCTGTCATAAGCAGGCTATGGTCCAGATACCGTGATACACAATCTGTACAGGACAGACCACGCTCAGGTCGACCAAGGGCGACAACTCAAGCCCAGGATCGATTTATCCGTACCTTGGCCTTGAGAAATCGTGTCATCACAACAAATCAGATCAGCGCTCGTCTTCAAACAGACACTGGTGTGAGAGTTAGTGGCCAGACGATTCGAAATCGACTGCATAGGGGTCACCTTCGCGCCCGACGTCCTCGCGTGATCCCTTGTTTGAGAGATCATCACATTCAGGCAAGACGTCGTTGGTGTAGGGATCGTCAACACTGGGATAATCGCCGCTGGAGCAATGTGATGTTTTCAGATGAGTCAAGGTTCACTGTTGATTTTTTGGACAGACGTAGGACGTTGTGGCGTCGTCGAAACGAGCGCTTCCAAGACGTTAACGTCATCAGACATGATCGATTTGGGGATGGTTCTGTTATGGTGTGGGGAGGCATCACTGTTGCTGGAAGAACGGCTTTACATGTTGTTGCAGGGCGTGTTACAGGCCAGTACTACCGGGACAACATCTTGGCAGTCCATGTTGTGCCGTTCGTACGACGTCATGGCCGCCGTTTCATATTCAAGGATGACAACGCAAGATGTCACAGGGCCAGGATCGTTACAGGTTACCTCCAACAACAGAACATCACCACATTACCTTGGCCAGCACTTAGTCCCGACCTCTCCCCCATCGAGCTTGTCTGGGACATGCTTGGACAGAGGTTACGTCAACGTCAACAACGTCCTGCCAATGTCCAAGAACTAGCTGCTGCGTTCCAACAGGAATGGGACAATCTGGACCAAAATGACCTTAGACGTCTCATTAGGAGTATGCCACGTCGGATCAATGCTTGTTTGGCAAACAGTGGAGGATTTACCCGTTACTGACTTTGTTGTGATGCTGTGGTAACTTTGCTGTTTGACCCCGGGTATCATTTTACCCTTATAATGGTTAGTCTGTGCTTTACTTAGTCTAACGATCATTTGGAATAAATCGATGAATGTGAACTTCATTTCATTTTGTCATTTGTTTCTTCGTCAGTTTCATTAGGTGACTTTAATAACACTTAAAAATCAAATATACAATATACAAGATGGCTGCCTAGTGGTTTGCACTGTGTCTTGTCTGCTGAAAACTAGTTATTTTTTTAAACTTGTGATTATTTTTTTGGGCTATAACTTGGCATATTACTTCCTAAATAGTGTATCTTTTATTTTACAAAATTGGATTTTAGAAATTCTGTGTAGTTTTTGTGTTATTAACATTTTTAGTTTTTAAATTTGGTGAAGTGAGTACTGGTGAGCTGAACATTGATCATGATCACTTATACCAAACATCAACTTTTAGCTTTGAATTGTACTATAAACTGTGAAAACAATAGAGTGTCTACTGAGTTGTGCTTGTTTCCTGAGTTAATCTCTGACTATAAACCTGTGTATTTTACCACCTTTAAACCTAAAATAAAAGTTTCAAACAAGCCAAGAAAGACTAAACAGGTAGAGGAGTAAATGTGGCAAATTTAATTCAAGTAAGTAAGTTATCCTCCAATCCCTGCCCTATGGATTCCAATTTCAATTTCTGTCTTTTAAACTGTCAGTCCATTAGAAACAAAGCCAGTGAAATTCAAGAATTTATTTTGGATAATGACCTCGATATTTTTGTCTCTATCGAAACCTGGCTAAAAGATGATTGCAACCAACTTCTTCCAACTAACTACTTTGCATCGACGACCAACCGTACTAGTAAGAGGGGAGGGGGTATAGCAGTCTTTTTCAAGTCCACCATGCATATAAGATTAAAATAGGTCCCTTTGTTAGCTGCGAAATACAACACACCACCATTAAACACCATAACGAATTATTTCATCTCATCTCATGTATCGGCCTCCTAATTCTGCCTCTGTTGAGACTTTTTTCAACGATTTATCGGACATACTTGACGAAATTACATCATGTGCTGGAAAACTTTTGATATGTGGTGATATAAATCTACACCTAGATGTTGATTCCAAAACTACTACACAGTTTAACGATATTCTCGAATCTTTCGACCTAGTTCAACATGTCACTAAACCTACTCACAATAAAGGTCACATACTTGATGTCGTTATTACCTGCAAATCTGACTCTTTGGTGTTCAACTTATCAGTAGACAACCAGCTCATTTCTGATCATTTTTCAATCATGGCTGTTCTTATACTTCCAAAACCCAAATCACTGCAGATGACTGTATCATATCGTAAACTGAGAGATATCAACTTAACCAACTTGAAATCTGATATCTTAAATGACGGTGCCCTTAAAAAGATTGGCAATTTCTGTGATATTTCAAATCTATAATACAGAGCTTCAAAACATTATTGATAGCCATGCATCAATTGTCAGAAAAACACTCACCATCAGACCAAATCGTAAATGGTACAATGACTCTGTTCGTGAAAGCAAACAGGCACGTCGGAAGGCGGAAAAGGTCTGGCGCAAGAGTAAGCTTGAAATATATATAAAGGCTCGTAATGATACAAACATCCTCATCAATCAGACGAAACAGACTTTTGTTTTAAACCGTATACAAGAAAATAACAAAAACCCTAAAGAACTTAATAAAATTTTGAACACTATGATTAAAACTAGTGACAGTACCGTTCTACCAGAGCATCGTGACCCTAAGCTACTCGCTGAATCTTTCAGTCAGTTCTTCAACAATAAAATTGTTACCATACGTAGGGCACTTGACAATTGTTCTTTATCGGTATCTGATAATGATATTGACGTAATCTTCACTGGTTCACCACTATCAACCTTTCCAATAGCTGCTGTAGATGAAATCAAATCAATCATTTCTACATCCTCTTCCTCTTCTTGTGAGCTAGATGTATTCCCAACCCATCTTGTTAAAAGCTGTTCTACAGAACTTTGTCCTATTCTTTGTAGCATTGTGAATACATCCTTATCTACTGAAAACTTTCCTGATGTGTTGAAAGAAGCATTGGTCTTTCCACTTCTCAAGAAGAGTACATTAGATCACAATGTCTTGAAGAACTACATACCTGTCTCAAACCTGTCGTTCATCTCCAAACTTATTGAAAAGTTGTAGCAGCACGTTTCAAAGCCCATCTGAAGTTACATAATCTTAACGAACCCTTTCAATCAGCATACAGAAGCAAACATAGTACAGAAACAGCATTAACTCGTGTGAATAATGATATCCTTACTAGCCTTGACAATAAAAATGTTGTGTTACTGGTTCTTCTTGATTTAAGTGCCGCCTTCGACACAATCGACCAGTCTCTCCTGTTAGAACGGCTTCACGACGTTTTCGGACTTGAGGGTAATGTGCTGAATTGGTTCCGGTCATATCTCACATCCCGTCGCCAATCTGTTGTCATCAATAATGTTAAGTCTGCATCTGTAGAACTTAAATTCGGCGTGCCACAGGGATCGGTACTCGGACCGTTGCTCTTTACCGCTTATACCACTCCTCTGGGGCGTATTTTGAAATCATTCAATCTGAATTATCATATCTATGCTGATGATACTCAACTCTACATTTCAATTAAACCCGAAAATGAATCCCTGCGAGTGTCTAAACTTGAATCGTGCATTGATGCTATTAAGTGCTGGATGAAAAAGAACTTCTTAAAGCTCAATGATAAAAAAACAGAGTTCGTGCAAATCGGTTCTAATCTTCTTTTATCCAAAATATCTGTTAGTAATATCTCTATCGGTAATTTTGTTGTTAACCCAGTTAATAGCGTTCGAAATCTTGGTGTAATTTTGGATAAGAATATGAACATGAATGCTCACATCTCCTCAATCTGTAAAGCTTCCAACTTCACAAAATTGGACGGATCCGCAATTTCCTCGACATTGACTCTACAAAACTTTTAATCAACTCTTTGGTGACCTCACGTCTCGACTACTGCAACTCGTTACTCTATAACTTACCAGCATATCAAATTAATCGACTACAGAAGATTCAAAACAAAGCTGCAAGAATTGTTACAAGAACTAAATTATACACCAGTATTACTCCCGTTTTGAAAGAACTCCACTGGCTACCGATTAAGACCAGAATTGATTTTAAAATTCTCATGCTGACTTTCTGTGCTTTGTCATGTGATGACTCTCCTCTCTATATTAAAGAATTAATTCAACCCTACCACCCTACCAGAAATCTTCGTTCTGAATCTAAGTACCTTATTAAATCAGTAACTGCAAACTCTTCTTTCGGTAAACGCTCCTTTGCTTTTGCGGCAGCAGAACTGTGGAATTCAAATGATTTTCCCATAGAACTCAAGTACTGTGCATCAATTGACAGTTTTAAACGGAATCTTAAAACCAATCTTTTTAGAAACGTTTTCTTTTAATTGTTGATCGCATACTCCTTTTAACTAGTGTTTTCTTTTAACTGACCATAATGTTACCAAAGAGCAGCTTCGGTTGGATTTTAGGACATTATTATTATTGTTATTTATTATTAAATATCCCCTACTTTTTTTGAATAGTATATAAGCTTGTTATGTGACTAAATGTCCAAATAATAAATTATATACCATTTAAAGACAGCGAAATCCTACAATAGGTTTACATAAGGTATCTTTAAATGTCTCGTCATGAATAAAACTGGATATAAATGTGTCTCAGGAGTAGGTGTAGTGAAAGTAGCTAAGTCTCAAACTCAATATCATCCAAAATCTTCGACAATGAAAACACGAATTATTTGTCAATTCAAATCAACATTGATGTTGTGATCTTACCGGGAAACGATGGGCTTCTGATATCCAATAATTTAGACAAAATAAAAAATTTACCATTGGTACACGAATTGTGAACCACAATGCGTTTCAGGCCCATTTTTAACAAGGGACCTGAAGAACGAAGCTACACGGTGACGCATATTCTTATCTGGAGAGATGCAATAATGTAGACTGGAATAACCTGGCGCTAAAGATTGGCACGCGATTGAGACTTTTGGCTTATTTTGCCGAAAATAACTGATTTGAAATTAGAGTAAAGACGGAAGTGATTGAATGTAAATCAGTTTTTATACATCCATATTGCATTATTATATGCGCTGTGACCAATTTGGGTCAATTTCTAAGTAACAAATATTAACGATTTAGCTCCTTTAAAGTAGCCAAGTCTCTAACTCAATATCATTCAAAATCTTCAACATTGAAAACACGAATTATTTGTCAATTTAAATCTACTTTGAAGCTGTAATCGTACCGGAAAAACATGGATGGGCTTCTGATATCCAATATTTAAGACAAAATAAACATTTTCGCAGTGCGTGTACCATAATGCCCTTCAGCCCCAGTTCTAGCAAGAGACTCGATGAACGCGGCTGGAAACAAATCAAACGGCGTATGTAGACTGGATTTACTAGACGTTATCAATTTGCATTCGATTATCAATTCAATTCAATTCTTTATTCTTTAAGACTACTGACTCATCAGATAACATATATACACAAACACAATAAAAACACGGCAAGTAAATACAAACATTATAATTACATACACACAAACACATGTCCATTAAATACAGACAAACAAAAAATATGGAGATGGGGTGTAAATAAATAGTATTTAATTGCTAGCCTAAATTTAAAGTTGCATTATGGGAGATAGGATAAAGAGATGGCAGTTCTCACTATAATAGTTAAAAACTAAATAGTGTAAAGGTAATTTGCTGAAAATTTCAGTCAAATTGATTCACTATTAGCCGAGAAAACAGCGTTTGCAATATGCACATAGCCTCGGTCATCATTACTCAAATCATTAATATAGCATAGTCTAGATTATCCACTTGATTGATTTAATTATCAACGGCCATTAAGCGGCATATAGGATTTTAATCCGCCAACATCGAAGGCTAGCCTTAACATCAAGAGTTTATTATGGTCTGGATATGTTAATTAATGTCTAATTGATTGTTTAGATAACATTTCAGGCCTAAAGCAAGACCTGTAATAAGAAGATTTTGCTCTTGCATAATGCTATTTTAACCATTACTGAAAAATGCAGTAAATATTATAAGCTTCGTAAAATCTTCCGAACTTCTAAAATAACTTTAAAAGGGGGAAAATAAGCTAGATTATTACCATTAAAAATATAAATAGTCAAATCAAAGGGGAGAGGGGGAGGGGGTACATTTTATTTAGGTCGGGTAATGTGGCATGTTTAATTATTATTTAATAGAGTGGTTCTTTTCTTATCTGCAAAAATGAGAAATCTGTATAGGTTCCTTATTTCGGATGTAGAAGGTGTGCTTAATAATTGAATTAATTTAAATATATTAGAATTTCGTAAAAAGTATGGTTTGATAAATTGGTGACGCAATTGATTATAGCAAGGGCAGCTTAAAATAAAATGAAATTCATCTTCTATGTCATTTATGTTACAAAGTGTGCATTTTCTTTCACTACTTTCTATTTTATTGTATCGGCCTACTTCTATATTTAAATTATGAGCGAACATTCGGAATTTGCATATAGTTTTAAGGAGAATAGATTTAACGCCTTTTTAATATAGCTCTGTTAGATGTTGATAAATTATACCTTTGGCGGACAATTTTATTTTTTCAATATTTTCTTGGGCAAAGATATCATATAACTTATTTTTATATAATTTAGAACGTACCATTGTTAACTTTTTATAAAAGCAATATATATACAAGGCCAATTCAATCTAAAGCTTTCCTATAATCCACGAAGCAGCAGTAAAGTCGTTTTTTTATTAATATATTTTCTAATTAGATAATGTAGGGAAAATAGCATCAGTAGTTGCCATGTTTTTTCTAAAGCCGAATTGTGCGTCAGTAATGAGTGAATACTATGCGTCATAATGATCTTTTATTTCTTGTAAATAGTTTACCTAAACAACTGAGTAGCGTTATTCCTCTATAGTTGTCGGCATCGTTAACATCTCCCTTTTTATACGTCCACATTCATAATGTGAACGTATTATGCCGTCGCCCCTGTCTGTGTGTGTGTGTGTATGTGTGTGTGTGTGTATGTGTGTGTGTTTGTGTGTGTTTGCATATAGTGTATTAGCAGGACGCGAAGTTGAAAGAACACCAACGTTGTTAGGACATTTTGAATTGTTGGGACCTACACTCAGGTCCCCACAATTATTTTTGTACCAGGGCCTTGTAAACAACTATATATTTTCAATCTTACACAAGTCATACAAAATGTGGAAAATCATGCCAGTCTCACACACTGAACAGACATTTTACTTCCTATATCACACACATTTGAAGTGTTTGAAGCATGGGTATTATCAATATCCAATCAGGCGGCCAGTTACAAAGTTAGATATATTGACCAATCAGAGGCCATTTCTTTAAAGTCCTGACAGAAGAGGCTACTCAAATTTTTTCATACAACTTGTGCATTTAATTGCGAAAGGTACACATAAGTTTCGCCTGGTACTACCCAAAGCTAAGCAACGGTCTAGAAGTATATTTTTTCTTAAGGGAAAGGCAATATATGATACCAATAAACGTTATGTAGAACATTAGTGTGTATTTCCTGTATGATTCATGATCACATTGGCAATAAGTCCTATCAATGACTGACATTGATTTGGGTATGGTTAGAGAAAAGTTTTGATAATTAATCAAATTGTGCGGGTGTAAATTTGAAATTATTAGTCACTTTATTCTGTTGAGAAAGAGGATACATCTCTAGAAATTAACAATAGAAAGAAAAAAGAAATAGGTAAGTGCTTACATTATGTCTTAACTACTTCAATTTTAATGCTGTCAAAATTTGTACAAAATTATGATTTGTCAAAATATTTTTTTTACAAAAAATGAAAAGAAATTGAATAAAATGACGCGTATTGTTTCGATCAAAAGGTCCGTCATTGGCTCAAGGGCCCTGATTTTGTTGGGGGGTTGGGATGGCCTAGTGGTCTAGAGTGCCTCGCTTCGACCTCTAGCTGGCCGGTCACCTCTGGCTTGCGGCTGTGATTTCGAGCCCTGGTGTGAGCGTATGTGGCATGGAGATAGGGGCGCCTTCTCAACCTCGTGGGTTTCCTCCGGGCACTCCGGTTTCCTCCCACTGCTAAACCCCTACGCGCAAGCGAATTATTGAAATAAAATTAACCATATGTTAGTCCCGAAATGACCTAGTTTGTGTTGAGTGGACGTTAAACCCCATTTCTCTATCTCCCTGATTTTGTTGTCCGATAACATGAGCAGTACCATAGGTCCCCCAGTTTCATGTTACTATTAAAAACTCCCGAATAGTACCATATGTTAGTCCCGAAAGGCGCTTTCTCCTCTCTGTCTCCATCCTCTCTGTATTCCTGCTTATCTCTCCTCACACTCGATTCCCCCCTCACCCCCCTTTCTCTCTATCCCAACTTTAATCTCCCCCGCTCATTCCCTGTCTCGCCCCCTGTCTTTATTACAATTTATCTCTCTATCACTCTATTCCCCTGTATCTTGTCCTATCTTTCATCTCCCTCGCTTACCATCCCTATTTCTATTCTTGCAATTCCTCCTCTGTGAATATGAAAACACGGTCTGGTGAAGAGCAGTGGAGAGTAGGAAATGTTGAATGTGAAATGTGCATCACAAACATTACGGTTTTAAGGTGGTGAAACTGGCCCTGTGTGAACAGAGTAATGTACATATGAAAACACGGTCTGGTGAAGAGCAGAGGAGAGCAGGAAATGTGAAATGTGCACCACAAACATTATGGTTTTAAGGTGGTGAAACTGGCCCTGTGTGAACAGAGTAATGGACATTTATTTAACCAATAATTGAATTCTTAAAAACTGACTCAAATGTTTAAAAGAATCCATAATATTATTTTCTCGAAGTTGTTACAAATTTGACTTTTGAGGGTTACAAATTTGACTTTTGAGGGTATCCATTGTTAAGTTCAAAATGTTGTTGGACTTCAGTGAAATTGCTTTTGTGTTAAAATCATAAAGAATTAAAACAAAAGTGAATTATGAAGTATTTTGTTTTGCCCAAACCAGTTTCTACTGCATTTTGAAAATTGAAACCCGCCCATGGAACATCCAATAGTACACGTGTACCAGTGTGCCACAGTTTTACGAATTTAGAGGAAAGGTCAGACCAATCACAATCCAAAACACAACGGTAAACCACCTTTCAGTTTGTCGCACAGTCAACAATGACTTTTACCTTACCCCAAGTTATATTTACCAGTTAGACTAACAAACTCTGTTTCCTTACTGTCATTTATTGATTTACATGCTTAATTATTAGTAATATTTGCAGCTGATAGCGTATCTGTCTTCGTCCGAGGTAAAGAGGGGGGGAGTCTAGTAGTGAGTATAATTTCTGCACTTTCCTTCCCACACCAAATAGTCATGCCCTTTAATTTAATCTAATAGAAATATCAAAGAATTTCCCCAAAATGACACAGTTGGTGTTGAGTGAATGTAAAACCCCACTCGGCTAATCTCGACAGATTCCGTAAACTACGTAAGCTACATCTAGTCTCGGATGTATGACAGTAAGTGATATGTACCTACGCCCATACATTTGCGATGCGGCTACCGGTTTACTTTAACAGGAAAACTTGACGCTATTACACAAATTGGGAACCTATTCGGCTAGCGACCTATTCGACCGATCGAGCTGCAACCTGTTCGTTGGAAACATAGAGGTGTATATATTGACTAGAGTGTATTGTGGTCACGTGATTCCCATTGACGTAACGTTAACGCCGTGGGCCGACACTGGAGACCGGCAGCCATGTTTCAACCGGGAAAGAATGACGGAAGTGCCCGGATGAACGCTATGTAAACAAAGGGAAATAGAATGGCGAAGGGTTGATAAGTCCATTAAAAAGCAGTTCTAATTCAACAATATCACCTCCCCCCCCCCCAAAAAAAAAAAATGATGATTGAAAGGTCTTACCTTACAGTCCTAAAAACAAAATCGCTTTGGTCAACTGGCATATTTTGCGGGCTTTATTATTAAGAGTCACTGTGGCAATGTGTAAATTGTGCGCAGAACTACGAAATCATGTTTATTTTATTAATTGAGCTAAGTGAACGTCCTCGAATGTCCAGAGTGTTCAGCAAAATTTTGAACATTGCTCCTCGCAGTTCACATAAAACTTTATTTTGGATAGATCTAAATAATTTGTTGGACGATTTGAAATGAATGTTCTGCTTGATTGGCAGAGATAACTGACTCTACTATAAATAGCGTCATCCAGGTGATAAATAAAGAAATAAAATAGATTTTAAAAGTAATCTAGGCGGACTTCTATCATTTACCAGTAGAATAATATCTGATGCTGATTGGATTTTTTTTAAAAAAAAAAGAAAATATAAAGAGGACTAGCAAGGCCTAAGTAGGCCTATATGGTTTTCAATTTCCATGAACTGGTGTCTGATTTTTCTTTGCTTGAAAAATACGGCGGTATATTAAATTTTACAAAAAAAAAAAGACAAACCTCTTGATAAGCTTTTCGTAGTAGCAGCAGCGATTGAAAAAAAAATATAAGGCCTAATTAAAAATTTATTTTTTACAAAATTTGTTTGGGGAATGAAGTTTTCAAGACTTTCACTGATTTGTCCTTCATATAATAACCTTCCTTTTTTTAAAAATTAGTTCGGCGGTCTTAAGCTCGTTTTCTGAAGAAAATAAAAGAACTGATATTGCAAGAAACGTTCGCTTTATATTCATTCTGTACATCTGTGAACACAATGTCGTCCTGATTAATTAAATCAGAGGGAGTGAAACTAAAAGATAACAAAGCAACTACTGGCCAGTGAGTGCATGTCTGTGACTAAACACTCCACTCCAATAAACAGACTTACTCCCTGCGATATTTTTCGTACAAAGCCGCATGTGTGTATAATATATAATTTGCGCAATTTTCGAATAATTAAATAAAACATTAATTTGGAGGTTTGCTAAACAGACGGACCTTGTAATCATTACATAATAAAAGTATCATTACTAATAAATTAAGAGAATGGACCCGCCGGGTTTTCGGTCCCAAGCTTCGAGTGTTCGACGTCGTCTCGCCGTGTTTATTTAAATATTTTACACAATTATCATGATTTTACTGTATCTATTAATTCACTATTTCACTTATAACTTATCATGCCTACTTATGAAATGATAATCCACTCCCTTTTCGCCTGACATTGAATTTACCAAAATAATAACAACTTTCCGACATATCGGTATATGCCAACGCAGGCTAAATCTTCCCGGTTGTAAAATGGCTGCCAACCTCCATAGTCGGCACGCGATCACGTGACCACCATACACTCTAGTCAATATATACACCTCCATGGTTGGAAACATATTTAGAGTAAAGACAACAGTCGCGTTAACTCATCTATTTATCTACCAATAAAACCCAACGTTATGTCTATCAAATGAAAGTAGAATATATTATTTTTTATCCATTCCTTCAGCTCAGAATAGAAGTGTAATTTCGTCATTATCTTACAGCTGGATCGGTCGAATAGGTCGCTAGCCAAATAGGTCGCCAACTTGTGTTTGGAATGGGCGCAGCCATGTTTCATCCAGGACCTTTAAAGTAGTTCCAATATGGCGGAATTCATCATACAGCCGAGTTTAGATTCCCGAAATCTTCCGAGGTTTGCCGAGTGTGTAAAACCCATTGGGTTTTATTTTGATTGTATTTCTACTCAATGAAATGTGTATACATTTGTGGCTTAATCCGTGATCAGATTAGGTTATGCCACTTGTTTCCCTGTGTTTTATTTTCTATTTTACTTTGGGCCGTTATAATTTCATCCTGATTAAAGTTTACTGTACTGTAATGATGGAGATGTCACCAGCAATTTAAGAATTCTTATGGACTGAATCGTTATGAACTGCCTTCTGACTCTTCACAATTTAGTGGAATTGGTCCCAGTAGTGACACAATGACTTAGTCTGTGTCCAGATTTTAAGTCAAAACAAATTTATATTGATTCGTGGTCAAAGGGGAGACCAATCTTGGTGTTCCTGTAATGTGGGCTAATTGCAACCTTGTCACACTTTATATCAAATCTAGCTTGGACATGTTCAGTTCCAACAGCGTGTGTGAATTAGTTATATACATCGTTATTAGGACACCTTCAGTACCAACAGTTTATTAAATTTGTGGTGTGTGAATTGAATGTACGTCTTTAACGGGACCCTCCCGATAACCATTATGTACGTCATTATACGGACGTCCCAATAGTGCATTAAAACATAGGTGTGTACAATTAAATAGAAGTAATTATCAGGACGTCCCAGCAGTTCATTAAATCCTTGGTATGTAACATGTGTATAATAAGTGTAACTATACCACTTTGACGGTACGGCTCTTTAAGTGTCCATCAACAAGATTTGTCACACAACGTCCCACTAAAGTGTCCCAACAATCTCAATTGCTACTGTTTAATATTAAAGATTTATCATAACATATTTTTCATTACCCGTTGGTACTTTAGACCGATCAGTAATATATTTTAGATAAAAATATAAGAATAAAGTTTAGTCCCCACAAGTGTGGTTACTGTCAAGGACCTGACAAAGACTTAGATGCAGGTATGTGTGTGTGTGTGTGTGTGCGCGAGTGTTGGGAGTGGTTAGTTTAAAGTTTAAATTTTACATTCTTAATTTCAAATTCAAGAATGTGTGTCTGTCTATACACGCGTGTGTATAACTGTGTATATGTGTGTACTGGCTTTCAACAGCCAGTTAAACTCGCTTATGTTGTTTCTTTTCTTTTAGTTTTGGTTTAAACAATATTTTATTTCTTAGTGACTCATACAATATATGGATACAATAACACGCATTGCTGCTTATGTAAAATCGCTTCCATAAACAATGATCATTTAGGGCTTTTTTTCCATTTCTTGAAATAAGATAAAATTTATTAACATTAAAACAGCGAACAACAAATATGTACAAGTATCACAGTCCAACTATTGACTGCTAAAAGTCTCTCACTTTGTAAAGTCTCTCACTGAGTGTCCTTGCTGGTGCTGGTACCGATGTCAGGGGATACCCATTGGACTGGTGGTGTGTCGATGTCCTTGGAGGTGAAGAGGGTTCGGGGTGAAATATCCTCTAGGCTGCTGTCGACGGACCCCGGGCTCAGGTCCGGGCAGCTGAGTGGTGTCACAGGTGTCTTGAAGGTGTCTGACAGCGAAGGTGTTGGTGAAGGTGCCTGGACAAGGGTGGCTGACGATGCAGGTGGCATCCCTGGTTCCCACTGCGTTGTACGGGTCCGGGAGTACTGGGCTGAAGACTGTGGTGACTGGGGGCATCCAGGTTAGAGGTGATGTCTGAATGGCTAGAGGGTGATGTTGAGGCTGCTGCTGCTATGGCGGTGCCTGTCAGGTGGCTGGTTGAGGTTGATGCCAGAACTGCTGCTGCTGAGGGGCTGTTAAGGTTGCTACTGCTGTGGGGGTGACCAGGTCATTGGTGGTTCTTGCTGTGGCTGCTTGAATAGCTGATGCCGCTGCCTGTAGCGGTGGACAAGGTTGAGGCAGTCTATATGGAATTCATGCCAGGAGTCCTCTGGTATGCCCTGCATGTGCCCTTCCAGTAGGCACGCAAAATCGTGTGCGATCTTCGGTTGGCCGGTGTAGGAGTGGCTGGACCCAAAGGAATCTGTTTTGGAAAGGATTTGAAAAATACAAACATTGAAACAATTTAGTACCGCATTTCAATGCAACATATTGCACATGTCATGTCAAGAGCAATGGATCAAACTGGAATACAATCTGCATGCAAACATTGGGATTCTCACCTGCTTCACTGCATCAATGAGGCCGCTCTCGGTCACCCCGGTGTCGGCGGTTGTAGTGGCTGTCTCTGTTGTTGGTGGCCTGGACCACTTCCCCTTGCCCTTCCCGGTGGTAGTAGATGCTTGGCTCTGGGAACCTGTTGACCCTACGTCACCATCGTCATCGTCGCTGATCGTCACTGCAGCTGATTCTGGGACAGCAATCTGCTCACTGGGTACTGTCTCTCCCTGGACGATATGTTGCGTCAGGAAACTCCAGGTCTCCATGATCTGGTCGTCACGGGAACTCCTCTGTGGCTGGGCAGGCCCATTCTTCTTCCCCATCTTCATAATCCTCCCGACCCTGGTTCTCGTAGTGACCAGTGGGGACAAGTGGCAGGAGGCTCCAGCCGCTCTCCGACTCGGTCCCACCGGCTGTTCTTGGCCGTCCCGTTGAGCCACTCCTCCTGCTTCTTGTCATACAGCTGGGGGTTCTCTTTCACAAGCTCGGCCAACCTCAACTCGGCTTCTTCTGACCAGCGGTATTCGGGGATTTCTTTCTTGGACATTCGGTCCCGCTTCTTCTGCTGCCTGGTAGCCTCGTCCTCACTCGATGGCTGTCTCTGGTTTTCGATTGGATCCTGCTGTGTCTCCGGGATAACATCGAGACTTAATATTGATGACTGGGGAATGATCTCTCTCAGCTGTCGGTGCCTCTGGCCTGTCAGCTTAGTTTTAGGCATGTTGTGTGTGTGAGAAGATGTCTCTTCGCTGGCGATCTCTGGAATTGCTAGCAGTGTCCAGGAAGTCCTATATACATACACCTGTACCGATGCGAACCCCACTGTGGCAGAGTAGTCGTGAACTATTCGTGAACTATTCGTGAACGTTCGTGATAGTCTGGAACGCATCCTCCCGCATCGATCAGATTGCGCATAGTTCAGGACCCGGTCGCTAAATTTTGTCGTGAACAAAATTTTGAACATTTCAAAATTCTCGTCCCGACATGGCACGCAGTCACGGCGGGTTTACGCACACTTCACGCCAGTTGACAACTAGTTTGCGCACTGGCACGACTCAAGTCGTGTCAATGCGTCCCACGGAATCGTGCAAGTGTCAGCCTTGCTTGACATTCAGCATGTTGTTTTTTCCACAGCCAATCCAAAAATGACCAGAGGTTGGGGAGGCCCCTTTTACATGGCGTGGCCAAGTCGGCACGACACCGTCCAAATTGCGCAAACTCTTCGTGCCAATGGGGGAAGTGCGTAAACAATACGCAAACTATGCGTGAACTCGTCGTGTCAATGTGGACACTGGTGGGCACGCATTCGTGAACTCGTCATGAACAGTGAGAGATCTTCCCAGTTCATGCCCCAAAATGGCACGACTTGCCAAGACAAAATCGGGGCCAAAAGTCGTGCAAGTGTCAGCCTGACTTTAAGTAGAATTATATGTTTCTTGACATTCGTGTCCCATGACTTGTTAAGGTACTCTACATTTGTGCTTTATGTTTAACAGTTCTAAAAAATAGAATCACATTTCAATATGCCATAAAAACTTATGTCATATGCATTTTTAAAAACTTATTTTAGTACACTTACTTAATCGTTTTTTTTTACATGAAAGCAATTCTGCGCTCTTTGTATTTGTGTGAATGAAGCTATTCATTATATATTTATCAAGTTGTGGATATAGAATGGTCTCTTCGGACAAAATCTACTTTGACATGTCGAGTTTTCTTATGTATATTAAAGTTATATCATGTAAGGTTTAGATAAAGAACTAGTCGTTCTTGTTATTACATATATTATGTAAGCTGATCGTTCTAGTTATAATAGTTATATTAAAGATACATTATGTGAGATTCAGACAAAGAGCTGGCCAGAAACAGTCAATTCCTTTTATAGATTTTCAGATATCCCCTGTAAGATGCAAATTATCGATATTTTGTTTTATTGTTTCATTTGCCATGTCAACGTCTTAAGGTAAATAAGTAGAATTATTGGCTTCTTGACATTCGTGTCTTATAACTTGTTAAGGTACTCTAATTTTTGCTTAATGTTTAACAGTTCTATAAAATAGAATCACATTTCATTATGTCATAAATTATGCATTGAAAAAAACTTATTTTGCTGTACTTACGTAATCATTTTACTTGAGACCAATTGTACGCTCTTTATATTTGTGTAAATGAAGCTATTCATTATATATTTATCATGTTGTGGATATCAAATGGCCTCTTCACACAAAACCTACTTATAGACCAGGGACTTTAGATCATAATTAGGTCATACCTGACAAAAATTGCAACATAATTTTTAAAGTGATATATTGTAAGCACAATGGGTCCGGAATAATTTATTTTAAATGTAGAAGCGTACTACGTTTGGAATTTTATTTTTTTCAAGGTTATTAAAGGTCATGAATCGAAAAGTGTATCAAACTGTGGCTTTCGAAGTGTTAATAAATATTTTAGCATATTTTTTTATCATATGGACTCAAGAAACAAAATACTAAACAGAGAAAGAATATAGTTAGATGTTGTATTTCATTTCAAGGCCACAAATTGGCTAAATTTACGTTAATGTGTATTAGATCAAGCTTAAAGTAGTAAATAAAGTTCATATAATAGAGTTTACTGTTCCAGTTATCAGTGCGGGAAGTCGCTGCAACAGACATGTCAACCACGGTGTATCATCAGTCTAGAATCTACATGTATATTATCACAGCCCGAAAAAGGTCCCCTTGCAAAATCCGTGTTCAAATTTGACAAAATCCAAAATGCACGCCTGTTTTGAATATGACTTGAGAGAGGGAGAAACGGGGATTGAGGTCTTCTCGACACAAACTAGGTCATTTCGGGACTAACATATGGTTTAATTTTATTTCAATAATTCGCTAAGTCGTGCGAAATTACTGCATAACAGAAACATACTAAGCCACACGAAAATATTCTATAGATCAGTCGCCGACGTTTCAACCTACCCGACATTGGTCCAGCCTTCTTCGTTGTCATCTGAACATTTCCAGCTAGCACTATAAACCTTAGAATGCCTCGGTCGGCATTTCTGTCCAAACGAGGTAAAGAAAAATGCCTCGTCTGCAGTTCCAAGTCGAGTTTTTTTTTAAATTACCCTGTTTTTGGAACGAGTTACTTTGTTCAGAACGAGGCTCGGTAAAAATGCCTCGTTTACTAAACCTGTTTTTTTGTTTTTGAAGATAGTTTTAATACTATGTATGTATATTATCTAGGAAGAGTGGTTTCACATAGGCTAAGCCTGTTCCTCAATCCCTTTCAGACAACCTGAATAAAATAATGTTAAAAAAAAAACCCAAAACAGTCTATGTGTTTGTAAGCTACTAAACATCGTCTGCTATAAGGCTACTCTCTACTATCTGGCAGTTTAGATTACATCCGAAAGTGATCCCGAGGGGTTCCAGTTTCTTACGTAACTGAGGGGGTTTCTGTTTGGTTTTATCATCCCGTTAACAAACTGGCACTACCCTTCCCCCTTTTTTGAATGTTATAATAATTCTCGTCTGTATCCCTTATTGATCGACTCGGATTATGTTTTTTTTTTATTGATATCATTTTGGGTATATAATCCCATTTAGGTATGAAAATATAAATTTTAGAGACCCTGCATCAAAATATTTTTTTCTGTTCTATTTCTAAATTATTAAATTGTTCTGCTTGTGCATCAGTTATTAAATAATTTTGATTAATTTGCTTGTGCTTCAGTTATTTGGAAGACACCCGTTTTAAAGATGGGTGACGATGCACAGGCTCAGTGATGGTAAACACATTTGATTTGGTAATATTTGTTTCGTTTATATTTATTTTTGTACTCAGTATTATTAAACTCACGAACAGTACATTCGTCAGGTCTATCTTTTTTTTTATTTCAGGGCGGGGGCGGATGTTCGATCCCTGCATTGGCCGAGAAAGTTCATCCAGATTTTCCGGAGTGGATCTCCCTTGTAAGTGATGCAGGACGGAGGGACTGACAAGGACAGCTGTCTACTCGTTCGGATAGGACAAAAAACGATGACCCGTGTATACATTGGCGTGCACGAAATTCCTGGGAATATTGCAAGCATAAGAGATGTAATCGACTATGTTGACTTTGAAAGATGGATTTGTTATGAAACTTGACGCAGAAAAATAAAACAGGCATGTCCGACATCAGCTATGCAATATGTATTAACAACAGAACCATTAACTTATATAACAGTCTCCTCTTAAAGGTATTAGTATAAGGTTGTGGGGCGATTTCACTGATATACCAACACTTTAACTCCCCTGGATGAAAATTCGGTAAATAGCGGTTTCTAATTTTTGAACTTATTGTGACACTATTGGAGGGTCTTTAATCGGGTTCTCACAATCTAGGTACAAACATCGTAATGTAAACGATCCCGGAACTAACTTGTTTGGAGGGAGCCATGTCTTAGCTAGGCACAAATGTTCCAACTCCTAGACGCTCTCGCCTCGTCTCATCACTTCGGGTCCTGCCTAGTACCCAGGGTACCTTCTAGGCGCCCGCCTAGCCTCGACTGATTCCCAGACGGTTTGTCTGGTCTTTTAATTACTGGATCTATGGCCAGCCTTGCATTCTAGATACCACACCCATGCACCGTAACCTGATTGGTCAGTATCCGGTCGGGGTGGGTTTATACCCTGGAGGGACAGATAGCTGTTGGTCAATCAACTATTTCCAGGTATTATATTTCAGATTATTAAATTAGGGCCGGATGTTGCAGCACCTGGTCATTATATAATAACAGATTAAGTTTCCAGTGCAGATTGCTTTACGATTCAAAGATCTTGCATAAATCAGGACAGCTGTGATGATTAATGATTTCCTAACGACTTTTGTATATCTGTTAGTCCTTTCATGTTACTGCCATTCTTTGACCCCCTGAGACTCGTCTGTTACCCATGTGAAAAGATTGCTAATTGATTTCATATTTCATGCATTTCAATGATATATCCTCAATTGTATAACACTATTGCATAGCATCAGGAGCCTTAATGAATGTAGAAAAGTCCAAAATAATGCTTGTTGGTAAATCAGTCAATATTGTATAGAGCTTTAATATACCAGTTAATATTGTTACCGAGTGTATGTTATCTCTAGGTGTATATCTTGGACCAAATAAACAGTATTGTGGAAATATGAACTTGGATACTTAATTAACAAAAATCAAAGAAATTCTTAATTATAAATTTGTACAATCGTTTTGTTTAAATTATTATGCGGGGAATCGAAACCATGCCACTTGACTCAATGACAGAAGTTATGATCTTAAGTGCACGCGTTAATACCCACCCACCCTCTTTACCCACTGAACAATAAACGCAAATAAATATCGGTATTTGTTACATGATGAATCACATCAACACAGAAAGTTAGCTAACCTGTAACGCTATACATTTCTATTTTATCAACAAACAAAAAACTATCGGGAGACGCCGTATGTATCGAATTGATTGGTCTTTTGTTTGAATCATTACATACGCTTTTGTTTGGTCGTCTCTAAAGTAATTGGGTATAATATCCTTTATACTCGGTAATCATAAAATTTAATTATTTGGCAGCCAATTGACATTAACTTAAAATCGTCATTCAATGTCATGATATATCATTACACGTATCCTTTCAAACTGTTCAGACGTACAAATTAATAATTTATATATTTTGTTTGAGAGCAAGGTAGATTTACAGAAAATGTAAGATGATATAAAAAAAATCTAAAAAAAAAAAGATAGGTTGTCAGGCAACGAAACATGTGCCCACGGCAGCTAAACCGTCTGTGCACTCAACAGGGTCGCCATTTTTTGTCGGTAATGAAGGAATGTACAAGACAAAATACATTTATTAAGATATCATTAGAACTTAGTTGTTAAAGTTATCGGAAATTTGCTCATACGCATGGACATGTGTGTAATTGTCCAGTCGGGTTCGATTTCGAAACAGACCCTTTAATATCATACTATCATCGAAGGATAAGACCATAAGTACCTCATCAGACAAGTTCTGGGCTCACGACTACCATATATATTAAGAAATCAGACTGGACGATAACACGAAATTCAACGCGGTGCAAGAACAGCCATATACGCGATAACGAAGTGTTTTATGTTTGATGCCACCTGTACAAAGAATAACGAATACACAAAACCAATTGCAAACTGGGTCATAGTACCAGTATCCGTGGAGCATAAGCCAACGAGAATTACGAAAGACTATATTATGGCATAGCATCACTCCAATAAGGATTCAAATATTCTGACATCACTTTGTGTACTTTTAAATAAGCTTTTGAATATCATATTGTTCTAAATATTTGTATAATTATGACAAATACCAGAAACTACATAATTCACAACAGCTAATGACATCACATGTATAAGTTGTAATCTATAGTCTTGTGCGAGTTTGACGAGCTTGGAAAAGCAATGAGAGAGGGTAACGTCCTAGCGTCCTGCTCCTACTGGGCTAATGAAGACGGGAACTCAGACCTACTTCAAAGACGTTACCTGGTTTCGCTCTGGTGACGGTATGATCTCAGGCCCCAGGGTGGTCATGGTCCACCGACTCCAGTTGAGAAAAAGAAATGACACACATTTATTGGTTTTGATCCCGGTGTTTGTCGAGGACGTTCCCAATGGATTTCCCCGCGTAATTTCTCCTTGTTAGGTATGCAAGACGGAGGAACTGATCAGGAACAGCGTCTAGTCTTTCGGATGGGACGATAACCGAGGTCTCGTGTGCACCTCCGCATGCACTTAAAAGAACTCCTGACAGTTTATATTCAGTTGATGTATGGACTCAATTGTCGTACTGTAAGGCTTTTACACCTCTTCTTCTTCCCGGTTGGTACGGTTTTACACATCTTCATTTTTCCAGTTGGTATTGATTTTCAACTAGTCACAGGCTTCTGTATTGTATGGCATTTACACTTATTCATTATCCCGGTTGCTTTAGACAAGTAGGGCGTTTAACCCCATTTTATTCATTCATTCTAGAACACTACATACCACTTCTGATTTGAGGAGTTAGCATAGCTTATAAATATTGCATTTTAGATGTATGGACATATAAATATTGTATTTTATATGTATGGACATATTTATTGATTAGTATATTGATTTTCTCTGTGGGCGTCATCCTTTGATGTCACTGTTATTTTAACTGGCTGTAATAGATCAAATTAATATGATTGGTTAATTTATGAATATTCATTAGTATATTGAACATACTTCAACTGGCTATAACAGACCACGTTATACTACAGGATATAAACTGGCAATAGAAGTCAATTAGACATATAAGATACTTTATTAAATAAGACGTGTTGTTGCTGAACCATGTTGAATTACCTGTAGCATACCCAGGTAGGTAATACTTATATTGGTAGTTTGGAAATCAAACGAGATGAGGTTTAACGTCCTACTGTTCTGCACCGACGGGGATAATGAAGACGGGCAAATGCCATGCAGTGTACTGTGGATGAATATTGCCCGGACAGAGGCGCTACTGCCTACTCTATTTTCGAATGTCAGCTGTCAGGGGTTCTCTTAACGCGAGACCTTTTTGTCCCAGCCGAAAGACTATACATTGTACCCTGAAAGACCCTCCGTTCTACACCACTAACAAAGGAAAACCACGTCGGAAAATCCTGACGAACCTTCTCGTTTGGAACATTGGCAAAAGAATAAAATAATGATTAAAAATATAACATAAGAAGTAGGTCTTGACAGGCAGTATCCTAAAGTATTTGTCCCCAGGAAGTTGTGACCTTGGGGTCCGTCAGATATAATTTACAAGAGTCTGGAATGGTTCATCAAATCTTTAATACTGGAAACTTATAATAATAATTATCTACATACACTTACAAGTCGGATAGACCTAAAAAAAACTAGCGTGTCAAGTACAATCACATATTTATATGAAAATACTTCTAATCACTTGGCTAGGTCAAGTGTTGACATAAATAAGCATTGATGTAATAATGTACAATAAAAGAAATAAAACAATGGTAAATAAAACAATTGATAGATTAATTATACGATTGGCATGCTCACCAGACAGGCCATATTTTCAGTTACTTTTTATCTATAACAGTTTTATAAACAATAAGGGATTATAATAAATTAACATGTCATTAGAATTACGTAACATTTCACCCTTGGCTATAGTCACCTTCCAATAGCACACAATGTTTTGAAGAAATAGAATAATTTTATTGTCCTTAGAGTAGGGGATGGTGTTATTTTACAAATGTTGATGTTCAAATTCGGGGGCCCCCTTTAAAAGTTGTATTTACCCTACCCATGTATGAATATATTTTTGTTATTTCTTTCTGAGCCCTCTACCCCCACCCCCCCCTGTACATACGCCCTGAAGATAGTTGGGCTTAAACTGAGGGTGATAATTTAGATTTCATTAAAAACTCTTCCTTATGTTTCCTTGTATAAACCTCATCTTGACTCTACATTTGGGTTTCCGCGGTCGCTGAGTTCATTGGTGATGTTAAATGTAAGATTTGAAAATACAAAATGGCGGAAATCCAAGATGGCGGTAATATTTCCCTAAATTTCATACGTGTTGATATTTTTTCAGTTGTTAGCGACCTGTCTAACATTTACCGTGTATAAAACATTTTATGTGTACTTATCCGCATACTCACCTATATTTGTCTATGTTTGTATATATTCTCACATATATATGTGTGCTTGCAAACTAAAATACCGCAATGGCCTCGACAAAACCTAAATATACCCGCTCTTTGGTGCGAAAACAGTTAGGGGAGGAATTGTATATAGAAACAGCTGGATTTGCCAGTGGATTCCTACCTTCCTACCTTTCAAAAAATATATTATAATTAATATGATTTATCTGATGAAACCAACTAGAGCTGGTCGAATTAGGCGTTCTAAATATAATGCAGCTCTAGTTTAGGCATATGTACTTTCAGAACACTGGTTATTTTGCAACGTATAGTATATACTACCACTACCAAACATACAAAAACTAATATACATGTACTAACTCCTTACCCAAGATTTCGAAATCTCACCCAAAAATATCTAAAAGAAAATACTTACTCTCTACACAAGATTCGAAAATCTGATCCAAACGCGCCAGGCAAGGAAAAAAATATAAAGATAAAGTTTAACTATTTAACACCGAATATTCTCATTTATAGTTACATTTTCTAGGTCTCAAAACGTTTTGTTAGTGTTAAGTAATCATGAACTATCTGGAATATATTTTCGTTTACATCATCACCAAGATCATTGTGACCTTTAAGCAAACAAGTGATAGACCGTTGGTCATATGGCAGTTTATTTATAGTTACATTGCGGATAGCTAAATAATTATTACAGTAGAGAAAATGATGTTCGGGATTCTCTATTTGATGGCCACATGAGCACGCTGGGTTTTCACCGATATGCATAAGGAATTTATGGAAGTTTAGATTACTTTTGTTGTTACGAATCCTGCAATGAATAAGCTGGTATTGACGTTCGCCAAAGTAGTAATATCTTGGGATTTTAAATTGGCCGGTAATGTTATACAGCTCCCGCTTAAAGGTAGAAATATTTTGGGCGTCTTTAATTTTTTCAGGCAAAATATTCCATTCGTCAATTACTGACGGAAGAAAAGAGTTTTTGTATAACAAACTTTTAGCAGGAATTTTTCTATATTGGTTTTGATTTCGCACTGGATAGGGATTTAAATCAGTAACTTTTGGGGGTACAAGGTTACTTAAGTATCCGGGGGTTTGATGTTTGGACATTTTATAAAATAAGACAAGCTTATGCATATACCTTCTATCTTTAAGAGATGGAAAACCCGATTCGGCATAGAGTTGTTTGTGCGAGGTGCCTCTAACAAGGCCTGTAATAGTACGTAATGCGTCTAAGTGTAGTTTTTCGAGTTTAGCGGCGTCGTCCTGACTACAATTATTCCAGACCACGTCAGCGTAGTCAAATATTGGCAGAATAAAACTTTTGTAAATAACTTCAAGTGATTTACGCGAGATCCTGTATTTGAAACTGCGAAAATATTCGATCATCTTACTGGCTTTAGTAATAACATAATTTACATGGGAAGACCATTTACAGGTTTTATGAAATATTATTTCGAGATGTTTATGTTCGTCAACGTCTTTAAGTTCAGTCCCGTTAAAATTCAGTTCAATATTAGTTGGCGTATGTTTTCGGGAGAAAATCATGGAAGTTGTTTTTGTAGGGTTGAAATTTACTTTCCACTTGGCTGCCCAAGTTTTAATCGAGTCCAAATCCGTATTAAGAGTTTTACTGCATTCAGATTTATCTTCTATGGCCATGTATAACGACGTATCATCAGCAAACAGACGTATACTAGATTTAATATCATTTATTACATCGTTAATATAGATCAAAAACAGGAGGGGTCCCATGACTGAGCCCTGGGGTACTCCTGAAGATACAGTTTTTAACTTGGAATATTCACCTTTAAGTACAACTGCCTGTTTTCGATTTTGTAAATAATTTTCGATAAGTGAAAGTAGTTTACCCCTTATGCCAATGGCATTTAGTTTATGTAGTAGACCTTTGTGCCACACGCGATCGAACGCCTTACTGATGTCAAAAAATATTACTTTAACTTCAGTATCTTGGTCAAGGGAATTTGAAATTTGATCATAAATATCTAAAAGTTGGTAGACTGTGGAGTCGTTGGGTCTAAATCCAGACAGAAAGACAGTCAATATATCATGGGTAAGAACAAAGTTATGAATAAACTTATAAATACACTTCTCGAAAACTTTACCTAAGGTACTAAGCAAAGATATAGGTCGATAGTTACAACAATGATGTGGATCGCCCTTCTTAAATATTGGAACAACATTTGCCATTTTCCACTTGTTTGGAAAAATTGCATTTTGCTGACAAAGATTGAAAATTTTACTTAGTGGATCTGCCAGGCTAACTGAACACGCCTTTAATATTTTGTTATTAATATGATCAGGGCCACTAGCTTTATTTGTGGGCAGTGAATTTAGTATATCACAAACAATATAAAATTTATATATTGGTTCTTCAATTTCAAAATCATTGAAGACAATGGTAGGGACTTTATCATCAATATTGTCTAAAATTGTCTGGTAAATAAAGAAGGAATTTAAAATATTTGCCTTGTCCATATCTCCATATATAATTTTATTATCAGAATCAAGTAGAGGTGGCAAGTCCCTCCTCGAGTTTCCATTTTTTATACCAAATTGCTTGACAAGATTCCACCAGTGTTTTTCTTGAAAACGATTTGAACTAATGTCGCTATCTAATTTGAGATAATAGTTAAGTTTTGCCTTTCGAATTTCCGAAATGACGAAATTCCTGTTCTTACGGAAACATTGCCAGTGGGCGGGAGAGTTTGAGTTTTTTGCTAACCCAACCCTTCTTCCTCTGCTCGTTAGCACGCTTCGCTAATGCCTTAATGTCTCCTTTGAGGTCATTTTCACACCATGAAAACTAAGCGCCTTCTAAAATCTGTATCGTCACAATAGATATCAAACAGTTGAGAATATTCAGTGTTGAATAGTTTAACATTCTCTTTAAAAGTTTCATTTTTCCTTGCCTGGCGCATTTGGGTGAGATTTCGAAATCTTGGGTAAGGAGTCAATATATTCATTTTGATATATTTGGTAGTGATAGTATATATACTAAATACTAATACTACGTTGCAAAATAACTATGCCAAAACTAGAGCTGCATTACTTTTAGAACGTCCACTTTAACCAGCCCCAGTTGTTCTCATCAGATACGTCATATTAGTTATGATTTCATTTTTAAAAGGTAGGAGTCCATTGGCAAATCCATTCATCCTCTAACTGTTTTTCGCACCAAAGAGCGAGTTCCCCCCCACCCACCTCATCTTATCTTATCTAAGGCATGTCATAGATACTACTCTAAAGGCTTTTCTATGAAATATCTTCATTAAAGATACATGAACACCTTATGCGAGGTGAAAAAACGAATAAAAAATAGCTCGTTATTTGCTGCTTGAAAAACAATGTTGTGTGTTTTTGGTCTAGAGGTCGTTTTGCTGTGTTTTATACTACTGGGGGATACTTGTCGTCCATCATTTGAGTCATGGCTAGCTGCATATTGGAATCCCGAATATAAAGTTGAAAAACGAATAACGAGGCAAGTCACCTCGGTTTTCCTTATTCGGCAAAAACGAAGCAAGTCACCTCATTATTCGTTATTCACCGCTTATTTACAGACTACATGTCATTTAATATGTTTTCTACTGCTAAGGGATACTTTGCAATCCCTTATTATGTTCTTTTATAATGATCTTTTAGAATGAAATCAAGAATATCATCAATAAAGATACATGAACACCTTATATGTGAATCCCGAATAACGACATGAAAAACGAATAACAAACAGCTCGTTATTCGCTGCTTGAATAACAATGTGGACTGTTTGTGGTCTAGAGGTCCTTTTGCTGTGTTGTAAACTACTGGGGAATACTTGCCATCCACCATTCTAGTCATGGCTAGCTGCATATTGGAATGTCGAATATAAAGTTGAATAACGAATAACGAGGTGACTTGCCTCGTTATTCGCCAATAACGAGGCAAGTTACCTCGATATTCGTTATTGGTGAATAACGAAAAACGATTCAACTTCACACTGCCTTAATTTTCTTGGTTTTTACTGCACGCAATTAGAAATCTTAGCGAAATACATAATATGATAATTCAAAAATGTTACCCCCACTATTAAAATGAAATTAATCGTATTATCAATGTGTTTTATTTATTTTCATATTTAGTTAATAACAGAGATGACATGTTGGTTAAATAACACGGTGGCCATTGTTGTCGTATTATTTGTTGTACAGAGCTGTGTTTGTACTGAGATATGTAAGTTTAGATATATATTTAGTTTATCAATTTTATCCCTTGGTTTAAATATGATGTACATGAGTTTTATAGTTCGGGTTGAAGTTTTTTTTGTAACCTATAGCGTGGCACGGGTAGTCTTTAAGTCCATTTTCTGTAACGATAAGATGATATAAAATGGGGTTTAACGTCTTACTTTATGTTATGTTTTTCATGCTAACCGCGACGTTTTGTGGGGTATGCCCGTCTTTATGTTATTCAAGTTAACCGTGACGTTTTGTGGGGAATGTTATTCAATTTAACCGCGACGTTTTGTGGGGTATGTTATTCAAGCTAACCGTGACGTTTTGTGGGGTATGTTATTCAAGCTAACCGTGACGTTTTGTGTGGTATGTTATGCAAGCTAACCGTGACCTTTTGTGGGGTATGTTATTAAAGCTAACCGTGACGTTTTGTGGGGTATGTTATTCAAGCTAACCGTGACGTTTTGTGGGGGTGATAAGCATATACCCCACGCGCCCTGGGTTCCAACATTTGTTCAAATCCGAATCTTATTCACAAGGGTTGTGTGTGGATAGTCCGTCGAATGAAACGACAAATTGGAAGTAAAAAATCCCCTGGCAGTTGGGTACCATCGCTGAAAATTTGGCTTTTTTTCGTTTATTACTACGAATGCACTGAAAGTTTAGAAAAATAGATATACCAACTTTATATGTTGTAGTTTGTAAGTCGGCCCAGGCTCTTTCTTACAAAGTCTTCATATAAGGGGTGGGTGTCATTGAATCAACTGACGTGGTTTCGATACCTAGCTTGAGCGTGGCAAGGGGTTGGATCGCCTGTCCAACTTGTTTGTTTCGAGTGGACATTAAACCTCACCCCTCCCCCTCTTTTGTTTATTTAGCCCATCCAAATATAACTGGAAATGTTAGCTGTGACGACACAATGGCATTCTACGCGGATGGTGTTCGATATATTCATGATAATGATAACAACGTGGTTGTACCCATCAACATACCTGGTAGTACACAACTGATAGCCATCAAATGTACGAATAGCTATGCTTGGAATGGCATCAGCGTTGTCTTGAGTAACGGGATTAAAACTGATTCAAGCTGGAAATGTTCAGATGACGAGGAAGACGGTTGGAACTCTGTCACGTATGTTGAAAGATGCCATTAATTCGCCTGTAATAATAATAATTGTTGACATGCTGGTTGGCAAATGATATTTCAATATAAGCTAAACAACTTTTTTTTTTCATTTTTTTGTTATTAAAGTCATGTGAAGGATATGGAGAATTTTATATGATTATTGTTACAGTTAAGTCAATATTAATATTTATATACTGTTGATCTGTATTCTATTACTGCTCTATCAAAAATGTCACTTTATAATGATAAACCTTTTCTTTAAATGGTTTAAATATACGAATTTAGAAACTCCATATTGTGGGGATGAAACGGCCCTCAAAGGAGATCGGGATAATCTGTTCATGTAGATAACGACCATTTTTCTATTATTGATGCCTTCATTATATCAAACTGACTAACTTTATGGAAGTTTGTTTCTAACAATATATTATTCAAGTTACGAATGTTAAAAATATAAAGGTTCTATACTAGTTGACGATGTTATATAATGTTATAATGTTAATTGATATCTTCGGGTGTGGTTCTCCCTCCCTTATCATTAGAGCAGTAATAGAATATAGACTTACAGTATATAGATATTAATTGGCTCAACTGTATAAAAAAAAAAAAAAAAAAAATTCTCCAAATGCTGCACTTGTCTAAAAAAATTTGCTTAAATTTGAAATAGTATTTGCAATCCATATCACGTTCGATGTTGTTTTCAATTTAGCACTCAGTCAAACCATTCAACCTGACGGAGAGCGAGTCGTTTGTATCAGTAGAACGGTACCGATCAGGTGCTCAGTCGCCAAATTGAGCACGTCATAATGACGGTTGCTAGGTAGAAGTATCAAAAAAGCGACAATAAAGTAGACATTTATCGTCTTAATAACAGAATTAAAATTTACACTGAACAAATAAAGAAGTTGGATTATGCATTGTCTTAATTTAGAAATTCCATGAATAGAAGTTAGAAATTACACGAATAGAAGTTACAAATGAGACGATAGCATGTTTGAATTTGGAATTTAATATACCGTCATAGTTCAATATCTCTACTGGTCAATGCAAAGGATGCTACGGTAAATAATTTGTTAATAACCAGAATGTTTTGGTTAAAATTGAACGTGATTACAATATTTCCACGCCCTATTATAAATATATGTATTACCATATACATCCTTACGGTTTATTCAAATTACATGCAACACACGCGGATAATATCTCCTGTCTATCGCTTGAAAACATATCTTATTGTAACCACACGCCGACTTAGTTCCCAACTAATTTAATAAATTGAGTGATTGTTCTTTACAGCATGGAACTCAGCATTGATTTCGTTCAGTCACCGACTGTTTAAGTCCATGTCCACAAAATCTGCCATTTGCCAGATGAATTTGCAGCAACACGAGCAGTTGATTTGAGCACGCATACGCACACGCGAGAAAAAAAGCTTCAAAAAAGTCGTTCATTACATTTCCATTAGACCGCCGTTTTCGCCGTCGGATATGCGTATATGAAAGGTAGGCCTTATTGTCTTTATGAACAGGGGAGTTGGGTGGACGAATGGTTTAACCCGTGTGTGTGTTAGATCCATATCTCTCTCACTCTCGTTTTTGAATATTTGTCTTGTATCAATAACGTTATTACAGATTTGACGACACTGCCTGGATAAATGCCAAACTGCAACCGTTTTGGATTTGGACGACAGGAGAACGATACGGTGCAGGCGACATCTATTGTAGGAAGTCCATCGATAGCACGATAAGTATGTATACGAAGTTAGATTTGTGTGCCATATGAACTCCCAAAATAAGACGTAACACCAGGTGTTCCAGAAGGAACAAGCATGTTATGTTAATATATTGCCGAAGTTCTGTTTTCTGGGGGTTGTAGCTTTTTATTGCAACACTAAAGATGATAATTCGGAATAAAAAGTTAAATATATACGTTTAATAAAGCGTGTCCAAAACTAGATAACGGTGACAGTAACGAGATAGGTATCGCTAGGGCGAGCCGATCACCAGACAAAAGGTACAGTGGAATACAAAACATACATACAAGCTTGGGATTAAAATAATTATATAACAAGATTAATAAGATACCAATTCGGACATTTGGTCAATTACAACATCAACCAGATTTATATCATCAAGTATATATGTTAGAGTCAATGTGTAAAATCAGTCAATCTGTACAAAGATACACTATAACAACCTTGAGGTCAGCATTCAAATGAATTTGGTTTGGCAATTTCGCTTTCTAATACTCGTCTGTGTTCAATTCCTCTGCATGCCCCGTGTCTCGACAGCTAATTGTAAAGCTCTCTTCACACGTAACGAAGACGTCGCTACAAGCCTATGACGCGCAAACAGTCGTGGTGAAATATGGAAAACCCCATCAAGTGTGAAGGTAACTACGCTCTCTCTGTACAGGGCTAGATCTATTGTAACAC
Source organism: Patella caerulea (assembly GCA_036850965.1). NCBI lineage: Eukaryota > Metazoa > Mollusca > Gastropoda > Patellidae > Patella > Patella caerulea. Next base: position 50,692,283 of record JAZGQO010000011.1, read on the forward strand.
TACATACAGATAACAGAATATCAGCATAGTTGATAGACCTTTATTGAGAGCATGAAATAGGCATACTCCGGGAGGAGCGCCATTCCAAGTCTTCTGAAACTAACAGTAAACTCTGACTTACAAAGCATACAATTAAATAAGAAAAGTGATACACAAGCGATGTACATATTTGGCATTGTTTATTTATGAGATTATAGTATCTGTAACTGCACTGCATATTTCCTTTGAATAAATAATATGTTTATATGTGCCTTTTATCAAAACGAGTAGAGGCCATTCGTGTGTAGTCCGTAAGACATATTGAATACATTAGTTGTTTTAATAAGTCCGTGCCTTAGAAGAAATTGTGTATGGTTGAACACATCAATATCATTAATGATCATGCAGAGGTCAGAAAGTTCTATCTGTTTATTTCAATTTGATGTAGAGATGACTTTGTCACACTATTTCTTAAGCCCAACTCAAGATTTCGTCATGGTCGCTGAGATGTAAATAATGTTATAGAACGTGACTGTAATCTAGATTGTAGGTTAGGGTTAGAGTAAGCGTTAGGGCTAGGTCTATGGTTAGGGTTAGGGTTGGGATTAGCGCTAGCCCTGTTTACATCTTGTGTGGCGCTGTTTGTTTCTGTTTTCGGTCACGAAATGATGTAGTGTGGGGAATTCTGCTGGAATTGTTTGTTCAGGACCCACACCCCGGTAATGTCACTCCCACCAGTCATCTGTTATTGGCCGATCACAAGCCGTTTAAGGTAGAGCTTCTTCAGAGGAGAGGGCGGACTAGCTCAAAAGTAGTTGTGCTATGTTCGGCTCTCTCTCTTCGAACAAATGGACAAAACTATCAAGTTTTATTATACATTAAAACATATATACAGGTAAGTTTTCATGAACTGGGAAAACTCTTTTACACTTTTTATAAAGAGGCGAACTATCCCAGTTCAAACCGTTCTGTGACCTGTTCTGTTTTCATGTAATAGCTACAAGCTACACTGAATTAATCTGAAATAACACTGGCGTGCCCAGCTGGCGCCCCGAGGTGGAGACAACGTCAAATTGGGCGAGAGTTCTGAAATTTAAAAGAAAAGAAGATCTTAGAAAATATCTCTGTTGATTTAGGTGGATACGATTAGAGGCCTAAATGGGGGCAATGCTTAACAAGTTAGATTTTTCGACACTATTCCGGGGAATGTAGAAGAATAAAAAATACAAGGGAGTGGGGGTATCCCCTGGACACCCCTTAGGACACGCATCTGAATCGAACTCGCAGCCATTTCCAAATATTTTTAGTTTGGCGTTCGATTAGCCCATATTAATGGACCACTGGAAAACATCTTCTTTAAAGCTTATTTCTTTAAAGCTTATATTTTATTTAAGTAGCCGATCTACAAATAACTGGAAAGGCATACTGCGATAATACAATGGAATTCTACGCGGATGGTGTTCAATATAAACATGACAATGATGACGTATGGTATAATGCGTCACCAGTGAACATACCAAGCAGTACAAAACTGATAGCAATCAGGTGTAATAATACGGAAGGGGCGCATGGTCTCAACGTTGGTTTGAGTAACGGTGTTAGAACTGATACAACGTGGAAATGTTCCGAAGGAGATGGTAAAGAGGAAGGTTGGAACACTGTCGGGTAAGTTGAAACGTCGGCTAATGTTTTATATAATAGTAATGTCGTAAGACTTAACATGTCTTAGCTAATGTTCTATATTGTCCCCCGCCTTTCGAAGAAAGTTGGAGAACTATTAAAATGGGCTCGTCCGTCTGTCTGTCTATCTGACCGTCACACTTTTTTGGGGTTCGAAGATGAGCATTTTTTGCTCAGGGTAAGCAGAGCGATACGCAATTTGATTGGTCGAGACTTTGGAACACAATAACTCTCCTTCTAATTGAGTTAAAATGTTCATACTTGGTGTATATGATTATTAGGTCAATGCCTTGATGGTGTTCGAAGATGAGCATTTTCCGCGTAGGGTAAGCAGAGATAAGCAATTTGGTTGGTTGATGCTTTGGTACACAATAACTTTAGTTCTAATTAAGTGAGAGTGATGAAACTTGGTGTATAGTTTCATTGCAGTAATACCTTGACTAAGTTCGATAATGGGCATTTTCTGCTCAGGGTAAGCAGAGCGATACGCAATTTGATTGGTCGAGATTTTGGAACACAATACCTCTCCTACTAATTGAGTTAAAATGTTCAAACTTGGTGTATATGCTTATTAGGCATTTTCCGCTTAGGGTATGCAGAGATAAGCACTTTGATTGGTTGATGCTTTGGGACACGATAACTTTAGTTCTAATTAAGTGAGAGTGATGAAACTTGGTGTATAGTTTCATTACAGTTATACCTTGACTAAGATCGATACTGAGCATTTTCTGCTCAGGGTAAGCAGAGCGATAAGCAATTTGATTTGCCGAGACTTTGGAACACAATAACTCTCCTTCGAATTGAGTTAAAATGTTCAAAATTGGTGTGTATGCTTATTAGGTCAATACCTTGATGGAGGTCGAAGATGAGCATTTTCTTCTTAGGGTAGGCAGATAAGTAATTTGATTGGTTGATACTTTGGGACAAGATAACTTAGGTTCATCTTGATTGATGATTTTTATGCCAATGCAATGAGTGCATTCTCATTCAGTAATGGATTCGACAGTAACAGTGTATAGAGACGATTGACTCAGACACGAGGGCCCTTTCGTCAAGCGCGGGAGCCCTTTTGTCTGCCTTTAGGGTACATTTTCATTTTTCTCGTCGGTTTTAGCATTTTTCTTTATAAAACACTTTTGGATGACACTTCGTGTACAGTTTGATTGCTCGATACGTTTGAAAAAGATAAATGTGCGATTAATTAATATGTGTCATCTATTTATTTTGGAATTTCGGCGGGGGGCATCAGCCTCACTGTTGGCTTGTTATAATAGTAATGTCGTAAGACTTAACATGTCTCAGCTAATGTTCTCTCTTATAATAGTAATGTCGTGACAGTTATCATGTCTCAGCTAATGTTCTATATAATAATAATGTAGTAAGATTTAACATGTCTCATCTAATGTTCTATATAATAGTTATAATGTAGTAAGTTTTAACAGGTTCGTTTCGGAGAAAAAAAGTACGATAAACCCCATTTCGTTTCTCGCGAATATGTCAGAGAGGACGCCGTCTTGTATTAAGTGTTTTCTTTTATTGGATAATTTTGTAATCTCAATAATATTATTACAGATTTGACGACAGTGCCTGGAGTAATGCTAAAATTCTACAGGTTTTAAATGTTGATTCGATTTGGACGACGATGGACGTGAGACGAAAGGGCACCATCTACTGTAGAAAGTCACTATGTAAGTATACCAGGGGTGGTCCTCTACCACCTTAGTAATATGCGATCTATATGGATATTGCTATATTTATTCTTCACCCCCTCCTCCCTTGATATCAGTACACTACCAGGTTATCATGTGACAATAACAAGTCCTTCACAGCATTGATGACCTCATCAACCGCCCAACATCTGCAGCCCATGTGATATATATGGGTTTTATATCTATATATCTAGTTCATAAATATGATAAATATGGGTGTTATATCGAGTATAGTTCAAAAATATGATATACATGGGTTTTATATCTATATATCTATTTATATTTCTTGCTTTAAATTTGATTTACATATGTATTGCGTAGCTTGGGTTTAATGGGCCAGTGATGTTAAATTAAGTTATAAAATAGCTGTGTTACACGGCGTTACACGGGTAGACTTTATGTTCATTTTCGTAACATCCACGATAACCCCCAAAATGATTGATTGTGGATTTCATCAATAAATACTGTAACAAATACAAAGCAAATAGCATCAGTAATACTGTGTAAGCAACTGTTTAGTTGAAAGTTGTGTAAAATACGTTCAACCGTTTAAGTGCCAAAGCGAACACATACAAACAAAATTGTCACTACAAGAGCTGTAGAAGTTCGATTGAGTAAATTTTTATTTAAATTGAGAGTTCATCAAGATTGTGGATTCCTCTCGCACCCCTTATCGTTATATTCCACAAGATATTCGACTTTGATGAGTGTTTTGGTCGGTGTCGTTCCTCACCACTAGAATACCAGAAGATATTGGACTCTTTTGTTTTTAAATATTTCTTACGCCACCATTTCTACTATTTTGACTGAAACTATTTGGGCTTATTCTATTTTCAATAGAGGCTGCAGTTTTAACAGGTTTGTTTTCAAATATGGTGTGAAGTATAGTGAGTGTAAGAGTATGTTCAGCGCTCCGTAACAAAGGTTATATTTCTTGAAGGCAGATTCCTATCAAATGTGGTGAACAACCTCGTTTTCCTTTCAGATAAGCTGCTATCTATAGGTATCTGTATTTCAAGACACAGCGGCATATTTCCATGCTTTTATTGACTAAAATACAGCCGGGACTTTGCCTTTAAAATGTGTTATTTTTTGTTTTGTTTTCAGTTTTCGATTACCGAAATGCTTCATATAGTAAATCCAGTATTGTGATTAACGCCTGTGACCTAAGTAGATTCCTGGAATCAATTTATACGTCTCGGAAAATGGATTGTGCCCGAGCTTGTACAGAGAATGCTGACTGTAAGCGATATTTATATTGTTCAAGTAATTCATCCTGTAATTTATATCAAGATGGTAGAGATTGTGTTATGTCTGGTGATACAACTGGTTGTTCCTGTTACACACAGGTTAGTAGTTCTTAACGACACCATGGATAATCGAGACTTGCATGTACCGTTGCTACGATAATAAACAATCAAAGCTACATCTTCCAACACACATAAATTCGCCCAGAATGAAGTCATTTGAATGAAATTTTTAATATATTTATTTTTCATTATTTATTTGTGATCTAGTATAAAACAAGAACGACCAACTCTTTATCTATATATTACACACCCCATCTTTAGTAAGACAACTAATTGAGTTAAATGGCTGTGGGGAGTAAATGGACCCAGGTTATGCCAACATGACAATTTACCGACTATTTCCGTTCCAGTTTTAGTCTAGGAGGATCAAATCCTAATCATGATTTACTTGTGTGACAACACTAAACCTGCCACCCCATCGATTGTTAGTAATAATTGATTAGAAATGTTTCTCCCCTACCCCTTCACCCCCCTGCTCCTCCCCACACCCTTCACCTACACCACCCCTTCAGTCAATTATTAGCAGTAATTAATATGAAAAGTTGGCTCAGTAGTTTCACCACCCCACCCCTTCACCAACTCCTGCCCAATTGGACACCACCCCACTCTCCTGCTCTGCTCCTCTATTTAACTGTTTTAGATCATTGGTTGTAATAAGCGTCAAGATACCCCGCGTTAGTCTCATAGATATGGAAGCATAAATCCTTACTATATCACCTAGTCCATGAATTAACCGACTATTCCTCACATTCGTCAGGTCGGTCTATTATGTAGAAGAATAAGATCAGAAACTTTATTTACTTCTGTGAGAAAACATATTACTCAGTTGTCTATACAGGTCTGTGAGAAAACTTACTACCCAGTAGTCACATTTCTCTGGAATATAATTACTGCTTATTACTGAGCGATGTTCCCACTAGGATTCTCTAGTTGTGTTTTTTATTTCACAGAACATTCGTTGCGAAGATGCCGATTGTACCTGTCCTTTAGGTAAATATGGAGAAGTTTGTCAAGATATCATATCAGGTAAAATTAGCATCCACTTTTTGTTTCATGGTTTAATAGTTTTAATGCATTTAATAATAATAATAAATTCTTAATATAGCGCATTCTACAAATATAACATAAAATATAATACAATAAATTTCATAGCAAAGTCCCGATGCGCTTTACAGAAATATGGGTAAAAGAAATAAATCATGATTTAAAAATTCCACTATGATATGGTATTCATAAAATAATGTCCAGTTAATAAAATATTTAAAAGACAGTAAACAAGATTAAGAAACAATACATCTAAACAGATACTTGTAACAATTAGATGACTTAGTATCACAGTTGGAGGACTTAAACCCCATTTCATTTCATTTATTCCCCATCGAGTTATTGCCCCTGAACCAATCAGTAACCATTATAAGGGTCGGTTTTTATTTAAATGTTTTAACGTGTTATTCAGTATTTCTGAACTTTAAGCAATGTTATTATTTATTGTCTTTTAGATTGCATCGAAGGTTTTCACAGAGGTTTGAGATCCACTAATGATGTATTGACAACCATAAAGCCACTTGCATCCCCTGATTCCTTTGAAGTACTGTGTACATTTGACAATGGTGGATGGACTGGAATACTCGGCCGTAATAAGGACTGTTTACACGAGAACTTCAATAGAACTCTGGAAGAATATGAAGAGGGTTTTGGCAATGTCGTGTTTAACAAATGGTTAGGTTTGAAACAAATACTACACCTACTTGATAATCCGAACAATATATACAGCTTACGGGTAGTCCTGGTTCGACCAAATTCGTCAACTTGCGTCAGTCAGTACACCAACTTTGCTATTGGTAATAAATCGACGTCCTATACATTATATATTAGTGGCTACACTGGGGTTGGAACATGTGGGGATAGTTTAACTGGTACTATCAACTTGAACAACAATCCTTTCTCTACATACGATGTTGATTATACTGGAAACTTGGAATGTGCCCAGAGATTCGGGGGTGGATGGTGGTATGCTAGTCATGTCGACTGCACCAGTAGCCTTTTAACCGGATCAATGAATGGCTCCAGAACAGATAATTTTTGGAATGAAAGCTTGTCTGGTTCTGCATTGAATCAAATATATTTACAATTACAAAGGAATTGATAAATTCATTGAGAGAGACTTTATTAATTTCAACAAGATGAACAATCTACATGTATATGTACGTAATTGTTTATCAAAAGATACATACGGTGTAGTTTGAACATATACGATGTAACTTAATAATTAAACCGCTTTAATTCGAAATATGTGATTGTCGTTTGTCTGTCTGTCTGTCTGCTCAGGATTGGCGGCTACACTAGGGTTGTCCCGACGCTGAATTTGGTAGCTCGGACAGGGGAGTCACATATTCCTTGTGGTGTTGAACTATCGCTTCCAATTGCGAAGATGTACTACCTTGGTCGCGTGCAGCAGCGGGCCATCCGCTGGTTTTAAATATAATCAACATAAAAATAACTCTGGCCCACTAATTATCGAAAAAGGAAAAACTGATCTAAAACTCCTCGATAACTTAAAAATCCCTTGTGCCTCTTTAATTTTTGGAATGATTCTTGGGGTTGTTACTTGCTGCACCCTTCATCAGCTATATCCCCGAACGTCTTAGAAATGAAATGGGGTTTAACGTCCTACTATTCTGACCAGACTGGGCGAATGAAAACACCATAGGCCATACAGTGTACAATGAAGGCAATTTCGCCCAGACAGCGACACTACGGTCTACTGCCAACGGTTGTCATATTTGTACATGGGACCTTCGCGGTTATTCGTCCCACCAGAGCGACTACACACTGTCAAGGTAAACCAATCCGGGAAATACCGATGAACTCTCGCAGCCAGCATCGTGATCGTACCCTGGACCTCCTTTATGTTAGCGAGCCAACGTCTTAATCACCGAGCCATGGTTGCTGCCTAATATAATAATACAAATTTTAGATGCACAATACTAGGAACAGGGTTGTAAAACCTAAACTAGCTCCACGCCCGGGGCTACAAAATATATATAGCGGGCTACCTAAAACAAAACTTACGAGGCTACCAGTAATAAATTACTGTCTAGTGACTTATATAGCTAGTCCTGGACTAGTGCTTTCAGTGATAATTTCAAAAATAGCTTACGTCCTTCTCCTGGCCTGGGAGGAGAATTTTGCACAGGTGTCTACTTCTCATTCCAATTGTCATGGATACTTTTACAGGAGGACACAGGTGGACCATCTACTATTTACATCCGGGATTTCGTACCATCTCTACTATCTGGCAATTTGAGTCATATCCAGAGTTTCTTATCAATCTGAAATGTATATAAACCTATTTAGGTATACAAAAAGAAATATTTTGCTTTGTTTATGTTTTGTCTTATTTACTCAGTATTATTAGACCACGAACACTGTATTCGTCAAGTCTATTATTTTACCGTATTCGTCAGGTCTATTATTTTACTGTATTCGTCAGGTCTATTTTTTTACTGTAGAAATGATGTTGAGATTAAGATGTAGATATACATTTTGTAATTTGTGAAACTGGTACTACCGCGACACCAGTAACGACATTCGGTGTGGAACGAAAGATAATTCTGGAACTGACAAAGCGTGTGTCAACCGATATGCTGTGATCACAGTGCATGGTTTATTTATTATTTATGAACTACTGTTGACCTTTCAGTCAGTGATTACATGACGATATGTAAAACAGCAAGCTATTGAATATTCATACGAGTTTTACTCACGTGACGAACACGTGATCTATACACGTGATTGTGATATGTAGCCAATGATCAGCAGTGAATATTCGCTAGGCCGCTACAATCACTGATAAAGATGACATCGATGTGACTTAATGAGCCACAAATATTAAATTTATTCATCCGACAAATTAAATTCGAAATAAATAAAGACATTTGAAGTATTTTAGGTAAAAATTAGTTCGTTTGATCCCTGACGTGAACTCACTCTATAACTTTTCAGATCTTCGTGCAGTGTAGGCCATCGAAAGCATAAAAAAACGAAACGAAATATAGATCAGATTGAAATTACACAATATTTAGAATAAATATAATCAAAAAGTACACAATATCTTAAATATATGAAGTCAAAAATTGCTATATTACAGCTGGACTCACCATATCGAAGTTCACACTATAGTGGCAAGTCAAAAATTGCTATATTACAGCTGGACTCACCATATCGAAGTTCACACTATAGTGGCAAGTTGTTAACCGACTACAGAGCAGATACGGACCATGTGCATTTATAACCCAGAGAGGCCACAAGCTAATAGCGGTGGTTTGTTGTACAATCAGGGGTCATAATTCAGGAAGTTACGATCTGATATGCGGAAATATCGAAAGAAACAAAGATCTTTAGGTTATAAACATGCATTTCAAGTTTCATCAAAATCGAATTAAAATTGTGAGTTCTACAGTGTCCATAACCTTAATATATCATATTTTTACAATATTCGCGTACAAGCGGCGGCCATTTTGTCCGGCAATTTTTAACCGATTTTCACGAAATTCGCACTCAACCTTTATTATGGCTTAACGGTGATATAATCAAACGGGTTTTGAAATCGGGTAATAATTGTGACCTTAAGAGGCACCACAAGCTAAAAAATGACGATTTTCGGACAATCAGGGGCCATATTTCAGGAAGTTATGATCCGATGGGCCCAAATATCGAAAGACACCAAGATCTGTGAATTATAAACATACATGTCAAGTTTCATCAAAATCGGCTCAAAACTGTGACCTCTATAGGGTCAAAAAGCTAAAAACGTGATTTTTGCGGACAATCAAGGGCCATAATCCATGAAGCTTCGATCCGATACATACCAATATCGACAGCGGCCTAGATCGGATGGGGATAAACCTACGTTTCAAGTTTCATTAAAATCGGATAAAAATTGTGACCTTTAGAGAGTCCACAAACAATTTTCTTAGGGGATCCATACAAGGTCAGTTCCGCGCTTCGCCTCTCGAAGAAAACCGGCGCCGCTGTCTGTAAACCTGAAATTTTTTCGGACATTGCTAGTTTTGCCTCCCTCCCTGTTATCGAGCCCAAATATAACACTTATTTTACTTGAATACCATGAATTTGTACTGAGTTGACTACGGATTAAAAAATGTTGCCTGGAGCCACTCTACTTTGTGCGACATTTTTCGGTCATCGATTATTATTTGTGAATGCAGCTGCAACAGTCTGATTGGATGGTTTGAATTCAGAGTTGGATTTCGGTTACAAAACCATCGGATACTCTTGGAGTTTACATGGGCTAGATTAGCAGAAAACGCATTTGGGGTGGTTAAATTTTCGAAATTTTCTCCGGGAAGGTGTACCCCTGCAGCCAGCGACGATTGATTTGTTGTTAGGAATTTAGGTCAGCGAGGTAAGCTATAGTGGACCAGGTTTTGCTTTTTGGTATAACGTGTGGTTTGTCAGCACCTTTTGTGGCTGGACCATAAGTCTACAGCATTTAGACAAGTTTATACCAGTCGTTATAGATTTTAATCGAATACAGTTAGCAAGGTAAGGAACCAATCAATACTCTTTAGTTACTGTGTCAGGACGATTTGGGTTTTCGAATGGTCTGTCGCTTTACAACATAAGGTCTATCATTGAGTCGAGTGGCATGGTTTATATCATAAGGTCTATCATTGAGTCGAGTGGCATGGTTTACAACATAAGTTCTATCATTGAGTCGAGTTGCATGGTTTACATGATAAAGTCTATCATTGAGTCGAGTGGCGTGGTTTACATCATAAGGAGAGAAACCGTACAGGTGTGGGATTTGCTTTAATTTTTGAATGATGAACATGATCTGAAGAATCATATTCACAGTCACACAGGAAAAAAACACCAATGTGTCGTTTGTTAAAGTTAGTAGAACGAAATTGCAACAATTTTTATAAATAACTGTCGGGTTAAAGCCCTTGTTTCAGCTTGTAGAACTTTATCAATACCCGAGACATGGAGCCGAAATATTCACGCATGTAAGATGTGTTATATAATCTCCTAATATCAGTATTCGAACATTGATCTAAGGTTTTTATCTAATCACCATGCAGTTTGTACGCATGTTGGTTTATCTCAGGCTAATCTAGGGTTTTTATTTAATTACCTAGTATTTTCTATCATCAGTTTAGTAAGTTTATCTCATTTTATGTATAGGATATTAACCTACCCGAGGTTGATATGATAGAGAACACGCGGGCGCAGCCCAAGTGTTCTCTATCATATCAATCCGAGGGAGAGTAGGTTTATATCTGACATATACAACGTCAACCCTTAAATTTAATGGACTCTTCTAAAAAAAGGCAACAGTGATTGGTTAATTGCTCGACAGCACGTGACGTGTTTGTTTATACGACGCCATTTTGTAGTAATTGAACTGAAGAAAGCTAAAACAAAATGGATAGTAAAACGAAGTCAGACGAATAATCAATCCTTTTTAGTCATCATATTGACGATAGAATAGATGTGAATGCAACTATGATGAGGACCTATACAAAGCCTGAAGGAACTTTGGATCAAAAGGCAATCTTTTCCGATAATTCTGACAATGAACCGTGACTGAAGGTTACTTTTCGGTATGTTCAGAGAAAGATTTGACCGACTGTTGTGAGTAGATTGTAGCCGTAGCAAAAAATAATTTACAAAGGAACTCTTGGGTGATAAATACTTTCACGTCTTGGGATGTGTGGAGAAATGATTTGGCCAGAAAGAAAATTCTGAAAGATACCTTAGACATGGACTGGAGTGTGGATAACCGATTTGAATAAGCCGATAAGTACGCCGTCTATTTAGGTCCTGAATGCTACAAACTGTACCAAAACAATTTTTTTTTTATTGTCAAAAGAATAAAATTTTATTTCTGTGTTCTTTGTATTATTTCGATCATCTACGTCAAGAGCGGTTGATGTGAGCCGAATATATCGACCTGTAATGACGTCATCAGCGGTTGATATGAAATATCAACCTCACAGGACGTCATCAGCGGTTGATATGAACCGAATATATCAACCTCTGATGACGTCACGAGAGGTTGTTATAAGATATAACTGCTATGGACATCAAAGAAAAAAACTACTACCAGTTGTATATCTACACATACTGGTAGCTTACACAACAATATCCAGGTTTTATAAACAAGCCTACTGATGAATACTTGAAAAATCAAACATACATAAAAGGTTAGTCTTCTTAAAAGAGTCATTCCATGAGAAAACTATGCAGAATCGGGAAGATGGGGGGGGGGGGGCGGTAGATCGAGTTCATCTCGGAGGGGGGGGGGTTGGACTCCTCCAGGAATAGGATCTGGATGATTTTTGAACAATTTTGCCCTGTTTCAGCTCATTGTTCATCAATTTTCAGCTACCTATTATGGCGAGTCTAGGGTTTAGATAACAGTGGTGGTGGTTGGTGACGTTAGAGGGGGACTTCATATGCCTTAATGTGAAGACCATAAAGTTGCTTCTATTCTTACGGAGTAAGGGTCAGCAAAATTGTAATATATGGCGAATAAAACAGAAAATATACACCTTCGACGATTAGCTTTATTTTCTATGATGCGGGGGTAGGTCGAAATATCGAAATGGTTATATGCACAGCTCAATACTCTGTATCGATAAGAAATAAAATCTCTGTCACCTCTTTATATTCATGGCGAAATCATAATTATGACCTCTATACAATGGATGGTATAGTTTAGTGCCCTCCTCTCACATACACGACCTATGTAGACACTGGAAGGTATATATAGTTTCCTACTCCCACTTAAAGTCCAGTTGCCAAACCCCATTATAAGCCTTAACATGGAAATATAGTCCACCTAATGTTTTTTGGTGGAATATATCTTCCATATATGTAGATTACAAATCCGGATGGGGAAATTAAAATATTCAAGATGGTCGGCATGAGGCATTTTCTGGTTATTTATTGGAGTAAAATGTGTAAAATTCTATCGGACCCCGGTTTGAAGATGGGTTTATAAGAATTCGAATTCTGAATCTACACATATTGAAGATATATAATCCATCAAAAAACATTAAGTGGGCAATATTTCCAGGTTTGTCGACCTCTACACACTGGATGGTATAGTCCCCTCCTTCCACTTAACACGACCTCCATACACTGGAAGGTCTATAGTTTCTTCCTTCCTTCCACTTAACACGACCTCTAGACATTGGAAGGAACAGTTTAATCCTCCCATTAAGCACGACCTCTTCGAGACACTGGAAGGTACAGTCCCCCCCCCCCCCTCGCTAAACATGCCCTATAGGCACTGGAAGGTATCATTTCCTCCACACATTAAGCACAACCTCGAGACACTGGAAGGTATAGTTTCCCACTATAGGTATATGTCACCACCCCCACTTAAAACGACCCCTAGTTACTTGGGAGGTATATTATCTGCCCCACAACTTTAATAACGTATCACCTACCCCTCCCACACTACACTAATCCCCCTTCCCACTTTTTCGAAAGCCGGAATCAGCTCAAAGCTCAAAATCAAATGTTGGGGTTGTTATGTCTATTTCCAGTATGATGGGACAGAACGACTAACATGTGTGTAGCATTTGTTTAAATGATTTTACTGTACCTAAAATAATAGATTGTCATCATACATTCTGTGAACAATGTTTGAAAGGTCATATCAAAAAGTCAGCCACAGATAACAACTGTGTCGCCAGGAGATAAGAATTCCAAAGGGCGGCGTGAAGGAGTTTCCTATGAATTTTTATATTAGAGAAAGGTCTCTTGATCTGTCATCTTGTGGTATCTGTAAAACAAAACCCTGTGTGTTTAACACAATTTTTGAACAAAAATAAAAAATAAAAGTCTATGGCGTCATTTTCAAAATGACGGCCAAAATTCTCCAAAATGTCGTTTTTTTTTTCAAAAAATAATAATTTTTCTGTTTCATATGACCTGTAGTGTGTCATTCATACAGGTTTTTTTGTTATTGACATAAAATTAATCTTTAATCTATAATGAGCTTCTAAAGTAAATAAGAGCGGAAATTCAAAATTTACCTCTAACATTGCCGATTTGTCATTTAGCTTTTTGATATGGTTTGTAATATGTAATTTAAAGGGTTTTCATTGCCACTGAACTTAAAATTCAAAATCAAAGATGGTGGAAGTTCAACATGACGGCCGGAATTTCTCTATAATGATCGATTTTTAAGCTAATCGTTAATTCGCTGTTTGATATAGCTTGTAATATGGTGTAGATGATTGCTTCGGGAAGAAAAGGGACAATCACTTCAATCGAAAAACAATGGCTTTGCTCTAGTCTAGATGAACGAATGACACTTCAATTGCCCAGGCGCAACAATAGCATTACCGTAAAAGATTACGGCACTTGCATTCTTTTCATAAGGCGTTACTGTTTCGGGCAGAATGATGCCCTTTACTCATTCCAATACCCATTTACACATAGGAAATAATTTCTACCTACAAATGCATCAAACGTCTTTATTTATTTTTATAATACATGAAAAAAAAATGTTTTAGAATTTAATTTGGAGGAGGAAAAAAGTTAATATTTGTGGTGCATTAAGTCGCGCCGATGTCATCCTTATCAATGATTGTAGCGGCCTAGCGAATATTCACTGCTGATCAGTATTGCGGCTCGGGAAACACTACTTTCATCGAGGAGTAATTAGCGCAAAGTTGACAACCCGCGCACCAGTTTGATACTTAATCTGCGCGCACAGAGTTCATTCTTACCAAAGAGTGAAGAATGCGCCCAACATACATAACATACGCATTTAGATAGGCTTTGGTCAGTCGCACGGGTATACGGATAAATGAACGGTCCATAAAGACGTCTTTAATCCTGGTAGAGAAGAATATACAAAATTATGGCATAGCGCGATAATTGAACAAACACAAATTCGCGACCTATTCGCCTGGCGACCTATTCAAGCTGGCAACCTGTTCGTTGGCAACCTATTCAGAATAAAAACCGCAATCGCCCAGGCTCGTCTATTTTTATCAACCAATAAAGTCCAACGTAACATGTATAAAACAAAAGTAGAATATATTATCCGTACCTTTAGCTCAGAATTGTGGTGCATTTCAAGTTATCTTACAAAATTGTTAGTATCTAACTACATATATTCGGACCATCGTACAACATTCTGAGCATCCAGCTATATATATTCGAAAATATAATACAATAAGCTTTCCAAATATTATTAATAAAAGTTTGCACAATTATATTAAAGGGGTGCACTCTGATCCTAAACGTCGCTAATATTTCAATATTTTTAAGTGAGAGATCCGAAATATTACGAGTCAAAATTCGGACCATCGCATCCAGCTATATATAAATATATATTCTGAAAGGTAATTGAATGAGCGTTCCAAATATTATTAGTAAAACTTGGTACAATCATATTGAAGGAGCGCACTCTCAATCTGAACGTCACCAATTTTTCAATATTCTAAATGTAAGCTAGACCAGTATTTTTTTCTAAGTTTAAATTCGGAACATCGGACAAAGCTCTCTGCATTCAGTTAGGTATATTCTGAAAGGTAATTGAATAAGCTTTCTAAATATTATTAATAAAAGTTGGCGCAGGCATATTAAAGGGGTGCGCTCTCATCCTATAGATTCTGAACGGTAATTGAGCTTCATAAATCGCATTAGTAAAAGTTGACACAATCATATTAAAGGGGCGCGCTCTCAACCTGAACATAGCCAATTTTTCAATTTTATGAATGTAAAGATAGACCAGTATTTTACTAGGTGCATTTAACCATGGTTTGAAATATAGAAATAGACAAGCTCAATACTACCCCGTTACTGGTATCCCACCGTCTGAAATATTGAAATAGACACTACAAGCTGTATATCGTAGCCTAGTTCAGCAACAATTCTATAACTATGTGCGATAATAAGTGGCATCGGGTGTTCTAGATAAGGAACGTACTGCTTTAGCGCCCTTATCATTGTTAAATTGTGTGACGTCAATAGGCGGTTTATCAACATCAAGAAACGCCGCTCAGTAGACGATCACCGTCGCATCATTTTTGCATTATTCATGTTTTTTCGTGGGGGTGCATGTGCATTACATCATAAGGTCTGCCATTGGGTCAACTAGCATGGTGTCGATTAACCGCTTCTACCTGACGAGGTGTAGGGTCGTCTGTTCAACTTTGTGGATTTTCTCCGGGTCCTCCGACTTCCCCCCCCCCCCACTGCTTTAGAATTAATGAAATAAAACTGAACCATCTATATGTGTTCGTTTGTGTAGAGTGGACCAAGGGAAATTGTGGGAATTTTTCAAACCATACCGTGGCTTGTGGATACAATTATTATAGCCTATGGTTCCAACTGTATTCATTTAGATTAAACCGCCATTGCATTGGATTTCGGAGAATGTTTCCAACTGACATAATCTTTGTTCAAAATGTTGTTTTAAATGGCAAGTGTTACCGCACCTTGGACTTGGTTTAGGTCGTTAAACCACCATTGGCCCATTCATCCCACGTGGGTATATCTATAGTCATTACAACATAGTCGTTATGATTGTGTACATTCTAGAATAGTTCCTAAAGGTAAACCAAATCGCTTTCTTATTAATTAGATTTTATGTACGTGGCAAGGAGTAGGATCGCCTATCCAACCTCGTGGGTTTTCTATGGTACTCCAGTTTCCTCCCACTGCTAAAGACCCCTACGCGCAAGCGAATTATTGAAATGAAATTAAACCATATGTTAGTCACGAAAAGACCTAGTTTGTGTGGAGTGGACTTAAAACCTCATCTCTCTCTCTCTCTCTGAGAATCCTTCGTGAACTCGAGGAAATATCTTCATATAAATGTTATATAAAGTATGTGTAAGTTTTACCATTCTCTCTCTCTCTCTCTCTTCGGGGGGGTGGGATGGCCTAGTGGTCTAGAGTGCCGCGCTTCGACCTCTAGCTGGCCGGTCACCTCTGGCTTGCGGCTGTGGTTTCGAGCCCTGGTGTGAGCGTATGTGGCATGGAGATAGGGGCGCCTTCTCAACCTCGTGGGTTTCCTCCGGGCACTCCGGTTTCCTCCCACTGCTAAAGACCCCTATGCGCAAGCGAATTATTGAAATAAAATTAAACCATACGTAAGTCCCGAAATGACCTAGTTTGTGTTGAGTGGACGTTAAACCCCATTTCTCTCTCTCTCTCTTCTCTCTCTTTCTCTCTCTCTCTCTCTCTCTCTTCGATTCCCCGTTTGTACGTGACAAGGAGTTGGGTCGCCTGTCCACCCTCGTGGGACTTCTCCGGTTTCCTCCAACTGCTAAAGATCACTACGCACAAGTGATTTGTTTGAAATATGTTAGTCTCGAAGTGACCTACTTTGTGACGAGTGGACGTTAAATGCCATTTATCCCTCTGTGTTTAGTGTCTAGTGGACGCTAAACCCCATTTCTCTCTCTTAAGACATTGTGTTGAGTGGACGTTAAACCTCATTTCCCTCTCATGTGTCATCATGTTTTAGAATCACCTGTAAATTCGTCATTGCTGATTGTCAGTTACTGATAACAGATATAATTGATTTCAGTAGATGATAATTTAATAATATTTTACATTCCAGTGTTTAGTATTGCCTTAAAATCGATAGAGATACCGTACATATGTTACATGCTGTGTACAGTCAGCATAGATATCAAAATTCCACAGTAGATACGCTGGGCGAGGCAGAGATATATACGATGATAGTACCATACCAAACGTCTGTCTATTTTTGTATGCTTTTATATGCCAACATATTCATGTGGACGTATATTGTCGTCGCCCCTGTCCGTCCGTCCACAATTTGTGGACACTCACTCTAAAAGTCACAACTGTTATCCGACTTTGATGGAACTTGAAATGTATGATTTTAATCCACAGATATTGGTTCCTTTCGATATTTGCACATATTATGGATTATAGCCACTAATTGTACCGTTACATGTATCACCGTTACAACCTAAGGTCGGTTGAGTTCGAATTTTGGAACATCGGACTAAAGCTGCTCGACAAAATGGCCACTGATTGTATGCAAATAGTGAAAAAGTATGTCATACTAATGTTGTGGCTCTAGAACTCACAATTTTTATCTGATTTTTTTTTTTTATGAAAATTAAAATATGTTTATATCCCAAATATCTCGGTTCATTTCGATATTCGCGAATTTCAGACCATAACTTGGTTTATGGCTCTTTATTGTACGAAAAAATGCCCCTTTTTTTTTAGCTTGTTCACTATTCATCTTTTGAAAGATTAGACCTTATCTTGCATGGCAACCGCTGGTTTTTAAATCTTTTATGTACAGGTTTAAGGCGGGAATCATTTATATTAAAATAATGATCCCCCATACACGAACATCTACACCTGCTACCCCCACACCACCTCCCCACAAATCAAAACAGTTGTGTAAGGGCATCATAAACACTTATGTAAAGATAGACAATCCTAGAAATTTATGTTTTATTAATATATTATGTCAACATGACGTTCCTCACCCCACTACACACACACATTGTAGATATTTGACTCCCTATATCTCGAAAACGCACCCTCAAACGCCTGATCACCACCCAGATTCGGAATCTAAACAAAACACCGGCCTAGAAAAACTTGGTCTCATAAATTCACAGCTCGTGTGGTGGTTCCCACCTTAAACCTGTACATAAAAGATTTAAAAAAACTCTACTAGGTAGACTACTAAAATAGTTTGGTTACAACAACTAAGTTAAATAGTGGATATTATTTATAGTGCCAGACCTTAAACTGCTAGGATGTCTTTATGAGTATGATTTCAAATCTGATAAATGACGACAAAGTACTTTATTTAACATGTGCTGATTAATGCTTTAAATTCGTTAGCCAAGGGACTTGTTCATATACTATAAGAGAGAGAGAGAGAGAGAGAGAGAGGGGGGGGGGTAAAGGTCAACTCGACACAAACTGTCATTTTAGGACTGACACATGGTTCAATTTTATTTCAATAACTCGCTTGAGAATATGGGTCTTTAGCAGCGGAGGGGTGGGGGGCCCACGAGTTTGAACAAATACTATGAACATATATTACTAATATATATATAAATGTAGATATCCGCGCGCTGCAATAGACCCATTAGTTTTTCATTGATTGAAACTATACCGCAAAACCAAATATCTGGCATGTAATGATTGAACTAAATTACGTGGGCAGAAATTATATTCACGTGGCGATGTGTTTCATTGTCCGACGAGCTGAATATAAACTCGCTGTATGATATATTTTAGACAGAAGAAGTCAGAAAGCACCCAAGTACTACAACTTTATAGACAAGCTTCAAGCAGGAAAAATTCAACTCGTGAGTATAATATGTTATCATTTTCAAGTGCACGTATATTGTCGTCGCCCCTGTCCGTTCGGATATACGTCCACAATTTGTTTGTGGACACTCTACAGGTCACAATGTTTATCCGATTTTGACTAAACTTCTTTTCGATATCGGCATGTATCGGATCATAAGTTCATGGATTATGGCCCATGATTGTACGACAAATCACGACTTTAGGTTGTGGACCCTTTAGAGGTCACAATTGTGATCAGATTTTGATGAAACTTGAAATGCATGTTTATAATCCAACGATTGTGGTTCTTTGCGATATTCGCACATTTCAGATCGTACCTTCCTGAATTATAGCCCTTGTTTGCATGAAAAATTGCGTTTTGCAGCTTGTGGTCCCTGTACAGACCACAATATTTTTTTTTATCCTATTTAAAAAAAAACAAACCTGTAAATATATCACTGTTATACAGTAATGATGGCTGAGATTGAATTTCGTGAATATCGGACAAAAACTGAAGGACATAATGTACGCAAATAGTGTACAAATGTGATATATCAAGGTTGTAACCCCCCCCCCCCCTCCAAGCAACAGTTTCATATTTGGATGAAGCATTACGTATATGTTTTTATCATAAAGATCTTGGTTCCTTTTAATAATCACTCATAACGTCCTGAATTATGGCCCCCGATTGGTCGCAAAATCGCATTTTTAGCTTGTGGATTCTCTAGAGGTCACAATTGTTTTCCGATTTTAATAACCGTTTAGCTATATCCCCATTTCACCATAATGAAGGTTGAAATTGAATTTCAGGAAAATGGAAATGAAATTGCCCGACAAAATGACCGCTCTTTGTATGCAAATTGTGTATAAGTATTTAATTCAAAGGTTATAGACCCCCTAGGCGTCACAATTTTTATCCATTAGGTCATTTTGAGACTAAAGTAATTCTGGGGGATGTGACGCTGTATAAAAAGCTGTTCCGAAGATTTTGAAGTAAAATATTATATCGATTGTTGATATGTAATATCATTCACTATGTGTGACGTCTTTTATATGTTCAAATTTTCATGTTGTTAAAATCAAAGTCATCTGTAATGATAGTTTTGTGATACTTATGACTTTAGTCCTACTGCTGTTATCCCTCTTACTACTGACCCCGGTTTCACAAAACATTCTCAGGCTTAAGTTAAGAATATACTCCACTTTGAATCAGTGTTAATTCACATAGCTGCTTATTGGTGTATTTGAAACATTAAAACAAAACAAGTTTATAAAGAGCTATATTGAGCTAAAAAAGGCGAATAATTGCGAGTTAATTCTTAACACAAGTCCGATAATTTTTTGTAAAACCAGGGCCTGGTGTCACCGTATCAAGTTCAATATGACTTGGAACCCATAATAGTTTATGTTATTGTAATCTGCTTTTCGAGGACAGCGGGGGACTATTACAATTAGTCTGCCTGTCTGTCTGTCCGTCACACCTTTTGGGACACAATAACTTCCTTCGAATTGACCAAGAATGTTAAAAATATTAAATGAAATGAAATCATGTTTAACGTCCTACTGTTCTGCTCCGAACACAGGTACTTGAAGGGATTAAAATAAAACTTCTTACTACTCTTTGACTATATATTACAGTAATTACTAGGTGAATCAGCTGACATTTTGTTTTGGCTTGTTAACGATATATCGTCTGTTATCACCTCACAATACTCACTAGTTCTAACACCTCCTATCGTTTTAATTGCCAACGAGACTTTATTTGATCACTATACACCCTCCAATGTAGTTAAATTGATCATTTTACAGCGTTATTAATTACAAATCAAACTTGAAGCGTGTTCACTTGCTATTCATATCTTCGACGGACCGGAAGTACGATGAATTGAGGTCGAAAGAAGTCTGAATCACTCAGTCCCTTTATAAACTTGTCGTTACTCGATATGTGCCTATAGGAAGTGGGCGATAAAGCCTGCACCAAAACACAAACACGCGGCCTGACATGCTTGTCTCGCTCAACAGCGGCCTCGTTTGTCGGGTGAAAATGGCAGGTTGGAGTCATCGGATGGCACTAGACATCGTTTTATTTTACACTGATTTTAGATATTTTAAATTTATTAGTCAATTTAAAAAAATAACGGTTTCTGAAAAAAATGACGTAACAAAATAAAAACATAAACCGGACATCTTCGATCATGTTTCGGTCGATATCTGTTGTAATAGCTTTTTCAAGCATCCAATTTTATAAAAAAAAAATATTTGTTTTCATAGACACATTTGAGTAGTATAACTATTTTAGAAGTTATTTTAAAATCAACGTAAAAAGTCAACAGTTTTGATAATAGCCATTAAAACTTAAATCCTCACACAGATTTCATATGCCATCAAATACACAAGATGAACATTAATGTGTTGTTATAGAAGGTTAAAATGAAGTTGCATTACCAAAATTTTAACCTCTGTCCCACATGGCCAATATTGAAGGTGAAAGGGGGTATATTTTGTACGTTTTCGGTGTGCATTGAATTTCGAGACTGAATATTTGGAAATGTATATATCCCATCTACTCAGAATCTTTTGTAAAATTTAACTATGCCAATTTTGGAGTGTATGTATACAATAATGACTATGCCAGCGGATGTGGAAATCCTGAAAAAAAGTGAATAGTTCATTTGTTCCACATTTGTCACCTGATGGCATGAAAAGTATGCATTAGACATTGAGCGCGATGCTAAATTGATAATCTACTCATATTGCTGAATTTATGATCCATTTCAGTACCCTTATTTGAAATGATCATATCTCAGCGAGTTTTCGATCTAGAGAGGTTTAATTTTGGATTGGTTAGCTTAAGGTCGTATAATATAATTATATATTTTTATAATATTTTTGGAAGGGCTCATCTTCGAAACACACTAAAATTTGGCCAGTTAACATGGAATGACCCTAAAGGTTACAATTTGTCATAAAGTTTACAACATTTAAAGTCGTTTTAATAAACAGTGACATTTTTGCAGCAGTCGTCAATCTTTTATGGGGTGATCGACTTGGTATACTGCAGTTCCATACAGAGATATGTTTTGGGCAATTCCCTATTGAAACGACTACTTTACTATAGTTAGTTGTCAGACCTCATGCCCCGCACCACTGACAAAGAAAAGCCACATCGAAATTCCAAAAGACATCACTGATAAAGGAGAACCACATCGGAAATGCAAATGAACGATAACGGAATCATCAGGTTAGCAAGCCGACGCGCTTCTCACAACCATAGCCCTATGTTAGGTACGCAAATACCGCGTTTAGGTGGGTGGTGTGGGGTTCAACACATGCTCCTTGGATCAGAAGGTATGTCTAATAATCAATGGGCGTGGTTTTTGATTCCACGCTTGTACGTTACAAGGAGTAGGGTTGACTGTCCAACGTCATGACATTCGGATGGCGAATATTCTCTGCCCTAAAAATCATTGTCCTTGACCGGTATTTATTAGAGAGTATGTAATTTCGGGAATAACATATGACAAAACGGAAGATAAAGATCTACAAAATAAATATAAACGTATTTATATGATACTCACAATATCAAAAATATTTGAAAAAACACATAAGTTTGCAAATTACGGAATATTTCATTCTGGATGTAGAAGACATCATTCGAAAGCACCCCATAGTTGTGAGGACATGGTCGACTTTCAACTGTTACTGGTGTAAATGTCGTATCCCACAGGGATCAAGTATTGGTCCGTTACTTTTCATGATCGTTATAAACAATCTCCCACTACAGCCATACTGATCGTTTTGCTGACGGTACACCATTAATCTCTATAACAACTATCTGGTTAGTATAGAGATTGCGAGAGAGAAAGAGAAATTGGGTTTAACGTCCACTCGACACAAACTAGGTCATTTCGGGACTAACATATTGTTTAATTTTATTGCAATGATTCGCTTGCGCGTAGGGGTCTTTAGCAGTGTTAGGAAACCGGAGTGCCCGGAGGAAACCCACGAGGTTGCGAAGGCGCCCCTTTCTCCATGCCACATACGCTCACAACAGGGATCGAAAGCCAGAGGTGACTGGCCAGCTAGAGGCCGAAGCGCGGGCATTTTAGACCACCCCAACCCCCTATTCAGATTGCCCTTCAAGAGGAATTACTAAAGGGGTTGAATTGTTAGTGGTATGGTAATGAATGCTAAAAAACCAACGCCACGCTAAAAGCTTCAAAACACCAAACAAACACAAACAGCTTATCATTAAAAAATTAAAGGAGGATCATTAGAAAATGTTTGTATCCGAAACATTTAGGACTTACTGTTGACCACAATTGGGATTGGAATCTTCAAATTAACAAAATTGCCAAAATCATATTCCCCAATTCAAAGTCTACCTCATGACAAAGTTAAAACCTTATTTACCACATCGTATTCATTAGCCCAACAGGAGCAGAACAGTAGGCCATTAAATTTAATTTAATTTATTTACAACACCATCTTAGTTTCAACGACTATATTATGCGACAAGGAGCATTTTGGATTCTCATTTGGCCCTTTTATTCTGGTATTCACTACCTCAAACTGAGAATCAATTCATGTTTTTTTTTTCTTTTCAAAAACAGTTAGTAAAACGTGTCGAAATTCTTAGTTACTGTTGTCCTCTTTCTTTCCTGTTTATTTAATTTTTCCCCTTGATAAGCTTATACATGATATGCGTAAATATTGTTACCGTGCAGATACTAGTTTTATAGAGTAGGAGAGACATGTTGCAAATTAGAACTCGTGTACTAATCATATTCCCTCAGAAAATAAAGACATTGTTAGCATTATTATAAAATTCAGTCAACATCCAAACTTCCCTTTCGTTTAAAATTCTGTTATAACTTTTTAGCCGAAAACATTTTGAAGGTGGTTGCAACCATAATTTTGAATGGAATTTTTTTCAAATGTAGCTTAAAATGTTCCTTGTCATTTCTACATTTTTGTATTTGAATACTGGTACATGTACATATATTATATTTTGTCTCCCCCATTAGATTAGCGAGATGGTGAAAATAGGAGAGCTGTTACGTTGGATGGTGGTGTTATTGAGCATCACCTCCATAGCACTTGCTAGTAAGTTCTTTGTTTTAAATTTATAATATTGTACATCCATAAATGACCCCCACAGAAGTTATATTTGTATAATTAAGCTTTGCTTAAAGACTCAATATGGGAGAAAAGATAATGGACTGACTGTTCTCACTATAATAATTAACAACAAGATACTGACTGTAAAGGGAATTTGCTGAAACCTTCAGTCAAACTGATCCACTCTGAACCCAGATTTTAGCGATTGCCGCATGTTTCGATCATCATTATTAAAGTCGGGACGATAAACAACATAGTCTCGATTATCCATTTCAGGATTAAGCAGCAAATTGGAAATTAATCAAAGTAATCAAAAAAATATCGCAGTCTAACGTTGACATCGAGAGTTTTTTGTGGTCTGGTTGAGTTAATTAATGTCTAATTAATAATTTAGATAACATTTCGGACCTAAAGAAAGACCTGTAATCGACAGATTTAGCTCTTGCATAATGTATGTTTAAGGTATATATTGTCCCTTGGTGGATGCAATGATACAATATAATCTATCTGGCATTTAATAATTGAACTTGAAACACGCGGGACATAATGCTATATATGGAATACAATGACTGTTTATTAATGAATATATCACTGAATTCTTGCTTCTATGATGTGTTAAAATTTCAAAACTTGAAATATTTGGAACATAAATCTATTGAGAGGAGCAAATATTTGTTAGATTTTTACGTGAGGAAATTGGAGTAAAAATATTTAATAGAAGTTAAATTGGTGTGTCCAAAAAACAATATCTTGAAGAGGACATAAGTTAATATCAAATTATTATGAAAATGATTAAGGTTGAGTAGGGAACATGCTAATAATATCATCTAATGTACCCTGTAATTGTTTACCACAAAGTATGAACGTATTATGCCGTTGCCCCTGTCCGTCCGTGTGTCAGATATCCGTTCACATCTGTGTACATCCAGTTTGATCCGGTCTAAGATTTTGGCACATTTCGGACCGCTGCTTGTACAAAAATCGCTAACGAAGTTGTTGGACCCGCTGATTTTTATCCGATGTTAATGAAACAGAAAAAAACATGTTTATATCCCAAAGATCTTGGCCGCAATTGTTGTTTGGTTGCATGTGAAAAAGAAACTGATTGAATGTTCAGTGCATTAGAAATGATTATTATTATAATATATGTTAAGATCACAATATCTTAGATGAGTTCGACCTTGGCTCCGCCTTTTACTCATTTAGATGATTGGGACCATGAAACCGGCTTTATTTGCTCACCATAGTAGCATTGACCGACACCACTAAGATATTAACATATTGCTATGTTATTGTACAGGTTTACATGGTGAAGAGGAAGAACAGGATATTCTAGCGGTTATCGATATCTCTTTGTCTTTGTCATTCTCTTCTTGCGATGATATCAATTGTGACAATGGCGGTTCGTGCTTCAAAGGAAATTGTGTTTGTCCTGATAAAACGACAGGGATGTATTGTGAAGGTAAGGAAGTGCTGAACTTATATTTTATTAATTAATTTCCATTTTATGTTTAAATAACGATGATGGAAGATTTACCATGTGTTAACGGCTGAAATAGCCTGTCATGTTTAAACAATTATATGATCTTGAGGTTTAGCAACCCCTCGAGAGCCGAATTCCTGTTAATCCTATTGAAACACATTACTAATAATTTATGAACAATATTATCTTGTTTCATTTATTACGTTGTTACTCACTTATCTAAAACCACCAACAACTTTATTCTATACGCCAACATTTTATACGCTCCCGTCTGTCAAAACGTCAATAACTTATTTGTGGACACTCTGCAAGTTATAATTTTTATCAGATTTTGATGAAACGTAACACATGTGTTTATACCCATAAGATCTCGGTTTATGTGTCGATATTTGCGCATATCGAACCGTGAGTTCCTGGATTACAGTCCAGGATTGTTGGAAAACAAAATCGCGATTTTAGCAAGTATACCGTTTAGAGGTCTTACATTTTATCCGATTTTAAAAATCGTGTGAATATATTCAAAAATCGTGTGAATATATCATTGATGATGATTGAGTTCGAATCGGACCGAACCTGTCTGACAAAATGACGGCTCCTGGAAGGCATATAGTGTAAAAGTTTCGTGGACCCGTTAAATATTTGTTCAATTTTTGTTCCTCTGAATATTCGCACATGTCAGGCCATAACTTTCTGGATTATGGCCCCAGACTGTACGAAAAATCACATTTTTAGCTTGTGGATTCTCTAGCGGTCAAACTTTTCATCCGATTTTAAAAACCGTTTAAATATATTACCGGTGCTCCACAATAAATGGTGTATGCGAATTTCGGGACAATTGAAACGAAACACCCGACAAAATGGCCGACCCCGCTTCGCAAATTGTGTATAAAAGTATAAAAAACGAAGGTTGTGGACCCTTCGGAGGACACAATTGTCATCCGATCTTAATGGAACTTGAAACATGTCTTTATATCCCAAAGATCCCAGTTCCTTTCTATATTTGCACATTTGAGTCAATAAATTCCTGGATTATGTCCCTTGGTCGATTTGCACATTTGAGTCAATAAATTCCTGGATTATGTCCCGTGGTCGCGTGTTTTTTTTAATCATGTTCTCTATCCATCTCTTGCAAAATGCTGGCGTATCTTGTGTGCGGTCCGCTGGTTTTATTTGTTATAAAAATTGCGAATTTGTAAACACAAAGATGATCTTATTACAAAACTGTGTGCTTTTTAGTTTTAGAAAACCCCTGTGAACCAAACCCATGCTATGCCAATGGAAATTGTAGTGAAACCGAAGAAGGCTACATGTGTGAGTGCCCCCGTGACTTTTTTGGCACAAATTGCGATGGTAAGTGACACATTGTTATATGCCTACCTTCGGAGGTGCACGACTAATCACCGAAATTCATTTGCAATCACCAGAAATCACTGCGAAAACCCCCCCCGATTCCTCCCACAAAACTAATTTATTTTAAATGCATAATACGCCTACATTATAATATAACGAATAACTATTTTCATCTCCCCACAGGCCAAATAAAGGTGCTGTAGTTGTATTTATTTGAACGACTACCGGAATATATGCATTATGATTATTAAAACGTAGGGTGCGTCGAATTACCTACAATAACCACAAAACAACACCCAGTAACTCCAAACATGTTGACTGTGGAAACACAAAATTACAATTTAGTTTAGTTTAAGAAGCCTTGTGCCTAAATCGGAGGTCCACAAGAGATAACTCGTGTATGTGATTTTTGTTGACAAGAAACTATGTGTACTTTTGTTGCAATTCGTTGTAATGTATTGTAATTAGTGATTGGTTAATAGTTTATTAAAACAGTAATTATATGTATGAAACATGATTGATTGATGCTTTGGGACACGATAACTTTGGTTATAATGAAATGAGAGTAACGAAACTCAGAATATAGATTCATTATATCGATAGTGATAATTTTATGCTTAGACTAAGAAGCTATAAGCAAGTTTATTGGTCACGACTTTGGAACAAAACAAAACGTTGCTTTTAATTGAGGTAGAATGTTTAAACTTGATGTAGATGTTCATTGGGCGAACGTATTGACAGAGATCAATGATTACCATTTCGAGCTAAAGTTAAGCAGAGGTAATCAGTTGTATTGGTCGATGCCTTGGGACAAGAAAATCTTGATTCTATCTGATAGAGAGGGATGGAACTTAGTGTATAGTTTGATTACTCCATGCTTTTGAAAAAAATAAATGTGCGAGTAATTAATTTGTGTCATTTATTTATTTGGGGATTTCGGCGAGGGACAACAGCCTCACTGTTGGATTGTTGATTTATAATTGCAAATTGTGTCGATTGTCACTTTCCGTCATCGACATCGTAATTGTCTCCACTCGGAATATTCTCATTCTATGATAGTTTATTGTGTTTTGATTGTATGTGATTTGTCTCCTTTTACAATGACAATATTTAAATTTAATGGGATTTGTAAATCCGATATTTTAATCATTAAAGGAAGATTACTCGACATGTTGAGAAAATCTTGTAACTCGTCAAATTTCAGATGTTTTGTAAGAATTGGAACCTATCTGTAATGTATCTAAAATCCTCTTTTACCAGCATTTCAGTCCTAATTTTAACTTACATTATTATTTGATCAAATCCATACACCTGAATTCACTAACTATCACCTGTGAGCTCTATTGAGTCGTGGCGCGCTGATTCAACCAGGTATGGTGGTGGTGGGGTGCATGTGATAGGGCTGGTCCCGATGAGCAACACATGCAGCAAGAGTTACATGATAATCATGGAGTACACATTACCATCTCAGAAGTCAGGTTGCCTTTTTGAGAACATTTCCTTTGTTCCATTCTGTATTTGCTCGGGTACAGATGGAAATATGATCACTAATATACAATAAAAACATTTGGCAAGTTTTATGCAACGCGCCCAATCAGAGTAACACGTCAACTCGATGTTTCTTTTGCTGCTTTGTAAATGATTAAATCCCAAATATCCCCGTTCGTTTTGATATTTGCACATCTAAAAGTAATCGTGTTTCATGGAAATAAATTTCTCCGTTACATGGTTTTTGACTTTTTACTAGACATGTATATAATTACTATACTCGAGAGTTTGGTGTATTATTATTATTCTGGAACATATCTCAGATATTGTACCTTTAAAAAACATTTGAATTCATCAACCTATTCATTTATTTTGTCCGTTCTTTCGTCCCAATTTTGTTTCCGGGGCATATTGCATTATCCATTTAAGAAATCCTTTTTGAAACTTTGGACAAACATCAACCTATTATAGTATTTAATGTTATAATTCATATAAGTTTATTGTTTGACATACAGCAGCTGATTGGATGTATAATGTCCTCGCCCATGTCAGTCCGGACGTCCCTCTATCCGTCCGTCCACAATTGTTTGTGGACACTCTACAGGTCACAATTTTTATCCGATTTTGACGAAACTTGAATAATAGGTTTATCCCCATAAGATCTCGGCTACTTTCGATATTGGCATGTATCGGATCGAAACTTCATGGATTATTGCCCCTGATTGTACGAAAAATCAAGTTTTTAGCTTGTGGGCCCTATAGAGGTCACAATTTTGAACCGATTTTGATAAAACTTGACATGCATGTTTCTAACCTAAAGATCGTGGTTCCTTTCGATATTTGTGCCCATCGGATGATAACTTTCTGAATCATGGCCCCCGATTGTCCGAAAAATCGCCCTTTTTAGCTTGGGGTCCCTCTGCAGGTCACAATTATTATCCGAATTATTATCCGATTGAACAAAACCGTTTGATTATATCACCGTTACACCGTAATGAGGTTTTAATTCAAATTTCGTGAAAATCGGACCAAAATTGACGGACAAAATGGCCGCCGCTTGTACGCGAAAAGTGTAAAAAAAAATGCTATATCACGGTTGTGGACCCTGCAGAGGTCACAATTTTAAATTAATTTTGATGAAACTTTAAATACATGTTTATAACCTAAAGATCTTGGTTCCGGTCGATATTTGCGCATATCGGATCGTAACTTCCTGAATTATGGCCCCTGATTGTACGAAAAATCTCCTTTATTAGATTGTGGTCCCTCTGGAAGTCAAAATTATTACCCGATTTAAAAAAAAACCCAAAAAAAACGCTTGATTGTATCACCGTAACAATGTAATGAATGTTGAGGTCGAATTTCGTGAAAATCGGACCAAAACTGACAGACAAAATGCCCGCCGCTTGTACGCGAATACTATAAAAATATGATATATCAAGGTTGTGAACCCTGTAGAGGTCAATATTTTAATCTCATTTTCTGATAATTACTGCCACAGTTATGGCCCTTGATGATTTTGAAAAATCACGTGGACAGATTTCATGTCTTGAGACAAACAAGGATATTTATTTTCAATGAATTTTGATAATTGAACAGCTAAATCCATAATATTAAATGTTTCGTATACTAAACTTTAACATGGGGCAGATTTTTATAAAAAACAAACAAATTCTAATGATTTTCTGATAATTACTTTATATGCGACAACTCTTGTTGACTGTCCGGACGATTTAGCTGCTGGTGGGCGTATGTTTCGTTGCCTGGCCACCTATTTTTAGCTTATGGGGGTCAGAATATTCATCTGAGTTTGATGAAGCTTTAAATGCGTGTTTACAAAGACCCTGGTTTCTATCGATATTCACGCATTTCGGATCGAAACTTCCTGGGTAAAGGCCCCCGATTGTACGAAAAATCACGTGTGCTTCCGCTAGAGGTCACATGTTTTATCTGATTTAAAGAAAGGTTTGAATATATCTCCGTTAAACTTTAATTTTGTGCAAAACGGACCAAAACTGCAGGACAAAATGGCCGCCTCCCGCTCACAAATAATGTAAATATATGGTATTAAGGTTGTGGGCCCTTTAGATTAAACTTGAAATACATATTTGCAACTCTAGGATCTTGGTTCCTTTCGATATTCGCGCATATCGGATCGTAACTTCCTAAATTATGGACCTTGGTTGTACGAAGAGCTCTGTTTTTAGCTTGTGATCACTCACACATTTTTATCCGATTTAAAAAAAAAGCGTTTGAATATATTAATGTTAGACTCTTTTGATGGTTGAGTCTGAATTTCGTACAAATCGGACTAAAACTTCCGGACAAAATGTCTGCCCCTCGTACACAAATATTTTTATTCGATTTGATGAAACTGGAAATACATGTTTATAACCCAAGGATCGTGGTTCCTTTAAATATTAATCCATATCGGATCGTAAATTCATGAATTGTGGCCCTTGATTGATCTAAAAATCGCTTCTTTTTTTTTTTAGCTTTTTCGATGTTCATCTCTTGCTTGACCTTTGGGATTTCGGCGAGGGACATCAGCCTCACTGTGTGCTTGTTGATTTATAATTGCGAATTGCGTCGATTGTCACTTTCCGTCATCGACATCGTAATTGTCTCCACTCGGAATATTCTCATTCTATGATAGTTTATTGTGTTTTGATTGTATGTGATTTGTCACCTTTTACAATGACAATATTTAAATTTAATGGGATTTGTAAATGCAATATTTTAATCATTAAAGGGAGATTACTCGACATGTTGAGAAAATCTTGTAACTCGTCAAATTTCAGATGTTTTATAAGAATTAGAACCTATCTGTAATTTATCTAAAATCCTCTTATCAGCATTTCAGTCCTAATTTTAACTTACATTATTATTTGATCAAATCCATACACCTGGGCCCGGTTCCTAGAAAATTCTTAAAAGTAAGCACAAAGTTATGCTTCACTTTTGCTTGCGTAAGAAACTTTATGAAATACCGTCTCTATAGAAACTTCTTAAGACAGTTCTTACATAAGAACAAGCCAAGTATGAGTCTAAGCACAGTGTGACTGGTAAATTGAGACTAAGATGCTCTTTAGCGTCACAAACACAAATTTAGTATGCAAACTACACCGTAAATTCGTCTGCATATAGAGTTATAAATAGATAATGACATTAACTTCAAATAGTCGACTTAGATGTATTTGACAAATAATGAAATAGGGTTTAACGTCCTACTGTTTTGCTCCTAAGCTGGGCTTATGGAGACGGGCATACGCCATAAAGTGTGCTACTCCTTGGGATCTTTGACGTGCACACCAATTTTTACACGGGACCATATTTTTCCGTCCCATCCGAACGACTAGACAGCTGTCCTTGTCAGGTCCTCAGCCTGCATCACTGACAAGGGGATGAACCTTCTCGGCCAATGCAGGGATCGAACACCCTACCTCTGCCCGATTCCTAAAAAAAATTTTTAACTCGTTTCTGCGCTTACATGTAAATTTTAAGTAGACTTTGCAAATAAGTAAACTTATCTTATTTCGTGTTAACAGAAAATTCTTAAGAACGTTCTTGTGCTTAGATTTTAAGTAGACTTCAGTGTAAGCACAAGCACTTTATTATGTGTTCCAAGAAAAAACTTAAGCGCAACTTCGTTCTTAAAATTGTCAATTTAAGCACAAGTCCCAAGCAAGGTATAGTGTGACAAAGTGATATGGAACTTTGCTAGATTTGACATTATATTAATATTGGACGTTTTCAATTGTGTTTGTTATGTCCTTTTGGTACATAACTCATGGGTGATGAAGGAATGTGACAAAGTTATTTTTACATAGAACTTTGCTAGATTTGACATTATATTATATTTGACGTTTTCAACTATATACAACTTCTGCTAATCTGTTCAATATGTTATTTACGGGCAACACACGAATGACCTCTGCTCGTTTTGACAAAAGGCACGATCTCATTAAATATCTTATTTATTTATATGTTATTTATAACCTACACATGATCTATGTGTTTAACACTCGGCAGAACTTCGCGACATTAAAGGGAAGATGCAGTGCAGGTATAGAAACTATACTCTCAATTCCAAATAAGTTAATCTGTCATGTATCATTATTCTTAATGGCTGTATGCTTTATAAAGCCAGAATTAACTGACAGTAAGTCAGACTTGAATAGAGCTCCTTCCGATCTATGTCTATTCCATGTTCTCAATAAAAGATCTACAACCTATGCTGATGGTCTGTTATCTGTAGTGTTACAATAGGGCTTGCTTACCAAACTTTAAGTCTGTTTCTGCTTCAAACATTATGGCTGACCGTGGATTTATTCGACGACATTTGCTACATCTTTTGATACCTAAGAGTCATTTGAAAGACAGAAAATCCTTTAGAAACATATTCTCGAGAAGAATGCTATAGAAAATTTCGCTTCTACCCTAAACATAATTCATTTATTTCCAAATTGGTAAAAAACACACACGCGGGCTACTTAAAGATCAGGCGCTCTCACAATTATTCGGTCTGTTTGCATGTGCTTGCGTTTTGGGTTGTTTTCTTTTGTTTAGTTTGTGGTACATTTTATATGTGTAGGCCTATGGGGAACACGTCAAAGGCATCAGGGGATTACGTGGCTAAGTGGGTAAGACGCTGGTTCGCTAGCCTGGAGGACGGGTGTTCGACCCCTGCATTGGCCGACGACGTGGTTTATCCATGTCAGTGATGCAGGACGGAGTACAGCTGTCTTGTCATTCGGATGGGACGAAAAAACGAGGTGCCGTGTACAAACTGACGTGCACGTAAAAGATCCCTTGGCAGTTGGAATTCGATAGAGTAGGCCGTAGCGCCGCTGCCCGGGCAAAATTTCCCTCACAGCACACTGTATGACGTATGTCTTCATTACCCCAGTTTAGGAGCAAAACAGTAGGACGTTAAACCATATTTCATTTCATTTCATTTGTTAAATAATAAAATACATCTAAATCGACTATTTTTCGGGAAGTTAATGTCATTGTTCTATTTATAACTCTATGCAGACCATAGAGCTATATATAGAAACTTTGTGATGCAGACGAATTTACGGTGTAATTTGCATACCAAAAATGTTTTTATGACGTTAGAGAGCACCGTACTCTCAATTTACCAGTCACAATGTGCTTAGACTCGTACTTAACTTGTGCTTACGTAAGAACGGTCTTGAGAATTTTCTAGAGACGGTATTTTATAAAGTTTCTTACGTAAGCAAAAGTGAAGCATAACTTTGTGCTTACTTTTAAGAATGTTCTAGGAATTGGCTCTGGCTAGCGTCTTACCCACTTAACCACGTGATCCCCTGATGCCTTTGACATGGTCCCTATAGGTCTATAAGCTAAAAAAAACCACCAAAATACGCAAGCACATGCAAACAGACGGAATGATTGAGGCAGCGCCTGATTTTAAAGTAGCTATGTCTCTAACTCAAAGTCATCCAGAATCTTCGACACTGAAAACACGAATTATTTGTCAGTTTAAATCAAAATTGATGATGTGATCTTAACGGAAAAAGATGGGCTTCTGAATATTTTACCATTGGTACACGAATCGTGTACCATAATGCGTTTCAGCCCAGTTCTAGCAAGAGACTCGGGGAACAAGGCTACATTGTATCAAATCAAACGGCGCATGTAGACTGGAATAACTAGACGCTAGAAATTTGCATTCGATTGACACTGTTGGCAAATTTCGCCGCACATAACTGATTTGAAATTGGAGTAAAAACGGAAACCATTGAATGTAAATCAGTTTATATACATTTATCTTAGAGTATTATATGCGTTGCGACCCACTTGTGTCAATTTCTAGGTCCCAAGGCCATATGTTAGCGATTTAGCTCCTTACAAGTTGCCTGCGTGTTGTTTACCAATTTGTAAATAAATAAAATGTTTTTAGTGTAGAAGCGAAATATTCTTGTCGAAAATATATTTCTTAAGGATTTTCTGTCTTCCAAATGTCTCTTAGGTATCAAAAGGTGTAGTAAATGCCGTCGAATAACTAACTATACGGTCAGTCATATTGTTTGATGCAGTAACGGGCTTAAAGTTGGTAATCAAGCCCCTATACCTTGCTCGAGATTTGTGCTTAGATTGACAATTCTAAGAACGAAGTTGTGCGTAAGTTTTTTCTTAGAACACATAATAACGTGCTTGTCCTTACTCTGAAGTCTACTTAAAATCTAAGCACAAGAACGTTCTTAAGAATTTTCTGGGAACACAAAATGCGATAAGTTTACTTAATTGCAAAGTCTACTTGAAATTTAAGCACAAGAACGTGCTTAAGAATTTTCTAGGAATCGGGCCCTGAATTCACTAACTATCACCTGTGAGCTCTATTGAGTTGTGGCGCGCTGATTCAACCAGGTATGGTGGTGGTGGGGTGCATTTGATAGGGCTGGTCCCGATGATCAACACATGCAGCAAGAATTACATGATAATCATGGAGTACACATTACCATCTCAGAAGTCAGGTTCCCTTTTATATTAGTAGTAGGGACGCCTGTATAGGGACGCACGTGCGCGCATGCGCGTGCGTGCATGTGCGTGCACGTGACCCTTGCACGTGCATGACCCCTGGCACGTGCGTGACCCCTGGCGTGACCTTGCACGTGCGTGACCCCTTGCACGTGCATGACGTACGAAGAGGGGCGCGCGCGCGGGAAAAGAGAGAGAGAGAGAGAGAGAGAAGAAGAAGAAAAAGAAGAAGAAAGGGGAAGAGAGGAGGAGGATGAGGGAAGGGGAAACAACTCTTTTACATTGATTAAGTTGGCCCTGACAAGGGCCGTTGGTTGGCCCTGAAAAGGGCCGTTTGTCTAACAAGAGCACTTTGGCTGCTCCCACCGATTCGGTCTCTTCGAGCATTTGACAAGATGCTTGTGTCGTCTATGGTCGGTGTTCGATACATCTACCCCACACCAGAAGCAGACCAAGTAATCGGCATCGGGCCGATTACCCTTAAACATGGGGTGATACCCTCCACAAGTCTGACAAAACCTTTTGTCTTTTCGATCCATTTCGAATGTGACTTCTTTGGGCTTCGACACTCCTATTTATGACTGGAGTCGGGACGAGTCTAAGGTACTGGGACGATACCATTTCCCACCAATCAGAAAAGCATGACGTCACATGACGTCATATGACGTCACAAACAACAGACACGTGATATGTTGTCGACATTTTATTGAACATATTTACAAAGCATTTTATTCAACACAAAATTGAACACAAAATTGAACTTGAACACAAAGGCATTGAACACAAAAAAACATATTTACAGAGCAAAAAAGCATCGACATCGTTGTCCCTTCTTCTGATCTTTTTGCAAGTCGGGAAAATGATCCCTAGCCCATTGTTCGACGAGTATATCGTTCACACGATACACGTGCCCGAACACAGAAAGGGCGTGCGGGGAGGGAACGTGAAACCGATGACACAAATAATACAAACAATAATGTCCGCAGACGACACTCTCGAGTCCCTGAATCCATCGGGGTTGGTAGTGGAGTTGTAGATCTTGGACGAAACGTCGAAAGGCTTCTCCGTAAACATCAGGGGGACACCCGTAATAATCGAAGAAGGTAATGTGATCTGGTCCTTCGCACACAAACACGGTCCAGTGTCTACCGGGTTGGTCTTCGTCGTCCGTGTTGATGACGTAGGCTTTGGGGTACGAGGTCGGGCGCAGTATATCCAGATGATTACGAGCCCACACGCCCCCGAACACGTTAGAGGGGAGGTGTTTTTCTAAAGCCCGTGTCAGTTGTCGATTGGAGAGAGCCTCACCAATCTGTGATGACTTGTCGGTTGGCGTCGATTTCCAAGACATTGTCGTATTCGGCAAACAGAACAAGACTGAGGTGATTGGTCGGGGCCGCACCGAACTTGAGTTCCAAAGACAGGTTACCCGCTGCTTTGGGATGAAAGTAGTTACCGTCGGCTCCGTGGTCGTTGGTCAAATCGAAACAATACAAAGTGTACCCATTGATATAGTCGTTGAAAGGGAGGTCCAGGTCTTCTCGGGTGTTTAAGACGGCCACTCTTTTCATCAAATCCAGGTATGGTGCGATGGCTTGTCGCTGGGGAAAATCGACGTCGTATTCGTCCACAATTTCCCCGTTCTTGGTCAATTTGATGTTCTGCAATTGATTGTGTTCGAATTGGAAGGGATTTCTGTTTTTTCTTCCGTCGTAGGCCGTGTTACGTACCATACCCACGATTAATCTCTTGGGCAGGCTTTCGTTGACAAACAAATTGTCTAGGACGTGACTGGCACGATTGTCGGGAATGACCATGTCGCGGACCACCACGCGTTTCAGGGGATACTTGGCGTTGGACGATTGAAGTTGCGCGGCCACCCGTGTGTAGGTACTGGGAGCTAGAGTGACGAACGGGATATCCAGGTAGGCTTTGGTGAACTCGACTTTGTAGTCTTCGGCATCGTTGCCTTCGCCGTACATCAGAAAAAATTTCGGGGATTGCTTTTCCAATTTCAACCGCAGGTCCACACCGTCCAGCAGATACCGATCTTGTAAACACATGTCCAAGTGTAGACGCGACTGCAATTCAAAGGTGCGACTGGCAGCGATGGTTTTCTGGCGTTGTTCCAATCCTTTGTTACTCGGAGCCTGTCGTCCACCGTCTCCGGCGGTGGCGACGGATTTCGTGGAATTGAACTGCCCGGCGGTATCTTTTTCCCACAGGACTTGTTTCGACAGGTGGTCGTTCTTGGCTCCCTTACCGAAACTCAGCAAATTCTCCAAGTAAGCCCGGTAGGGATAGGTGGGCAGAGAGGTGGTGACCAAAGTTTCGGCATCTTTTCCCAGGCGTAATTTGACGTCTTTAAACAACGAATGAAACAAGTTGTTAATGGGTGGGACTTGACTATCCGCGTCCAGGTCATCCCCGTTGTTCTTGGTCACCTTCAGGGCCACGTGCAGTGTCATGTTGGCCAGATCGATGAAATCGGTGGTGGCATTGGAAATATAAAATTCGATGGGTCCGTCGTGGTTCAAGTCGGGCGTCAGTGGATACTTTCTGATTTTCGTCACCTTGTTTATGGCCGTCTGCGTGTCGGGAACACTGAACAAATCCTGCAATTCGTCTCGCGCGCAGGGACAGGAATCATTGCGCATTACCTGCGTAGCCATGGTCGAAGATATCTAGTTTACGGCGCTTGTGAGAGGTGACCTGTGTCTTCTTCTTCCTCTTCGGACGATGTGAAGTGGACGGGGTTCGTGAGGGGTCTTTTATAGGTTCCAGGTGGGCGACCACGTTCTTGAGTGTGTCGGACATCGTGTTTGACACCGCGGGGCGAAGCGTGTCCTGGGCGACTTTCTTCCAGTTCCATTTTTCACGACCACTGACGGCGTCGAGCACGCTTTGCCCCACTTTGGGTAACACTTGGGCCACATTCTTTTTCACGGCAGCTTTACCGGCCGACCACAAGGTCTTCCCAACCGATTTGACGGCATTCAATAACCCCGACCATCGACCGGCACCCTGTTGTCTCAGAATTCCTCCCCTGTACACCACCAGACCATTGCCAGCCCCTCGTTGTCTGAGCACTCCACCTTTGTACACTCGAATTATCATCGGCGGCGAAAATGAAGTTGGGTCACCACCTTACCGTCGAGAAATGTCACGGCTTTCCCCATTCCGTTCCTTATATAGAGACCAATGGAGCTTAGTCGACTGTACTTCAGAGGTAAGTAGTGAATCCTGGCGGGGCGGTGATACAATCGTCGACTGGGAATCACATCCAACAAGGTAGCCTTCACGTCACCCACGGTCTGGGGTTCGATAATGTCCGTGTAGATGTAAAACAGATCGTACTGGATTTGAAGATTTGGGGTGTGGTGGGCGTAGAAATACCGTAGACTTTGGCCATCGTCGCCGGTCATATCGATTGACTGCAGGGCAACCAACAGTTCGTTTCCAGGCCATCCCAATATGGACACGATGGGTCCACACAGACGAAGTTTGATTTTTGGCAACACGTCAAAATACAAAAGCGCTTGCACGTGATTGATCTTCAGATACACTTTGTCGTTGGTGTTGTCTTTCTTGAAAGACACAAAGGAACCTTTTTGTGCGGCTGCTTGGCGCATCGCTTCTCGAGTTTCGTACTCGTCCTGCTCTTGCTTCTCATGGTCGGTCATTTCCTTGTTATTGGGATCCAAACCAACGGGTTTATGGGCCAAATGGTTGTAGATGGGAGGCAGGTACCACAACACCTTCAAGTGTTTGTTTAGGACATCCAGGATATGCCTCAGCGACTCGTAGTCGCCACTCTTGATGTGCGTTTCCATTTCGATAGATCCCTTGATCTCATCACCCTTTACACCTTTGAAACAATGCGACGGGTCGATCTTGTGGGCACTGTAGAAGTCCTGGCATATCTTTACTTCGGGTTCGTCGCTCGGAGGCGACCATGGATGAATGCGTAAGCCGATCGTGTTGTCTCGGTGATCGATGTTTTGCCATTGGTCAGGTAACGTGATCATGGACAGACCCACTTCCCACTCCCGATGATCGACGAGAAGTGGCGGGTCCAGATGTGTATGATACGTGGAGACTTTGTTGTCGGGATACCACGACATTGAACTGTCACTAGGGAGCGTGAGGTAAAAGGGCCGGTCGTTGTTCATTATGTTTGGTTTTCAAGGTTGGAGAAGGTAACAGGTAACCCAAGGTACTGGAGAGCAAGGCCGTCCACAACGTGGTCTGCGATCCGTCGGGTTTGAAAGCCAGTTGGGACAAAGAAACTCCCGCCACGACGTACACTAAAATCACTTGACAGAAAAAGACGATTTCCGCTTGTGGCACACGTTTTCCCAAGAGTGACCAATTGTGGGCACTCGCGGACGTAGACGTGGTTTCGTCTTGCATGTTGACTGATGTCGGCGTCTCTCGCTCCTATTTATACGTTTTGGAGACTGGTCCTGTCGATCCACGAATTAAAACTTGCCGGATAGCCCAACCATTTCACCAATACTTTGTCTTTTTTTCTTTCGAGTACTCTTTCGATGGGAAAGATCTCGTCGTCGTTGACTTGGACCGCTTGCAATTCTTCGGGATAGAAGGTGCCCTGTATGGGTTCGCCCCTTTCGTCCAACAGTTTGTAACCGGGACCGACGTTGGGTGCGACGTTGAACGTTTCCAGAGTCCAGTTGGGCCAGTAACCTTTGTCGAAGGCACCATGTTTCGGTAAAGCCAAACGTACGGTCGTACCAATGTCCATTGATTTTTTCTTTTTCGGGGGACGTGGGGGAGGTGTTGTCAACATCCATTCGTGTTCGGGGCGAACGTCTTTAGGCGCCATACCTATGGTCCGATGTCGTCTAGCATTGTAAGCCCGAACCAGGTCGTCTAGCACGTCGATGTACCGTTGTGTTTGTCGATGAGTAAAGTATCGCCACATGCGTTCTTTCAGGGTCCGTTGAAATCGTTCGACCACACTGGCTTTGGTTTCGACGTTGTGTGTCACGAAAAAATGAATCTTTTTCTTCTTCAGGTACGCTTGCATTTTGCGATTGAGGAATTCGGTACCTTTGTCCGTTTGAAGTCGCAGGGGTTGTCGACTTTGAAAGATTTGACGAAAGGCCTCCACCAAACTGTCCCCCGTCTTGTTTTTGAGGGGCAACACCCAAGCGTACTTGGAAAACACATCGATGACGCACAGCAAATACCTGTATCCCTCATTCTGTTTGGCCAAGGCCGACATATCGCTCAAGTCGGCTTGCCACTGATGATCTATGCCGGCCACCACCGTGGGAGACCGCGAGAATTTCTTTTTCAATGGTTTGTGCAAGTTATACGCCCTTTGTTGTTTCAACCATGCCTTGACTTTGTCCAGGGACACACCGGTGGCTTTGTGAAGACCCAAAGCGCCACCGAAAGCGGCCGGGTGGTTCGGGTCGTAATACACTTTCTTCAGCTTTCGTTCCATGTTTCAGCAGGTGTCCCTATGAACAGGCTATTTATAGTTTTTGCAAGGAGAGCCATCTTCTGGTAGGTATACTAGGCGTATCCGTACTGGAGATTTTCTTCTTTCTCGGGCGTCGCGGCGGAGTTCGTGTCGGTGGCGTGGACAATACGTTCCATCGTTCTTGATTCCCGATGGCTTCACGCGGTACGTTCGTGGCCTTCAAACTTTGCATCACGCCAAACCATCCCACGGGAGCCTGGGTATTCTTTCGCCGACGAACCAAATCGTTCACAATGTCAATGGCATTGGTGTTGGGTACGGGTACCCCATTCCGAACCAATTCCAAGTTCTCGTTCCAAGACCAAGGTGTCTTCTCTTTCATGTGTTTCAACAAAAGGCGAGCTCGATGTTGATAGGGTCGAGGGACCGACTCCAGGATGGGTGTCTCCGAAGTTTCTTCTTTTGGCTCGGGTATGTTGTCGTCCAACAAGGGAACAACCTGTTTGCGTTTCCTTTGCATCGTTTGATAACGATGTAACAACTGTCCGTACCGTTGCATTTTATTTTCGTCGGTTAGGGTGGGATCGTTTAGCACGTGTTGCATGTCTTGGTGGACATTCTCGACGGTTTGCTGCAGTGGATCTCGATCGTACACGGGTTCGACTGGCCTGACTTCGACGGGTTTGACGTCGAGGAGCCCGTCGAAGGGTACCAGTTTCATTTTCTTGGCGAATTTCATCTTTGGGAAAGGACCGAAACAACCGAGTGAAGAAACCCCCTTTCTGTTGCTTCAGAAGTCGCCGACGGGTCTTCCAAGGTGTTTTAGACGTGCCCAAACGTCGTAACAAGGGGGCGTCCTTTTTCAAGCGCTTGACTTCTTTGTCGGTCACAGGAACGTTGCCGCGAATCAGGTTTCCAATACACTCACACACACCGTCGACAATGGGTTGGGTCTCGAGTAAAAGGGGACGGTCTTTCGGTGCAGTGTTCAAGAGATACCGCAGTGTCTCCATGACTGAGCTCGGGGTCGTTCTCCGGTCCCCTTTTTATACATTTCTGTTCTCTGGGTTATCCACCAAATAGTTTAGATAGCTCGGCAGCCATAGCGTTCGCTCTATCGCGCCTTCTAAGGAAGGGATGTTTACCACCCTTTTGTCCACCCAATAGATTAGATACCAAGGGGGCCAAAGCCGGGAGGGCCATGGCCAGCAATGCCCCGATGGCCCCACCCTGTTGATCGACAAGTCGCCGTTTGACGTCGGGTGGAACATTACTCAGTTTGCGAAGCAACGCTCGATGTTTGTTCAATTCTTCGGTACTCTGTCCCCTTCCGCGCTGTGCGGTCCGTCGAACGAATTGATTTCGTTTCTTGTTTCTTTCCTCTCGCAGTCTTTCCTTCCATCGCAGCAAGATACGAATCAACACACCCCCAAAAAATCCACGTCCCCCAGGTTTGATGATCAGGGAGAGTTTTTTGGTCGTCGGCATGTTTCTCTCCGTCAGTTGGGTCAGCACTTGTCGATTTCGTTCCACCCATTTCTTGTGCTTGGCGTGTAGTGGCTGAATGTTACCCTTCAGCAAATGGTTGGCCGCCAACTTGAACCACTGCAACAATCCAATACGTGCCCGGCCCGTATTCTTGACCAACTGCCCATAAGCCATATCGGGGGTCAGATGTTGTAACTTGCGAATGAAGGACCTGAGTCCTTTCATAGAACTCTTCTTTTCTCTTCGTGGTCTGCGAAAGATCGGGGAGAGAGACCGAGCAGGGGAGGGTGGTGACGTGGGACGTGGAGGTGTGACCGGTAAGGTGAGGCGTGGAGGTGTAACCGGTAAGGTACGGCGTGTTGGTGTGGCCGGTAAGGGAGACATGGGACTCGTGGGTGGTGTCAACGCTGGGGGTGACCACTGTGTTCTGGGGGCCCTCATTCTCGGACGAGTCTGACTTCGTACCGTGGGATCACGGAGGTCCGGTGCCAACGTCGGGAACGTCGCCCTGGGAAGGGTGGGAGGTGGGTGTCTCCTCTGCGTATTCTTCGTACGAGCCATCGTGACAAACAAGAGTCAATTCGAGGTACATGTCCCCTTTTATACTTTTTGGACGTAGACGATGGGTGGTTCCTCTTGGGGTAAAATGTTGGATCTCAGTCGCAAAGCTTCGGGTGTGTCGGGCTTCAGATCAACGAGTAAGTAACTGCGAGGGGTACTCGTCGCATCTTCATAAGCTTCTTGCATATACTTGGAACGGGAAGGGTACATCTGACGGGCCCACACACCAATTTGCGAG
The DNA here is from genome assembly GCA_036850965.1 of Patella caerulea. Lineage (NCBI taxonomy): Eukaryota > Metazoa > Mollusca > Gastropoda > Patellidae > Patella > Patella caerulea. Next base: position 50,735,001 of record JAZGQO010000011.1, read on the forward strand.
GCGTCACGGGGATTTTTGAACAAGACCAGGTAATGGGCATTCAGACTGATGGTACGCTGTTGCTTGTCAAACAAGTTTTGAACAATGTAAATGACACTCGTGTCGTGGTGATGACTCTTTTTCGTGAACCACTTTTGCAATATCTCCGTGTCTTCTCCCATCAAATCGTCCACGACTAAGACTTGTGAACCTTTGACTTGACCCATCACGTCGTCAATATCCGTCAAACCTTTGACATAAGTGTAGGGAAAGCGATCGTAACTCTCTTGCCATTCGCCATAAGCCCACACGATGCGTTGGGGAGGGACGTCGAACAGGGACGCTTGAAGAAACTTCTGCACAAAGACCGTTTTCCCAACACCCGTTGGACCACTGACTAACATGGTAAAGGGATGTTTGAACGTCACATCCATCTTGCACTGTTTTCCCCCATTCCCTTTTCCCCTCCCTTTTATACCTTCGAGACAGAACAACAGACATGGAGTGAAATTAGAACACAATTTATTTTACAAAAAATACAAAAAGAACTTTCAATGCAACAAACATATCATACAAAGGAAAAGAACATTCAATAGAACATATCATACAAAGGAAAAGAAAAAAATAGTTATCGCGTTCTCTCTTCAGGATCTCTTGTCTCACCCGGGGTACATTTCTCAGGACGCGAGGAATCCAATACACATGTCCCAAAAGCTTCTGCATCGTGTCGTGTGGGTGCCAGTCTTCCACTTCAGCATACGAACCATAGGCTGGTCTGTCTTGTCTTGGTTTTCGTTGCTGTTGTTGGGAACGAGCAGGGCAGTCTCTATACCAGTGTCCGACATTGTTACAGGAGAAACAAGCTTGACTAGCCATCGAGAGCAGAATGAAATTTCAGTGTGTGAGTTAGTTTTATTTAACGTCCGCTTCCACCGAGGTGATATCGCAGACAACGAAATTTCAGTGTGACACTTCGCTTCTTATAGTCTTGGTCGTGACGTCACTCGCTTTTGATTGGTTCTTTCTTTTCCTTCGTTTTGATTGGTTCGTTGTTTAGTCTATGATTTCCAGACTGTCCACGTACTTTTTCACTTCGTCCCAATCGATCAAGGCTTCACTCACTTGACAGGCTTCCAACAACGTCATCAGGTCGGCTCGATTACCGTGATTTTGTCGCCATTGATTGAACACGGTGAAGATTTGCATGCGCGCGTTGTTGGGATGACTCATCTTGGCTTGACTGATTCGCGCTTCTCTGATCCCCAGATGTCTGCCAATACATTCCCAGCCTTCTCCCAGTTTACCGGACATGACATTGATATCCATTTGATCCAGAGACCATCGTTTCTTTTTCTTCGGCAAGCCGTCCATCCACTGGCGTATGGGGTCTTCTTTCTGTTCGACAAACTCGTCTTTGCGTTTGATCAACGCGGTCTTAAAGCCCGGTACCACCGTCCAGAACTTTTTCAAGGCTTTCTCGACGTCTTCTCGCCATCGTTGTTCGTCCTCCCACGTCTTGACTTGATCCCGTGGATCGTCCATCATACTGCCTAGCACGTTATCGATGTCTTGCAGTTTCGGTTCGTCCACCCAGAGGTAGTGATTGTAATCGTCCACGGGATGCGAGGGTTGACCCGTTATGGAAGAAACGCCTAGTCCCAGACACGAGTGGTAACTCTGACTGGGATGTTCGTACTTGCAGCCGATACACTCTTCGTGTTGCCTTTCTTCTATGATGGGCAGGAAACATTTCAACACTCGAAAGTTGAGCCATCGTTGTCTAAGTTTCTCGATCATATTTTCTGCCGGTTCGTCATCTTCTTTGTTTGTTCGCCATCGTCCCGAGACCCGCAAGTCAGTATCCATAGGGGTAAGTGTTGCTCGGTTGGCCATCGTCATTGAATTGAACAAACCGCTTGTCATACACGATTTTATATCTTTTGTTCTCGGGGCGTGTCCAAAGACGGCGGTCACGTGATCTTGTAATCTTGAATGGATTGGCTATGACCAGAGACTCGTTTTGATTGACGTGCCGTACATTCTCCTTCATGATGGCGTAATTCAGCTGCTGGGAGGCACGGTAATTCAAGGTGAATCCCCGGACTTTACATACAGTTTTTCCATCGCTCTGGCGGTACGCGTAATTCTTTGGCCCTCCGCTAACAAATTCTCGAATGGTGACATCTTCGGGCAACTCGTTCTTCCACTGACCCAAACTCGAATCCTTCCGGGGGATTCCATGACGTGGGGTGGTATTGGTAGATGACGCTGTCGGTGTCAAAATAGCATACCCTTTCTCCCAACTTTTCCAAGACGGAATAGAGTTTCAAACGAGCCTGAGCCGTGACAAAGGCGGCGATAACCACGTTGGTGATGGGGCAGGGTGCCACGTGATCTTCTTTTTTCAGCGTTTCCATCAAGACCATGTTATCGTTGACTAACTGCACATCTCGTACGGTTTGGGTCACGTCCAACATTTTTTCAAAATAGACGCTGGGCTCCGTGATGTACTCTGTTTTGGGAAAGTTGTCTCTCTGTCCGAATTTACCCCATGCTGTGTTCAATTGTAACTTGCTAAACGCCCGCATCCCTTTGTTGGGTTTTATCGACGCGGGATCCAGACGAATACCTTCCGTGTCGTACACGTCGTTGACGAAGCGGGTTTTGTCTTCTTCGATGTGACAGGTGTCGGGATAACCGCTGCTTTCCATCTTCTTCTTCAGGTAGTGATTGATGTACCCCGTAAACAGACCACCCGTTTTGGCCTCGGGATCGTAAGTGCTGAATTCTTTCCAGTGCCAGACTTCGTAGACTTTTAGTACTTGGTATCCTAGGGTCACCGCTTTCTTGAGTTCCAGGGTGACAAACGTACCCACCCAGGCTCGCTGTTCGTCGGTGTGCTCACAAGGTTGGTATTCCGCAATCTCCCCTTGTTGCATGTGTTCGTCGACGCAGCTTCGACACAGGGCAAACACCAATTTCTGTTTGCGCCGAAACGGGAGCACCGGGTGGAACAGGCCACGCGGCGGCAAGACGGAACACTGGATCAACCCTTCGTACTGCTGCCACTGGTCTTGATCGGGTTGTGTGACGATCGTGGGTTCCTTGATGGGAAAGGTACCGTACTTGCAGATGTAAGGGTACAAGGACACCACGTCGATGTAGCGCATGTCTTCCACCGACTCGTTCACCAACAGTTGGATGGCATTGGTTCTTCCGCCGAAGAAAGCGTTGCGGGGCATCAGAGGTTCGGGAGCGGGCCATTGCTGATCTTCCAAGCCTCGTAAAAATTCGTTCATCTCGGGATCATGGCGTCGTTCTTCCTCCATCTCACACTCCCACATGACGCGGATGGTCTTCATACCGTACTGCTCCTGGAGTCGACGGTGACGTTCTTGGGTCTTCTGGTACAAGTCCCTCATACTGCGAGATGGATCGTAGGGATGTTTATGCTGAAGGTCTTGGACGGGGCCCGGATAACATTTGGGACAACCGTGAAAGGCACACCCGTGAAACTCGTACACCGTACCCGTGGTCTTGTCCATGCCATCTAAACTATAAGGGCCAACTCGGCATTCACTACCGTTACGGGCGTGTCGAATGTTGGGTAGTGGGGTCTGGTTTCGGAATGCAGCCATGGTCTGTTGATGTTGTTCCCATTCCAACCATCGAAGGGCTTTGTTGGACTGTTGTCGAGGCTGGAAGCGGTGCCAGTCCTTACCAGGTTTCGGCTCTTGCATCAGGGCTCGAGGAATGACGACGAGGGTGTCTTTCTTGAGGTAGTGCGTGCGTAACACGCGACTGCAGGCAGAGGCCAGGGTCAAGCTTTTTTCGAAGGGATCGATTCCCGTGTCCATGAGAAATATCTCTCGAAACACGCCACAGCATCGGCGGAGGACATCGACGTCACTTTTACAGTAGGCCAAAATTTCCTGGCGAAAATCAAAGACGTCGTGACTGTGTTGTTGGTACCACTCGTGAAATTTTTCTCGTTCAGTCACACTCATGCCATCCGGATCGTAATCGGTGTCGGGAGGATAGGCGCCCACGTATTCTTCGTTCTCCGGTCTGTTAAAGTGGTGAGGGAAATAACCTTTCTTGAGTTCTTGCAGGCCAAAGGTCTTGGGCATGTCCCGTAAAGCCATCGGTAGAAAGTTGAGGGAATCGATGAATTTTACCGTACCGACAGTGATCGTCATCGCTTTACCACCATTCATAATCACTTCGGGTTGCGCCACGGAATGTTTGTGCAGCGTCTGTAAAATCAGCAGTCCGTCGTAACCTTTAAAGTTGTGAGCCACGGCAATCACGGGACTCGATTCGTGACTGTCATGTTTCCGACCATTTACCACCGTACCGTGAGCAGCGAGTTGTAAAAACCATTTTCCCACATCGTCCAGCGTGTCTGGGCCTTTAAACACAATTTCCCGTTGGTGATTCCAGTACGTGTCGCAGTGCTCGCAGGGATCTTGATTGTCGATACAAAAGTGACAGCAGGTTTGCAGGACACATAAGTTGGGAATGTGTTCACCGGTATCTTGCTGGCATTCAAAGTCAAAGAATACGAAGCGGGTCAACGTTGATTTCTGTAGTTTGTCGATTTGGGTCTTTCGGTCTTTATTCATGTCGATGGGTGATTTCAGTGGTTGAATGTAGCAAAACTGTTTCTCGGCCGTGTGCCACTCTCGGCAGATGGAACACTCGTATTCTCCGCATCGGTGTTCTTCCAAATTACGCTTGGCCTTGATGACGTCCCACTCTTTTTGACATTTCTCGCATTTCTTCCATCGATAACATATACTGCACTTGGCTCTGGAACGGGTGGCGAGATGATTGTCGAAACACTGGCGGCTCACAAACACGCGATGACATCGGTAACACGTCTTTGTGTTGGGATCAGGTGGACAGGGTGGACCCACTGTCTTACATCCTTGACACATGACGTGACACGAATGTTTCTCTGCTCGATCGTATCCTACTTGGCAGGTCTCACAAAAATACGAGTTCTCCACAAAGGCGGGCATGGAGGTAATGACGTCGTAATGTCTGTCGTGCAAATACAGGTTGAGATGTTTTGGGGTCCCGGTGACGTGTTTTAAATCGACTTCCCAAAGATGGCCCGAGAGAAAACATTGAGTTGGTATCCTTGCTCTCCCAAATACTTGGCGTACAATTCCCAGGTTTCCGCCCCCGTGCAGGCTTGTCTGGCTCCTCCGACAGCATCGATGAGCGCTTCCGTTTTTCTGGTCTGCCACGAGTGGGGTCCTGCCCTCCTCTGTAGTCTGTTCCGTTCTCTTTCCCATTCAGGCGTGTCTTGTTTGTTGGCATAATGACGGGCGACGACAATAGCTCGCTGAAAACAGAGTTCGTCGGCATTCTTGATGGTGACGAGGCATCTTTTTTTCTTCAAATATTCTTCGAAATTAGCACTGTGTCTCTTCTTCACGTTTGTTCCACTACCTCTACCATCGGGAGGGGACACGTGACAGATACTCATGGACATGCGTTGATCTAGTCTAAATTCTTCGTTACTCTGTAACACGGCAGCCACTTTTTGCAAAACGTCTTCGGCCTTTAACACACGATGTTCACGGAAAGGTAACCAAATAGGTGTTTTGAGTCCTGGGTGACTGATGGCGATTCTAACATAGTCACTTTCTCTGGCGTCCAAGGTACGACGAATTTCCTCGATGATGGCCTCAAAAGTGTCGTGTAGTTGTTGTGGTACATCGTTGGCTGGAACGTGGGACCAATCTTCCAGAAAATCTATCTCCACACACAGTGATTCGGTTCGAAATAATCGGTTGTAGCGTCTATCCACGGGTCGTAATGTAAAACTCATCTTGCTTCGCTCGCTGATCGCATGAAAATGTTACAAACTCTCGCTTGCCTTCCTTTTATCCCCTGTATGTCGTGACGTCATCAAACGTTCGATATCGTACACCCTACGTAGTATAACGTTGCACATGCGCTGTATAACGTTACATCGCGTCTATATTTAGCCTCCAACGTACGCATAACGTTGCATCACGTCTATATTTAGCCCACAACGTTCAACCTACGATGCATAAGGTTATGCTCAGTACTGTGACGTCACTCCATGAATGGACTCGTCCGTGACGTCATATCAAATGGATTCGTCCTTACGGTTTTAAAACGGTACAACACTCGTCTCTCTATCAGTATAAGAATGGATGCTCCGGTGTTACGCATCGAAGACAACCGCAGCACGGATACTCTCATGTATCTCAGGGGTCACACGCTTGCCGTGATTACCCCTGACGATATCTTCGTCTTACCTGACGAGGTATTAAAAACACCTCCCAGGAAAAGACCTCCTCCCGAATTAGTGGAGGCCATTAGACGCAACCGACATAAAGTGCGTCGTACCCTCACATTCTAGTGCTCGCATTTGAGTGAGGACAACGGCCCTTTTCAGGGCCAACTTAATCAATGTAAAAGAGTTGTTTCCCCTTCCCTCCTCCTCCTCCTCCTCCTCCTCCTCCTCCTCTCTTCCCCTTTCTTCTTCTTCTTCTTCTTCTTCTTCTCTCTCTCTCTCTCTCTCTCTCTCTCTCTCTCTCTCTCTCTCTCTCTCTCTCTCTCTCTCTCTCTCTCTCTCTCTCTCTCTCTCTCTCTCTCTCTCTCTCTCTCTCTCTCTCTCTCTCTCTCTCTCTCTCTCTCTCTCTCTCTCTCTCTCTCTTTTCCCGCGCGCGCGCCCCTCTTCGAACGTCATGCACGTGCAAGGGGTCACGCACGTGCAAGGGGTCACGCACGTGCAAGGGTCACGCACGTGCAAGGGGTCACGCACGTGCAAGGTCACGCCAGGGGTCATCTAGGTCACGCACTTGCAAGGGTCACGTGCGCGCACATGCACGCACGCGCATGCGCGCACGTGCGTCCCTATACAGGCGTCCCTACTACTATATTAATATATTAATGTTAGACTCTTATGATGGTTGAGTCTGAATTTCGTACAAATCGGACTAAAACTGCCGGACAAAATGGCTGCCCCCTCGTACACAAATATGGTATATCAAGGTCGTGGACCCTCTATAGGACACAATTTTTATTCGATTTGATGAAACTGGAAATACATGTTTATAACCCAAGGATCGTGGTTCCTTCAAAAATTAACCCATATCGGATCGTAAAATCATGAATTATGGCCCTTGATTGAACGAAAAATCGCTTCTTTTTTAGCTTTTTCTATGTCATCTCTTGCTTGGCCTTCCAAACAAGATGCTATTGTCTGAACCTTCCTATTTTATAAATGGATTTCTTCGATTATAGACAAACTATTTAACTTTGGTTATAAATTTACCTCTGTGTTAGAAATCAACTCCGGTTAAATAAAATCAATTGCACAATTAAATACCCCAATGAATAAAAAAGTTCTCTCTTGAAAAAATTTGACGTGTTTACTTACGTTTTCTACTAAATGCGGGAAAACATGGCTTTCGTCAAGGCTTGGGCGAACCCAATAACGCTGTTGTGGGGTTGTTTAATTTTTACAGACAATTTGACAACCACATGTTACAATGAAAACAAACCACGATCAATCATTTCGATCGTTTGAGTTTGGGAGACGAAAATCATTAACTAAAGACAATTACATAGAAGATTTTTGTTGAAATCATATATGGCCAGTCTTTCCAATTTTATTCGCAATGACAATATCAATGATTGCATAGATACTCGTAAAAATAAAGTCGTATTGTAATTAAACCTTTCCTGTATTCTATATATTATAAATAATTTAACAAACCACATGAAGCTCACGACCAAAGTTTCTGAGTGCATCGTAAAATTAATATCATGCTTTCAAGGCAATTTAAACGAATGCAGTTGTTTTGTGTCGCATTTGTGTTCAAAAGAAAATTCTCCCATTCGACTAATGAAACAATTGAAACAGAATTATATTATTTCAAAAGACAATGTATAAACTTTGTATGATTTTACTAGAATGTAAAAAGATGGTAATAAAATAAAGCTATACCGAACCGAGGCTAATAATATAAATTGTCGCAAATGTACCGTAAACCGTTTCGATATAGCATATGTTGTCACCCCTTTATACGAAATGATATCTTCCGAAGACTGATGTAATCGGGTTCCATTTTGGTATTGCCTCATCGATGTCAAAAGTTTGTGGGAATTCAATTTTTCAAGAGAGAACTTGTTTATTCGTTGGGGTATTTAATTGTGCAATGGACTTTATTTAACGGGAGTTGGTTTCAAAAACACAGGTAAGTTTATCATAACCAACATTAAATAATTTGTTCATAATCGAAGAGATCAGTTTATAAAATAGGAATGTTTCGGACAGTAGTCATCTTGTTTTTATTGTTCTAATCGTTAGTCATCAATAAAAGCTGTCTCTGTCTGTTTTTGTTCTTGTGCTCGGGGGACTGGCAAGCGCCGGGTGTCAATTTCCCTGTATGCGTAACAATGGATAGGGTCGCCTGTCCAACCTCGTAGGTTTTATCCGGGTCCTCAGGTTTCGACCCACGCCTTAAGAACCGAATATGCATGCGAATTGTTGAAATATGTTAGTCCCTAATTGACCTAGATTATGTCGGGAAGACGTTAAATCCATTGTCTTTTTGTTTCGTTTCCAAGTAAACCATCGCAGTAGGAGAGTAGATCTTTAAACCGACCCATGGTCAAATGGCCTTATGGCCTGTCTGCTCCTGGCTAAAAGTAATAGTTATGTTCTGTGGTTACAATGTCATTCAATGATATGATGAGTCAAAGCCAATTTTTTCTCTGAAATACCATTTTGTATTATGATGTTGTACTCCATTATCTTACAGTAATACAGTCACCAAACTATCCAGATAATTATGCTAACAACACGGATATGACATGGGTTCTATCCGGAATTCCTGATAAATATATTCAGTTACAGTTTGATGATGTATTTCAAATTGAAGACAGCAATTGCGGAGTTGTAGATTATTTGGTGGCTATTGGCTGTACAGACTTTATAGCTATAAGGTCGGGGGATTATAAACTGAATGTGTAAGTATGCGTGTACAGACTTTATATATAGAGAGAGTCAGGGGGTTATGGTCTGTCTGCGTAAGTATACTTCAATATATTACACTGTGTCTTTAGCTCGAGAACATTAAACAACTAAAAATACAAACACTATCCCGCACGCGCTTTTCAATGAAATACGTCACGCCAGTCCAATATTTCATTTAATATAGATAACCCATGTCTGGACTTATATCTTGATACAATCCATGTCTTTCCTAATATCTTGATACACTCCCTGTCTTTCCTAATATCTTGATACAATCCCTGTCTAGTATAATATCTTGATACAATCCCTGTCTAGTATAATATCTTGATATTAATATATATTTGTAGTATTTATTGTGGAGGTGCACGACCATCACCTATAACGGCACCAAAGGGATCTGATGTTTGGATTGAATTTAAGTCTGGCAGCCAATGCAGTTATAGTGGATTCAAACTGAACTACGGGTATATAGGTATGTAAACAATTTTAAATTGCTGATACAGTGGAGGAATATTATTACAAACATATTTCCAGGACACACATAAAGGGCACATGAAGTCGCTGTTTTTTTTTCTGACGGAGGATGGAACGAATGTTTGGAGAAACGGCTATGATGTTTAAGTGAGGAGGGGGCTGTGTAAGTTAACTTAGTGTGTGTGTGTGTGTGGGGGGGGGGTAATTTTATGTGTTCTGGGGGAGCTGACGGAGCATGGAACGAATGCTTGGAGAAATAGCTATGATGTGTTAGTAAGTAGGGGACTGTGTAAGTTAATTTAGTGTGTGGGGGTTGAGGTTAATTTTATGTGTTTTGGGGGAGTTGTGTAAGGTAACCGGATGATTTGGATTTACAATTCAAATTTCATTTATAGTGTCATCTATTTTATCTGACAATATCTATTCCAGCAACATAAGTCGGGAAAATAGACTGCGTTTTAACAAAAGAGTGACCCAATAATAAAGTCACAAAATAAAAGTATGTTTCGACTCCATACAATATTGTTTACATCGTATCAATGTTGATAGCTTCGCTTGTGACGCAATTAGTTTTTTCTGCAAAAATCACGAGTCATGGCGTAAAGTTATGTAAAGATATTTGGTTCAATATGGAGCCATGTTTAAAGCGTAATCAAATTGTTACGCAGTTAGCTATTTGTTGTTAATCAAACTATTGGATTTCATATCTTGTTTCCATTAAAGAAATGTTTAGTGGGATCAGCTCTAATCAAACGAAACACTGCAGGGAGTACGCATTTTCATGTGCTTACCAGTGTTTGTCACACAAACTTTTCGGAATTGTTTTGAAAATCCAGTCAGGGGTGATTTAATAATGTTTATTTTGTATATTCTGTTAATAATAATAATAATAATCGTTTTCTATAGCGCTGAACATTCAGTCTTTCTGACTGTTCTGTGGCGCTTTATAATGTAAATATGTTGTACAAAAACAAAAACAAAAAAACATACATGTATATGCAAATAAAACAAAATGATACAAAGGAATAGCCAAGTAACAATATACAGATGGAAAGTGGAGCATTTAAATTATTGTTCAAAAGTTTGGGTAAAAGAACAGGTTTTTTAGATAACGTTTAAATATAGCCATGGTAGGACTACGTGTATTTTTGACTTCAAGGGGCAATCTCTTCCATTCTTTTGCCGCTGCGTACGCGAAACCTCTATCACCAAAGAATAATGAATAAATCCGTTTTAAGTTTTCGTAGTTAAAAAAATATTTTCTGTCCATTTGATATTTGCGCATTTCAGACAATAGCTTTCTGAATTATGGCCCCTGATTGTACAAAAATTCGATTTTGTTTTTAGATTGTTCTCTATCCATCTCTTGCAAAATGTGGACATATCCTGTCTGGCAGCCGCTGGTTATGCGATGTAAAAAAAAAACCTTTGATTATATCACCCTTTCACCTTAATGATTTATTTTATAACCCAAAGATCTTGGTTCCGTAACTTCGTGGATTATGGCTCCCGGTTGTACGAAATATCGTGTGTTTAGCTTGTGGACCCTATATAGGTTTTCCGATTTTGTTGAGAGTATTTAATTAGATCATAGCCAGTCCATGCCTTAATAAAAGTTTATACAGGGTTGAAACGTCAATATCATATATTATCAAATACCAGTAAATGATCGTTCAATTTGATGAAAGTTATAGGGTACTATGTTACAGAGGTCAGAATTTTGTTCTGATTTGATCCATCTGTGATGTTAGAGGACTTCGTTATCTGTTCATATATCATTGTTTCATGTGGACGTGTATTGTTGTCGCCCCTATCCGTCTGTCTACAATTGGTTGTGGACACTACAGCTAACAATTTTTATCCGATTTCAATGAAACTTGAAATATAGATTTATCACCCTCAGATCTCCGTTCCTTTCGGTATTTGCATGCATCGGACTGTAAATGGTGAAAACATGTATATCGAAGTTGTGAATCATCGAGAGGCAAAAATTTTGATCCACTTTTGATAACACTTGAAATGCAAGTTTATAAACATAAGAACGCGATTCCTGTCAATATTCGCACATGTCTGATTGTAACGGTGTTAATTCTGAATCGCGTTTTTTTTTAACTTGTATCCCCTGTAGAGGTCACAATTTTTATACGATTAAAAAACGTGTGAATATATATATATATATATATATATATATATATATATATATATATATATATATATATATATACCATAGTATGAAATATAAAAATAACACCGATTTGCTTCTACATGTTTCAATATATTTTCATCAGGAAGCCATTGATACTAATAACGTTATATATGATACTGTACATTAGAACAACAACTCACTACGGCTATATATATATATATATATAGTCTAAAACAGTCTAAAACAACCCCCGAACTTGAGACGAATTCTCACTTCCTCAAAATTTGATTTAGAAACTAAACAACCTGTTGTTTCCAAATGTGGGGATGAAAGATGTTTAACTTGTAATATGATAGTCGAAGGAAGCTCCATTAAAATAAATGAATCCAATGATTTTCATGTAAAACAAAGCATGACATGCAAATCAAAAAATGTAATTTATCTCATCATATGCTATGGTTGTAAAGGGAAATACATTGGTAAAACAGAAGGTCAACTAAACCTTCGAATGAACCTTCATAGATCTCAAATTAAGATACCCAGTAATCGAACGATACCTTTAAGAGCACACATCGAAACATGTGGAGGTGGAAAATTCAATGTATTTCCCTTGTACAAATTGAATTTTTTAAATAATGATTTACTTGAATGTAAAGAAAATTATTTCATCAAAAAGTACAAACCCGAATTAAATAAACGGATATTATAATAAGAGATGAAGTAATTCTCTTTTTAGTGATAATTTACTAAATGTAAAAATGTGTAAATAATATTTTCTGGTGTATTTGATATATTTATAGTAACGTCATGACATTGCGTCTATTGTTCTACGTAATTCTTCATAAATAAAAATGGTCTGATGATGTTCAGTACGAACAGAAAGCGCTAACCGTCAAATTAGTATTTTGGTGTCTTTCTTTAATTTAGTTTATATATATATTAACTGGGAGTTGTATTTACCTATATTTTATTATATATATATATATAATAAAATATCAACTAAGATCGTGATTCCATTGGATAATCGCGAATACCCAAATTTAGCTTCCTGGATTATGGTCCCTGACTGTTCGAAAAATCGTATTTTAGCTCGCAGACTATCTAGTGGTTACAGTTTTTTTCGATTTTACAATCCTTTTAAATACATCACCATTCCATCATAATGAAAGCTGAAGTTGAATTTCCGAAGAAATCGAAATGGCCGCTCTTTGTACTCAAAAAGTGTAAGTGTGTAGTACGAAGTGTGTGGATTTTCTAGAGGAAACAACTTTTCTCCGATTTTGATGAAACTTAAAACATATCTTTATATCCCAAACACCTCAGTCCCTTTTAATATTTGCACATTTCAGGTCATAACTTTCTAGATTATTGCCCCTGATTGTACAAAAAAACGCATTTGTTTTGCTTGCAAAATGTTGGCGCACCCTTCCTGACAGCCGCTGGTAATCAGGTTTTGGGAAAAAAGTGTGAAAATACCACCCTTTATGGTGGCTGAATACGTCCATTTAGACCTTCGTGTTTCTGGTTACAACGCGAGAGTCGCCGTTAAGCTAACACGACGAAAAGGACGCCGAAAAAAAAAACGGCGTTTTATTTGTTGCTCTGGATTAACGGCGATTGTCGCCTCGGGAGTTTATAGTTAGTTACATTCGCAATGGCTTGCAGCGTACACAGGAGTCGCCGTTAAGCCAGAGTCGAAGATTTTTTCGTCGCTCTGGAAATGAAATGAAATGGGGTTGAACGTCCTACTCTTCTGCACCTGACCTGGCTAATGGAAGACGGGCATACGCCATACAGTGTGCTATGAGGGAAATTTTGCCCGGCAGCGGCGCTACGGGCTACTCTTATATCGAATTCCAACTACCAAGGGATCTTTTACGTGCAAGCCGATGTGAACGACAAGGCAGCTGTCCTTGCCAGCCCCCCCGTTCTATATCACTGACAAGGGGAAACCACGCCGGAAAATCGAGATGAACTCTGTCGGCCAATGCAGGGATCGAACACCCGTACGCCAGGCCAGCGAGCTAGCTCATTACCCACTTAATCACGTGATCCCCTCATCGCCCTGGCTTAGCGGTAACTCGGAAGTTTATAGTTAGTTACATGCACAATGGCCGGCTGTGTCTATTTATATCGCCTGCTCTATTTACAAGATTAAAATTCTATTAATGGGTCGATCACCTGTTGTCTTATATATATGTTTAAATGTGCGCAATACCTACACATAAAATTAAAAATGTTCTATTTTTTAAAATTAAAGTCGATAACAAAAAATACGTTTCTCGACTTAATAGTCAATAATGCAATTAGTCCCATTTCTTTATTTTCTTAAATCTATCTCATGATTATCTTTCACTCGCTGTTCCTAAATTGAACCCATATGCTACAGATTAGCACACGTGTGTACATGTTTTCTATTAGTTAACGATATACTATGTAACCATAGACAATGGTAACTATAGTCACGGTGTTACTATGTTAATATGTATAAATATACAATAATGTCCATCTTGATACAATGACATTATTTATGAATAGTCCCAAGACGGACGAAAAGTACCTTAAAATGTTAAATTGTTATTAAACCAGTGTTGAAATCAGTTGGTGTGATTTAAACATACATTATGCAAGAGCTAAATCTGCCTATTCCAGGTTATTCTCTCGGCCGTAATTGAACTTTTAATAAGATATTAATTAAATTATCCAGACCATAATCAACAATCTATGTCAACGCCATCTTGCGATATTTAGTGGAGAGTCGCTCCACGTTATAAATAGCAAAAGAAAAAAAAATTCTTCTGTTGCTATTTATAACGTGGTTGTCCTTTGAATACATGTTTATTTCACAAAGATTTTCACGTGGACGTATTATGAAGTCGCCCCTGTCCGTCCGAGCGTCCGTCAACAATTTGTTTGTGGACACCCTACAGGTCACATTTGTTTTCCGAGTTTAACCTTAAAATATTGATATATCTCCCAAACATCTCGGCTGTTTTCGGTATTGGCATGTATCGAACCATAACGTCATGTGTTATGACTCTTGATTGTACGAACAATTACGTTTGTAGCTTGTGGGCAGACTGAAGGTCTCAATTCTCACTCGATTTTGATGAAACTTTAAATGGCATGTTTATAACCAGAAGATCTTGGTTTCTTGATATTCGCGCATATTGGATAGTAAATTCCCGAATTATGGTCCCTGATTGTACGATCGTGTTTTTAACTTTTCCTCCCTATACAGGTCACAATTATTATCCGATTTAAAAACAATATATATGTCACTGTTACACCGAAATGTTGATGGCGGTCGAATTTAGTGAAAATATGATAAAATGGCTGCGCCACGTACGCAAATAGTGTAAACGTCTGGTTTATCAAGGTTTGGACCCTCTAGAGGTCACAATTTTGATCTGATTTTGAGGATACTTGATTGTACAAAAATAAGGTTTTTAGCTTATGGCCCCTTTCGAGGTCACAATTTATATCCGATTAAAAAAAATCAATACGTTTAAATAGATCACAGTTAAAGGCTAAAATCTTGGTTCCTTTAAATAATCGTAACTTCCTGGATAATGGTCCCTGATTGGTCGAAAACTCGCATTTATTTTCAATTTCAAAATCCGTTTAGATATATCAACATTGCAACATAACGAAGGTTGAATTGGAATTTCCGGGAAAATTGTAATGAAACTGCCAAACAAACTGGCCTCAGATTTGTGTCGCACTGTCATTGCTGGCCAACACAGGCAGCGAATACCGCCAGGTTAACAAACCGGAATCATTCGTACTGAAATACCATGAACCGTTATTAACATTATACATGCATTTATAATGATGTTACATATTTCAGACACATCATTTCCAACAAATCCGATTGCTTCAACGAACTATCCTGATAATTATAATACCAGTATGTATGTGACATGGCTTATATCAGGAATTCCTGATAAATATATCCTGTTACAATTTGAAGATGTATTTGAAATGGAAGATGACAGCGTTAATTCGTGTGGGAACGTGTCATATAATTCAGTGTCCACTGCTTGTAATGATTACATACAGATAATTACAGGAGATATTAATGTGTAAGTATTACATTATCTATGTATGGCGGTCGATGTTCTCTAGCATCAACAACCAAAGTAATGTATCTTGCCCTGTATTAGATACGTTGATTATATATTAGTACACTGTATTTGTGTTGATAATTTATATTATATTCGTGCTAATGAATATTGTGATGATTACCTAACTACTTCTCTGGTGCATTTAACGGTGTGGTTACTTGTATAGCGAAATTAATACAATATGCTTGCATTCGTATTTCTTGCAACATATGACGGATCATGACATTACATAAATATTTCTTTGGTTAGTATTCCAGATTGTTTTCAAATATGAGTTAAGTCTGTGTTACTACAGGCCCGGGACTGTACAGCGCAGTGGACGCTTACGGCTAGTCCCCAGATCCATTCACTCTTTTTGAATTTTGTTTGTGGTCTCTGAGTACGATGTCTTGACCGTATATTTGTTTTTGTGTAGAATTGTGTGTGGTGCAGCCCCCTGCACTTACTATTAGTTACAGGGAGTGAGAGTATCCTCTTCGAAACGTCGCTTAGAATCAAACTTAGTAATTGTGTATCCATAAAATTGTACCTTATGTTAATATGTTCAATTACTAAATGCCAATCCAATCAAAGAAGATAGTACACCCACCTTCACCAGGTATAATCACAGCCTCGACAGGAGCCTGTTTTCCAGGCGTTTCTAAGTAAATCAGCCGTTCTTGTTACTGAAAATTTAGCTTGCAAATGGCAAATGTCTTGGGCGTCGTGTTATTATAAAAAGGTAACGTGCTGTAAAGCGAAATACTCACGTGTCATTTTTCAGTGATTTTTCTGCACACCTGGAAATACAAAAAACAATAATGCGCGAAACATGTAGGTACATGGAAAGCAGGCCTAAGATGTTATCATAATCCATGTCTAGTCTTGTATTTTAGTATAATTCCTATCTAGTATAATATTCTTATATAATTACCGTCTAGACTAATATCTTAGTAAAATACCATGATTATAACACATGTGTAGATATAATCCTCCCTATACTAATATCTTGATACAATCACTGTCTTGCCTAATATCTTGATACAATCCCTGTCTAGTATAGTATATTGATATAATCCCTGTTTTTCATCAAGTTTTTTTTCAATGCTTGTATTAGTAATGAGTATTGTGGAGGTGCACCACCATCACCTATGACGGCAGAGAAGGGGTATGATGTTTTAATTGTCTTTCGATCCAACATCAGATGCAGTTATAGTGGATTTAAACTTAACTACACGCATATAGGTACGCAAAGAAACATTTGACTATAATAAATCATATAATCCTATGCTTATATCTGACTATTATAGTTACGATAGCTGAGTATAATAAGTCATGTGATAATATGTGACTGAATTATAAGTGACACAGATCTCTGTGTTTTGCGGTCTTCTCAGTTACAAACCTGCTATAACTGCAAATACCGATACGACCCCGGGAGACAAGGTCCACGAGAATTTAGAGGGCATCGGCGTCACGTGACCACACATTCTTACCCAAGTAACTCGCATCTACAGATGCAAAATCTAAGAGTTTATCAGTGACTAGAACCTTGCGTAGTGTAGCCTTTGTTATTGAAAGAGCAAAGGCTCAACCAGTGTCACATACAGCACAGGCTACACCACCCAAAGTTCTCATCATTTATCCTATGGCTGTAGTTTCGAATCCCCGGTTTTCTCCGGATAATCCGGTTTCCTCTCACTGCTAAAGACCCCTACACGCAAGCGAATTATTGAAAAAAAAATTAAACCACATGTTAGTCCCGAAATGACCTAATTTGTGTGGATTGGACGTTAAACCCACGCCTTGCATTCGAGATTATGGGGATGTCCTCACAATTCTCCTAGACCTTGTATCTCGAGGTGATCTCAAGGCTTTAACTGTGGTGGGCCGCAAAATACACAATCTAATTAAAATATAGATCTATATTTCGTTTCGTTTTTTATACTTTCGATGACCTACACTCCTGTAGATCTAAGTGGGAGCTCACGTTCTATGACGTCAGATATCAAGCACGGGACATTTGACCCGATAACGTCAGTCACTCGATTAACCAATTAGCGACCGCCATGCTTTTTAAAATCTACTTTTGTTTTTTTTTTCTATCCGCTGGTGTTAGTATAGACGTATCTACCCACAGTTCCACGCATGAAAAGGTCAAACGGTCGATTCGACAGACAATTTGATTGGCTGACGCCTCATTTCAGGCAGAATACAAGTTAAATAACAAGTCCTCCAGATCCAAGAGTAGTGAAGACAAGTAAAAACGAAATTTTGAACTATAAAAAACGAAACGAAATTGGATCTGTGTTTTAATCAGATTGCAAAATACAGAGCGATATATGTGATCAAGCGGTTATATGTCATTGGAAGTCACAAGTGTCAAGTCGTACTTGGCCAGATCCGCAATCCTCCCTGCCATTTAACAAAGTGGCTGGCAGTTGGAAATCTTACTCTGTCTGACTCTTGTGCTTTAACAGAACTAAAAGTGGTTGTAAAATAGACCGTACGGGGCGGTGCAGTTTCCGGAATAATGGTCAACCTTGTACATCTCAGTGCAAGGGGTTTAATCTGGTAGCGTACCAATGTGACCAGGGGTGTACAAGTGGACGAGGATGATGCATCGGTGATGTTGTGAATTGTGTATTTATTTCCAAGATGGTACTGCGTGATGGATTTCTCTAAACCTGAAATACCATGAACCGCTATTAATAATATACATACATTTATAATGATGTTAATGTATTTCAGACACATCATTTCCAACAAACCCAATTGCTTCAAAGAACTATCCTGATAATTATAATAACACAATGTATGTTACATGGGTTATATCAGGAATTCCTTATAAATATATCCTGTTACAATTTGAAGATGTATTTGAAATTGAAGATGACAGCGTTAATTCGTGTGGGAACGTGTCATCTAATTCAGTGTCCAATGCTTGTTATGATTACATACAGATAATTACAGGAAATATTTATGTGTAAGTATAACATTATCTATGTATGGCCGTGGATGTTCTCTAGCATCAACAACCAAAGTAATGTATCTTGCCCTGCAGTAAATACAATGTATGTTAATTATACGTTAGTACACTGTATTTGTGTTGATAATTTACATTATATTCGTGCTAATGAATATTGTGATGATTACCTAACTCCTTCTGGCAGTGTGAAGTTGAATCGTTTTTCGTTATTTGTTATTCGTTATTCACCAATAACGAACAACGAATAACGAGGTGACTTACCTCGTTATTGGAGATTAACGATGCAAGTCATCTCGTTATTCGTTATTCGTTATTCAGCTTTATATTCAGGATTCCAATAAGCAGCTAGCCATGACTAAAATGATGGATGACAAGTATCCCCCAGTAGTATAAAACACAGTAAAACGAACTTGAAACCAAAAACAGTACACATTGTTTCTTCAAGCAGCGAATAACGAGCTGTTTGGTATTCGTTTTTCACCTCGTTATTCGAGATTCACATATGACGTGTTCATGCATATTTAATGAAAATATTTTAGGATTTCATTCTAAAGAATCATTAGACAACAATAAAATAATGGATTGCAAAGTATTCTCTAGCAGTAGAAATATATTAAATCAAGTATAGTCGGTAAATAAACCAGATTTTTATTCAAGCCACGAATAACAAACTGTTTGTTATTCGTTTTTCACCTCGTTATACGGGATTCACATATAAGGTATCTTTAATGAAGATATTTCAGGAATTAATTCTAAACGATCATCACACAACAACAGAATAATGGACTGCAAAGTATCCCCTAGCAATAGAAAACATATTAAATGAAGAATAGTCGGAAAATAAACCAGATTGTTATTCAAGCCGCGAATAACGAATAACGAACTGTTTGTTATTCGTTATTCATCTCGTTATTCGGGATTCTCATATAATGTACCTTTAATGAAGATATTTCAGGATTAAATTCTAAACGATCATAAGACAACAGTATAATAATGGATTGCAAAGTATCCCTTAGCAGCAAAAAACATATTAATTGGCGTATAGCCGGTAAATAAAACAGATTGTTATTCAAGTGGTGAATAACGAATAACGAACTGTTTGTTATTCGTTTTGCACCTCGTTATTCGAGATTGATTTATAAGGTATCTTTAATGAAGATTTTTGAGGATTAAATTCTAAACGACCATTAGACGAAAGAATAATAATGGATTGCAAAGTATCCCTAAGCAGTAGAACATATTTATTGAAGTATAGCCGGTACATAAAACAGATTGTTAGTCAAGCGGCGAATAACGAATAACGAACTGTTTGTTATTCGTTTTTCAACGCGTTATTCGGGATAGTCCGATAAGGTATCTTTATTGAAGATATCTCAGGATTTAATTCTAAACGATCATTAGACAACAACAGAATAATGGACTGCAAAGTATCCCCTAGCAGTAGAAAACATATTAAATATCGTATGGTCGGTAAATAAAGCAGATTGTTATTCTAGCCGTGAATAACGAATAACGAACTGTTTGTTATTCGTTTTTCATCTCGTTATCCGGGATTCACATATAAGGTATCTTTAATGAAGATATTTCAGGATTTGTTCTAAACGATCATTAGACAACAATAAAATAATGGATTGCAAAGTATCCCTTAGCAGTAGAAAACATATTAATTGAAGTATTTTCGGTAAATAAACCAGATTGTTATTCAAGCTTGAATAACGAATAACGAACTGTTTGTTATTCGTTATTCATCTCGTTATTCGAGATTCACATATAATGTACCATTAATGAAGATATTTTAGTATTTAATTCTAAACAATCCTAAGACAACAATAGAATAATGGATTGCAAAGTATCCCCTAGCAGTAGAAAACATATTAAATGGCGTAGATTATTAAGGTAGCGAATAACGAGCTATTTGTTATTCGTTTTTCATCTCGTTATTCGGGATTCACATATAAGGTTTCTTTAATGAAGATATTTCAGGATTTAATTCTAAACAATCATTAGACAACAACAGAATAATGGACTGCAAACTATCCCCTAGCAGTAGAAAATATATTAAGTGGTGTATAGTCGGTAAATAAATCAGATTGTTATTGAAGCCGCGAATAACGAATAACGAACTGTTTGTGCATAGTCGGTAAATAAACCAGAATGTTATTCAAGCCGCGAATAACGAATAACGAACTGTTTGTTATTCGTTATTCATCTCGTTATTCGAGATTCACATATAATGTACCATTAATGAAGATATTTTAGTATTTAATTCTAAACGATCCTTAGACAACAATAGAATAGTGGATTGCAAAGTATCCCCTAGCAGTAGAAAACATATTAAATGGCGTAGCTTATTAAGGTAGCGAATAACGAGCTATTTGTTATTCGTTTTTCACCTCGTTATTCGAGATTCATATATCATGTGTTCATATATCTTTAATGAAGATATTTCAGGGTTTCATTGTAAAACGATCATTAGACAAAAATAGTATAATGGATTGCCAAGTATCCCCTAGCAGTAGAAACATATTAAATGACGTAGAGTCGGTGAATAAACCAGATTGTTATTCAAGAGGTGAATAACGAATAACGAACTGTTTGTTATTCGTTATTCATCTCGTTATTCGGGATTGACTTATAAGGTATCTTTAATGTAGATATTTCAGGATTTAATACTAAACGATCATTAGACATTAACAGAATAATGGACTGCAAAGTATCCCCTAGCAGTAGAAAACATATTAAGTGGTGTATAGTCGGTAAATAAAGCAGATTGTTATTCAAGCCGTGAATAACGAATAACGAACTGTTTGTTATTCGTTTTTCATCTCGTTATTCGGGATTCACATATAAGGTATCTTTAATGAAGATATTTCAGGACTTAATTCTAAACGATCATTAGACAACAACAGAATAATGGACTGCAAAGTATCCCCTAGCAGTAGAAAACATATTAAGTGGTGCATAGTCGGTAAATAAACCAGATTGTTATTCAAGCCGCGAATAACGAATAACGAACTGTTTGTTATCCGTTATTCATCTCGTTATTCGAGATTCACATATAAGGTATCTTTAATGAAGATATTTCAGGATTTAATTCTAAACACTCATTAGACAACAACAGAATAATGGACTGCAAAGTATCCCCTAGCAGTAGAAAACATATTAAGTGGTGTATAGTCGGTAAATAATCTAGATTGTTATTCAAGCCGCGAATAACGAATAACGAACTGTTTGTTATTCGTTATTCATCTCGTTATTCGAGATTCACATATAATGTACCATTAATGAAGATATTTTAGTATTTAATTCTAAACGATCCTTAGACAACAATAGAATAGTGGATTGCAATGTATCCCCTAGCAGTAGAAAACATATTAAATGGCGTAGCTTATTAAGGTAGCGAATAACGAGCTATTTCTTATTCGTTTTTCACCTCGTTATTCGAGATTCATATATCATGTGTTCATATATCTTTAATGAAGATATTTCAGGGTTTCATTGTAAAACGATCATTAGACAAAAATAGTATAATGGATTGCCAAGTATCCCCTAGCAGTAGAAAACATATTAAATGACGTAGAGTCGGTGAATAAACCAGATTGTTATTCAAGCGGTGAATAACGAATAACGAACTGTTTGTTATTCGTTATTCATCTCGTTATTCGGGATTGACTTATAAGGTATCTTTAATGTAGATATTTCAGGATTTAATACTAAACGATCATTAGACATTAACAGAATAATGGACTGCAAAGTATCCCCTAGCAGTAGAAAACATATTAAGTGGTGTATAGTCGGTAAATAAAGCAGATTGTTATTCAAACCGTGAATAACGAATAACGAACTGTTTGTTATTCGTTTTTCATCTCGTTATTCGGGATTCACATATAAGGTATCTTTAATGAAGATATTTCAGGACTTAATTCTAAACGATCATTAGACAACAACAGAATAATGGACTGCAAAGTATCCCCTAGCAGTAGAAAACATATTAAGTGGTGCATAGTCGGTAAATAAACCAGATTGTTATTCAAGCCGCGAATAACGAATAACGAACTGTTTGTTATTCGTTATTCATCTCGTTATTCTGGATTCACACATAATGTACCATTAATGAAGATATTTCAGTATTTGGAATCCCGAATATAAAGTTGAATAACGAATAACGATGTGACTTGCCTCGTTATTGGCGAATAACGAGGCAAGTCACCTCGTTATTCGTTATTGGTGAATAACGAATAACGAAAAACGATTCAACTTCACACTGCCACTACTTCTCTGGTACATTTAACGGTGTGTTTACTTGTATAGCGAAATTAATACAATATGCTTGTATTCGTAATCGTAACTATGTGATTTATGCAGGTTTGGTTTGCCTCCCCTATATTTAAATTTTCAATACTTTTCTCTATATCACAAAGTTTATTCTCGTCTATATTGGCACAGAACTCATGCTGGAGATCATCTTTCCATCTGACTTGGGTAACATTAGTTACTGTCTCTTCAACTGCTCGGGTCAACTGTTGTTTATTTTTTCTTTTTACGGATTTCATAGCATACGGCATTATGTTTATCTGATAATAAAGAATTAGAGTCATTTACATAGAAGTCTTCAATACATGGTAATACTTTGGGGGAACATATACAGTAGTCTATAACAGAAGTTTCATTGCATGTGAATTTGCCAAGGTTTATGTCCTGTTCGCATCTGCCATTTAAAAAATATAGTCCTACATTACTACAAAGTTCATTCAATCTTTCGCCATACCTGTTTAATATCTTGTCTTCAGACCGCCTACCAGCTGTACATTTTCGGCTGTCGTCAAAATATTGTTCCATCACTCGTCTTTCTTCTAGATCAACTTCCATGAGATCATCCAGTGGTTGATTTGATATGTCGTCGACTATCTGATTATCAATATCTTGTGATGATGCGGTTCGGGCGTTAAAATCACCAGTTAAACAAAATTCAACATCCTTTTGGTAAAGTTCTAGATAACGTGTTTCTAATATGTCAAACATATCTTACTATATCTTGTGTTTTCTGGTGGGATATAGGCTACACAGCATATCAACTTAAAGCCCAGTATTTGTTCGTTCATCGTGAACCACAGCGAAAAGTCATCATCAGTATCATGTACATTTATAAACGATATATACTTATTCTTCACCAGGACAGCGACTCCACCTGAATTAATTTTACTTCTTTTCCGGTTCTTCACAAACAATGTAAAGTTATCTATGCGTATTTCATCCGTATTGCCAAGTTTAGTCTCTGCCAGGCACACAATATCAAAATCTGTTATAAACTCTTCGAAATCTGGTCCCATTATTTTCCATTTAAGTCCACATACATTTAGAGTACACATCCGAAGTCCCGGATCTAAAGTTGACGATGATTCTATCTGCTATAAATCACTACCTTCTGCAGCGTTTATTTTCTTTTGAAAAATCCTCACATTAGAGTTTACTCTCAAATCTGTGTTGTTAGGAAGACGACGAATAATCTCCCTTGAGTTTTGTTCCATTTGTATTTCAATGAATGATTTTGCCCTTGTGAGATACACATCAGAATAATCACCTTTTCTCAGCTTCATTTTGTTTCTCAGAACAAGTATTTTCTGATCTACATTCTCTAGAGAAAATTTCACAATTCCAGGTTTTCCTTTCTTGATGTTTAACCTTGACACGTGAGTAATTTTAACATTTTCTGACACTTGCTCTCCTAAAGCCACTATCAATCTTTTCACCTTCTCTTCTATGATTTCTTCTCTGTCATACTGCAATCCAAACGCCACAATGGTTAACTCGTTACTCTGTACTGAACTTCGCTCACTTTCCTTAATAGACATCACTTCATTCTTAAAAATTTTCACACCATTATCTAATTGGTCAAGTCTTAATCTTTCTGTATTTAGGTCAGTCGATATTTCCTCTTTCAACAAAGAAATCTTTGAATCAAAAGTTTCTGTTAATTCGTCTAATTTAGATTTAAACATTTCCTTCATGTTATTCCGGTCATGCGCGGGGTACGGACGTGTGTTTGAAACAGCTCAGCAAATTTATCTGAGATTTTGCTAGTTTTATCATATTTATTAGTATTATGCAGCATTAATGGCAGCTACGAAGAACAGCTAAGTATCCCGCAACTTTTAAGCGTTATCGAGCTTTTATGTAACTGTATATAGTCTAGCATTGTGTCAATGTGTGTTTCCTATCCCACAAGGTGAGATCGAACCAGAATGATGTCATTCGGAAACTCGTACTCAAATCAATCAAGGATGGTGTCGCCCATGTGCTTCGTCATTCATATCTTTTTGATTCCATTCATATGTATATGTAAACAGAACTTTAGACAAGATATTAAATACTCAGGACAAGGAACCTCAATTTATTCAGAAAGGAAACATGATCTCATGCGTAAACCATACGAGGTAGCTGTAGGCTACACTGCCATGCTCTCTAAAACTGACAATGATAACCACAAACTTGGTGCTCACAAACCCCGATTTACTGCTGCAACCAAAAGTGTTTCCACAGCGATTTTGCTTCTACTTGTTCTCTCAGGAGATGTCCACACAAACCCAGGGCCAACGAAGTATCCATGTGGAGACTGCAGGCGCCCAGTTGCAAAAAAACACCGTGCTGTACTCTGCGAAATATGCTCAACCTGGTACCATATAAAATGTGCAAATATCTCGGCACAACTATACAAACACTATACATCCTTAGAAAACTTCGAGTGGAAATGCACAATGTGCATGGAGGAGGAAACGTTTGTTTTTCCGTTCACTGACTATTCATTAAACACAACAATTTCTGATATCGACATTTCGCTGGACGAGTCCACAAATGATGTCCCTTTATGTTCCATTTTTGATGAACTATGTGAAACACGAAAAAAATACCCATCAAACTTCCTATGTGCTTATTTAAACATAAACAGCCTAAGACATAAATTTGATCAAATTTGTGAGCTTCTCATAAACCACACTGTTGATCTACTTTTCATCTCTGAAACAAAACTTGATGACAGTTTTCCAAACGCACAATTTGATGTGGACAACTACCACCTATGGAGAGCCGATAGAAACAATCATGGAGGAGGTATAGCGGCATACCTACCCTCTGACCTACCCGGACACAGAGTTAAATCTATGGACTTTAAAAACATTGAATCAATATCAATAGAACTAAACCTAAACAATGTGAAGTGGCTAATTCAGGGAGTGTACAGACCCCCTAGTATGTCTGAAAACAACTTTACAAGTGATTTCTGTAAATCTTTTGATACATGTACTACTAAATACGATAATCTATTAGTGTTAGGAGATATTAACTATGACTTGTTAACAGCAAAAGGCCAGCCCCTACAAAATGTGTGTGACATTTTTGATCTTTCAAACCTAGTAAAAAATCCAACATGTTTTCCCAAAAACACTGACCCAACCTTAATAGATGTAATACTTACAAACAAACCTAACCTTACAGGGAAAATATGCAATTTTAATACAGGCATTAGTGATGTACATAATATAATAGCTGTTCAACTAAAAAGCAAAATCACATCCATAATAAAGGAAAATGTAACATAGAAGTTTTAAACACTTTAACATTGATAACTTTCATACAGACCTTAGTAACAAACTACTTCAAGAAACAGAGATACACACAGATGTAAATACTGCATACAGCCAGTTCAACAATGCATTAAAAGACATTATTGACAAACATGCGCCATTGAAAACAAGAAAACCTAGACTTAACTCAGCACCGTTCATGAACAAAAGACTTAGACAAGAAATCTACCAAAAGAGAATGCTACACAACAAATACAAGGCAATCCGCACCTCCCAAAACTGGGAGAAATACAAAACTCAGAAACCAATCAATAAAGCGATATTTTATAGACAGATGCACAGGGGGGCAAAACACACAAAATTTTTGGACAACTATAAAACCTTTCATTACAAACAAAGGCTGCCACAAACAAGTAGATATAATATTAGAAGACAATGACAAAATAATAAACAAACAGACTGACGTTGCAGAACTCTTTAATACTTTCTTTGTTAATGTCGCTAAAAACATAGGATCAAATAGTCAAACTATAGATGAGAACCATCCAAGTCTGCAAGTAATAAGAGACAACAAACAAGAGGACATCTCATTTACTTTTAAACCAGTAGATATAGAGTTTATCAACAAACAACTTAACAAAATAAACCCCAAAAAAGCAACTGGACATGATGACATCTCCCCCAAAATACTAAGACTAGCCCAACCCATAATCTGTGAGCCCCTCACTACACTTGTAAACCTATCTCTTACGTCATCGACATTTCCAGATACATTAAAAATAGCACAAGTCAAACCACTACACAAAAAGAACAGTACACTAGACAAGGGAAATTACAGACCTGTCAGTATACTACCTGCAATTTCCAAGGTTTTTGAGAGAACCATACACACACAACTCAGTGAGTTCTTTGAAGATGTCTTCCATCCTTACCTCTCTGCATTTAGAGCTGGTTATGGATGCCAAACAGCTCTACTAAGAGTTATTGAGGTCTGAAAAATGGCGTTAGACCAGAACAAGTATGTAGGATGCATACTAATGGATCTCTCGAAGGCCTTCGACTGTCTACCACACAACCTTCTGTTACTAAAGCTAAGTAACTATGGACTGTCAGCTTAAGCCATAGAACTACTCTCGGACTACCTTAACGATAGGAAACAAAGCGTCAAACTAGGAAACACCACAAGTACCTTCCTGTCACTATATAAAGGAGTCCCCCAAGGCTCAATCTTAGGTCCAATTTTATTCAATGTATTTATTAATGATATTTTTCATTTCATACAACACTGCGACCTATACAACTACGCGGACGACAACACTTTAAGTAAGTCACACACCTCACTAGACACTGTAAAACAGCTCTACAAACAGATAGCGATTCACTCATACACTGGTTCGCAGATAATCACATGCAAGCAAATCCAGACAAATTCCAAGCCTCGGCGATAGGAAAAAAAGCACATAAGGAAGACATTACTTTCCAAATAGGAAACACAACAATCAACTGCGAACCAGAAGTCAAATTATTAGGGGTCACAATAGACTTTCAACTAAACTTTCACACACACGTAGCTAACATATGTAAAAAAGCATCGAAACAATTAAATGTTTTGAAACGAATAGGGAAACATTTAAACAGACTAGGTAAACTCACCATTTACCACTCGTTTATACTTTCCAACTTTAACTTCTGTCCACTCACATGGCATTTTTGTGGGGAAACAAATACAAAAAAGATGGAAAAAATCCAGGAAAGGGCACTAAAATTCATTTATGACGACCAAGAAAATACATACGAAAACCTACTAGCTCGTTCAAAACTACCTTCACTTAAAATTAGGCGTCTTAGGAGCTTCGCGATCGAAGTTTTTAAAATTGTAAACAAACAAACACCTGTTTACTTACACGACCTCATTAACATAACAGACAAGGCATATACTTTTAGATACCACAACAAAGCTGACATACCACAGGTTAGGACCACAACATATGGGAAAAACTCTTTTAGGTCTGAAGCACCAAAAATTTGGAACTCCCTACCAGACCACTTTAGGACAATAAATACAACTACACAATTTAAAACACTAACAAACAGCTGGTACGGACCACAATGCAAATGCAACACATGCAGACAACACATAATGACACAGTGCTAACTTAATATATACTTTTACTCTCATATAATTTATTTTGTTTTTACCATATACCATTATCTTTCATCTTTTAAGACAGTGCTAAATTATCTAGTCACTTGTGATACGTATTGTGATATTTGTATTTGTGATGTTTTTATGTTTTGTTTTATGTGTATATATGTGTCGGTTTTAATAGCTTATTAAAGCTAATGTTAACTTTGTTATAATATGTACCGACTTGAAATAAAACTTTTGATTTGATTTGATTTGATTTGATATTCTGGTTTTCTTTCAACTCACATATGTTCCTTAAAATTTTATCCAGTTGCATCGAAACATTATGGTCAGTTGAGCTATCACTGACATCATCGCCAAGATCCTCCATTTTATTTTGTTTATGGGTTTAGGGGTTTCTCCTCCACTCTCCCGTCCTCTCTTTTTCTCAAAATCAATATTGCTATTCTTATTTAAAGCCATATTTAGAGATATTACAGCACTTAGTATCCAGAGAAGGTAATATCTCATATTTTGTCCAGTTTCCCCAGAAAATATATTGTCACGGTTCACTAGTTTCTTGAGCTAAGATTTTGTGACTGGTCACCTCAACATTTAGCTCTTGTTTATTTAATTGTTGATAAATTTCCATTGTTACACAATATGTTCTTTGTTCAAAGATTTATGTTTTTGTAAGGGTTATGAAACATGGCATAATAGAGAATGGCACAATCTTCATTATTTACAACTTTTAATATTGGAGTGAACAGGAAGGAATTCAAAACATTAAGAATAGATAATTTTTTATTATATTTTCTAATGGTCGTAGAGTAGCTTTAAGAAGTTAAATCTAGTCATAATAGTATTGATACTCTTAATAATATTTCACCATTGAACAGGTACTTCACAATCTTTGAATATTTTCTGTTAAAGATATTTGTTGTTTTGACTTGCCCTTTGTTTGTATCAGGATTTTATATTGGCAAAATATTAGAAGTTTTACTTAATTTTGTAACCAGAAATTGCATTATTGTTCACATCATTTAGCCTATTTAATGGCTTTCATACTTGATAATTAGTATTATATGCTTTGTAATCATATTTTTAGTCATTATAACATTGTTATGTGTTTGTATATCATGGAAAGTGAAGAATCTTATCATAATACTGTCCTATTTCCATGACCACATATATTTCTCCTGTGGTTATCACTTTTTAAGTCTAAACCACAACATTGAACATTACATATTTTCATTCCATTTGTTCAAAACCACTAAACAGGAGAATTTATTTCATTTATTCAAAACCTATTCAAGTCTGAAAATGAATGTTGAAACAATACAACACCAGTGGTTTTTTTTTTTAAATATGAGTTCATTCACAACATGTATTTCCAGTTTATATGTGTAATTGAAAATATTAAATGAAGAAGTGTCCACTATTTAAATAGGAATGTTGTATATTTTGACAAGTCATTTACAGTCATTTATAATATGAAAATAATATGGTTCCTGATTTAAGTAAACAATTGTTATAAAAGCTTTCAAGTTGTGTTTACATACGCTCATTATTTGTGTTTTTCTTATTTTCAGTTTTTCAGTTATTTCTATATGCAAAATTGTTTTGAAAATCTACATTTGTCGTAATAATGCAACACATCACAGTTATAATAGATAGGTATAATATTTGTTTCAATCATTGAAACTAATTTCCTAGAATGAAATCAAGTCCAAGTTACATTAACTAGTATTCAGAAGACAAACATGCACATGACAATAATATAATGTTAGAAAGATATTCACTTCCATGGAAAACGAATTTATATGTAAATAAAGTTGTGATAATCTTACTATTTTGACACATTTTCAGGAGGCAATTTTTAATTATTATTTCTGTTAAACTACTTAATTCAATGAGATAATTGACTGTGTAATCCTATAGTTTATCAGCAGATGGCCCACTATCTTTTATACATGTTTTAATGCATCATTCGTGGGTTGCTAGATTCTCTTTAGGAGGTTGAGAAAATATTTTTTGATATCAAAAGTGCGAGATTATACCGAAATCGACAAAAAATGATTTTGTTTTTAAGATGTTTTGTGTTGATGAAATGCAGAAAATAACGTAGACACGATCTACAAGATATATCTCTGTTTATTGATTCATATACATATCTTCTATGAATGTTGTTCATAAAGTTTTAGTTAAGGTTTTATCAGTTTACTATTATTCTTCATGTTATGTTGCATAATATATGAACGAGTGAATATAGTTTGTAGTATGATATTTAATTCGGCTGACGTTTGCATGCTCAAATGGGTAATAACTTTGATTGACAACTATAGATAATCGCTTAACTCAAACTAAAGTCAAATAATTCGAATTAGTGGATCATAAAAGATATTAATGTAAATTGAATGCTTTAATTCGACATGTTAATTCTGATCATATTATATTTTCTAAGAAGATCTGTGATTTACTGTATGGTAGACGTTTGTTCTTGTTATAAGTTTATACTATCTTTGCAATGGATATGTTTTTTGTTGATAGTTTTGTTATTTATATGATGACTTCAAAAGATAAGTCATTTTTGTTTGGGTTTATCTGTTTTGACATTCAATAAATTGTTTGATTTTATTTTAAAATGTCTTTTTTATTGAAATGACTACATTTGGACTTTAGTTCGATGAGTTGACAGTCAATTAAACAGGCACAATAACACTGAAATGGCTCTTCGCTTTGCGACAGCAGTTACATCTGCATCACGATCAGCTTCAATTTCCTGAGCAGGAGGTTCCTCAATCTCACCATCATTTAAATATTCTTCTACAGTATCAGAGTTTAGTAAACAGATGTTGTGCATCACAAAACAGCTCGTTATAAATTCAACAAGTCTTTGAGGCTCGTGCATGTCGATGTACTTTAGCCGACGGAAACGGCCTTTCAGATAGGCAAAAGCGTTTTCAATTTTCATCCGTGTAGGTTTAGTTAGAGCGCCATTATCTTTAAATGGAGTCATAAGAAATTCATTCAACTCGTAGGCAGAGTCGTGACCGGACACAGGCCAGCCCACACACACAAAAGTAAACATCATTTGATGGTCACAAACCGCAGCAACGTTGATTGAGTGAAATTTTTTCCTGTTAATATAAACTTCGCCATCTTTCTTCGGCGTTTTGATAGGGTTGTGAGTCCCATCCAGCGCTCCAATCACTTTGGGGAAATGTCGTGTTCTCTCAAACCCGTGGAATACATCCTGTACTTGGTCACCAGATGGCCATTTGATGAACTTCTTAAGCAGGTCCCTGTTGATGAGTTGACTCACTTTACCTGAAATGAAAAAGACAATTAATTAATGAAAATCTAGCTAGACACTAACAAGGCTCACGCCGTTCACATTCTTATTTAAATGTAACCAAGACACGGATATGTTTGCCACAGGAAACCCCTTCGTGTTTGACACATGTTGGCAGCCAAGTTTATACTAGTACTAGTAGAGGACTGCTAAAAACTGTATTTTTAAACTGTATTTTTAAAATCCGCGGATTCCGTCTTTTACGAACGCCGGGTCAGCGCTGGGTAGGCCGTAGGTCTACCAGATTGTATTATCTACCGATTCTCTGATTTATAATAGTAGGTCGAGAGTCAAGAAGTAAAATATAAAAGTATTCTATTTACCAATTATATCAAACACTGATGTTTCACATGTGCCAAATATGTCCGCAATTCGAATTAGTGGATCTTGTGTACCACAATAATATATAAAAATCAGCATTTGCTTCTGATAAGAAATGCACGAATTTCTTGTTCGAAAAGCAGCAAGTATCGGTGTGATATGATTTTCAAGAACTATGAATGATTGCCTGCTGATTCTAAAGCGTGATTTAAAGTCATCAGGCGAATATCTGCTAACAGTTAACGAAAGATAATTTTGCACTCGTGGTTTCTTTCCATCTTTCAAGTACTTAACTGCCTCGCTAAACCTCAAGTCCTCACTAAAATCTGTATCGAGTTGGCCTAACTTTCTTTTCAGAATGGCAGGTGTATTAACCGGTTTACTCAAACATTCTTTGATAACAGAAATTAAAATTATTTTTTTTTTTGCGAGCATCAAGTTCGGCCGGGTCCGCCATCGCTATGGTAATCGCTACAGCGATCCAGGCGTTTATTTAAGGCGAGTTGATTTGTACCACGTGATGATACTCGGCCGTGTAATCGTTGATACGATTTGCTTACATAAAAAGGCCTAATCACTGCCTGGACAGGAGCCTGTTTTCCAGGCGTTTCTAAGTAAATCAGCCGTCCTTGTTACTGAAACTTTAGCTTGCAAATGGCAAATGTCTTGGGCGTCGTGTTATTATAAAAAGGTAACGTGCTGTAAAGCGAAATACTCACGTGTCATTTTTCAGCGATTTTTCTGCACACCTGGAAATACAAAAAACAATCATGCGTGAAACATGTAGGTACATGGAAAGATGTTAACATAATCCATGTCTAGCCTTGTGTTTTGGTATAATTCCTATCTAGTATAATATTCTTATTTAATTACCGTCTAGCCTAACATTTTAGTAAAATACCATGATTATAACACATGTGTATATATAATCCTCGTCTAGCCTATACTAATATATTGATAAAATCCCTGTCTTGCCTAATATCTTGATACAATCCCTGTCTAGTATACTATGTAGATACAGCCCCTGCCTAGTATAGTATATTGATATAATCCCTGTGTTTTATCAAGTTTTATTTCAATGCTTGTATTTGTAGTACATATTGTGGAGGTGCACCACCATCGCCTATAACGGCACAGGAGGGGTCTGATGTTTTAATTGTCTTTAGATCCAACAGGAGATGCAATTATAGTGGATTTAAACTTAACTACACGCATATAGGTACGCAAAGACACATTTGACTATAATAAACCCTATAATCCTATGCTTATATCTGACTATTATAGTTACGATAGTTTAGTATAATCAGTCCTGTGATAATATGTGACTGAATTATAAGTGACACAGATCTCTGTGTTTTGCGGTCTTCTCAGTTACAAACCTGCTATGACTGTGAATACCGATACGACCCCGGGAGACAAGGTCCACGAGAAATTAGAGGGCATCGGCGTCACGTGACCACACATTCTTCCCCCAGTAACTCGCATCTACAGATGCAAAATCCAAGAGTTTATCAGTGACTAGAACCCTGCGTAGTGTAGCCTTTGTTGTTGAAGGCTCAACCAGTGTCACATACAGCACAGGCTACACCACCCAAAGTTCTCATCATTTATCCTATGGGTGTAGTTTCGAATCCCCGTTTTTCTCCGGATAATCCGGTTTCCTCCCACTGCAAGCGAATTATTGAAATAAAATTAAACCACATGTTAGTCCCCATTTGACCTAATTTATGTGGACTGGATGTTAAACCCACGTCTCTCTCTCTCGCCTTGCATTCGAGATTATGGGGATGTCCTCACAATTCTCCTAGACCTTGTATCTCGAGGTGATCTCAAGGCTTTAACTGTGGTGGCCGCAAAATACAGAGAGATATATGTGATCAAGCGGTTATATGTCATTTGAAGTCACAAGTGTCAAGTCGTACTTGGCCAGATTAGCAATCCTCCCTGCCATTTAACAAAGTGGCTGGCAGTTGGAAATCTTACTCTGTCTGACTCTTGTGCTTTAACAGAACTAAAAGTTGTTGTAAAATAGGCCGTACGGGGCGGTGCAGTTTCCGGAATAATGATCGACCTTGTACATCTAAGTGCAAGGGGTTTAATCTGGGAGCGTACCAATGTGACCAGGGGTGTACAAGTGGACGAGGATGATGCATCGCTGATGTAGTGAATTGTGTATTTATTTCAAAGATGGTACGTGATGGATTTCTCTAAACTGAAATAAAAACTACTTCCATTCGCTCGATATCAATCCGAGTTTGACACCGGAAATAGGTATTCCCGACCGGAAGTCAATGAAAAATATTCCAATCGCTTTGTGTATCATAGATGGGATCGGTATGATGAAAAATCACGAGAATGGACTTCAGATCATGAAAATCCAACCATTATTAGGTACTATCACTTTGCTCCCCTTTGCGAGAATGTTGTTAGTTCTGGTGTAAATTATTGTTTATATTTTGTTTATAGTGTTCGGAGTTTCTATATTGAGCGTTTCGTTCGGCACTCCGATCCCTTGATTTCGTAAAGCAAAGGCAGTTGGCATAGTGATGCAAACTTGGCGACAGTCCTTTATTTCAGTTGGTCCACTACTTGTAAGACGAAGACGAACTATACAACTCGGATACGCGTCTCAGTCAATTTCGTTTGTATTGAACGAAATAAAGAATCTAAAACATTATAAAAGTGTTCCATTTAACTTTAATTCACGCGAGAATACTGACATCCTGTATACGAACCTGGGATAAGAGTCGGTCTCTTTCGACGCTCGAGAGCAAATCGGGAACGACCCGTCCTGTTACATTATGATTATAACCCTGTCGTTTATAACAAGAATTACAATATTTATTGTTGATTCCCCCTTTATCATCACAGCTGTGAAATAGGCGTCTTCATGTTTTATTTTTAAACAGGAATCAGTAAAATATATGTCAAATGTTGAATCCCCTTCCCAGTTAACACAGGACGCGAATCTGATACCATCAGGTTAACAAACCAGAATCATTCTTACTAAAATACCATTAACCGTTATTAATGATATACATACATTTATAATGATGTTAATGTATTTCAGACACATCATTTCCAACAAACCCAATTGCTTCAATGAACTATCCTGATAATTATAATAACAAAATGTATGTGACATGGGTTATATCAGGAATTCCTGATAAATATATTCTGTTACAATTTGAAGATGTATTTGAAATGGAAGATTACAGCGTTAATTCGTGTGGAAGCGTAACAGAAAATTCAGTGCCCTATGTTTGTCATGATTACATACAGATAATTACAAAAGATATTAATGTGTAAGTATAACATTATCTATGTATGGCGGTCGATGTTCTCTAGCATCAACAACCAAAGTAATGTATCTTGCCCTGCAGTAAATACAATGTACGTTGATTATAAGGTTAGTACACTGTATTTGTGTTGATAATTTATATTATATTCGTGCTAATTAGGGTTTCACATTGCGTAGCTTGTGTGAAATACTTGTGTGAAACACTATTGTTTTTGTTAAAATTATTATTCTTATTATTATTATTATTTAGATTCCAATTTGAATAGATCTCAGCAACTACGTGTCGCATCGTTACGATTTCTTCGGTTTTACTGGGAAAGTGGGTGTGAAGTTATCGTTTTTGAAAATATTGCAGTAATTTTAACAATAATCATTGGATTTTAACTTTCGATACATTTTGGCATAGCCTGTGACAGGGCACATAGCTACGCTACTTTCGATTTTTGATTTTCGGCAAATCTTCGAAGATATTAGGCGCCAAATTTCGAAAATTTAAAATTTTACAAAAAACTTTTTTATTTATGAATATTTTTAGTCGTATTGTGCACAGAATTAAAGAGTCATCTGACTAGTGCAAAAATGTTAAAAGATTTTGTCTCAGTAATTTTCCTTGGCCGCCATTGGCTAATTCAGTTTTTCAGTCCTAGATTAA
This sequence comes from Patella caerulea, assembly GCA_036850965.1. Taxonomy (NCBI): domain Eukaryota; kingdom Metazoa; phylum Mollusca; class Gastropoda; family Patellidae; genus Patella; species Patella caerulea. The sequence continues at coordinate 50,771,060 of JAZGQO010000011.1, forward strand.
TTTTTGATTGTTCGATTTGTATAAAACAAAGTTCATATGCTTCGTTGTCTCAATTGTCATTTTTTTTGTTACCAATAATGTTATCTGTCGGCACCGGAAGTGGCATAATTTTACCAAAAACTACAATTTTGACAGTTATTTTCCTATTTCGAAAACAAATATTATTTTTTTGAAAAATTATATGACTCAAAGAGTGTGTCTTTTCAAGGCGCAAAAAATGTAGGAAGCAGTTTTTTTAATTGCGATTTCATTTTCGAGCAAATTCGATTAAGAGGATAAAAATGGTGTAAAATTGGCCTATTTACTACCTATTCAGGCTTTTCAGATTTTAAAATATTTCTTCGTAACTTTTATAAACTTGTAGCTATAATCCATACGAAGGAAATGTATGTTAAAATTCGTTTGTAATATGAGCAGTTACCAAGAAATGGGCAGTACTGTACAAGTCACTGTTTTCGTTATTTTGCCTGTAAAATAGTCAATTATGATTGGATTTTTATAAAAGTGACATCATTTGATTCAAAAAGCACGTAGCGTCATATCAAGTTGATTACAATTTAAAATTGACACCGGAAGTGACATCATTTGGTCAAATAATGCATTTTAAACTTTTTTAAATCAATGTTTTATTCAACCAAGAATAACTAATAATTTTAACTTTTGGTTTAAATTCACATATAAACAAAACTCATATGGTCATATAGATATCATAAAATGGTTTCTAACTTATTCGGTTGCCGAGAAATAGACGGTTTTCTACAGGTCACTTTTAAAGGTTTCGGGGCCATAAAAGGGTCAATTATTATTCGATTTTCATAAACGTCACACCATGTTATACCTAATGCCATTTGGGATTTCATACAAGTAATTTAAGATTTTCATTATCACCGGAAGTAACGTCATTTTGTCAAAAACTGTATTTTTAGACTTCAAAACAGATATTTTATTCAAATGAGTCTGTTTTGAAATCTTTTTCAAATTATGGTATTTGATGCCAATCAACAAATAGAATGAACCCATACAATCATACAGATACCACAAAATGATTTCTAACTTGTACGGTTGCAGAGAAATAGCCGATTTTCTACAAGTCACTTTTCAAGTTTTTTGGTCTTTAAAAGTGGCAATTATTATTCGATTTACATAAAATTTTCACTATATGATATCGTATGCCATTTCTGATTTCATAAGACTAATTGAACATTTGCATTAACACCGGGAGTAATTTAATTTTGTCAAGATCATTTACAAGTAACAAATGTATAAAATGAATTGATATTGCTGGATTTTGTTGATTCTGCGTCCATTTTATTTGTGTGCAATGTTAATTTGGAAACCTGTTTAGTGGTTTCGCTGGTACCGGAAGTGACATATGTTCAAGTGTAACTTGGCACCGGAAGTGATATGTTTAAGGGTAACATGGCAACAGTGAAACCCGTCATTCCTGCATGCAGGTCTAGTGAATATTGTGATGATTACCTAACTACTTCTCTGGTACATTTAACGGTGTGGTTACTTGTATAGCGAAATTAATACAATATGCTTGCATTCGTATTTCTTGCAACATATGACGGATCATGACATTACATAATTATTCCTTTGGGTAGTATTCCAAATAAGTCTGTGTCACCGCAGGCTCGTGACTGTACGGCGCAGTGGACGCTTACGGTTATCATAATCCATGTCTAGCCTTGTATCTTCGTATAATTCCTATCTAGTATAATATTCTTATATAATTACCGTCTAGACTAACATCTTAGTAAAATACCATGATTATAACACATGTGTAGGTATAATCCTCGTCTAGCCTATACTAATACATATACATATGACTAGACTGGCCCAGTCTCTTCTATTTATTTTACATTTCGATTTATATAAAAATATTAATTTTTAGTAAACCAACACTTTCGTTTCCATTTGTATAAAAAAAAAAATTGAGTAAACCTGTAACCAGCACCAGAGACTGGACAATTTGCGAGCTTCACAATAAAATGGGCGTTCCTGTCCTGTTTGACGTTGTTCCTTATTTGGAATGATTGACAGTTGTCAAGCAAGCCCCGAGTCACGTTTTTGTTTCCATTCGCCATTCGGCTTCGTCCCGATACGCATGAACTGCACTCGGCAAACCTCGGATGATTTCGGGAATCTAAACTCGGCTGTATGATGAATTCCGCCATATTGGAACTACTTTAAAGGTCCCGGATGAAACATGGCTGCGCCCATTCCAAACACAAGTTGGCGACCTATTTGGCTAGCGACCTATTCGACCGATCCAGCTGTAAGATAATGACGAAATTACACTTCTATTCTGAGCTGAAGGAATGGATAAAAAATAATATATTCTACTTTCATTTGATAGACATAACGTTGGATTTTATTGGTTGATAAATAGAGACTGTTGTCTTTACTCTAAATAGGTTTCCAACGAACAGGTTGCAGCTCGATCGGTCGAATAGGTCGCTAGCCGAATGGGTTCCCAATTTGTGTAATAGCGTCAAGTTTTCCTGTTAAAGTAAACCGGTAGCCGCATCGCAAATGTATGGGCGTAGGTACATATCACTGACTGTCATACATCCGAGACTAGATGTAGTCTACGTAGTTTACGGAATCTGTCGAGATTAGCCGAGTGGCATGAACTGGCTTCGTTAAGTTGTTATAATGATGTCGTGTGTAATTATTTATGTTCATTCACCTCATCCCATACGTTGTATCCGTTCATTCGACATATATTGTCCGTCAACAAAATTCTTAGATCGTTAAAGTATCACTAAATAACAATAACTGTTATCCACAACAAACATCTCGCACCTACACCAGTTTGCCAGTTAGTCGACAGCCATGTTTATTATCACGTGATGTTAGATATGTCGTGATCACGTGCACGACCTACATAATGCATATTGACCTACTAGATGAGAATGAAGCTCTATTTGCCCAGTCTCTAGAGATTACGGTTTTTTTTTCGTTTTTTTTTTTTTTGAGAGGACTGGCCAATTTTTGGTGTGTGGAGAAGACTGGCCACCAGTCTAACATATGACGCGTGGTGTATCTAAATACTCAAGCTCAACAGCTGCACTGAAAGAGCTCCACATCATACCTGAATTCAAGATCCTCGTCAAGGTCTACAAGTGCCTGGGCAATCTGGCCCCGGACTATTTAAAAAAAATAATTTCATATAATGTAAATCGGCGTTCACCACGTTTAGCTGCTACTGAATTCCTCCATGTGGCATTTACTAAAAAACGAACATTTGCAGACAGGGCCTTCAGTGTGGCTGGTCCTAAACTATGGAATGATCTCACAGATTCTGTAAAGTCTTCTTCAACATTAGGAACATTTAAACAATCATTGAAAACACATCTTTTTAAGCGCACTTTTCCAGAAGAGAGAGAGAGAGAGAGAGAGAGAGAGAGAGAGAGAGAGAGAGAAATGGGGTTTAACGTCCACTCAACACAAACTAGGTCATTTCGGGACTAACATATGGTTTTAATTTTATTTCAATAATTCGCTTGCGCGTAGGGGTCTTTAGCAGTGGGAGGAAACCGGAGTGCCCGGAGGAAACCCACGAGATTGAGAAGGCGCCCCTATCTCCATGCCACATAAGCTCACACCAGGGCTCGAAACCACAGCCGCAAGCCAGAGGTGACCCGCCAGCTAGAGGTCAAAGCGCGGCACTCTAGACCACTAGGCCATCCCACCCACCCCTACCCCTACCCCCCCCCCTTTTCCATAAGAAATAAACTCTGCTATAGTTGATTTAAATGTCACAGTCAAATATTGTATACTGCGTGTATGTATGTTTGTTATGTTCTTTGAATATTTATTTATGTGTTTTGTAAAGCGCCTGTGAATGCTGATGTCAGCAGTAACGAGCGCTATACCAAATTTTATAAACTTAAACTTAAACAATATACTAGTATAATATATTGATATAATCCCTGTTTTATCAAGTTTTATTTCAATGCTTGTATTTGTAGTCAATATTGTGGAGGTGCACCACCATCACCTATAACGGCACAGGAGGGGTCTGATGTTTTAATTGTCTTTGGATCCAAGAGCTTATGCAGTTATAGAGGATTTAAGCTTAACTACACGCATATAGGTACGATAAGAAACATTTGATTATAATGAAGCCTATAATCCTATATGCTTATATCTGACTATTATAGTTACGTTAATTGACTATAATAAACCCTGTGATAATATGTAACTGAATCATAATTACGTTAACAACTTGTGGATATACATACATTTATAATGATGTTAATGTATTTCAGACACATCATTTCCAACAAATCCAATTGCTTCAATGAACTATCCTAATAATTATAATAACAACATGTATGTGACATGGTTTATATCAGGAATTCCTGATAAATATATTCTGTTACAATTTGAAGATGTATTTGAAATTGAAGATACGAGCGTTCTTTCGTGTGGAACCGTAACAGATAATTCAGTGTCCAATGCTTGTCATGATTACATACAGATAATTACAGGAAATATTTATGTGTAAGTATAACATTATCTATGTATGGCCGTCGATGTTCTCATGCATCAACAACCAAAGTAATGTATCTTGCCCTGCAGTAAATACAATGTACGTTGATTATAAGGTTAGTACACTGTATTTGTGTTGATAATTTATATTATATTCGTGCTAATGAATATTGTGATGATTACCTAACTACTTCTCTGGTACGTTTAACGGTATGTTTACTTGTATAGCGAAATTAATACAATATGCTTGCATTCGTATTTCTTGCAACATATGACGGATCATGACATTACATAATTATTTCTTAGGGTAGTATTCCAAATTGTTTCCGAATATGAATGAAGTCTGTGTCACCACAGGCTCGTGACTGTACAGCGCAGTGGACGCTTACGGTTATCATAATCCATGTCTAGCCTTGTATCTTGGTATAATTCCTATCTAGTATAATATTCTTATATAATTACCGTCTAGACTAACATCTTAGTAAAATACCATGATTATAACACATGTGTAGATATAATCCTCGTCTAGCCTACACTAATACATATACATATGATGCGTGGTGTGTCTAAATACTCAAGCTCGACTGCTGCACTGAAAGAGCTCCACATCATACCAGTAAAAGTAAGAGCTGAATTCAAGATCCTCGTCAAGGTCTACAAGTGCCTGAACAATCTGGCCCCGGACTATTTAAAAAAAATAATTTCATATAATGTAAATCGGCGTTCACCACGTTTAGCTACTACTGAATTCCTCCATGTGGCATTTACTAAAAAACGACCATTCGCAGACAGGGCCTTCAGTGTGGTTGGTCCTAAACTTTGGAATGATCTCCCAGATTCTGTAAAGTTTTCTTCAACATTAGGAACATTTAAACAATCATTGAAAACACATCTTTTTAAGCGTACTTTTCCAGAAGAGAGAGAGGGAGAGAGAAATGGGGTTTAACGTCCACTCAACACAAACTAGGTCATTTCGGGACTAACATATGGTTTTAATTTTATTTCAATAATTCGCTTGCGCGTCGGGGTCTTTAGCAGTGGGAGGAAACCGGAGTGCCCGGAGGAAACCCACGAGGATGAGAAGGCGCCCCTATCTCCATGGCACATACGCTCACACCAGGGCTTGAAACCACAGCCGCAAGCCAGAGGTGACCGGCCAGCTAGAGGTCAAAGCGCGGCACTCTAGACCACTAGGCCATCCCAACCCCCCCCCCCCTTTTCCAGAAGAAATAAACTCTGCTATAGTTGATTTAAATGTCACAGTCAAATATTGTATACTGCGTGTATGTATGTTTGTTATGTTCTTTGAATATTTATTTATGTGTTTTGTGATGTCGGCAGTAACGAGCTCTATACCAAATTTTATAAACTTAAACTTAAACTATATACTAGTATAATATATTGATATAATCCCTGTTTTATCAAGTTTTATTTCAATGCTTGTATTTGTAGTCGATATTGTGGAGGTGCACTACCATCACCTATAACGTTACAGAAGGGATCTGATGTTTTAATTGTCTTTAGAGCCGACGACTCATGCAGAAATTATAGAGGATTTAAGCTTAACTACACGCATATAGGTACGATAAGAAACATTTGATTATAATGAAGCCTATAATCCTATATGCTTATATCTGACTATTATTGTTACGTTAATTGACTATAATAAACCCTGTGATAATATGTAACTGAATCATAATTACGTTAACAATTTGTGGATATGTTAGGCGCAGATTGCCCTCCTTGCGCAGATTACCCCTGCGCATGCGTGAATCTCCGTCTAATTTTCGATGAGCAATCTGCGCGCGCGAAGTGAACTTTGTCCGGGCAATTTAATTCGTGAAAAATTGTCTTACATTGTCGATGGTCGACAGGTTTATTTCCAGCTAAATTAATCCATATTATGTGCACGATGATAATACTATAGCGTACGTATAATAAAAATCGGAGATTACAGGTGCAGATCATTTCGTTCGTTCTTGGGGATTTACGTCCACTTCCACCAAGGGTAATATCGTAGACAATCAGATCATTTCATTTAATGTCCGCTTCCTCATAAGTGTCTTATCATTTCATTTACTATCCTTGTCATATTAACCTGGACGGTGTTGTTTCGGATGAAACCCAGACATGTGTCTGGATTAGGGGATTAATTAAACAATAGGTATAGCGGCCATTCAAAGAATCTATCGACAGGCGTTTATGACTGTTGGATATTCCTTGCGACGATGGTGTAATATCACGTCTGTAATATGGTGGTAGCCATTCAAATAATATAATCTAAATGACGGACATTCTTTAGGGCTGCATGCCATCCTACACAAAACACAATAAATATTATGTATGCAATATGCCAATAAGGTTGTTTATGCGTGTTGTTAGCCAATAGCTACTCTAAATTTACCCGCGTTTAGACGGCCCTAACCAATGAAAAATTATCGTTGTTTGGTGCACGTAGTAATTTAGTCAGCCATTTTTATAAAAAAAAATGTCCTCTTGATGGAGAATGAACAATAGAAAGAATAAAACGATGACCAAATTGAATCAGTGAATATTTTCAAAATTCTTTTTTTTTCTATTAATTGTGAACACATAAATTGTAACCATATGTTACAGCAAATATTTTGTACATTCAGTTACGTGGTCAGCACCGATTATGAGATACTGCTGACAGAATTTCAAATTAAATCTTATTTTCTATGCACCCACGCTAATTGTGTTGCGATTTTAAAAATTATTCACTAGAAAGCCGATAGGGGGCAGGTCATATATATATATATTTACGTCTGACAGACAACTAACATCTCGAAAAACATCGAGGGGTAATCAGCGCAACGAGGGCAAATATACGTCTGACAGACAACTAACATCTCGAAAAACATCGAGGGGTAATCAGCGCAACGTGGGCAATCTGCGCACCAGCTTCATCAGCGCAGATTGTAATCTGCGCGCGCGTAGTGCAATCTGCGCAACACGACAGCGCAGATTGTGAAGATTGCGCCTAACAGATACACTCGGCAAACCTCGGAAGATTTCGGAATCTAAACTCGGCTGTACGATGAATTCCGCCATATTGGAACTACTTCAAAGGTCCCGGATGAAACATGGCTGCGCCCATTCCAAACACAAGTTGGCGACCTATTTGGATAGCGACCTATTTGACCGATCCAGCTGTAAGATAATGACGAAATTACACTTCTATTCTGAGCTGAAGGAATGGATAAAAAATAATATATTCTACTTTCATTTGATAGACATAACGTTGGATTTTATTGGTTGATAAATAGAGACTGTTGTCTTTACTCTAAATAGGTTTCCAACGAACAGGTTGCAGCTCGATCGGTCGAATAGGTCGCTAGCCGAATAGGTTCCCAATTTGTGTAATAGCGCCAAGTTTTCCTGTTAAAGTAAACCGGTAGCCGCATCGCAAATGTATGGGCGTAGGTACATATCACTTACTGTCATACATCCGAGACTAGATGTAGTCTACGTAGTTTACGGAATCTGTCGAGATTAGCCGAGTGCTAACAGATATAATGAACCCTATAGTAATGGTTTGTGGGTTCCGTTAACAGCCACAATTTTGATCGGATTTTGATAAAATTTTGATTTATGTTTATATCAAAATGCCCATGGTTACTGTCGATACTCGCGCTATCCGAACGAAACTTCCGCTATTGTGACCCCTGATTGTTCGAAAAATCACATTTTATACGACCCCATTTTCACTTGAAGCTATATTGTCTTGCCCCCGTCCGTCCGTGCGTCTGTTCACGTTTTGTTTATTGGCACTCTACAGGTGACAATTTCTGTCTGATTTTGACAAAACGTGAAATATAGATTTATCTGTGTTTGTACGACAAATTGCGTTTTAGGCTTGCGGCCACTCTAAAAGTTCCCAATTTTTTATATGATGTTGATGGCACTTGAAATGTATGTCTATAATGCAACGTGAAGTTGAAGTCGGCACGGGATTCGGGATTCAAATAACGAATAACGAGCCAACACATGCGGTTTAAACATTTTCAAGTTACAAATTGTTGTCAACTTTGTTTAATCAAATCTATTAATTTATGGTGCGTAGCTAGACCACTTCTTATTACTTGTGAATGCAACTGCAACAATGTGATTGGGTGGTTGGAATTCAGAGTGGGATTACGGTTACAAAACCCTTGAATACCTTTGGAGTTGCTTACACAGGCTTGGATAGCAGAAAACGCATTTGCGGTGATTAAATTTTCAAAATTTTCTCCGGGAGGGTGAGGCTCCAATAGCCCGCGACGACTGATTGGTTGTTTGGAATTCTGAGGTAGGCTATAATGGACCTAATTGAAGTTGCTGTATTCACAGACTGGAATAACAGGAACACGCGTTTGTGACAGTTAAATTTTCAAAATTTTCTCTCAATGGTTCCGTCTTCGTGGGTGTAAACGATTGATGGGAATTTGAGTCAGCAAGCCACCTTAATTAGGCTATATTAAACCACTTTGAAGTTGCTTTGTTCACTGGCTGAAATAGCAGGAAAAGATTTTGGCAGCCGTCAAATATGTGACAAAGTAATTTATACATAGAACTTTGCTAGATTTGACATTATGTTATATTTGACATTTTTAACTATATACAACTTCTGCTAGGCACGGACTTATTAAAACATCTGGGGCCGTATTTATAAAAATTCTTAGAGTTTTCATAACTTTTACTCTAAGACTTCCTAAAACAACATTTAGTTAAAAGTTACTCTTTAGAAATATTTATAAAGGGTCTTAGAGTTACTTTTAACTAAATGTAAGATTTGGGTCCTAACCAAACTCTTAGCGATGTAACCATGGGAAATCCAGGGATTCCCTGAAGTTATTTATAACTCAGTGTTGATGGAGTGATAGTTTTTCCGATTAACAAACTCAGCTTCATCTTGTGAAGGCGCTAGGATACGGACATGTGTCCCATCTATCACACCAACGACACCGGGGAATCCTGCAAGTGCGTGGAACTGTCTCTTGTGTCGTTGAGTTTCCTGTTGAGATATGGGCATCGATACGAATCTCTGAACAATATGCGGATCAGACAGTACATCTAACGTTTCTGCAATCACTCTACTCACTGTAAGTTGACTGACGCCGAAATCGTCACCACTACACAGTTGCATTTTACCAGTAGCTAGGAAACGAAGCGTAATGGCGATCTTCATCTCAGCGTCGATTGAGAAATTTCGTTTAGGAGGACTCGTAAGTAGATGCCGAACTAAATCTGTCACAAAAAGAATCCCACCCATGTCCATTCGATATCTCCTTATCAACTCGTCATTGTTGTACTCCACTAAGAAATCTCTTCTTGTTTTAAACTCTCTTAGGCGGCGTACACGGACGGCCATGTTAACCAAGATAAGAGTACTTTTAACAAGTTAGGAGTGCTACAGGAGGACTCCTAAATATGTGTCATAGTTAGGAGTAATTCTTAAAGTAAAATGTTTTATAAATAGGTCTTAGGAAAATCTACAAAGTTAGGAGCAATTTTTAACAGTTAAGAGTTGGAACCAACTCTTAGAATTTTTATAAATACCCCCCCCCCCCCCCCTGATGTGTTCAATATGTTATTTACGGGAAACACACGGATGACCTATGCTCGATTTGACAAAAGGCATGATCTCATTAAACATCTTATTGTCCCCCGCCTTTCGAAGAAAGTTAGGGGGACTATTAAAATGGGTTCGTCCGTCTATCTGTCTGTCTGTCCGTCTGTCCGTCACACTTTTTGGGACACAATAACTCTCTTCCTAATTGAGCTAGAATGTTCAAACTTGGTGAATGTGTTTATTAGGTCAATGCCTTGATGGAGATCGAAGATGAGCATTTTCCGCTTAGGGTAAGCAGAGATAAGCAGTTTGATTGGTTGATGCTTTGGGACACGATAACATTAGTTTTAATTAAGTGAGATTGATGAAACTTGGTGTATAGTTTCATTACAGTAATACCTTGACTAAGTTCGATAATGAGCTTTTCTGCTCGGGGTAAGCAGAGCAATATGCAATTTGATTGGTCGAGACTTTGCAACACAAAAACTCCCCTTCTAATTGAGTTAAAATGTTCAATCTTGGTGTATATGCTTATTAGGTCAATACCTTGATGGAGTTCGAAGATGAGCATTTTCCGCTAAGGGTAAACAGAGATAAGCAATTTGATTGGTTGATGCTTTGGGACACGATAACTATAGTTCTAATTAAGTGAGAGTGATGAAACTTGGTGTAATAGTTTCATTACAGTAATACCGTGACTAAGTTCGATAACAAGCATTTTCTGCTCAGGGTAAGCAGAGCGATACGCAATTTGATTGATCGAGACTTTGGAACACAATAACTCTCCTTCTAATTGAGTTAAAATGTTCAAACTTCGTGTATATGCTTATTAGGTCAATGCCTTGATGGAGTTCGAAGATGAGCATTTACTTCCGAGGGTAGGCAGAGATAAGCAATTTGATTGGTTGATACTTTGGGACAAGATAACTTAGGTCCATCTTGATTGATGATTTTTATGCCAATACAATGACTGCATTCTCATTCAGTAATGGATTCGACAGTAACAGTGCATAGAAACGATTGACTCGGACACGAGGGCCCTTTCACTTGGCCAAAGGGACCCTTTGTCAAGCGTAGGGGCCCTTTTGTCTGCCTTTAGGGTCCCCCTAACTAGGGTACATTTTATTTTTTCTCGTCGGTTTTAGCATTTTTCTTTATAAATGTGCGATTAATTAATATGTGTCTTCTATTTATTTTGGGATTTCGGCGGGGGACATCAGCCTCACTGTTGGCTTGTTTATTCATATGTTCTTTGTAACCTACACATGATCTATGAACACTCGGCAAACCAGTAAAAAGACTTTTGTTTCTATCATATTTGATCTCTTCCCATATAGTGATAACTTTTCTACACTTATATAGATAGTGTTCATTAGTATCTAATTCATTACAGTGTCCACAATCGGTTGACTTAGACAATATGGAAGTCCAAACAGCTCTTTATTCAGTGTTCTAAGTTCTTAGTTCTCAATTCATAGTCCTTAATTCTTACTTCTTCATTTGTTATCGTATTTCGACATTTGTGCACTAAAATTAAAAATTGTATCTTTTAAAACCAATAATTGTTTCACAAACCATACATTTGGTCATATCATATTTGTAAAATGTCTTTTAATATAAGATCATTTTTTTTTTTTAGAAAATCAAAAAATTAGTCTATATTTGCATTTCATCACAGAAATACAACGACGAAAAACAAATCTCGAACAACAAATTTCAAAATACAAATCTCCAAATACAAATCTTGCAAAACATTTCTCGAAAAACATTTCTCCAAAAAAACATTTATTCAAAAACATTTCTCCAAATACATTTCTCGAAATTCGTTGAACCGGAACATTAATGGAAATCGAGTATAATCACATGTACAATAAGAACAATCGCACGGGGACCGAGACTCTAGTAAAACGATCCCTTGGTAGCTAGAATTCGATATAAGAGTAGGCCGTAGCGCCGCTGCCCGGGTAAAATTACCCTCATACCACACTGTATGGCGTATGCCTGTCTTCATTAGCCCCGTTTAGGAGCAGAACAGTAGGATAGTAAACCCCATTTATTTCATTTGTCTAGTGAAACCACGTGCGTAGCACGGCTAATCGGACCGGTCTATCCATAACGAAAATAAATTGAAAGTAGTCTATTTTCAGAATCAACTGATCATATGCATATTTGTTAACTTTATTTAATGACATTATTTTATCGAATGTTGTTGTTTTACTCGGATCGGAGTACAATAGCGTTTTTTGATACTACATATTACACCGTGATATGTAAGAACGTTAAACGTTAATATTATACCATTTGTTATATAAGATAGTTTTGTTATTTTTCTTTTTGTTAGAGTTATACCATGTAACAGAGTTTTTGTGGCATAAGGGAGTGACTTTAATATATGCCCAGGGTGCAAAAACAAAGCAAGATGGCGGACTAGAGAGGTCGAGTAGATAGCCAGGGAAAGTTTTTCCAATAAGTTCAGTGATAACATTAGGATAACTTCTAGAAAATACGTATGATGATTATTACACCTCAGTGACACAGATTATGCATATATTTCACAACAATATATACACGATTATTTGATATATCAACTTTCCTGAATATATACAGTCTGAATACAGCTCGCCTGGGTTTTTGTTTTGTGGGTATTGTTTAGTCTACTAACAACAGCAACAAAATAAAACCAGGTACGAACAATCCAAACCATAAGACAGAATTCGAAGTCCTAAAAAACGTTATAGGCAAAATAGTGAAATCAGCAAATGGACTGCTCCCAGTATACAAAATACACGACAGACATGGGAACAGGTGTCCGGAAGAGTAAGCTTACTCCACCTGGCGCCACACCCGCCATACCTGCATCCCAACTATTAAGCGAAAAGTCGGTAAAATAGCGCGATTGGCCAATGAACTATCGATATGCAAAATGTACGTGATGAACTGCGTTAACGATGTAGTAGACATAATCAGGGAGATAGTAATAGTATATACCTGTCAATTAAATATATCTAGAATAATAGCGGACAGAGAAGTCAATATGGCGGCCGTAAAACTTTTTAAATGCTTTAATAAGTTTAGTGCGCAAGTATCCTTGTAGTTGAAGCTTAGATGATAAATGCCTCGATCTACTTAAAAAATCAGAATAAAAGGAACACGCTCTCACGTAACGAATCAACTGAGACACAAACATTCCATAAGCTGGTGATATTGGAATGTTACTACTAATAAATGGAAAGTTAATAATCGGAAAATCAAAGTAATCGCGTTTATCGTACAATTTAACACTCAGTTTATGGCAATTGTCAAAATCGAGACGCAGATCCAAGTAGGAAGCGTAATTGTCACTGTCAGTGTTGTTTTTGATTTCGAGCTCATCAGGATATATGAATTCTACATAATCACTAAATATAGGATTATTAAGTGATATATCGATAAGTGAAATTAAAATGTCTGACTAATCGTTTATTTGTTTTTACGAGCGCCTGTATGTATTCGGCTTCGTACGAATAGAGAAATAAATCAGTACGCAAAGGTACACAGATGGTGCCCATTGGGAAACCTACCAATAGGTCATATATTTTCCCTCCAAATTCAACAATTCAACAATTAAAAATCCAACATCTGAATTATCTTGATGATATCTTGGTGAGTTTGTTTTTGGAATTACTGTGATTCTTATCGAAATATGTGGAATTGTAATTTACAACTACATATTGAAATCTAGCAGTTCCCGATTTAGACGAAAAGACACTGCGAATAATGTCTTTCAACCGGGCTTTTAATTTACTATGGGAATTTTAGTGTACAAAGTAGGAAAGTCAAACGTTTGAATAGATGAGACTGAAGCAAGGGATCTAGATTGCAAATCACCAAGTAATTCTTTGGATTTTTTAAATATCCACATTTGATTTATACCACAACGCGTGTATATTTTGACACAGTATGTTTGAATACCCTCTTTAACAGCCGTTAGAATAGATGTCAATACTTTTGAAACTGTTTTGTGGAACAACAGGATGAACCTGCTATAAAACGTTGCTTGTAGAGATTTTTATGCCGTTTAGGTATCCAATATAACAAGGGCAAATATGTATAGGTATCTCCACATGGAGTACCAAATGAAGTGAGTACAGATCTGTGATTGGATATAATTTCTTCCTTAGTAAGAGTAGATCGTTTATATGAAGCACTGTCGACTGATTTCCCGAAATTAAGTTCTCTGAACAGACAGTCATAATAATATCGTTTACCTATAAACACTATGTTATTGGACACTTTGTCAGCCGGAACAATGGCATACTTGTCATGCAAAGCATTGCGATTTTCAACAATGCTAACATTGACCTAGTCTCTTAGACCTAGTCTCAACTAACAAACGTCGCATGTATATTCTTTGTTTAAGTACACGACTAAAAGGCTTAGTCCAATCATAGAGAATCATATCTGGTCTGCGCCGAAATTCCCACAGAAAATATGTTTATGACGAATTAGGGTGGGAACCACTGTTCAAACGCCGTCAAAAGTATAAACTTGTATATTTGTATAAAATCTGTAACTACTATAGCCCCCAGTATTTGTACGATATTCTAATGAAAATACAACCCGAAACAAATTATTATAATCTTAGAAACCACAAACTGAAAATACCACAATGTAAAACGTTTTCTTACATAAAAGTATTTTCCCAACACAATAAAACTATGGAACAGTCTGCCTATTGCCGTGTCTCAAAACATTTAAATCCAGTCTCCTGAGTCAATATCCTATTCATATATATAAAACCTAGTAACTTTCATTATGGAAACCGCAAGGAAAATACCATTACTAAGAAATGAATCTTGTAATCTAAATAATCACTTTTTCCAGCACTACCTATCTGAATCAAAAATATGTCCAAAATGCAATTCTTCGGATGAAAATAACTTCCACTTCTTCTTCTCTTACCCATCTTATTCAGCTATCAGAATCGAACTATTAAATTCACTTAAATTCAGCTATCAGAATCGAACTATTAAATTCACTAAAGCTATTCACAGAAACTATTAATCTAGAAATTTGACGAAACTTGAAATATAGGTTTACCTCGAAAAGATCTCGGCTGCTTTCGATATTGGAATGTATCTGCTCTACACTTCATGGATTGTGTTCCCTGAGTGTCCCAAAAATCACCTTTTTAGCCTGTCGACTCTTTAGAGGTTACAATTGTAATCCGATTTTGGTTGAAACTTACATGTTTATTACCCAAAGATCTCGGTGACTTCATGTATTATGGCCCTTGATTATAAGAAAAGTCATTTTCATTTTAGCTTGTTCTCTATCCATCTCTCGAAAATGTGGGCGTATCCTACCTGACAGCCGCTGGTATATGGCTCTTTTCACCCAATTAATCTTTATTGATTTAGCGAAAGTAAAAATATCTGGAGCATTTAAACCACCCTGATCGAAAGGGCTATACATTTGTTTTTTAATATAAAGTTAAAAATTCTTTAAGAATTTCCTCACTTGGTGTTGGCAACATAGAGAGTTGGTAAATAATTTTCTGTAGGATTATTGATTTTATGATTACAAGTCGGCCGCTCAGTGTTTTGGATTCACCCATAAGCGTATTCAGGGTATTTTTCATGATATCTATATTACACTGTAAAAAATTTCTGTTTTTAAAATCGCTACTTTTTGTTATTTGAAGGAAATTATCCGTATTATCACAGAAAAATCTGTGATTTGAGATAAATAACTCGTTATTTTACCATAAAATCTGTTGTTTTACATGCATTTCTGTCTTTGGACAGAAACGTCGGTATTTTTACGTACTTTTCAGTATATTAACCGATAGAAACTGTTTATTAACAATACAAATTGTATTATTAATTAAAAGACCTGTAATATTACAGAATAACCTGTATATTAAAGGTACTATTCTGTTAATTCACATAGTTATACTGTTGGATTCGGTTAACGCATGCGCGTCGCAGACATAACTTATGGCGGCGAATATTTGAATATGCACTGACGATGCAGAATAAAGAACAGAGGAGAATCAAAACTGAAATGTGTAGGTAAGTCTTTCTAATAATATTTGTGTGAAAATCTACAGCTTAAGTAGATACTGCGTATGTTATTGGATTTAAAGACACAACCTCTGTACTGTCTGTTTAGTTTGTTGTTTTTTATGTTTAGTTTCAAAGATCAATGCACATAGTGGTCGTGCATGCAAATGTGTGTTATATTGTGAATTTGAAATCGACCAAGTAAACAATATTACAGTTTAAGAAACGCGATGGTTCAGAGAATATAATGCTGGATTATTACATTAGCCATGAAAGCTACCCGTGCTTATATTGACATTACATGTCAATGACCCTTAAGCCGTAAACAGTTATCTCGGCGAGGGGATACTCCATGACATACAGTAAAGTTAACGCATTTTGATTTCAATTCCTGTATCCAGTGCTTCATTTTGTTTCAGGTTTGTGTGGAAGTAACAGAATTTGCAAGAGGACGGAGGAACGACAGAAAGTAGTAAACCTGGCCTTCAGAAAATTCAAATTTCGAAGACATTCACGATCTCTTGCTCTTAATTTCTATTCATGTTTAATATATTTGTACATTCATATTGAAAAATTATATTTACGGAAAAAGAATTATTTTTTTTACGGATGGATGATTTTGTTTTATATTTAACCAAAATAATTCTGTTAAAGAACAGAAAATCTTCTGGCAGCAGATTTACCAGATTTTTTCCTGTAATTTTACAGATACATGCTTCTATGACTTAACAGAAAATCTTCTGGCAGCAGATTTACCAGATTTCCTGTAATTTTACAGATACATGCTTCTGTGCTACCAGAAAATCTTCTGGCAGCAGATTTACCAGATTTTTCATGTAATTTTACAGATACATGCTTCTGTGACTAAACAGAAATTATCTGTTAAAAAACAATAACAATTACAGAAAATTCTGTAAATCTGTAAAGCATGTATCTGTTTTTTACAGAATTATTTTTAACAGTGTATACTTATATATACCTTCTATTTTGTTATTTAAAGGAAGCATGTATTAGTTTTTATTATTCTGATATTGTTTGGAACTGTGCATTTTATACCCGGAAGCCTAAGCGCGCCGAGAGGGTCAATTTCACATTTATCATCGTTTGCTTTTAATCCACTTGCTATTTTAAGTTCTTCCATAATACTTAAGAATTCTACTATCACAGTTATAGTCCTTGATCACTTTGAAAAATATTGTAGATGCTCGAGAGGTTAAAGTTTAATATTCGATTGACTAGACATTTATACACATAGTTTCACTTACTTATTTTAGCCATAGTTTTTCCACTAAGCCGAATTGTTTCTATAACATATACTGCTAATTATGATAACCACAACTATGTGACGTGTGTTTTATCAGGAATTCCTGATAAATATGTCCAGTTACAATTTGATGAAATGAAAGATAAAAGCAGAGATGATTGTGGAAACATATTATATTATGCAATGTCCAATGCTTTTTGGTAACAATTTTGAAACGAAAGGGAGACGATGGAATTTACTGCTCCTCTGATACATCATCCAGAGACTGCAGCAGCTTTCAGCTTTCAATAGAATGTGGCTTACGATAAACTGGTTGAGCTATCATGCCCTGATGGAATAATTATATAATATAATTTTGGTAGATTTTTCATCAAGTTATGGATTACAGCAGACACAGTCCAACCCCTAAACCCAATTAACTATTACTTTTTTAAGATACAATACTATTTTTAAAGTCGGGAATGTCATCTTTCTTTTCACACACAGTACCACATTTACCACAGTACCACACTCTTGTTTCCTTTCCGACGTAATAAAATCTTACTTTTCAGACCACCCAATACCACCTGTAAACCCGATTATATCTCCATCATACCCCAATGACTATCCTGCTAATACGTTTCTGACATGGTTGGTTCCTGGACGTCATGGGTTTAACATATCTTTTACATTCAATGGTGTTTTTGGTGTGGAAAATGATGAGGATATTTGTTCTGATTATGTGATGGTTTATACGAATGACAAGTAAGTAGTTGTCAATGTCCACAATCGACCACCAGACACATAATAGGTAATTTCGGGACTAACGTTTAACTATATTTCAATAATACAAATGCCAAGTAAGTACTGGAAACAGGGATGGGTGGGGTGAAATCAAGCTACTTGACTCAATGACAGACTTTATAATCTAAAAGACATGCTTTAAACCACTGGGGAACCCAACCCGCGTCATTAATCCAACATAAATTGTAAGCAGGGTTCAATCTTCAAATATGCACGGCACTGTGCAGGCTTGAATACACCATAAATTATCAGCCCTGTAAACTATTCAGATATGCACTACAACAGTCATATTTATATATTTTTATAAAGGTCTTCAAGTTTTATTTTCTTTTTGTTTTCTTTATTGTTATATATTTTCCTTAATATAAGAAAAAAGAAAGAAGCTAGACACATTTTAGACCTTTACACGTATATTAAAAACCTTTTAAAAAATAAAGACTGAATCCTGGATTTTTTCATCTAGAATTAACTGTGGAATTACAGAATAGTAAAGAAGACAATGCGACCAGGCTTAGCCTATAACGATATAGGCCTATAAATATGTACTTTTAAGGAATTAATTTGATCTATTTGGAATAAACAGTGAAAATACAAAATTTTAAATTTATCACATCCTAATGACAATTAAAAAATATGTAATACTAAGGTTGTGGACACAATATTCATGAAACTTAAAATATATCGTTATATCCCAAATATCTCAGTTCATGGCGATATTCGCGCATTTCAGACCATAACGGTTTGGATTATGGTCCCTGATTGTGCGAATTTTTAAACAAAGATTTAATATTGAATGGTTGTGAAAGAAATTAGTGCTAAATACATGCTGCTGGGCGAAATTTAAAAATCTAATTCTTAAAAATCTATGGAGAATAGTTCAAAGGAGCAGCATGTCAAATTATGTCTTCTTGATCAGGCTTGGGCTTTTATCGAAGAGCGTCAACCCAACAACAAGAAGCAGATGAGTAGCATTTTGCGACCAGTTCCTAGTCAAAAAATAGGATATAGGCTTTTACTATAAGTAAAATCTTTAAAAGAAAATGATGTAGACCTACAATATAAGTAAGTTTGTTTTTTTAAAGAAGATAATAGTGCACATATCATAATGACAGGTTCGAACAGGTACATGGAAAATGGCACACATGGAAAAATGACAGACATACACAAAATAGTATATGTGACAATATTCGTTCTTAAATCGGGTGCTTGGATGACAACACTGGTATATACTTCTAATAAAACTTTTATTCTGCTTCTTACAATAGGTACAAACATCTTGATGTAAACGACCGTAGAACTAACTATATGGAAGGAGTCATGACTTAATTAGCTTGGCTTAGCACGAGTGTGCCAACTCCAGAAGCTCTCGTCTCGTCTCCGACTCCTAGACCTGTCTATAGTACTCCTGAGGTACCTTGACTAGGCGCCCGCCTAGCACGGCCTCCTGGACCTGCCTAATCCCAAAACGGTTTGTCTAATCTTTTAATTCCTGGGCCGAATCCATGTCCAGCCTTGGTTTCTTGATACCACACCCATGCATCGTAACCTGATTGGTCAGTATCCGGTCGGGGTGGGTCAATAACCTGGACGGACATATAGTTATTGGCCAATCAACTAATTCCAGGTATTATATTTCAGATTATATTAGGACCGGGATTGGCAGCTGGTCATTATATAATAACAGATTAAGCTTCCCTTGCAGATTGCTTTATCATTCAGGGATCTTGCGTAACTAAGGACATCTGTGATGATTAATGACTTCCTAACGACTTTTGTCTGTCCGTTAGTCTTTACTGTCTGCTAGCCCTATGATAAGATTGCTAATTGATGTCGTGAGGGTATGCAATTATATATCCCCCCAATTTTGTAACATTCCTCACATTGCCAAAGAAAAGTTATTTTGCATAACTTTTTAAAACTGTTTACAATATTAATTACAATATGAATAAAATGGAACTAAAAAATAGAAAAAGAAAAGAAGATAAACATTTGTAAAATGTATACAAAAATGTTTAAAAAAAACAAAGGAAATGTAAATGAAACACACAAATTTAAAAGTTATATATGCATTTGTAAAATGTCATAATATCCAAAATTGTCTATAAACAAAAGGAAAATGTAAATGAACACACGAATTTAACAGTTATATATGCATTTGTAAAATGTCATAATATCCAAAAATGTCTATAAACAAAAGGAAAACGATAAACACACGAACGTAAAAGTTATATATACAACACCCGTCACACACGTGGGTCGATGCAAAAAAACAAAAAATCAAACGAGATCCTGGAATCACACAACACAAACTACTCTAATTATTCACATATATGGTGGAGTCTGGAATCACGAAACAAACTACTTTGCACTCTGGAACCACGAACACACACTATTCTAATTATTCACATATTATGGGGCACTCTGGTCTGATGTTCACACACGCAGATAGATGCGCGAATAAGGCGCAAAATTGCAGGGAAGTACAAAGAGTATTCGTCTTCTTTGACCGCTACTTCGCTGTCGTAGCTAACTGTAGGGAAGGGTACAATTGATGCCCTTCCTCTTTTACTTCTACTTCTTCTGTTCCAGGTTCCGGTTCCGATAATGGCGAGGGGTTAGAATTTTCCCTGCTTTGTGTAGATCCACTATTGGCATTATTTGCCACCATTTGTTCGGTAATCTTTTCCTTTTCCATACCGTTTGGCCCAACGGTCTTATGACGTGCTATGAAAAGTATTATAACTGCTTCCCGAAGTTTGATCATCTGCGTATCATATCATGGAGTGAACTTAATTAATAGTTAATCAAATTAGCAAGTGGAACAGATTTGACTTTAGATAACGATCTAACGATATTCACAGTATTATTTACATGGATATAATTGAAATTAGGGAGTCATATTGTTTTATCTCAAGAATAATGAATGATCTGAACACATTTAACCAATCTTAAATAAGACATTTTTTTGAAAGAACTAACGGTTTATCTCTATAATTTTTAAACACAACACAAAACAAGACAATACGTTCGCTCTTAAATCCGAGCACAACCCTCCTGGGGTTAAACCACTTCACATAAAGTTTCTCCCGTTACATATCGGGGCATTTCCCATTAAAACTTTGGGGTATTACAAATAAAAATCTTAATCCCGTAAATATCGGGTCTTTCCCATTAAATATTTGGGGTATTACAAATAAAGATCTCACCCGTAAATATCGGGGCCTTTGCCATTAACTATTTGGATAATATACACGTATAGACAAAATAAACGAAAAAAAAAACTTAGAGATAAACCCGTTAATACTTTTTGAATGTAAAATTCCTAATTACGATATTGTTAACGCAATTCTAGTTAAACAATCACAAAACATTTTACTGCGCAATATAAACCTGTTAATACTAATTTTAAATGCCAAAATATGTGTTCAAAACAACCAATGATAATTCATAATCTTTTAAAAACAACATGACGCATTTTAAAACAAATAATATATATACAATTTTGTTTTAGCCATTTTCCTGTTCCACTACTAGCTTGAAAGGCAGTATATTAAATTTAGTAACTACACCATGATATTTAATGACGCGTGATGATAAACTGCAGATTTCCAGTTAAATTATAATACATAGCACTAATGTCATTTTATGAACCGTCGCCATGGTAGGATTTAGAAAAAGAATTACCTGTGAATACTAAAATCTGTGGCCTGTGGTCTTCTAGTGGAATAGGACTTCAAGCGTTGGTCTGGTCTACGACACCAATTTATATGTGACAATATTCGTTCTTAAATCGGGTGCTTGGATGACAACACTGGTATATACTTCTAATAAAACTTTTATTCTGCTTCTTACAATAGGTACAAACATCTTGATGTAAACGACCGTAGAACTAACTATATGGAAGGAGTCATGACTTAATTAGCTTGGCTTAGCACGAGTGTGCCAACTCCAGAAGCTCTCGTCTCGTCTCCGACTCCTAGACCTGTCTATAGTACTCCTGAGGTACCTTGACTAGGCGCCCGCCTAGCACGGCCTCCTGGACCTGCCTAATCCCAAAACGGTTTGTCTAATCTTTTAATTCCTGGGCCGAATCCATGTCCAGCCTTGGTTTCTTGATACCACACCCATGCATCGTAACCTGATTGGTCAGTATCCGGTCGGGGTGGGTCAATAACCTGGACGGACATATAGTTATTGGCCAATCAACTAATTCCAGGTATTATATTTCAGATTATATTAGGACCGGGATTGGCAGCTGGTCATTATATAATAACAGATTAAGCTTCCCTTGCAGATTGCTTTATCATTCAGGGATCTTGCGTAACTAAGGACATCTGTGATGATTAATGACTTCCTAACGACTTTTGTCTGTCCGTTAGTCTTTACTGTCTGCTAGCCCTATGATAAGATTGCTAATTGATGTCGTGAGGGTATGCAATTATATATCCCCCCAATTTTGTAACATTTATTAGAATTAAGTAACAAGAGGAAAAAGGGATACATTGTTTTGACTAAATTAAATACTTTATTATAAACAGAAGCACCATATAAAATGATAATTGTATTGTAAAAAAAATTAAAAGTACATTATTGAAGTAAACTCGGAACAATTAAACCGAATCTAATTTGGGGTATAAAAATGATAATAATAACAGCTCTGTGAATATTTCAGCATTGTGCCTAAATGTAATTTTCCCCCTTTTTATTCCACCTATGCTTTTAAGCCTACAGCGTGAAGTTCCGCTTCAAGGTCCTCTTTTTGGAAAGCTTATAACGCCAGGAAAACATATCCAGAGTCAATTGTTAGTATAAATATAGCATTTACTTGATAATTATCACAACTTTCATCTGTTGTCCCTAAATCGAGTTATTACAGATATTTTGCTTGGTACGCACCGAGTATGTGTTCTTAGTGTTATAAGCTTTATAAAAATGTAATGATAGTCTGTTTATTAGGGAGTACGTTCCATCGGAATTCTGTTTCTAATTATATAAGCAAGCTAGAAATTGTGACAGCGGGTCTAATTGTTATATGTGCTATTTTTGCCGATTACCGCTGCTTGAGGCTGAAGTTAGACACACTTTTTATTCGTTGGGTTATTTGATTGTGCAATGGATTTTATTCAATTGAATAGTTTGACTATAATCGATGAAATCCGTTTATAAAATAGGAAGGTTGAGACAGTAAGTAGGGTACACTAACTTGATCGCCATTTTAACAAAGACAAAGGAAATATAAAACATGTAAAAGTTAACACATACCTGTAAATTGTATTACTGAAACTTTACTGAAAACAACCACACTAGATTATATTAAATTGAAGAAGATTCAACCATAAAAAATATCCCACTAAATAAAACAGACTAAACTTATAATGGACAGAAAATGAAAATATCAGCTGGCCTTCATAGAATCAGAACTAAGAGCGACCATAGTGATGGTATGACAAATCTAAGAAAACTGCATGTCAAAGTTGAAATAACTACCAGTGGGTTGGGTAACTTGAACTCACTTGATACCTTTAGGAAGAGTGTGTAGAACAGGAACTCACTGGAGACCTCTAGGGAGGTTGTATAGAACATGGTGCTTTTAACTGACTCTGTGAACAATCGTTAACATGTCCATAATCTCGTTGTTTATTTATGATTGTAACATGCTTCAGTGTAAACCCTGCGTTTTGATTGGTCAATTAAACACTGTCTATTGGACAATAACACCCCTCTGTTTTAGTAATGTCTTTTAAAATCCTAAAAAAGCATGTTACAATGTCGATAAACACTTCCTGTTTCGCATTATTTCCTTCCTGTTTCGCATTTAGAGGGGTGTTATTGTCCAATAGACTTATGCTGAGATTTTACATTAGAACCCTCGACGCTACACGTCTCGGGTCCTAATGATCTCAGGACATGTCTATTGGACAATAACACCCCTCTAAATGCGAAACAGGAAGTGTTTATCTCCTAATTACTTTGTAATGGGCTCACTATAATAATGATAATAATGATACCGACTACTACCCACTACCTCAATATTACAAAATGATACCACTACCAGCGATCTAGCGATATTACTGGCAAGACAATTTACCCACTACGTACTCGGTACAACCAAATACTATCTCTACCAGCGATCTCGCTATATTACCCACTACTAACTCAGAATAAACAAAATGACATACCAATAATTTAATCTGATTATACTTTCTAGGTATTGTGGAGATGTTAAACCACAACCTATTGTAGTACCTACTGGTGAAGATGCTATGGTTATATTCAATACAGGTCGCTTTGTTGGAATGCAAGGATTCAATTTAACGTATGAATACCAAGGTTTGTAAATACTTCATTTGACATCTTAGAGGAAGTGACGAACACGAAAGGTTATCCTTCTATATAAGTGACGAGCGATAACAGATACAGAGGATATCTGACAATTGGAAAAGTAATTGAATGTCACTTAGATAACCAAACGAGATAAATATCGAAATAGTCCATACATTCCCTCTATTTTATTCATTCTAGAATTAATAAAATCATGACAATGCACAGACTTTTCTATTTGTTTTTGTTTACTCTTTTCTAGTGACAGTCAATTTCTGTTTCTAATTGTAGATATATTCTGACAGTCTCATATAACAACTGAGGGAGTATTTGTCATCACTCGTCATGTCCACTTCAATCAGTTATATACATGGATAACTTGGGTTTCCCTTTTGCATTCGTCACTTCCGTTTGTTGAAACCATGATTACGCATCTATCCTTGCAATGATCTGACTGACACCTATATTGTGATAATGACTGACACCTAACTTCTGAACATCTTCATCACATGAATTAGTGATTGTTGCAATTAAAACTTCAAAATATCTTTATCAAATGAGTTATTGGTATAGATTTTCCTTTCCTATTTTCAGTTCAGTGGAATAAAGATTGTCGTACATGATATTTCAGGTTAAACATATACTCTTCAAAAAAAAAAAAAAACGCACAACCCATTTTTCATCATTTTTTTATTTGAACCAGGTCTTTGTTTCGGTAAATCTTACATTTCTTTAATGCCAATATGTAAGGATAAAAAAAATGCATTTTTGATTTTAAATGTAGGGTCACTAATTGTGACTGGTGATCCTTTTTGTCCAAATTTGTTATCGCTTGATTGCACCCAGAAACATGAATTTAACAACTTCGCGAGCTTTTCGCATGGAACCTAAATCCAAGGTCTTTAAAATCCGGGGTTCTCGGTTTCCAAATCAGTTGCACATGTAAACACTCAAAGACCCAAGTGATGCCACATCCGAACGAAGACCAACGCAACAACGCTATTGGTGGATTACAAGCAGGTGACTCCAAGACAGATGTAGCCAGGCTGCTGAATGTTTCCCTTAGTTCCATTTCTCGCCTTTGGGATAGGTACCGACAGCGAAGTTCAACACGTGAACGCCCAAGCTCAAGCCAAACAAGTGTGGTCCCACTTGTCCTGGGTCGTCACTTCCGGTTACGTCATTGGCGTAAATGGTTTTCAACAGCGACCTCTACTGCAGCAGCAATTCAAGGACGGCGTAGAATCTCGTACCAGACAGTAGGCAAACGCCTACGTGAAACCGAATAACGAGGCAGACGTCCTCGCTAGAGCTTCTGTTTTGAAATACGCCGACACCATGAAATCCAACTTTAATGGGTTCAGGCACTGAGGGTATGGTCACAGCAACACTGGAGAGCAGTTTGGTTCAGCGACGTGTCGCCGTTCTTGTTGCAGCAAGGCGATAGTAGAGCGAGGACATACTGACGACGAAACGTAACGTTGCGTTTCTTTTTTGGGAGAGTATATATTACAGGTTAAACACAAACCATATATAACAGGTTAAACACAAAACATATTGCATATATAGTGTAGGTTAAACAACAAAACATATAGTATAGGTTAAACACAAAACATATAGTACAGGCTAAACACAAAACAGATAGCACAGGTTAAACACAAAACATATAGTATAGGTTAAATTCTCGCTATGAACATGGTGAAAATTATTGTTTATATTTTGTTTATAGAGTTCTGAGTTTATATATTGAGCGTTTCGTTCGGCACTCCGATCCCTTGATTTCGTAAAGCGACAGTCCTTTATTTCAGTTGGTCCACTACTAGTAAGGCGAAGACGAACTATATTACTCGGATACGTGTCTCAGTCAATTTCGTATAGGTTAAATTCTCGCTATGATCATATTGTATATTTTTAAAATTATTCTTGTCTTTATAGAAACTGATAATGCTTGACGAATTTTAACATGAAGGACTGATTATGCTGGAAAAGATAACGACGTAGACTTCTATATATTGTAATTTAATTCATTTTATGAACTGTATTGTATCTTTTATTGCTTTCAATTGTAATCAAATATTGTTGTTTGGTGTAATCTTGGTGGCTGTTACTTTCAGTTGTAATCTGTTTTGCTTTCAATTGTAATCACATATTGCTGTATGGCTTAATCTAGTTTGTTATTGTTTTCAATTGTAATCTGTTATTGCTTTCAATTGTAATTTATTATTGTTGTATGATGTAAATCTAAGTTCTTATTACTGTCAATTGTAATCTTTTATTGCTATATAATGTAATCTGTTGTTTCTTTAATATAATATGATGTAATATATGATATTTATAAAACTTGATTTTAGATAGAGGATTAGAAAGTTATGTGTGACCACATTAGTCTATATAGACTAATTTCTCTGTAGAGTTTGAACACCTTTCGAATTTTCGCTACCGAGTACGAGTATGTTTGGTTCATTGATCCGTAAGATGTGAAAAAAAGACAGCTTTAGTGTAAAGTTTTTGGGTCGTGTACGAATGTTTCTAGATTCGCCATATCATCTTGCGAGTTCTGTGATCTTGATCGTGACTGATGAGCTATCTTTGAGGTTATATGCATGCATCTTTATTTATCTACCTGGAGGGGTTTTATTTCTAAAAGGTATATATGTAATGTTATTTGATTGTTTTAGGTGTTTTGGGTAACTTCTGTGGGATAAAATAAATTAATGAATGTTAAATATGTTATGTTATTTGAGGGATAAAATAAATCAATAAATGGTAAAAATGACAATATAACTTGTTATGTTTACTCACTGAAGACGGGGTGTTATAGGAATGAGGCGAGGGGTGGAATAGGGACGGTCCGGTCTACTTATTGCACGATGATGGACAAGGGAGAGGGGAAAAGGAATCGTACTTTAGGGAACATTTTGTTCAAGCAGTAGCGTTACTGTCTACCGAATTCCAACTGTGCAGGGTCCTTTGACATACCATCCAATGAGTACATGGGGCCTCGTTTTTTGTCTCATTCGAACGACTAAATAATGTACAGTGCCAGGCTCTTCGCAATTCTAGGACATTTTGCCAAGACAGTCGTGTTTGTGTCTACTCTTTATCGAATTCCAACTGCCAATAATTATTGGCGATTCCTGTAAACGAGTACACAGGACCAATGTTTTTTGTTCCATCCAGCCGACTAGATGTTGTACTTTGTTAGACTGTTCGTCCTGCACTGTTGGTTTGAGTGGCCGAATGACTAGCGCGTGTCTGTTGTATCATACGGTCTGTCGGTGAGTCAACTGGCGTAGTTTCGATACCTCGGTTGTATATGGCAAGAAGTAGGATCGCCTGTCCAGCCTCGTGGGTTTTCTACGGTTTCCCGTTTTCCCCCACTAATAAATACCCTTCGCGCAAGTGAATAATTGAAATAAAATTGAACCATATGTTAATCCCGAAATTACCTAGTTTGTGTTGATTGGACATTACACCCCCCCATCTCTCTCTCCTCTCGTCCTGCCCTACTAGCCAGGGCAGACCATGTTGGGAAATCTTTATAAGGTACTTCCTGGGCCAATACCAGGACTGATCCTGCAAGTTTCGAAGAATTGGGCAAATCAGTGCATTTGTAGGGGGCTTACCGTGGTCGGACATGTTTGAGTTTTGTGTGTTAAGGATGACGAGGTGCATTATGGCATGTCTCTCTGATCTGAAGACATGCTTAATGTCTAACACCGTTCAATTTCTGACCTGAAATCGAAAAAAGAATAGTGGACCAACGTTGTATGTGTGTGTGAAATAGCTTTATTTAAAGTCCGCTTCCACCGATGTGATATCGCAGACAAGCCAACGCAATGTTGTAAAAACAATCTTGTTTTTATACGCCCACATTTTCATGTGGAGACACATTGTCGTAACTGTCTGTCTGGACGTCCGTCCATATTTGGTTTTTGACCACAATTTTGGTTCTGTTCGATATCAGGATGTACTGGACTGTCGTATCTTTTTGGATTATTATAGCCCCTAATTGTACAAAAAAAAAACTCGCGTTTAGAGGTCACAATTCTTTTTTTTTTTATTTTTAAACAAGTTCACATATATCACCGTTACACCATAATTATGGTTGAGTAAAATGGAAATTAAACTTTCCGTCAAATTGCCGCTCCCTTTTACGCAAATGGCCCCGAACGCAAAAATAAAAAAATGAAAGAAAAATCACGTTTTAGCTTGTGAGCCCTCTAGAGATCACAGTTTTATCCGATTGTAATGAAGTTTGAGAAATATCCTGGATTATGGCTTCTGATTGTACAAATAATCGCGTTTTTAGCATGTGGTCCCTCCAGAGGTCACAATATTTATTTGATTTTAAGAAGAATTCAAATATATCATCGGTACTCCATAATTTCGAGACTCACTTTTGTTACCTTAGCGCTGTGGGAGGAAACCGAAGATACCACATTGGATGAGAAGCCGCCCGTATCTCCAAGCAACATGCACGCAGAGGTGACCGATCAGCTAAAAGTCGAGGCGTGACACTGTAGACCACCTTACAAGAGATATAGGGAGATACTTTACATGTTACACCTTAGAGGGGGCGGTCCCACATGAACTCATTGTTTACCCTACAGCATTGTTTTCTTGTACATTCATTACGAACTTGTGTGTTAGTATGGTATTTAATCGCGATACTTCGAAATACGATCCCAATGAACTCATTGTTCACCCTACAGCATTGTTTTCTTGTACATTCATTACGAACTTGTGTGTTAATATGGTATTTAATCGTGATACTTCGAAATACGATTCTCTTTCCATCGATAAGGTCACGTGGTGAGAGTTCCTTCAGCGAGAACGTCCATTGTTTCCGGAATTAACACTACATGTATTGTACGTAGCATGACATTTCACAGTACACTTTACGTAAATCTAACCATCAATGTTAACTGGGAAGTAGCATAGGATACTCATTATCAGATGATAGTACAGTTCGAAATATCTCTTTCCAAAGCCGGAGTCTGAACATATTCACATTTGATATTCCCGAGGGTGGGGTGTGGATGGACTTCCAAATTTGGCCAACTAACTTTTGCATTATCTTGTGAGATATGTTTTCCTTGTTTGTTACAAATGGCACCGGAAACCATATAGTTCCCATGATGTCTTGAATATTGGATTAGGATAAGATAGCAGCATCAATATTGACGGCAAACCTATATACCGGACGGAAAACAACCAGAAAACACCATTTTATACTGAATACCGGTAAACACCGGAACAACACTAAATACTGTGTGCGTGGGTTAGGCTTATGGTTAGGTTTTTCCGTTGTGGGTTAGGGTTAGGTTTAGTTTGTTTGTGTGTTTTTCGGAGAACCGGGCTCTGAGTTACCTATTTAGGGCGTTTTCCGGTATTTAGTGTGTTTTCCTGTATTTAGGGTTTTTCCGGTATTTAGTATAACATGTTGTTTTCCGGTGTTTCCGGTTGTTTTCCGGTGTATCCCGGTGTAAAGTATAGCCCAATATTGATTAAAATGGAACAATATTAAATTTCTAATAAATATGAGGTAATACTAATATCATCAGCTATTGGCGAGTTAAGGGGCGGAATTAACTTACCTGCAGGTTGTTCACAGATGAAATTAGCCAAGGCAGCGCAATCTAAATCATTATATCTCCCACCCTGTAACATCACAGCACAATCTTCGTTATTAAAATTATTTGGTTCACCATTCCAGTTGCTGAAAGGAACACAGAGGAATATTATAATTAGCACAGGCGCCTATTGAATGATGGGAACTAAAACTCTTTGATTTGCATTCAAATGCAGTGTATATTACGTGCCATTTCCATAAATGATAGGACGGGGTCTAAACGATTAATTTGGTTTTAAAATAAACTAGGTTATTCTGACTGAATGCGTTCTGACTTCTCGCTTCCACATAACTATCTGAAAGCGTTTCTAGATCATTGACTGCAAGTGTTCTGGCTTCAGCTCTGAGATCACCGACTCGATGCTTTCCGACATCTAGCTTTTAGAACAACGACTCCAAACCTATAAATTATAAAGACAGACAGCACAGGTTTAGTATTGGAAGTTTACCACTGCCGGATGCAGGCAAGAATTAAACCAGCTACAACACAGAGTCAAATTGTTTTTCATTAAATATGAATTGGAATTACAGGCACATGTCCAGAACGGTGGAAGGCGTGCAACTGTTCCCGGATAAAATCAAACCTAACACAATGTTTATTATGGAAAACAAATCATATAATAAATTTCGTTCTGTTTAATGTCTATTCGTATTTAAATTCTGAAACCATCACCTGGATCATTGACATATTCACAGATAAAACCCTTTCTTTGGGTACAACTAACATCCGTAAAACTTTCATCACGTCCAATTCTACCACATCCCGGTATCGACAAATCATCACGGGGTTGTTTGTCCCATTGTCTGAACCAAAAAAGGAAACATCAAATAGATAAAAATCGAATAGAATTCACATCGAGAATAAAGCTTCAAGGTGTAACACTCTCTGCTTTAAAACGGCTTCGATATCGCAATGGACTAGACTGTTTTCAGCGGCACTGGAACTCGGTCAGCTGGGTTGGCGTTGGCCGACCAGTTTTATAGGTGGTCGGCAAATTGACACCCTCCCATTCTCCACCTCACAAATGAAAATTACTTTCAATTACGGTGACAATTATTTCCCGCGATCATTGCCAACTTCCTTCCTCATTCAATATAAAAGGAAATGACTCAAGGATATAGTAATTTTCAGATACCCCCCGCCCACACACACACACCCGCCACACCCGCCCACACATCTGTAACAACTTAAACATTCATTAATTGTAAAACTTAAGACTGTCGCGGAAGTTCATTGTAGTTCGAAGTACAAAAAACATCTTTGTATACAACAACGCATTTTCAGATACCCCCCGCCCACACACACACACACCCGCCCACACATCTGTAACAACTTAAACATTCATTAATTGTAAAACTTAAGACTGTCGCGGAAGTTCATTGTAGTTCGAAGTACAAAAAACATCTTTGTATACAACAACGCATAATGCATGGACTGGCACGTACATAAAACATAACTTAAATGTCGGAAACCTGGGACTTTTGCCTATTCAAGTAGCTAAGTCTCTAACTCGATATCATCCAAAGTCTTACACGATTCAAACACGGATTATTTGTCGATGTAAATCAACATTGATGCTGTGATCTTACCAGGAAAATATGGGTTTCTGATATCCAATATTTAAGACAAAATAAACATTTTACCATTGGTACACGAATCGTGTACATAATTCGTTTCAGTGCCAATTGTAATGCGGGGGCGGGGGGTACTTACATGTATTGTGTATCTAGTTTAGTTCCATCAGCCCATCTGTAATCACCTTCTGTATCTATATCATTGAGTGCAGTCCAATATGCACCACCACCTATAAACTGTCGATCTAACCAATACTATAACATTAAATATAATAATATCATGATCTGTCTCATCTAACCAATACTATTACATTAAATACAGATGTGGCATCATCCTTTGATTTTGTCGTACCAATATTTCCAATAATGTACGGACAGCTTGCCAATCGTATATTATCAATACTAAATGAAATACGGGACTAGTGTGACGTATTCCACTGTAAAAGCACGTGCGGAATAGTGTCTGTATTCGAAGTTGTTTAATGGTCTTGAGTTAAAGACATTGCGTTATATAATGAAACAACACTCAGCTGACGCCTCGTGCAGTATCAATATATTCGACAACGTCTCGCTCTCGATTATTAAACCATGCATACTGTTTTGCCTGGTCTAACCATTTTTATATAGGTATGTTTATGTCTAGTTTAATGGTCGAGTGCGAGACATTAAGTAATAGATTGGTATTGTACTAGTGCGATATTACGAAGGCAATGTCAATATATTACACATTGTCTTGCACAAGACCATGAAACAACTATCCGGCACGTGCATTTCAATGGAATACGTCACGCGAGTCCAATATTTCATTTGGTATAGCTAATATACGATTGACAAGTTGCCCGTACATTGTTGGAGATAGTGGTACGCCGACATCAAAGGATGACGTCACATCTGTATTTTAAACATGGTTATTGCATTCCCGGTATTATCTGCGCTTCAAGCGGGGCTAATTGTAGTCAGAGAGCCTTAACGTAAGTTTGAGAATGCTTTGTGAACATGTGTATGCTTTTATAAAAGTCCCGAACGCCATTTTGACAAACTAATATAGGGGACAGACAAAATGATGATGGAGAAATGAAATAAAATGGGGTTTAACGTCCTACTCATCTGCACGTTACCCGGGCTATGAGGGAAATTTTGCCCGGGCAGCAGCGCTACGTCCTACTCTTATATCGAATTCCAACTGGCAAGGGATCTTTTACGTGTACACAGGACCTCGGATTTTCGTCCCATCAGAACGACTAGGCAGCTGCCCTTGTCAGGCCCTCCTTCTGCATCACTGACAAGGAGAAACCACGCCGGAAAATCAAGATGAACTTTCTCGACCAATGCAGGGATTGAACACCCGACTTCCAAGCTAGTGAGCCAGCGCCTTGTCCACTTAGCCACCGTGATGGAGAACAAACCCATAGTGTCAATATTTACCTTTTCAGAAACCGCATCCACTGTCAGCAAATCCCCTCCGCCATGTTGACAGACAGTCCTCGCAGACTGCCATGATACTTTACTATTATTAGCAAATAGATAACAAGAGTGACCTGCCCTTACCCAATGATCAGGGCAACCCAATGCAAATTTTTCTGAAAAATATTGGATATGAATCCAGGTTAAGTTGCCATGGTTATGCTTATTTTTGAATTAAATTATCAAATGGCGATTGTGTTTCAATCCCTTCGAAATCACAACCATCCGCTGTTCTAGAGAATTGATTAAAGACTTTGTCATGTGAATAAATTACTAATTAATGTAACATTTGAAACCAAAAGAAGGACTTGTCATAGGTAGATTTATCTTTTACATAATTCCTCTTGAAATTTTGGCCATTTAAAATTTGAATTGATTTGGAAATGAGACGTTTGGTGACGTTTTTAATTCGTTACGTCATAATGTCCGGGGTTTTATACTCACTTTGAACAGCTGATTTTTGACAGATGAAATGTGATCTACCGGAACATTTATAATCATCGACCACACCCCCTATATACATGATAGCACACGATTCATCTGATCCGTTACTAGGTGCATTATCCCATGGTCTGGAAATGTAGAAATAGACAAGCTCTGTACTACCCCGTTACTGGTACATCACGTATCAAATGATCCGGAATATAGAAATTAGATAATAATGTTATATATTGGATTTGAGCTGAAACAAGCCCTATACTACTCCGATACTGGGTACATCTATTCCATGATCCGAAATACAGAAATTGACTATAAATGCTGTTTATAATGTCATTATTTGATTCCAATTGGCCATTCCTGCTATACTAATTCAAAAATAGATGATACAAATTGTTCTGGACGAAATTGTCACTTTTTGAAGTTTGGACTAGGCATCAGTTAGTTGTGTCAGCACCGTCTACGAGAATTAACGATCAAGTAGCATGCTCAATGGCTATGGTACCCGCGCTTGGCAGGCCTTTCATCACCAGTTTCTGGTTGGGACGCCAGTGACTAACGGTAAACGTTAGCTTGGCCCTTCATTTATTGATTTAATTTTAAATGGACGACTGTTTAAATCCAAACTGTATCCAAGCCATCCGTTGGTCCATAGAGTTGATTTTGAGCTTGTCGTGTAAATAAAGGTCTAATTAATAAATTCTGTAACATCTGGAGCCTAAATAGAAGACTTGCAATGGGTAGATTTAGCCCTTGCATAATGCATGTTTAACAAAAATATTGCCCTTTACAAAACATTTATTGGTTTAATGTATAAAATACACCAATAAGAAACAATGTGTCATTTTTTTGTGTTTATGAATCCAAGATATTAAAATCATAAACAGTGATTACAAGTTGACTCAACTTTTGCATTCATGTGAAATGTTATGTGAAACTAGGACCCGTGCTTGAACTTACATTAAACTATAGTAGTAAAAAACATAAACGTTAAACTAATACCCTTTATTATTTCTGTATACAGGTTATATGTTAATGGCAACATTGTTCGTCCCGGTTGCTTAAAATTCAGGGGTCTTATTCACGAAATTTTAACAAGGCCATGCCAGAAAACCCCAAAATACCTCAGGATAAAATTAGAAAAGTAAAACCGTTTTACTAGTATTACTAACTAGTAACTGACTGTTGTTAACAGTTAAGTACGGCACTAATTAATAGGCCTTTCTATACTGACAATCGCAAACTGTCTTTGAATTATATCTAGGCCTCTATCCCACTCTAGCTCTCTTCATTTAACCATAGAAGAACTAAATTTAGTTC
This sequence comes from Patella caerulea, assembly GCA_036850965.1. NCBI lineage: Eukaryota > Metazoa > Mollusca > Gastropoda > Patellidae > Patella > Patella caerulea. The sequence continues at coordinate 50,805,979 of JAZGQO010000011.1, forward strand.
TATGATGATTTGACTGTGAAAATAGGCTTACCGGACTTTAGGCCTTGAAACTTTTAAGTTGGTGTGGGTAGGCCTAGACAAACTGGCTAGAGCCACAGAGGATGGGCCAAGAAACAACTGATCTTTGGCGAATTAATTATGCAGTACGGAATTCGAACAGAGAAGCCTGAATGAAAAGCTGTGGAATAATGTGTGGTAAAACGTAAATATCCAGTAAGATCTGTAACTGTAAACGGGACAGGGTTTGTCCATATTCAGTCAGACGGGTTCATCTGCACGATAGGGCCTACTGGCACTTACTGGATCTTTCCGAACGGACAAATAAATATTCGGTGGTTATAGCCACAATTCTAACCCTAACCCTTCAGAATAGTTTTAGATAAACCTAACTCAAGGGAAAATATTTGTCCGTTCGGAAAGATCCAGTATTGTATTGTGCGATTCATCTTCTACGTTTTGACAGCAAATTCAAAATGGCGACTCTGGCAGACGACCTTTGAAGTCTAACGAAAAAGGCCAAGATATGTAAAAAAAATTAATCCTATCTGGCTAAAAGAAAATTAATTATTAACCATAGCACATATTTTATCCTATGTAACGGTTACATGACTAATGAAAACGAAATTAATTACCTTGGAACACACATATCGGTTAGAATTGATGTTGTTGATATTCAACTGTGAGTGAGGTCGACTACACAATTTTATCCACCGCAGACACTTCTCGTGGTTTGTTGTCGGTTTCGGGAAGGGAATGAATACGACACCGCCCTCTAACTTCTCTGGATACCGGCTATCGCTCTTACAAAGTCCGTGTGAACAATGCTTCACCATGACTGCTGACGTTTCAAAACACGTCAAAATGTCAACAATGTCTAAGGTGAAGAAGCGTGGAACATTGACGTCATTTCGCGGGAAATTGGAAACGAAGCTGATTGGTTAAAACTCTTTTGTGGGCGGAGTCGACGGAAAGGTCAATATGCAACCCACTGCGCGTTCTGTCATAGACTCTGACTTTCACCGATTAATATAACTACCATAATAAGCCTGTCCTTTCCTTTAAACTGTTGTATTATTAATTTAACTACCGTATTAGGCTTGTGGGCGTATTTGTAATTATATTAATTAAAATGTTATTTTTATCATTTGCTATATGATTCATTCGTCGTTTATAAAACTCCCGCCAGACCGATACAGCGTCCCTTTTGGCGCTGCTACGGCGATGGAAAATGGTCTAAGAGCACGTCATGATCATAATAAGCGTGGTAAGGACGCCACAGCAGTCTGACCGGGGACTAAAATCCCTTATTTATAGGGTTTTTCTTGCCTTCCTGTTTCTTGAATTTACAAATATATGGATATTTACTGGTACAGAAGTCATCAGTGAATTTATTATACTGATTCAAGGTGCAGCAATCTTGAGTGTCATAGTTATCAGGTTCTTTATTCCAATTACCACAACATCATAATATACATACTATTATTATATATCTATATTAAACATACATTATGCAAGAGCTAAATTTGACTATTATATATCATTATTAAGACAGGTAATCTGTACCTTAGAGACATGTTTTGTGATATGGGGGGGGGGCATCCATTTCTGAGGACATCCAATCGTAGTGTGACATAGGATTATGTTTGTTGAAATTTCAACAGTTCACTGTTTACGTTGTGATACGAAATGCCCTGCTTAAATTGAATAAAATGTTTATTCCACCTATTTTACACATGAAAATATTGTATAGCAAATTACGCTTCAGATTCAATTATGTTCCAATTGGAATCCGAGTCTTTAAGGGAAGAAAAAGAAGAAGAAGAAATGTTCCATTTTTGTCCAATTTAGACATTGATTTTCATTATTCAAAATAACGTTTTGTATGATGTTCTGGGAAATCTCTTGAAAGCGGGAACAGAGAGAGAGAGAAATTTGGTTTAACGTCCACTCGACACAAACTAGGTCATTTTGGGACTAACATATAGTTTCAATTTTATTTCAATAATTCGCTTGCGCGTACGGGTCTTTAGAAGTGGGAAAGCAGAAACAACACAAGATAGTCAGTCTATTGAAACAAGCGCTATATATTTCACTCTATGTCATGCATATAGATATAGCATTACAAATAGCTCGTAATTAATTAAATAACAAATAGAAGTTTCACACAGCTTCAAGATGGATCTAATGATTAGCTTACATATTGCACATAATGAATATCTTACATATTGAACATAATGAATAGCTTACATATTGAATGTAATAAATATCTGCCATATTATATTTAATGAATAAGTTACATATTGGATGTAATGAATAGCTTACAAATTTAATGTAATGAATATCATACATATCAGACGTGATGCATGTCCCATAATATTGAATATCTGACATATCGGGTGTAATGAATATCTGCCATATTGAACATAATGAATAACATGGAGTTTAACTACATGCTTTGAGTGTGACATGTCGATGCAGCGGAGTTAACGTCTACTGCTTGTCGAATTGCAACTGCCATATCGGACCTTGAGTTTTCTTACTATCCGAACGACTAGATACTGTTCCCGTTCCTTGCCAGGCACGTCTACTCTTTGTCGAGTTTCCACTGCCATATAGGACTTTCTTCCAATCCAAACGACTAGGCACTGTTCCTGTTAATTGCTATAGGCCCGCTGTTGTGGGAAACCACGCCAGAAAATTTCACAAACATTCATGGTCAACAATGGGATCGATTCCCAGACCTATTCGTTAATTAGTGAATGGATGATATTTCTAATCTTTGAGGGGAGTTTGATTGCTGAACAGTTAGCATGCGTGCGCACTGTTTCATACGGTCTGTCATTCAGTCAGGAGTGCATGTCCAACCTCGTGATTTGTCTCTGGTTTCCTCCCACTGCTAAATATCTCTGCATGCAGGCGAATGATTGAAATAAAATTGAACCCCATCTCTCTCTCTCTCTCTCTCTCTCTCTCTCTCTCTCTCTCTCTCTCTCTCTCTCTCTCTCTGTTAAATTTGATTGGTCTACAATATATTGATTAGCGTGTAATTAAAGATTGTAACTATGTTGAAATATATCTCATTATTCTGGGCTTTGTACTTATAGACAAACAAAAGTAAAATGAAAGGTGGTTTAACGTCCTACTGTTCTGCTAAACGGGGTTAATGATGACTGGGGTAATGAAGACGGGCATACGCCATACAGTGTGATATCACGGAAATTTTGCCCGGGCAGCGACGCAACTTTTTATCGAATTCCAACTGCCAAGGGTTCTTTTACGTACATGTCAATGTGTACACGGGACCTTGGTTTTGCATCACATCCGAAGGACTAGACATGTACAGCTGTCAAATTATAAATTGTTAATCAGTCATTTTGTAAGAGGTAATTCTGCCTATGGTCTTAAATGTTATCTAAATTAATTATACATGTATTAAAAAGCCAATCTCAATTATATTTTGGAGAATAAAACTGCTTAATTCTGTGTTAAAACACCACAAAATTCTGCACCGTAAGGTCGTGCTACTTACTCAATATATATGATACCTTTAAACCAGGCAGTCTTCATCAGTAAATGGAGACTGGTGTCCCAAGCTGTATTATACTGTGTCTGGATAAAACCTGACTTTTATTTCATAAAAAAGGGGAGGTGATATTTACCCTTCGTTATCAAGAACAGCACATGGACCATTCATTGTTTAAAGGAACCGCAATAGATTATAAGATCACCCAACGAAATGAATTTACTCGTAATCTTAAAAATACACAATTTCGCTATATTTTGGCATTTAAATTTCATACGTACACGGATTTTTATATCTGTTGACTATAATCAATACTCGGTGCCATCTGATGAGTTCGATGTTAAACAGATTTGAATCCTATCTGCTGTTTATCGGCTTTTAAATTTAGCCGTAAAAATGGATAAACGATGTGGTTTTTTTATATAATCGAAACCACGGTAACAATGACAATTGAAGCCACAGTGTTTTTTGAAATGAAGTTTCAAGTATATTCTCATTACATTATATATTTTTAATTATTATAGCGAGAATTTCCACAATTCCCCTTTAATACGGAGCGAAAAAATAACAATGAATGAATGGACATTTTCAGGCGCGGATCCAGGGTGGGGGGCGGGGCAGCCCCAGCGACATAGTTAATTTTCGTTTTGGTTTGCTTTGTTACTGTTGTAGTTCACATATCTGCTCTTTAATAGATGATATAAACATGATTTTAGCATTGTCTCCGCCCAAACAATCCAACTTTGTAACATATTACCTTTTTCTCCAATGTGTGCCCCCCCCCCCCCCCCGCGACAAAATCCTGGATCCGGGCATAGACGAACATGACAATGGAGTCATTATTTAAGGTGAAACAATTTATTCACCGGTAGCTGGCTTGACTTATTGTTAGTGTAGTGGTTAATTAGCAGTTTGGATATAAAAGATTGACGTATATAATCCAAGTTAAAGTCTTTGTGTTAGCGTTGTTATAGCGATGAAGAAGCGCTGGTTAGCCTGGGTTGTTAGCCGGGAAGGTTCCTCCGTGGGTATAGCGCTGGTTAGCTCGGCTTGTTTACCGGCAAGGTTCCTCTGGTATTTTCGTGGGTGGTTTCAAAATCGTAGTGGAGCGGAAAGGAGTGAAAACTAGTGTGCAGCAAAAAACTTCGTGTGATCGTAAACGAGTGTCTATACGTAATTTCTGATATATTTTCTTTGCGATTCTTTGTTGGGATTCGGATTCGTTGTTTGAAATCAAAAGACGCTTCCACTGTAATTATATTTTTATTTGTTTGTTTATTTATAGAATGTAAATACATGTATCTATATCTGACAGAGAGAGTCAGAGGGGTTTAATATAGACCGTTCCCCAACCCCTATTCACATACAATCTGAATAAAAATCGATCGTCACATATGTTAAACACATTCCAAATATAATTTTAACACAGAGATCATTTCTACGATAGATGCGTAATAACGCCAACGGAAAGCACGAGTTATCCCTCTATATAACTGACTGACGTGACGAGTGACAACTGATACACGGCCGAATTTCTGCTCACTAACAATTCCTTCGAAGACCAAAAGTTGTTATATGGGAGTGCAAGAGGATATCTGACAATTTAATAAAGTAATTGAGTGTCATTAGATAAGAGAACACGAGCAAAATAGAAATAGTCCGTACATTCTCTTGTTTTTACTCCTTCTATACCTTATAAAAACATAGTAATATACAGACTTTTTCTGTTTTTCTTTCGTGTTCATTATCTAATGACAGTCCATTTTATTGAATTGTCAGATAACGTCATCTCACAGTCTCGCACAACAGCTTTTGGTCTTCGAAGGAATTATTAGTGTGCAGAATTTCACACTAATAATTGGTTGTTAATAGGCCGTTGACCAGTTCAGACAGTGGCACCATTATTTAAGATTGTTGTTGATTTCGATATTGAACAGTTCCGAATTTTCTGTTGTGATTTTCAAAAGTATCAAGGACATCGATGAGTGTAAACTGGGGCCTCATAACCGATAGATACGACTGTTGATTTAATTTTTATTAGCTGTTTGATTACGATATTAAACAGTCGGACATCTATATTTTTCACTGACATTTGAAGCTTGGCATTACGAAAAGTATCGAGAAAATTGACAGGTTTAGAAAGGGCACAGCCAACGATAAACTGGTGCCGAGTTTAATGCGTATTGGCTATTACTGGTGGTATTGGGCAGTAGTATATTTATATATATTTGACTTAAGTTGTGATTTTTTAAGGGTATAAAGGACACCACAGCAACCGTTAACGATGAGTACCAATTGTACAAATATTACGACATCTTCACCAAGCGGCTTGGAAGTTATCGTTTTTCCTATCCTGTATATCGTTCTGTGTCTGTTTATATGTGGTGGAAACATGCTAACAATTGTCGCGGTCTGCAAAACCGAAGTACTAGGAACAATACCAAATATGTTTGTGGTTTCCTTGGCGATTGCTGATTTGATGATTGGGGGATTGGTGATCCCCATGTAATTTCTGTTGTACATGCCGACGTTAATGGACATCTTAAATCAAAGCAGAATATACTGCATTTTCAAATACGTCACATTCACAACTTCTGGAGCTGCATCTGTTTACTTCTTAATGGCCACGGCCTTTGATCGCGCCATTTATATCGGCTATTCAATTCATTACGAAACTATTATGAGTACTTTCAGAGCGAAGGTGGTGATATTGGTTGGTTGGTTGATCTCCCTTAACAAGAGATTTATCCCAGCTTATTATAACAACTGTGATTCCTGTCCAATTTGTCATGCTTTTATCTTCTTGAAGATGGAGTTTCAAGTCGACATACAATGTGTCGCGTTTTTTATAAGCTTTATTATTATCAGTGTCTGTTACGCGACCATCTAAAAAATTGCCGCCAAACAACAGAAAGAAATCCTTCGATTTCAAATTCAAGAGGCGAAGAAGACGTTCGAGATAGAAATGAAACTCGTGAGGATGTTTATGTTGGTGTTTGGAATTTTTGCGATCTGTTGGATACCGAATATGATTGTCCTGATATTGAAACATCTTACCAGCAGTGTTCCTAGAATGGCGTTTGATATTGTAACCCCTCTCTGTTTGTTGAATTCCGGAATGAATTTTATAGTTTATGCTGTGAAAAATCCAGACTTTCGACGCACTTTTTATAAAATGATGGGTTTCAAAAATCGGTTCAATTCAAGTTCATAACCCCAATCAATAACAATCCACGGTAACTGAGAAGGAGACCGATTAAGAACTTAGCTCGGAGTAGATCAGTGTTAACCCACAACACACTGTCAACAGAGACGGGACCCGATTAACCCCTTGTCAATCAACAACCCATCGTAACAAAGAAGAAACCGGCTGATTAAGACCTTTATGGGCCCTGAGCTCGGAAAAAACACTAACAAATCTTTATAGTTCAAACTGAAAACGTGTTCTTTAGATAAGAAGGTCTGACAATAAGTCAAGTGACGTGGGTTACATCCCATGCTTGTACGTGACAAGGAGTAGGGTCACTTGCCCAACCTATTTTAAAGTGAAGCCGTTCCTGTGCAACAAACAAAACATACAGATGTGTATTTATATTGTGATTTTCTTTGTTTTTATTAGTATTGGTTAATCCCATCCGGGAAGATTCCCTTTTTTTCTTGTCCATTATTGTTAGTCCAGGTTTAAATATTGCGAAGGGGACAAATGCGAACTATTGGAATTTGAAAACTCAACGTGAGTAATGCCCCGTTATGATGAATGACCGTTATACTGTTGTTACGATACTTCTAGCTCTTGTTTAACTTTACTGACAATATTTACAGATAAACGAAAGTTGTTTCATCACATTGGGCCGGATATGTTTAATCAGTCCTGGTAGTATAAAGCATGCTACATGCATCAAAACAAGTAAAGCTTGCCAGGAGAAATACCCGCGTTATTTGCTTTAGCTACGTTCTTGTAGCTACTGTCTGACCCATCGGAACTTTAAACGGATTTCTTCGATTATGAACAAACTACTTACCTGCGGTTATTATAAACTCACCTGTGTGTTTGAAATCATCTGCCGTTAAATAAAATCCATTGCACAACTAAATATACCAACGAATAAAAACAATGCTCTCTTGAAAAATTGGCTAAGAAAAATACCTGGAAGCTGGTTACGTCACGCTTCATTTTTTTTGCGAATTCCAAATTTCTAGTGTTCTTTAAAGTGCACACTAATGTGTACATGGGACCTCGGGTTTCGTCCCACCCGAAAGATTATACATTGTCCTACGCCGCTGACAATGAGGGGGGGGGGCGTATTGTAAAATAAAGTTTATTTGTGTACTTAAACAGACGTGTGTCTCATAGTTCCCATGGAAACCGAAATATATCTAAGAATACGGTAATAACCCCAGAGATCCCACTATCAGGTTTAACCCCTCCGCTTGCATAAATACGACAGACGTCAGAAAATATCGACAGTGTAGCCTGGATACAACAAAATACTTTCTTGGATCTTTATCATATTATTCAGAATTTCAGCAGGTCAGCTAATTGATGTATAAATATTTTATTTAATTGTTCGATGGGTGACTTTAAAAACGACTTGTGTTCGAAAGAAATCTATGTACATGTACGTAAATATATAATATCATTATGTCAATCTATAAATGGCATAGTCGATAGAGTCTTGGTTATGTACACATAAATAAAAGCATCTATTCTATGTATTTTCTGGCAAAGCATGAATATATTTGTAGATATTAATAATGTTAATATAAATTGTGTTTAATGGTTTTTATGGTGGAAAGCTTGCATCTGATTATGTGTTTTACTCAACCGTTATAAATAAATCTGTTTCATGTTTGTGGATTATAAAAAACGTAGTTAAACTCACAAGTTCTTTTGTTCTGGACCTTCCCACACCATTATAAACAGCTGGAATAGACTCTGAACCGAATATAAGGCGGTCGTTCTCTCTCATCGCGGTTGCTGTTAAGTTGCGTCCGAGAGTAATTCACTTGCAATACGACCCATCTGCATACATCATAAAACTCTCAAATCGTCTCACCTGACACGATTCCATGAACCCCACCTTGGCCACACCTTGGCCACACCCTGGCCCCAGCCCTGGCCCCGAATATTATTTTTGCTTTGGCAACATTCTGTGAAAATGCCTTAAGTAGTAGTGCAGAAAATAACAGTGGCGCATGAGAATCTATACTCCAAAAAATAAACATCATAATAATACAACATAGAACTTTCTACTAGGCCAGCTCATGGTTGTAAATGGTAAGATCTAGGCTGCGGTATGAAAGCCGACGTTTAAAGACCAGTCCTCGGTTATAGACGAGATTAAAATTGAAATGAAATAGGATTCAACGTCTTACAGCTCTACATCGACTGACGTAATGACTACTGACATACGACAGCACCGCTACGGCCTATTTCGAATTGCAAATGTATAGGGTTTATGGAACTTTCATTCTACCGTCCCATCTCTGACCTGTACCCCTGACTGCCGGAAACGGAGGGGCAGGAAAATCTGGATAAACTCACGAGCTCAATGTTAGATAGTCAGCGTCTTACTCACTGAGCTACGATACCTCCAGAGGTTCAATGACCAGACCATTATCAAATAAGATGAGAGCAGAGCTAGCAAATTGTTGTTGCACTTAATGAAATGATAAAACAACAGATAATATAATAATATTAAGATGGCGAATAGTGGGATATATGACGATAGATATCAGATCAAAGATTATATATTATCTGAGGAGAGTCAGTCGGTGATAGTTTATCTAGATAGAACGTGAGTTAATTTGTCACGATCAATAACTGTGTGTTGGATATATCGATACCTTCCAATATAGGTGATGTTTAAATACTTACACTAGATACAGGTAACTATATATATAATACGGGTACATTGAGATACAGACAGAGAGAGAGAGAGAGAGAGAGAGGGAGAGAGAGAGTTTAACGTCAACCCGACACAACTCGGACATTAAACCCCATTTCATTTCAATGTCGAAATGGTGTGACTTGTACTCAGCTGCTGTTAACGTGTTTCCATTCACAGACTGTTTCATGTTGGTCAATCATCAGAGAGAGAGAGAGAGGTGGGGGTTACATCCACTCGACACAAACTAGGTCATTTCGGGACTAACATATGGTTCAAGTTTATTTCAATAATTTACTTGCGCGTAGGGGTCTTTATTTTTGGGATGAAACCGGAGGCCCCTTAGAAAAACCCACGAGGTTGGACAGGCGACTTTACTCCTTGTCACGTTCAGCCAGGGAATCGACGTGAACATGTACAGGTACATATACAAAGGTGTATACAGCTGATGTGGACATTTACAGGTGAAGTGGACATTAACATACAGGTCTCTCAGCAAAAGCCAACATCTTGTAACTCACTTTTTTGAGAAAACAAAGGAAACCATAATGAATTAATATTAAACCTCAGGTATGTTTATCCGGCCATGGGGGTAAAAGGTGGTCCCTATTGGGGTTGATCGTTTCTCAATAATAGTTTGGAAGTTATGATTGAGTACATGTCTGCACTTGTACTCTCCCAACAGGGTCATTAAAGATATGGTTTATAAAAATATAATTAATATTATGAAATACCTGACCGAAATTCTAATCTATGTGATAGGAATACGTACTTTGTGTGAAATTGTTAGATATGACCTGTAAATTTAACGGTTTTATCTTGTACATCAACAGACAACAGGACAGGAGAACTGCACAACAAAAGATAGACAGAACAATTAGCACAGCCCAATTTAATACATTTACGCATAAAAATACAAGTTGAATAACGAGTGTACATAAAAGACGTGGGTGTGACCCCCATAAGTCAAATGGCCATCGAATGACATTATAAGAGATTCATCTTCTTAGTGCCCTATCCATATGGCCTAGTTCTAGTCTACAGGACAAGATGTTTCTTTTTTTGGTGTATTTAACAACAAAATGAGAAACAACGCTACCGAAATTGACACAGGGGATCACTTGCTAGCGGCTTGATTGTGGCTCCAAGTGCATGGAAAACGCGTTAATTTTCCAAATTTTCGCGCGTGTGTCTGGGGCTCGCCGCTCCGCGCTCAGTGACTCACGGGCATTATATTGGCGCCCCCGAGCGCAACTGCTGCACCCCCACTTTTAAATTCCTACATAGGACCCTGCCAATCGTCAGCAGTTTTCAGACACATTATGCAAGAGCTAAATCTGCCTATTTATAAGGGAGTAATGGTCCAATTACTTATTGAAATTTCCTTTCTGATTTTTATTATTTTTTTCAGGAGGATGAACTATCTCTGTCCATTTTTATATTTGTTATCGCTTTATTATCTAACAGGTAAAGTTAATAGTTAGAACGATTTTATTATTGGGGTCATTGTGTTTGAATGGACAAGGCGCTGAACTCTCTACCCAATAGGTCTTAGGTTCGATCCCGCTATTAGACCCAGAAAATTTCGTTGATAATTGGAACTATGAGCCCATTTCCCAAGAAGTCTTGGGTTTCACTCAACTGTTACATCGAATTGTCGGGTGGTTTCCTCTTGTCAGTGATGTTGGAAAGCCGGCGTCTAGTCAATGAGACTGGATGACACGTTGGCGGACACACCAAAGAAGTTCTTTCTCCACGCGCTGTCTTTACGTGTAGGATAAAGCACGAGACTGAGGTTATGCTGGGGAAAGAAAGACTGAAGAAAACAATTCTAGAAAAAGAAAAACCGAGGCCGATAGGCCGAGGTTTTTCTTTTGGGTTTTTTTTCTGAAGTCTTTCTTCCCCAGCATAACCGAAGTCGAGGACTTTATCTTGCTTATAAACCGTTTATGTTTACATGTAAAATGAAAATATAAGTAAAATACGAGTATAATGTGGAAAATGAAAATACATATGTTTGGTTATACCAATATTTTATTGGTGTAAATATATTGGCAGTATAAATATATTTTTTGTTTTGTTTATGAAATGTAATAAACATTTTGTTAAGCGTAGAAGGGCAATAAAATACAACACCAATAATAAATCTAAATAGAATATTCCCCGTGTCATATCGTCTGCAGTGACTGATGTTGAATATAGATCAAGAAACAAGTTGTTGATTGGTTCAAAGTTGCACGTGCAAATCACGGTCGACCTTTTCATTAGTTTGGCTGGTGTGCCGCGTGGACACTGTTCACGAGACTTTACCAAGTTGGCAAGTAGGAGTAGACAAACAGCAGATATGTGAACAAACAGGTAAATTATTTTTAATTTATTTATATACATGTATATAAAATATGACTAATAATACAGACATTAATTTATGTGAGCACAACCTGTATCATATCGCATGAAAGATAATCCAGTCGCGTCTACTCGGGGGCTGTGGTGACTTCAATCATAAGTTAGATTGTTGCCTATCGTGCTGGAGGACCCGGGCTCGAATTCAGGAGATCGTAGTATCGAAAACGTACTCTTCACAGCGCCTGTCCCTCCAGTTAATAGCTTTATTCTTATTTTGAAAGTATGTGTAATAGAATATTCAAATATTCGGATAATATACATGTATATATACTATTCAAAAAAAGTAGGGGATATTTGATTTTGGGGGCATAATACTAAAATATGCAAATGACTACGAAAAAAGTCACTATAGAACCTAACAGAAGAAACAGTTAGATGTGACGCCCAAACGCACCTATAGCTACCACATGGAATGCAGGTGATGCTTGTATCATCATGGAGGTCCAACCCAAGATTTGCACGACCCTGACTTTGAATGTTACAGTCATTGTGGCATTGAATTCCAGGGTGGAAACATCAGTTTAATTGTTTTAGTGACCAGAAAACAAATTTTGATATGCGTCGGCTTACCCAAAATGAAAGGTTACGTGCCCTTGGCATGCTACAGATCGGCACAACACAGGCGGTTGTGGCGCGGACGACGAATGTTTCTCAGTCTGTCATAAGCAGGCTATGGTCCAGATACCGTGATACACAATCTGTACAGGACAGACCACGCTCAGGTCGACCAAGGGCGACAACTCAAGCCCAGGATCGATTTATCCGTACCCTGGCCTTGAGAAATCGTGTCATCACAGCAAATCAGATCAGCGCTCGTCTTCAAACAAGCACTGGTGTGAGATTGAGTTGCCAGACTATTCGTAATCGACTGCATAGGGGTCACCTTCGCGCCCGACGTACTCGCGTGATCCCTTGTTTGAGAGATCATCACATTCAGGCAAGACGTCGTTGGTGTAGGGATCGTCAACACTGGGATAATCGACGCTGGAGCATTGTGATGTTTTCAGATGAGTCAAGGTTCACTGTTGATTTTTGGACAGATGTAGGAGGGTGTGGCGTCGTCGAAACGAGCGCTTCCTAGACATTAACGTCATCAGACATGATCGATTTGGGGGTGGTTCTGTTATGGTGTGGGGAGGCATCGCTATTGCTGGAAGAACGGCTTTACATGTTGTTACAGGGCGTGTTACAGGCCAGTACTACCGGGACAACATCTTGGTAGTCCATGTTGTGCCGTTCGTACGACGTCATGGCCGCCGTTTCATCTTCCAGGATGACAACGCAAGATGTCACAGGGCCAGGATCGTTACAGGTTACCTCCAACAACAGAACATCACCACATTACCTTGGCCAGCACTGAGTCCCGACCTCTCCCCCATCGAGCATGTCTGGGACATGCTTGGACAGAGGTTACGTCAACGTCAACAACGTCCTGCCAATGTCCAAGAACTTGCTGCTGCGTTGCAACAGGAATGGGACAATCTGGACCAAAATGACCCTAGACGTCTCATGAGGAGTATGCCACGTCGGATCAATGCTTGTTTGGCAAACAGAGGAGTATTTGCCCGTTACTGACTTTGTTGTGATGCTGTGGTAACTTTGCTGTTTGACCCCGGGTATCATTTTACCCTTATAATGGTCAGTCTGTGCATTACCTAGTCTAACGATCATTTGGAATAAATCGATGAATGAGAACTTCATTTCATTTTGTCATTTGTTTCTTCGTCAGTTTCATTAGGTGACTTTAATAACACTTAAAAATCAAATATCCCCTACCTTTTTTGAATAGAATAGATGTTTTTATTTCCATTTTTCATAGGTCATAAAAGTGAAGCCATTCGTATTTACAAATGAACCTCAAATATACAGATCAGATGTTTCTAATTATTTGTATGGGAAAGTAAAGAAACTAGCCGTCCAACCGTTATCTGCCAAAATAATCGACTTGTCGGCCTAAATAAACGACCAACAACAAAGATGCATATTCGACGACTCGCCGCAGAACGCCTCACTCGACGACCGACTTCAAGTAAAACTTGACCAACCCCTGGAAATCTAAAATGCAAGAAATACTATAACCTTAAATATAAATATGAAATAAAGCATATAATTTGTGTTGTTTATTTCCCCTTGTTGCAACTGGATTGTTTCGATTCCCCAGATGTACGCGACAGGACTTGGGATCGCCTGTCAAATCTCGTGGGTTTTCTCCGGATTCCACCAACGTCCTAAGACCCTACGCGCAGGGGAATTATTGAAATAAAATTCAACGACGTGTAAATCCCGAAATGACCTGGTTTGTGTCGATTGAGCGTTAAACCCTATCTCCCCCACACTGTAGGACAGAACAGCGCTAGTAAGAAGTTAAACCCCCGTTTAATTTCTAATTGAAAGTAGGGTACCTTTAATGTCATACACGGAAGTGTTATTTTGGCGAGCACGTCAACAGATTGTTAAAAACTCAAATTTTACCCGCTATATTGATCATGAGTATATCCCAGAATTCCCACAAGAAAAACCCTATTCCATGTTTTCTCATGGGGGAAATAAAAACAGTGAAAGAATAACCCGGTACGGGTTAAAAGAAAAACCTCAGAAGAATAACCCCAAATTCCCCTATGTATATTCAAAGCCGCCCCCGACTTTAAGATCGCAAGTTGTTCCGAGCATAGAATTTACCCCAAAGATCAAAGAGATTTACCGTTACAGGTTTATAATATGAAATATATTATAATTTCTTTCGGAGACACATCATCACAAGGTCCACTATAATCCATTTAGTAATTGGACATAGGGTGGATTAGTATATGCATGCGTTAAGAAAAAAAACAGTACCCTGTCTAATTGGGTCAGAAACAGACGCTGGCTCGCTAGTCTGGATGTTGATTCCTACATTGGCCGAGAAAGTTCATCAGGGTTTTCGGACGTAGTTCCCCCTTGTCATCGGTGCAAGACAAGGACAAATCTAGTCATTGACGTGCGCGTAAAATATCCCTTCGCAGCTGGAATTCTATATAAGAGTAGGCCATAGTGCCCGGGCAAAACTTCCCTCATTAGCCCAGCCGGGGCAGAACAGTAGGACATTAAACGTCCCTGTTTATAGAGGCGTTTCCGTAGTTCAATTGAGAAAACTTGAAAAGCGCAATAGAAACTTTAATTTTAGTATTATCGCGCTATATAAATTGAGGATTATTATTATTTATTATTATTATTCATTAACTCGTAATATAGTCTGTGAATGTTATTTATAATTTAAATGTACTAGCCTATACGATGTGACCTTCAGCCAGAGAGAAAACAAATGTTTTAATCTTCGTTGTCTGGAAGGCAAAAAACTGGTAGCGATGAGGGTGGGAGAGGGGGTAGAATCGATTCCTGTTTTTGGAAATAATTCTTGGATTAATGAAAGATAAACAAGAAGAATGTCGATGGAATCATTCATATGTTTCTCGTTTTATATAAAAATTCAGTTTAGTGTAAGATGTAAATAAAAACATATTTTTCTTCTTCTTGGTGAATTTCAATTTTAAATAGGACTGGCAGGAGCAAGTCTGTTTGTGACACGAAACTTCTTTTTCACATATTTGATTTCAAGATACTGATGCCTATACGGATCACACGGTGATGAAAACCGCAGTCATTTCCAGACTGTCGGATCACAGACCCCAATGGGGGTTTCCATAAAGAGGTATCGTTAGGGAGCGAACATATATTTGGATATCTGCAGCGTCCAAAAAACAATCTTTCCCCATTCATACAATTAATATAGTTGGCCGAATTTGGAAGTCCATCCACACCCCCACCCTCGGGAATATCAAATGTGAATATGTTCAGACTCCGGCGTTGGAAAGAGATATTTCGAACTGTACTATCATCTGATAATGAGTATCCTATGCTACTTCCCGGGAGGGGGGGGGGGGGGGCTAGTGGTCTAGAGTGCCGCGCTTCGACCTCTAGCTGAGATAGGGGTGCCTTCTCAGCCTCGTGGGTTTCCTCCGGGCACTCCGGTTTCCTCCCACTGCTAAAGACCAATACGCGCAAGCGAATTATTGAAATAAAAATTGAACAATATGTTAGTCCCGAAGTGACCTAGTTTGTGTTGAATGGGCGTTAAACCCCATTTCTCTCTCTCTATGCTACTTCCCAGTTAATATTGATGGTTAGATTTACGTAAAGTGTACTGTGAAATGTGATGCTACGTACAATACATGTACATGTAGTGTTAATTCCGAAAACAATAGACGTTAGGAACTCACACCACGTGACCTTATCGATGGAAAGAGAATCGTATTTCGAAGTATCGCGATTGAATACCATATTAACACACAAGTTCGTAATGAATGTACAAGAAAACAATGCTGTGGGGTAAACAATGAGTTCATTGGGATCGTATTCGAAGTTTCGCGATTAAATACACTGAAAAAAAAATTGTGTTGGATCACAACACAAGTACTTGTGTTAAAATTAATCTACACAAACTTGTGTTGTTTTGCATTGCATCAACACAAACTTATGTTCTTTTTAATGCTTTAACACAAACTTGTGTTGATTTATAAAATTTCGTCTTTTTTTCATAGAATTGACACAAGTAATGTGTATACTATCGTCAATAAATATTTTGTGCTTTAATTTTAAAAATTAAACTCCATACAAAGTATTAATTTTGTGGTCCACAAGTTATAAGAAAGGTATATTTTATTTTTTACACAGACAATATAGGCAGACAGACTTGAATGTTAATTGGTGTTTAGATGTCTGTAGTTAAAATAAAGTTGTTGATTTTTTTATAGGCCCAATAAACTGGTAGATCAAAGGAATACCTAATACGCCTGATGAGCATTCCGGTGTGATTTTAACAATTGACTCCAAACGCGTTGACAATGGGTAAAACTTTATCTTTATGTAATTTAATAAAAACAACTACCCTAGGCTACATTTTGTCTGCGATATCACCTCAGTGGAAGCGGACGTTAAATAAAGCGACTTCACACACAGACATTTACCATTAACAGCGTGCTGAAATGATTTTTGAGCAGTGATATAATGGTCACCACAGAGAATACAAGACCGCAGGTTTGTAAATATTTATATATATATATGTTAGGCGCAATCTTCACCCCTCGCGCAGATTGCAATCTGCGCTGTCGTGTTGCGCAGATTGCACTCCGCGCGCGCAGATTGCACCTCGCGCGCGCAGATTACAATCTGCGCTGATGAAGCTGTTGCGCAGATTGCCCACGTTGCGCTGATTACCCCTCGATGTTTTTCGAGATGTTAGTTGTCTGTCAGACATATATATATTTGCCCACGCTGCGCTGATCACCCCTCGATGTTTTTCGAGATGTTAGTTGTCTGTCAGACGTAAATGTATATATGACCTGCCCCCTATCGGCTTTGTAGTGAATAATTTTTAAAATCGCAACATAATTAGCGTGTGTGCATAGAAAATAAGATTTAATTTGAAATTCTGTCCGCAGTATCTCATAATCGATGCTGACCACGTAACTGAATGTAAAAAATATTTGCTGTAGTTTGACGCAATTACATATGGTTACAATTTATGTGTACACAATTAATAGAAAAAAAAAGATTTTGAAAATATTCACTGATTCAACTTGGTTATCGTTTTATTCTTTCTATTATTCATTTCCCATCAAGTTGACATTTTTTATAAAAATGGCTGACTAAATTACTACGTGCACCAAACAACGATAATTTTTCATTGGTTAGGGCCGTCTAAACGCGGGTAAATTTAGAGTAGCTATTGGCTAACAACACGCATAAACAACATTATTTGCATATTGCATACATAATATTTATTGTGTTTTTTGTGTAGGATGGCATGCAGCCCTAAAGAAGACGATAACCTCGCACGTACTAACAAAATGTCATGTATTTATTTCTTTAGCATCGATATTGTTTCTTTGTATATTAGTATTTTCTTTCCGTATCGCCTTGCTCGTACTAGTACCAAAAAACTAACCGTCGCAAAATTCATTAAAATGACTAATAATACTAAGGCAGTGATCCATGGTGAATACCGATTAAGATTAAGCGGATTATCATCGCAGTAATTCACTTCACGCGCGTAGATTACTGATCAGACGGAGATTCGCGCATGCGCGGTGATAATTTGTCATTTACAATGGCGGGAACAGTGAAAAAATATTTCAGCATGATATTGTTGAATCTGTCTCATTTTTCTGAACTCTGCTTAATGAACATTAGTTGTTCGGCGCCACGATGTTACAGAATCACATTAAACCAGAAACGGCTCGACTTGAGCCAGTAGGTAAGAATCTGTTTTAAATAATACCTAGGGCGGTTGGATTGGTATTTGGATTGACGGCCATGTTTTTTTATATATATATAAAAACATTTTGGCTAGAGTAGACATAAACCCGGGCACGGACTAGAAAATAACTTTTTACATTTTTGTGTTTGTTGAAATGTAGGCCTAATCTAATTTATGTTTTAAAAAAAAGACCCTCTCTAATCAAATTGAAATAAGCAGACATTTTCCACACAATCTGTCCAACCTCTGTGTAATTAGTTCACCGATTCAGTCAATAAAAATGATAGAATTTAGAATGAGTCTTTGGAAGTTTCTTTTTATTTTCATTTTATTTTTCAGTCAATGCTGCTATTTGACTCTTTCCACCTTCCAGTTTTTTAAGAAATTATTGAGAATTTACCATATAGAAAAAAAAAACCCGAGTAATTCAATAACAATTTGAATTTCATTTAAGTTTTACAATTTATATTTTCTTCTTCTTTTTTTTGCCAATGTCCTACAATTATTAGTGTATGTGAAGACACAATCCCACATTAAGTATTTATATGCAACAGAGAGAGGGGGGGGGGGCATACATGTAAACAAGGCCTATATGTACTTGTATTTGCCGAATCAAGTAGTCCAACTACTCCTACATGCATAGGCTACCGGTTATCAACTACAACGAGTAGCTGACTTCCGTTTTTTTGCCTCATTCTACATGTATTCAAAATTGGGTTTATTGTGCAATATTAATTCTGCATGAACCTAGAATTGTTGTAGGATGGGTCCTTATCTACTTACTGGCTCTAACTCTAGGCCATTTTGGGATTAGCTAAGGTATGGTTAAATTTAATATGAATAATTTGCTTGCGAGTTTGGGTATTTAGCAAAAAGATGAAACCATACAACCCACAGAAAATTCAAGAAGTTGGACAGACGATAGCACAACATTTTGGTCCAGCGTCATTTCGGTTTCAACACAGACGATCTGTTGGTCTCGGTATGATGACTTTTCGGATTTACTTGCCAAATTTTCGGACTCCGTCTGAAGACTGTTCTGAATTGCCCTATTGCTGATAAATTCATCAGCAACCTTTTTTATATACATAACAAAGTACATATATAAAAAGGAATAAATAAATCATTCATTTCGTAAACATCCAAAATTGGAAATTTTGCTGTATGTGTGTGATCAAGGTGCTGTATATTGATGGTGAGCGGTAAATTTTACCTGCAATTGTTTTAAAAACATCGTTTTTGGCTTATTATAAATTGATTTGACAGTCTTGTTCAATCTTTCCTTTCAACTTATTCCCGAGTCTGAAATGTCACCCACCCAAGTCCGAAATGTCACCTACTACAGTCCGAAACGTTGAGGCCATATTCTGAAATGACAAAAGACATGTAATTGGACAGGCGATCCGGCTCCTTGCAATTGGCATCGAAACCATGCCACTCGTCAGAAAAGACTGTGATTTCATGTTCATGTATTAAACCACTAGTAGACCATTCACCCCACCCCATATTGAAAAAAACCCATGGCTTATGAAGATATTTGCTAGTCTTACTAGCAAAATACTGGATTACCTGAAATGAAATGTGTGTTTAAAGTCCTACAGTTCAGCTTCGACTGGTCTAATTCAGCGTGTTAAAGCCCCAATAACACTCTTGTTGTAACTGAATAATATGTCACAATCTTCATTCTGGTCAACAAATCGTATTATTTTAGAATATTCCAATTAAATGATGATATAAATTTCATCTTAACACACCTATTTTAAAAAAATTGGAAAAATTCAACTAATTGATTTGAAAAGTCTAACGTAAACCTTTTCAAATGTGACTTGGATTTTAAAATAGTTTCGAACCCTCTGGACAAGTAAAATAGGTTGTAATGGGTAATTTACACAACAGGTAGGACACTTAAACATCTAGTACTTAGAATAAGGGTATTATTTATTTTCTGGAGCTACCAAGCCAGCAGGAATGTTATTGTCCCTTTAAGTAAACATTTTGCCTGGACAGTGGCATTATGGTCTTCTCTCATATTAAATTCCAACTGCCAATGGAACTTTTACGTGTAAGCCAATGAGTAGATTGGACGTCCGGGGAAACCATGCTACAAAATACGGATGGGCTTTCTTGGTCAACACCAAGAGGTAACCTGTGATCTCAAGGCTAGTGTGCAAGCACCTAACTCACTCAGTCACTATGGCCATCTTCTAATTACTGCGACAGTTAAATCATGTGACAACCAAAGATTATTTAAATAGCTTTATACAGCTTAGGTAGTCCCTCGAGATTACAACTTTTGATACATATAGATACATTAGTTTCAATTTCATATCACAGGGTTTATGAAATGAAATGAAACCAGGTTTAACGTCCTACTGTTCTGCTCCTAACCTGGGCTAATGAAAACGGGCATAATATGCCATACAGTGTGTAACATATTTTAGTGATTACAGAGTCAGCTTCGTATATATATGGTTTATTTACATCGGGAACAGAATATCAACAAATACACAAATAGGCCTACATCTACACTACAGGAACTAGTCTATATATACTGGAACATATCTAACTACATTGTAACATCCATTCTACACCGCTGCCAACGCAGCGGCTGGACTCTGCCGCCTGCTCTCTCTGGCTGTCTTGTCTTTCACTCATCTGCTAACTGTGAGTATACTACTGTATATAAAGCCTCCAACACTTAGGGAAGGTGGACATGAGGGATCATCAAATAAGGAAGTTCTATGGCGTTTGTACATATCGTATGTAGCTTGTAAATAACATATGGAATAAATTATATAGTTAACAAGATCGTGCCTTAAATAAGTTTAGAGAGTAAAAGAAACGTCCACTATAATAAATATCAAAATTAACAGAGGTCATACAGTTCTTTGCACCTAAATGAATGTTCAGACAACTTTGTTACATTTCCTTTCTCACCCACAGGTGATTTACAAAAGTAAATCACAAACACAATTCACACAGGTGGGACACTGGGTTCATCTCCATAAATTGATCACACGCGAAATAAGAACGACACACACGACATAATAATAATGTACACAATATAAACGTCGATCGTAAACATAATAAAAAGGGAATTCATGTACTTGAAATATAATGTTAATAAAATATAGCAAACGTTTTATAAAATAGAAAATGTACATATATAGAAAAAAATTAATATAGGATTTTGTCATTTTGTTTTTTACTTGAGATAAATGGTGAATGAATGATTTGAACACATTTTACCAATCTTAAATAAGATATTTTTCAAAGAACTTATCAAAATTAACAACGGTTTATCTCTCTATTCCTTAAACAAAACAAAACACCACATACGCTTCTAACCTAAGCGCGACCCTTCTTCCTCGAGGGTATACAAAACCGATTCCTCCTAATAGGAATACACAAATCTCTCGAATTTACGAGGTAAAAACTCTTGAAAAAACTCTCCCGTTACGTCGGGGTATATAAAAACACACAAAAAAATTAACAGGAGATAAAACCGTGAATATTATGTGAATGTTTGTGAGTTAATATCTTCACCGCAAATATGGCGATGGACGATGAAAAATCTATTCAACCGTCTATTCAAGAATTTCCTAATTAGGAACTTAACTCAATTCCAGTCAAACAATCACAAAATATTTTATTCTTACTACAAACTTCTTAATACTTTATTACTATTCACTTTAACAGCCAAAATATGTGTTCAAAAACAAACAAGGACAATTTACATTCTTTTAAAAACAAAATGACTCACCGTAAAACAACAATCACACACATTTGTCTCGCTGTTCCGTCGCCATTAATCGGAACGTCTTTCGTGGCTTTTTGTTCGTCATTTCCCCGTGTTTGGTGATTTGCTCCATTTCCATCCGTGAATTAAGAATTTTTTTATATCATCGAAACCGCGCCTGCCACCCACGGTTTCACAGATAAACGTTTAAGTCCTGGATTTTTATTTAAACTTCTTTTTTTCACAAACGCAACGGGCGGCTAGCGGTGAAACTTCATTTGTCTGCCACGCGGGATTTTTTTTCTGGTTGACGGGAACACACCCAAGGGTCTTCCCGGTCGATGCACCAAATCTAATCACTGTAACATATTTTAGTGATTACAGAGTCAGCTTCGTATATATATGGTTTATTTACATCGGGAACAGAATATCAACAAATACACAAATAGGCCTACATCTACACTACAGGAACTAGTCTATATATACTGGAACATATCTAACTACATTGTAACATCCATTCTACACCGCTGCCAACGCAGCGGCTGGACTCAGGCGAGTCCACACGCCGGTCTCTGCCGCCTGCTCTCTCTCCCTCTCTCTCTGGCTGTCTTGTCTTTCACTCATCTGCTAACTGTGAGTATACTACTGTGTATAAAGCCTCCAACACTTAGGGAAGGTGGACATGAGGGATCATCAAATAAGGAAGTTCTATGGCGTTTGTACATATCGTATGTAGCTTGTAAATAACATATGGAATAAATTATATAGTTAACAAGATCGTGCCTTAAATTAGTTTAGAGAGTAAAAGAAACGTCCACTATAATAAATATCAAAATTAACAGAGGTCATACAGTTCTTTGCACCTAAATGAATGTTCAGACAACTTTGTTACATGTGCTATGAGGAAATTTTGTCCGGGAAGTGACTCAGGGCCTACTCTTATATTGAATTCCAACTGCCAAGGGGTATTTTACGTTTACGCCACTGTGTACACAGAACCTCGGTTTTCTGTTCCATCTGAACGACTAGACAGCTTTCCTTGTCCGGCCTTACGTACTGCATCACTGGATGAATTTTCTCGGTCATTGCAGGGATCGAACACCCGACCTACAGGCTAGCGAGCCAGCATCTTAGCCGCGCGATCCCCCACACAGTTTGTATATGGTAAAGTATCTTTAATTGTTAATTACATATCATGTATTTATTTTTTCAGTTTCAATAATGGATGCATATGAAAATCACCTAGAAAAAGATCATACAACAAAAGAAATTAAAAAATGGAAGAAGAAATAGCTGAATAAATGATGATAGAGCAGCTTGTTCTTGGTGGGTAACTATTCAATTCTAGTATAAAAGATTGTTGTTATGCTATTTTGATATATTACGTCAAAACTATAAGATTGATGCAATGTTACATCCTTTCATAATGAATATTATAAAGCCTTCAAATGTACGAATTTGTGAAATATAATTAATATCATATTATATTACTGTATACAATACTGTATTCACACTTGTCTTAGTGGAGCTGGGGATCATGTGGGTAAGACACTGACTCTCTAGCCTGGAGATCAGGTGTTCGATCTCTGCATTGCCCTAAAAAAATCATCCAGATTGGCACGCAGGGCAAAATGTCCCTCATAGCACACTGTATGGCGTATGGCCGTCTTCATTCACCGAGTTTAGGAGCAAAACAGTAAGACAATAAACTCATTTATATTGTCATTTTTTCAAGAGTTTTGTTCTGGCTTCTTACCCATTGAGGCATAATAATCAGCCTAGGTTTGTAACTACAAAAGGCACAATAAGTATTATGCAAAGTTGAAACAAAATAGAGACCCCACATGTGGCAAAATGAGTTGTTTATTTAAACATTCTGAACCATAGAAAGTATATTTATTGCCTGCTATAATAATGTATAATATTTTTCTTTTCAGACTGGAGAGCATTTGATGCGTGGTTCCAGCAACAAGAGAAGTTGACCATATACCTTTTGAATATTAAGCCATCAAATTATTTTATAATTTTGAAAAAGAATGTAGGTTATTTGTAGCATTTGGTCTGTTATTCAAATATGTTATTTTTGTTTTTAATGTTAAATATCCTTTGCCAAAACAATTATATTATTATATTGTAATTCTCTCCAGAAATTTGTGTAAAATATAGACTGTAAAGTGACATTTAAATCACTCAGAATTTGGTCGTCAATCATAAAGTATTATATAGGGCACTCAGGTACACTTTCTCCTGCTTATTAAATGAAGGGGGGGGATAGGACGTGTATGCTGTATCATAAGGTTCGTCATTGAGTCAACTAACGTAGTTTCGATTCCCCTTGTGTTGATAATGAGTAGGGTCGCGTGACCAACCTTGTTGGTTTTCTCCGGGTCATCCGATTTCCTCTCGCTACTCACTACTAAAGACCCTACTTGCAAGTTAATTATTGATGGCTGAATGGTTAGCGTGCGTGCGCTGTATCACTTGGCCTGCAATCTGGTGTGGTTTCGAATCCCCGGTTGTATGTGGCAAGGAGTAGGGTCGCTTGTCCAACCTCGTGGGTTTTCTCTGGGTACTCCAGTTTCCTCCCACTGCTAAAGACCCCTATGCACAAGCGAATTATTGAAATAGAATAAAACCATATGTTAGTCCCAAAATGATGTAGTTTGTGTCGAGTGGACGCTAAACCCTATCTCCCTCTCTCTCTTTCCTTACTCCCTACTTTTCTTATGTAGGCCAACGGCGGGATCCAAAAAGAAACATCATGGCTCCCCCTTACTTATGACTTGTATATAAATATTTTGTACATGCCTCTTATATTTCATTTGTAAGTAGTTTTTCAGTTTTTTTGCATAATTTATGTCTTTAATGCTTGTTTTGATTGTTATTTAATTTACATATACAATGTAGGTAAATCCTATTTTAAGGGGGCATGGTGTAGGAGTATTGTGTACATAGCGTTTAAATTATCATTTCTTTTAAAAAAAAAACCAAAAAACTTTTGATGGGGTGGGGAATAAATTGTTATTATATAACACAATTTTATTAGCATTGGAAGTAACTTTGTTTATTAGTATTCCAAATGTCTCAGTGCTTGTTTTGAGTTTTTTTCCATTTAAATAGCTATGCTTATTTTATGATTTGTTTATTTTTTATTTATTTATATTTCTGTTGGGGTGGGGGGGGGATTTTTCATTATATACCACAATTTTATTAGTATTGGATTTTCTTTGTTTTTATTATCCATCGAAATGTCTGTTTAATTTGGATCTGGCATTAATTTAATTGTTCATATAATTTTATGAAAATATGATAATTTATGAATAAATAATAATTTTATGAATATATGATAATTTTATGAATAAATAATAATTTTATGAATAAATGATAATTTTATAAATAAATAATAATTTTATAAATAAATAATAATTTCATGAATAAATAATAATTTTTGAATAAATAATAATTTTTGAATAAATAATAATTTTTGAATAAATAATAATTTTATGAATAAATAATAATCTTATAAGTAAAAAAATAATTTTATGAACAAAATTGTTGTCATGTCAATTATCAAATATTACAGTTAAAACAGAATAAAAGGAGGGGTCTGTTGGTGGTTATTCACAAGTTTGTATGAAACAACACAAGTTTCAGAAATTTCAACACAAGTTTCAAAAATTTCAACACGAGTTTTAGAAATTTTAACACAAGTTTTATGTAGGTTTTCACACAAGTTTCAACACAAGTAATTGTGTTGTTTGATCAATTTTAACACAAGTCCTGTGTTGTTTCGACATTTAACACAAGTTTGTGTTGATTCAACACAAGTTTGTGTTGTTCAATAGTAAAACCCAACGTGTAAAACAACACAAGTCAAGTTTGTGTTGTTTCAACACAAGTTTTTTTTTCAGTGTACCATACTAACACGCAAGTTCGCAATGAATGTACAAGAAAACAATGATGTAGGGTAAACAATGAGTTCATGTGGGATCGCCCCCTCTAAGGTGTACCATGAAAGTATCCCCCTATATCTCTTGTAAGTAGGCCTAGTGGTCTATAGTGTCACGCCTCGACTATTAGCGTATCGATCACCTCTGCGTTTATGTTGCTTGGAGATACCCAATGTGGAAACGTCGGTTTCCTCCCACAGGAAAGACTCGTGCGCTAAGGTAACAAAAGTGAAATTAAGACATCTTGTCTGCGATATCACCTTCGGTTAGCGGACGTTAAACACATCTTGTTTTCAGTGTACCATACTAACACGCAAGTTCGTAATGAATGTACAAGAAAACAATGCTGTAGGGTAAACAATGAGTTCATGTGGGATCGCCCCCTCTAAGGTGTACCATGAAAGTATCCCCCTATATCTCTTGTAAGTAGGCCTAGTGGTCTACAGTGTCACGCCTCGACTATTAGCGTATCGATCACCTCTGCGTTTATGTTGCTTGGAGATACCCAATGTGGAAACGTCGGTTTCCTCCCACAGGAAAGACTCGTGCGCTAAGGTAACAAAAGTGAAATTAAGACATCTTGTCTGCGATATCACCTTCGGTTAGCGGACGTTAAACACATCTAGAGCGAACACCCATTGGGACTGTCACGATATATTTATATTGCAATAATTTCCTCGGTTACTGAGGCCTTTAGCAATCGGGAGGAAAAACTCTACTGGAAACCATATTGTCAGAAATTCAGAAGTAGGAGAACGATAGAAGTGAGGTTTCATGTGAACTCAGCACATCCTACACTGAAAAAAAACTTGTGTTGAAACAACACAAACTTGTGTTGTTTTCAACACAAGTTGGGTGTTACTATTTAACAACACAAACGTGTGTTGAAACAACACAAACTTGTGTTAAATGTCGAAACAACACAAGACTTGTGTTAAAATTGATCAAACAACACAAACTTGTGTGAAAATCTACACAATACTTGTGTTAAAATTTCTAAAACTTGTGTTGGAATTTCTAAAACTTGTGTTGGAATTTCTGAAACTTGTGTTGGAATTTCTGAAACTTGTGTTGAAATTTTTGAAACTTGTGTTGAAATTTCTGAAACTTGTGTTGTTTCATACAAACTTGTGTATAACCACCAACAGACCCCTCCTTTTATTCTGTTTTAACTGTAATATTTGATAAATGACATGACAACAATTCTGTTCATAAAATTATTATTTATTCATAAAATTATTATTCATTCATAAAATTATTATTCATTCATAAAATTATTATTTATTCAAAAATTATTATTTATTCATAAAATTATTATTTATTCAAAAATTATTATTTATTCATAAAATTTTTCATAAAATTATTATTTATTCATAAAATTATCATATATTCATAAAATTATCATATATTCGTAAAATTATCATATATTCATAAAATTATTATTTATTCATAAATTATCATGTATTCATAAATTATCATGTATTCATAAATTCATAAATTATCATATATTCATAAATTCATAAATTATCATATATTCATAAATTCATAAATTATCATATATTCATAAATTCATAAATTATCATATCATATATTCATAAATTCATAAATTATCATATATTCATATATTCATAAATTATCATATATTCATAAATTATCATATATTCATAAATTATCATATATTCATAAAATTATTATTTATTCATAAATTATCATATATTCATAAAATTATATGAACAATTAAATTAATGCCCGATCAAAACTAAACAGACATTTCGATGGATAATAAAAACAGAAAATCAAAAATCCTCCCACCCCAACAGAAATATAAATAAATAAAATTTGGAATACTAATAAACAAAGTTACTTCCAATGCTAATAAAATTGTGTTATATAATAACAATTTATTCCCCACCCCCACCAAAAGTTTTTTTTTTTTATTTAAAGAAATGATAATCTAAACGGTAAGTACAAAATATTCCTGCACCATGCCCCCTTACAATAGGATTTACCTACATTGTATATCTAAATTAAATAACAATCAAAACAGGCATTAAAGACATAAATTATGCACAAAAACTGAAAAACTACTTACAAATGAAATATAAGAGGCATGTAGAAAATATTGTTTATATACAAGTCATAAGTAAGGGGAGCCATGATGGTTCTTTTTGGATCCCGCTGTTGGCCTACATAACAAAGAAAAGCAGGGAGAGGGAGATAGGGTTTAGCGTCCACTCGACACAAACTACGTCATTTTGGGACTAACGTATGGTTTAATTCTATTTCAATAATTCGCTTGTGCGTAGGGGTCTTTAGCAGTGGGAGGAAACCGGAGTACCCGGAGAAAACCCACGGGGTTGGACAAGCGACCCTACTTCTTGCCACGTACAACCGGGGATTCGAAACCACGCCAGATTGGCAGGCCAAGTGATACAGCGCACGCACGCTGACCATTCGGCCATCCACTTCCACCCCACCCAACCCCCAACCACAAAGAATAGTAGGATGTTAAACCCCTTTTCAGCTTTTAAAGAGAAGGAGTGAGAAATAGGGTTTAATGGCCATTAAACCCTATTTCTCTCTTGCAAGCTAATTATTGAAATATATTGAAATGGCCACTCGACAGTTATTTCAGGACTAACATATGGTTCAATTATATTTCAATAATTAGCTTGCAAGTAGGGGTCTTTAGTAGTGAGTAGCGACGAGAGGAAAGCGGTTGACCCGTAGAAAACCGACAAGGTTGGTCATGCGACCCTACTCATTATCATGAACACAAGGGGAATCGAAACTACATTAGTTGACTCAATGACACAGCATACAGCATAATAAGCAAGGGAAAGTCACCGTAATCTACCTGAGTGCTCTATATAATACTTTATGATTGACAACCAAATTCTGAGTGATTTAAAGGTCACTTTACAGTCTATATTTTACACAAATTTCTGGAGAGAATTACCGGTACAATATCATTGTTTTTGGAAAGGATATTTAACATTAAAAACAAAAATAAAATATTTGAATAACAGACCACTACATTCTTTTTCAAAATTATAAAATAATTTGATGGCTTAATTTTCAAAAGGTATATGGTCGAAATCTCTTGTTGCTGGAACCACGCATCAAATGCTCTCCAGTCTGAAAAAAAAATATTATACATTATTATAGCAGGCAATAAATATACTTTCTATGGTTCAGAATGTTTAAATAACTCATGTGGGGTCTCTATTTTGTTTCAACTTTGCATAATACTTATTGTGCCTTTTTAAGTTACAGACCTAGGCTGATTATTATGCCTCAATGGGTAAGAAGCCAGAACAAAACTCTTGAAAAAATGACAATATAAATGAGTTTATTGTCTTACTGTTTTGCTCCTAAACTCGGTGAATGAAGACGGGCATACCCCATACAGTGTGCTATGAGGGAAATTTTGTCCTGCATGCCAATCTGGATGATTTTTTTCGGCCAATGCAGAGATCGAACACCTGATCTCAAGGATAGAGAGTCAGTGTCTTACCCACATGATCCCCAGCTCCACTAAGACAAGTGTGAATACAGTATTGTATACAGTAATATAATATGATATTAATTATATTTCACAAATTCGTACATTTGAAGGCTTTATAATATTCATTATGAAAGGATGTAACATTGCATCAATCTTATAGTTTTGACGTAATATATCAAAATAGCATAACAACAATTTTTTATACTAGAATTGAATAGTTACCCACCAAGAACAAGCTGCTCTATCATCATTTATTCAGCTATTTCTTCTTCCATTTTTTAATTTCTTTTGTTGTATGATCTTTTTCTAGGTGATTTTCATATGCATCCATTATTGAAACTGAAAAAATAAATACATGACATGTAATTAACAATTAAAGATGCTTTACCATATACAAACTGTGTGGGGGATCACGTGGCTAAGATGCTGGCTCGCTAGCTTGTAGGTCAGGTGTTTGATCCCTGCATTGACCGAGAAAGTTCATCCAGTGATGCAGGGCGGAAGGCCTGACAAGGACAGTTGTCTAGTCGTTCAGATGGGAAAACGTACGAAAAAGATCCCTTGGCAGTTGGAATTCAATATAAGAGTAGGCCTTAGAGTCACTTCCCGGGCAAAATTTCCTCATAGCACACTGTATGGCATATGCCCGTTTTTAAAACTGGTTCCATTTCATTTCATTTCACGAACCCTGTGATATGAAATTGAAATGAAATTGAAACTAATGTATCTATATGTATTAAAAGTTGTAATCTCGAGGGACTACCTAAGCTGTATAAAGCTATTTACATAATCTTTGGTTGTCAATGTTTATGAAAAGAATGTTTTATTTATTTCTTTTTATATATGTACTATGTTATGTATATAAAAAAAAGTTGCTGATGAATTTATCAGAAATAGGGCAATTCAAAACAGTCTTCAGACTGAGTCCGAAAATTTGGCAAGTAAATCCGAAAAGTCATCATACCGAGTCCAACAGATCGTCTGTGTTGAAACCGAAATGACGCTGGACCAAAATGTTGTGCTATCGTCTGTCCAACTTCTTGAATTTTCTGTTGGTTCTATGGTTTCATCTTTTTGCTAAATACCCAAACTCGCAAGCGAATTATTCATATTAAATTTAACCATACCTTAGTTAGTCCCAAAATGACCTAGAGTTAGAGTCAGTAAGTAGATAAGGATCCATCCTACAACAATTCTAGGTTCATGCAGAATTAATATTGCACAATAAACCAATTTTGAATACATGTAGAATGAGGCAATAAAGCGGAAGTCAGCTACTCGTTGTAGTTGATTACCGGTAGCCTATGCATGTAGGAGTAGGACATAGTTGGACTACTTGATTCGGCAAGTACAAGATCATATAGGCCTTGTTTACATGTATGTCACCCCCCCCCCCCCCCTCTCTCTCTTGCATATAAATACTTAATGTGGGATTGTGTCTTCACATACACTAATAATTGTAGGACATT
Organism: Patella caerulea; assembly: GCA_036850965.1. Classification (NCBI taxonomy): domain Eukaryota; kingdom Metazoa; phylum Mollusca; class Gastropoda; family Patellidae; genus Patella; species Patella caerulea. The sequence continues at coordinate 50,836,757 of JAZGQO010000011.1, forward strand.
GGTAAAAAAAAAAGAAAAAAATATAAATTGTAAAAGTTAAATGAAATTCAAATTGTTACCTGTTTTTCTTCTATGTGGTAAATTCTCAATAACTGCTTAAAAACTGGAAGGTGGAAAGAGTCAAATAGCAGCATTGACTGAAAAATAAAATGAAAATAAAAAGAAACTTCCAAAGACTCATTCTAAATTCTATCATTTTTATTGACTGAATCAGTGAACTAATTGAGGTTGGACGGATTGTGTGGAAAAAGTCTGCTTATTTGATTAGAGAGGGTCTTTTTTTTAAAAAAAAACATAAATTAGATTAGTCCTACATTTCAACAAACACAAAAGCGTAAAAAGTTATTTTCTAGTCCGTCCCTGGGTTTATGTCTACTCTAGCAAAAATGTTTTTATATATATAAAAAAAACATGGCCGTCAATCCAAATCCAATCCAACCGGTATCAGGCGTATTCAACACCAGGCTAATTCATGACCAGTAAAATCGGCGTATTCAAGACCAGTATGTTATAGGGTTGGTTGATCGGTATATAAAGGTGCTAAGTAGTACTCATCAGTGTGGATAGAAGCCGATACGATAATTATTATAGATGATTTTGATGATTGGTGTTTGATGTATTAAAATTGTTTTTTTTTTACAATTGAGTTGTTGTTTAAATTATTTAATCTTAAGCTTGAGATTGTACATCCCGGCTTTGTTATTTTGATTGGTCGGTGTATAAAGTTGCTAATTAGTACTCATCAGTGTGGATAGAAGCCTATACGATACTTATTAATGATTGGTGTTTGATGTATTAAAATTGTTTGTTTTATTATTTGTATTTTAAACATCAAACCAATTCCGACGCAAGCTTGGAATTTGTATATCCCGGCTTTGTTATTTTGTATTTTAAACATCAAACCAATTCCGATGCAAGCTTGGAATTTGTATATATTTCGAATAAAATATGAAACTTTCACCATTTGATATCGGTATGTTATAGGGTTGGTTGATCGGTATATAAAGGTGCTAAGTAGTACTCATCAGTGTGGATAGAAGCCGATACGATAATTATTATAGATGATTTTGATGATTGGTGTTTGATGTATTAAAATTGTTTTTTTTTTACAATTGAGTTGTTGTTTAAATTATTTAATCTTAAGCTTGAGATTGTACATCCCGGCTTTGTTATTTTGATTGGTCGGTGTATAAAGTTGCTAATTAGTACTCATCAGTGTGGATAGAAGCCTATACGATACTTATTAATGATTGGTGTTTGATGTATTAAAATTGTTTGTTTTATTAATTGTATTTTAAACATCAAACCAATTCCGACGCAAGCTTGGAATTTGTATATCCCGGCTTTGTTATTTTGTATTTTAAACATCAAACCAATTCCGATGCAAGCTTGGAATTTGTATATATTTCGAATAAAATATGAAACTTTCACCATTTGATATCGGTATCTCAGATACATATCAAGTTAAGTATAGCCTAATTATAATGGATCCTTGTATCGCTTGCCGTTCCACCGTGCGTCCGAGACAAGAACGTCATGGTGCCTTCATGGACATGTTCCAGAAAACTGAAGATGAGCGAGTTATTAGTGTCCTTGAATACATGGAGAACCAATGGATATCGAACCGAGTGTTTAGTGCGAAGAGTTGGTCCGTTTTTATGCGCTCCGTTCGCCCGAATAATGACGTCGAGGGGTGGCATAACCGAATCAACTCTCGACTGAACACTCGGGGACCAGTTCCCCGGGACGATGTTTTATATGTAAATATTGTCTTCGAATATTAAATATTTCAACTCTTGTATGTATTATGACTATTTAAAATATATGATATTAATAGTAACGTCAAGTTAAACACAATACTCAGTTCAAAGTTGAATACGAAACTATGGCTATTATTAATCGCATCAACTGAATACGATGTTTTAGATGTAAATATTGTCTTCGAATATTATTTCAACTCTTGTTTGTATTATGACTATTTAAAATATATAATAAATACCCTGTTAGTCCTTCTATTGTCTTGTCTTAATTGATTAATTAACTTAACATCCATAGACAGAGTACTACTTAGCACCTTTATATACCGATCAACCAACCCTATAATATACTGGTCTTGAATACGCCGATTTTACTGGTCATGAATTAGCCTGGTGTTGAATACGCTAGGATTCATCCAACCGCCCTAGGTATTATTTTAAAACAGATGCTTACCTACTGACTCAAGTCGAGCCGTTTCTGGTTTAATGTGATTCTGTAACATCGTGGCGCCGAACAACTAATGTTCGTTAAGCAGAGTTCAGAAAAATGAGAAAGATTCAACAATATCATGCTGAAATATTTTTTCACTGTCCCGCCATTGTAAATGACAAATTATCACTGCGCAGGCGCGAATCTCCGTCTGATCAGTAATCTACGCGCGCGAAGTGCATTACTGCGATGATAATCCGCTTAATCTTAATTGGTATTATTAGTCATTTTAATGAATTTTGCGACGGTTAGTTTTTTTGGTACAAGTACGCCCAAGGCGATACGGAAAGAAAATACTAATACACAAACAACAATATCGATGCTAAAGAAATAAATACATGACATTTTTTTTTATATATATATATCTATAAATATTTACAAACCTGCGGTCTTGTATTCTCTGTGGTGACCATTATATCACTGCTCAAAAATCATTATTTCAGCACGCTGTTAATGGTAAATGTCTGTGTGTGAAATCGCTTTATTTAACGTCCGCTTCCAACGAGGTGATATCGCAGACAAAATGTAGCCTAGAGTAGTTGTTTTTATTAAATTACATTAAGAAAGAGTTTTACCCATTGTCAACGCGTTTGGAGTCAATTGTTAAAATCACACCGGAATGCTCATCAGGCGTATTAGGTATTCCTTTGATCTACCAGTTTATTGGGCCAATAAAAAAATCAACAACTTTATTTTAACTACAGACATCTAAACACCAATTAACATTCAAGTCTGTCTGCCTATATTGTCTGTGTAAAAAATAAAATATACCTTTCTTATAACTTGTGGACCCCAAAATTAATACTTTGTATGGAGTTTAATTTTTAAAATTAAAAAAACAAAATATTTATTGACTAAAGTATACACATTACTTGTGTTAATTTTATGACAAAAACACGAGATTTTATAAATCAACACAAGTCTGTGTTAAAGCATTAAAAAGAACACAAGTTTGTGTTGGTGCAATGCAAAAGAACACAAGTTTGTGTTGATGCAATGCAAAACAACACAAGTTTGTGTAGATTAATTTTAACACAAGTACTTGTGTTGTGATCCAACACAATTTTTTTTTCAGTGTACGTCATATTTAGGACTAACATCTTTATTTCTATGACAACGTATTCACTGAAATTGTAGCAAAGGGAGGAAACCTGAAGACTTGGGTTGGGCTGTTGATCCTTCCCTTTGTCACATACAAACCTTTGATTGTGATCGAAACCACCAACACTCCACTCGCAGAACTATAGCACACATACGCATACACACGCAATGTACATTTAGCTACACAGGTGACAAATGTCAAAGGTCACTAATTAGTGACTGTAATTAAAATTTAGAGGTCGGACAAACGGTTCTGTACAAGCTGGGAATAGAAAACACCCCATTTGACTTAATGACAAACCTTCTGACCCAACGTTTCTGGCGTTCGTAGCGACCCGTAAACCAAGACTAAGTTAAATGGGTGTCGTTTCTGCCTGTCGTGCGTTGCGATCCGTGTCGGTGGAGAGGGGTATATCTGGCGTTTGAGTTAGGATTTCACTTGTAAGCCCTTTTCTCTGGAACATGTTATTATGCCCTACGCGACGTCAGGATGGCCCACAATGATCAATCGGCTTTGTTCCCAGGCAAATCATAATATTACAAATTTCGTTACTCGTTTCGTACACAGCAACATAACCATGGGCAGAGAACAAGCTAAAAAAAGCGATTTTTCGTACACTCAGGGGACATAATCTAGGCTGTTACTGTCGGACATGCAAAAATCGAAAGGACAACAGATAAAACTTGTAACATCTGGAGGGTCGACAACCTTGCTCTCACATGAATATTACACTATTTCGGTATTTACGTACATGGGAGCGACCATTTTGCCAGAGAGTCTCGAAATTATGGAGGACCGATGATATATTTGAATTCTTCTTAAAATCAAATAAATATTGTGACCTCTGGAGGGACCACATGCTAAAACGCGATTTGTTGTACAATCAGAAGCCATAATCCTGGATATGAAGATATTTCTCAAACTTCATTACAATCGGATAAAACTGTGATCTCTAGAGGGATCACAAGCTAAAACGTGATTTTTCTTTCAATTTTTGTTTTTTGCGTTCGGGGCCATTTGCGTAAAAGGGAGCGGCAATTTGACGGAAAGTTTAATTTCCATTTTACGCAACCATAATTATGGTGTAACAGTGATATATGTGAACTTGTTTAAAACGCGAGTTTTTTTTTTGTACAATCAGGGGCTATAATAATCCAAAAAGATACTACAGTCCAGTACATCCTGATATCCAACAGAACCAAAATTGTGGTCAAAAACCAAATATGGACGGACGTCCAGACAGACAGTTACGACAATATGTCTCCACATGAAAATGTGGTCGTATAAAAACAAGATTGTTTTTACAACATTGGGTTGGCTTGTCTGTGATATCACATCGGTGGAAGCGGACGTTAAATAAAGCTATTTCACACACACATACAACGTTGGTCTACTATTCGTTTTTCGATTTCAGGTTAGAAATTGAACGGTGTTAGACATTAAGCATGTCTTCAGATCAAACATGTCCGACCACGGTAAGCCCCTTACAAATGCACTGATTTGCCCAATTCATCGAAACTTGCTGGATCAGTCCTGGTATTAGCCCAGGAAGTACCTAAAGATTTCCCAACATGGTCTTCCCTGCTTTGTAGCGCAGGACGAGAGGAGAGAGAGATGGGGGGGGGGTGTAATGTACAATCAACACAAACTAGGTAATTTCGGGATTAACACATGGTTCAATTTTATTTCAATTATTCATTTGCGCGAAGGGTATTTATTAGTGGGAGGAAACGGGGGAACCCGTAGAAAACCCACGAGGCTGGACAGACGACCCTACTTCTTGTCATATACAACCGAGGAATCGAAACTACGCCAGTTGACTCACCGACAGACCGTATGATACAACACGCACGCGCTAGACATTCAGCCATCCAAACCAACAGTGCAGGACGAACAGTCTAACAAAGTACAACATCTAGTCGGCTGGATGGAACAAAAAACATTGGTCCTGTGTATTCGTTTACAGGAATCGACAGTAATTATTGGCAGTTGGAATTCGATAAAGAGTAGACACAAACGCGACTGTCTTGGCAAAATATCCTAGAATTGCGAAGAGCCTGGCACTGTACATCATTTAGTCGTTCGACTGAGACAAAAAAACGAGACCCCATGTACTCATTGGAGGGCATGTAAAAGAACCCTGCACAGTTGGAATTCGGTAGACAGTAACTCTACTGCTTGGACAAAATTTTCCCTAAAGTACAATCCCTTTTCCCCATCTCCCTTTTCCGTCACCGTGCAATAAGTAGACCTGGCCTTACCTATTCCACCCCCTCACCTCATTCCTATAACACCCCGTCTTCAGTGAGTAAACATAACAAGTTATATTGTCATTTTTACCATTCATTCATTTATTTTATCCCTCAAATAACATAACATATTTAACATTCATTAATTTATTTTATCCCACAGAAGTTACCCAAAACACCTAAAACAATCAAATAACATTACATATATACCTTTTAGAAATGAAATCCTCCAGATAAATAAATAAAGATGTATGCATATAACCTCAAAGATAGCTCATCAGTCACGATCAAGATCACAGAACTCGCAAGATGATATGACGCATCAAGGAACATTCGTTCTCGACCCAAACCTCCATAACATCACACTAAAGCTGTCTTTTTTCACATCTTACGGGTCAATGAACCAGACAGATTCTTACTCTGTAGCGAAAATTCGAAAGGTGTGTAAATTCTACAGAGAAATTAGTCTCTATAGACTAATGTGGTCACACATAACTTTCTAATCCTCTATGCAAAATCAAGTTTTATAAATGTCATATATTACATCATATTATATTAAAGAAACAACATATTACATTATATAGTAATAAAAGATTACAATTGACAGTAATAAGAACTTAGATTTACATCTTACAACAATAATAGATTATAATTGAAAGCAACAGCCACATAGATTACACCATACAACAATATTTGATTACAATAAAAGATACAATATAGTACATAAAAATGAATTAAATTACTATATATTATATAAGTCTACGTCGTTATCTTTTCCAGCATAATCAGTCCTTCATGTTAAAATTCGTCAAGCATTATCAGTTTCTATAAAGACAAGAATAATTTTAAATATGTTCATAGCGAGAATTTAACCTATACTATATGTTTTGTGTTTAACCTGTACTATATGTTTTTTGTTTAACCTATGATATATGTTTTGTGTTTAACGTATGATATATGTGATATATGTTTTGTGTTTAACGTATGATATATGTTTTGTGTTTAACCTATACTATATGTTTTGTGTTTCACCTATACTATATGTTTTGTTGTTTAACCTACACTATATACTATATGTTTTGTGTTTAACCTGTACTATATGTTTTCTGTTTAACCCGTACTATATGTTTTGTGTTTAACCTATACTATATGTTTTGTGTTTAACCTGTATTATATGTTTTGTGTTTAACCTATACTATATGTTTTGTGTTAAACCTATGATATATGTTTTGTGTTTAACCTGTGCTATATGGTTTGTGGTTAACCTGTATTATATGTTTTGTTGTTTAACCTATACTATATGTTTTGTGTTTAAACTATACTATGTATTTTGTTGTTTAACCTACACTATATATGCAATATGTTTTGCGTTTAACCTGTGATATATGGTTTGTGTTTAACCTGTAATATATGTTTAACCTGAAATATCATGTATGGCAATCTTTATTCCACTGAACTGAAAATAGGAAAGGAAAATCTATACCAATAACTCATTTGATAAAGATAGTTTGAAGTTTTAATTGCAACAATCACTAATCCATGTGATGAAGATGTTCCGAAGTTTTAATTGCAATAATCATGCAAAGGACAATATAAGTGTCGGTCATTAGCACAATATAGGTGTCAGACAGATCATTGCAAGGATAGATGCGTAATCATGGTTTCAACAAACGGAAGTGACGAATGCAAAAGGAAAACCCAAGTTATCCATGTATGTATATAACTGATTGAAGTGGAAATGACGAGTGATGACAAATACCACCTCAGTTGTTATATGAGACTGTCAGAATACATCTACAATTAGAAACAGAAATTGACTGTCACTAGAAAAGAGTAAACGAAAACAAATAGAAAAGTCGGTGCATTGCCATGTTTTTATTAATTCTAGAATGAATAAAATCGAGGGAATGTATGGACTATTTCGATATATATCTCGTTCGGTTATCTAAGTGACATTCAATTACTTTTCCAATTGTCAGATATCCTCTGTATCTGTTATCGCTCGTCACTTATATAGAAGGATAACCTTTCGTGTTCGTCACTTCCTCTAAGATGTCAAAAGAAGTATTTACAAACCTTGGTATTCATACGTTAAATTGAATCCTTCGGATACATCAGAGGGATCTGTACTGAATATAACCATAGCATCTTCACCAGTAGGTACTACAATAGGTTGTGGTTTATCATATCCACAATACCTAGAAAGTATAATCAGATTAAATTCTTGGTATGTCATTTTGTTTATTCTGAGTTAGTAGTGGGTAATATAGCGAGATCGCTGGTAGAGATAGTATTTGGTTGTACCGAGTACGTAGTGGGTAAATTGTCTTGCCAGTAATATCGCTAGATCGCTGGTAGTGGTATTATTTTGTAATATTGAGTTAGTAGTGGGTAGTAGTCGGTATCATTATTATAGTGCGCCCATTACAAAGTAATCATAAATAAACAACAAGATTATGGACATGTTAACGACATAGGCGTAGGAGCTCAAAGTAATTCAGGGGGGCATAAGAGAAAATTGCCCGAAATCAATATAATATAATTAATATATACTTTTCAAAAAAAGTAGTGAATATTTGATGTTGGGGGCATAATACTAAAATATGCAAATGACTACGAAAAAAGTCACTATAGAACCTAACAGAAGAAACATTTCCAGTTACATGTGACGCCCAAACGCACCAATAGCGACCGCATGGAATGCAGGTGATGCTTGGGATCATCATGGGGGTCCAATCCAAGATTTGCACGACTCTGACTTTGAATGTTACCGTCATTGTGGCATTGAATTCCAGGGTGGAAACATCAGTTTAATTGTTTTAGTGACCAGAAAACAAATTTTGATATGCGTCGGCTTACCCAAAATGAAAGGTTACGTGCCCTTGGCATGCTACAGATCGGCACAACACAGGCGGTTGTGGCGCGGACGATGAATGTTTCTCAGTCTGTCATAAGCAGGCTATGGTCCAGATACCGTGATACACAATCTGTACAGGACAGACCACGCTCAGGTCGACCAAGGGCGACAACTCAAGCCCAGGATCGATGTATCCGTACCTTGGCCTTGAGAAAAAACGAGCGCTTCCAAGACATTAACGTCATCAGACATGATCGATTTGGGGCGGTTCTGTTATGGTGTGGGGAGGCATCACTGTTGCTGGAAGAACAGCTTTACATGTTGTTGCAGGGCGTGTTACAGGCCAGTACTACCGGGACAACATCTTGGCAGTCCATGTTGTGCCATTCGCACGACGTCATGGCCGCCGTTTCATCTTCCAGGATGACAACGCAAGATGTCACAGGGCCAGGATCGTTACAGGTTACCTCCAACAACAGAACATCACCACATTACCTTGGCCAGCACTGAGTCCCGACCTCTCCCCCATCGAGCATGTCTGGGACATGCTTGGACAGAGGTTACGTCAACGTCAATAACGTCCTGCCAATGTCCAAGAACTTGCTGCTGCGTTGCAACAGGAATGGGACAATCTGGACCAAAATGACCTTAGACGTCTCATTAGGAGTATGCCACGTCGGATCAATGCTTGTTTGGCAAACAGGGGAGGATTTACCCGTTACTGACTTTGTTGTGATGCTGTGGTAACTTTGCTGTTTGACCCCGGGCATCATTTTACCCTTATAATGGTCAGTCTGTGCCTTACTTAGTCTAACGATCATTTGTAATAAATCGATGAATGTGAACTTCATTTCATTTTGTCATTTGTTTCTTCGTCAGTTTCATTAGGTGACTTTAATAACACTCAAAAATCAAATATCCCCTACTTTTTTTGAATAGTAGTATACATATCGAAATCAATATGATCAATATATAGTATATTATATTGATTATATATAATCAATATAATATAATATAAATCAATATAATTCTAAAAACAATATTTTGATATTCAGAGATCATCGTCTCACCAAATTGATCGTACAAATCAGGACTCGGGAACAAAAGTAAAACATTTTAGAAATATGAGAGGCACGTCCATACGGCAGAATGTTCACAATTTCGTACAGTTTCTCAAGTAGTCCAATAGTCTTTTTAGAAAAAGTGAGAGGCACGGCCATGAAGTCCAGCAAAAATGACGTCCGAAAACGGGTGAATCCACCCTGGCAATTGGCTGTTTCCTAGCAGTTTTCCATTTTGCTCGTTTCCTTTACCGTTTTCCGGCCCGATGCCCGTTTTTCGGGCAATACCGTTTTTTCGGGCATACCTATCATAAGAGAGCTTCGGGCATATTTTCGGGCATGCAGTGGACAAGAAAAAGACGAGAAAATACTTTTCGGGCAGTGTGGATCTCATAGAAATAAGTTAGTTAAATTTTTTCTCTAAACATTAATAGAAAAAAAAGGTCGTCGAATTTTTCATTGCCCGAAAATAAATTTTCCGGCCCGATGCCCGTTTTTCGGGCAATACCGCTTTTCGGGTATACCTATCATAAGAGAGCTTCGGGCATATTTTCGGGCATGCAGGGGACAAGAAAAAGACGAAAAAATACTTTTCGGGCAGTGTGGATCTCATAGAAATAAGTTAGTTATATTTTTTCTCTAAACATTAATAGAAAAAAAAGGTCGTCGAATTTTTCATTGCCCGAAAATAAATTTTTTGGGGGGCAAATGCCCCCCCTGCCCCCCCCCGGCTCCTACACCTATGGTTAACGATTGTTCACAGACTCAGTTAAAAGCATCATGTTCTATACAACCTTCCATAAAGGTCTCCAGTGAGTTCCTGTTCTACACACTCTTCCAAAAGTATCCAGTGAGTTCCAGTTACCCAACCCACTGGTAGTTATTTCAACTTTGACCTGCAGTTTTGTTAGATATGTCCCACCATCACTATGGTCGCTCTTAGTTCTGATTCTATGAAGGCCAGTTGATATTTTCATTTTTTTTCTGTCCATTATAAGTTTAGTTTGTTTTATTTAGTGGGATATTTTTTTATGGTTGAATCTTCTTCAATTTAATATAATCTAGTGTGGTTGTTTTCAGTAAAGTTTCAGTAATACAATTTACCAGGTATGTGTTAACTTTTACATGTTTTATATTTCCTTTGCTTTGTTAAAATGGCGATCAAGTTAGTGTACCCTACTTACTGTCTAAACCTTCCTATTTTATAAACGGATTTCATCGATTATAGTCAAACTATTCAATTGAATAAAATCCATTGCACAATCAAATAACCCAACGAATAAAAAGTGTGTCTTACTTCACCCTTAAGCAGCGGCAATCGGCAAAAATATCACATATAACAATTAGACACGCTGTCACAAATTCTAGCTTGCTTATATAATTAGAAACAGAATTCCGATGGAACGTACTCCCTAATAAACAGACTATCATTACATTTTTATAAAGCTTATAACACTAAGAACACATACTCGGTGCGTACCAAGCAAAATATCTGTAATAACTCGATTTAGGGACAGATGAAAGTTGTGATAATTATCAAGTAATGCTATATTTATACTAACAATTGACCCTGGATATGTGTTCCTGGCGTTATAATCTTTCCAAAAAGGAGGACCTTGAAGCGGAACTTCACGCTGCAGGCTTAAAAGCATAGGTGGAATAAAAAGGGGGAAAATTACATACCTCAACATTAGATTCGGTTTAATTGTTCCGAGTTTACTTCAATAAGCCTATTAATGGATGTACTTTTAATTTTTTTACAATACAATTATCATTTTATATGGTGCTTCTGTTCATAATAAATTATTTAATTTAGTCAAAACAATGTATCCTTTTTCCTCTTGTTATTTAATTCTAATAAACTATTTTGTGTATGTCTGTCATTTTTCCATGTGTGCCATTTTCCATGTACCTGTTCGAACCTGTCATTATGATATGTGCACTATTATCTTCTTTAAAAAACAAACTTACTTATATTGTAGGTCTACATCATTTTCTTTAAAAGATTATACTTATAGTAAAAGCCTATATTTTTTGACTAGGAACTGGTCGCAAAACGCTACTCATGTGCTTCTTGTTGTTGGGTTGACGCTCTTCGATAAAAGCCCAAGGCCCTGTCAACACAAGCCTGATAATTTGACATGCTGCTCCTTTGAACTATTCTCCATAGATTTTTGAGAATTAGATTTTTAAATTTCGTCCAGCAGCATGTATTTAGCACTAATTTCTTTCACACCCATTCAATATTAAATCTTTGTTTAAAAATTCGCACAATCAGGGACCATAATCCAAACCGTTATGGTCTGAAATGCGCGAATATCGCCATGAACTGAGATATTTGGGATATAACGATATATTTTAAGTTTCATGAATATTGTGTCCACAACCTTAGTATTACATATTTTTAATTGTCATTAGGATGTGATAAATTTAAAATTTTGTATTTTCACTGTTTATTCCAAATAGACAAAATTTATTCCTTAAAAGTACATATTTATAGGCCTATATCATTATAGGCTAAGCCTGGTCGCATTGTCTTCTTTACTATTCTGTAATTCCACGGTTAATTCTAGATGAAAAAATCCAGGATTCAGTCTTTTTTAAAAAGGTTTTTAATATACGTGTAAAGGTCTAAAAATGTGTCTAGTTTCTTTCTTTTTTCTTATATTTAGGAAAATATATAACAATAAAGAAAACAAAAAGAAAATAAAACTTGAAGACCTTTATAAAATATATAAATATGACTGTTGTAGTGCATATCTGAATAGTTTACAGGGCTGATAATTTATGTTGTATTCCAGCCTGCAAAGTGCCGTGCATATTTGAAGATTGAACCCTGCTTACAATTTATGTTGGATTAAGGACGGGTTGGTTTCCCCAATGGTTTAAAGCATGTGTTTGATTATAAAGTCTGTCATTGAGTCAAGTAGCTTGATTTCACCCCACCCATCCCTGTTTGCAGTACTTACTTGGCATTCGTATTATTGAAATATAGATAAACCATACGTTAGTCCCGAAATTACCTATTATGTGTCTGGTGGACCGCAAACTCCCCCCCCCCTCCCTCGATTATGGACATTGACATAACCACTACTTACTTGTCATTCGTATAAACCATCACATAATCATAATTACAACTGTCATCATTTTCCACAGCAAAAACACCATTGAATGTAAAAGATATGTTAAACCCATGACGTCCAGGAACCAACCATGTCAGAAACGTATTAGCAGGATACCTATTGGGGTATGATGGAGATATAATCGGGTTTACAGGTGGTATTGGGTGGTCTGAAAAGTAAGATTTTATTACGTCGGAAAGGAAACAAGAGTTAAATGGGTTAAAATGTGGTACTGTGTGTGAAAAGAAAGATGACATACTCGACTTTAAAAATAGTATTGTATCTTAAAAAAAGAGTTAAATGGGTTAAAATGTGGTAACTGTGTGTGAAAAGAAAGATGACATACTCGACTTTAAAAATAGTATTGTATCTTAAAAAAAAGTAATACACTGAAAAAAAACTTGTGTTGGATCGCAACACAAGTACTTGTGTTAAAACTAATCTACACAAGTTTGTGTTGTTTTGCATTGCATTTACACAAACTTGTGTAGATTTGTAAAAATCTTGTGTGTTTTCATATCAGTAACACAAGTATTGTGTAGGCCTACCGTCAACCAAAGATTTTGTCTTTTTGGGGGGGGGGGGGTGTTTTTGTTTTTTTTTTGTTTACAAAGTCAGAATTCGGGAGTTCACAAGTTTAAGAAAAGTAATAAAATAAAAGGTTTAATTCAAATCTCGAAAATTACATGGGGTTCTTCACTGGAAGAGTGTGCGCACTAATTAATCAGACAATTGCCGGGCAGACTTGAATGTTAATTGGTGTTAAGTTGTCTATAAAGATGAAATGTCTGGTTGTCTTTTTTTATTGATCCAATAAACTGATATATCAAAGGAATATATAGTGTACATGTGATTTTCAGCACCCTTGTGTTTGTCAAAATTGATTCAATGTGCATTGGAAAACAATGAGTAAAACTCTTAGTAATGTAATTGGTTGATGTAATCGAAATTGGACAGTATATTGGTTTACTAAACAGTAACCAATCAAATTTAATTAATCTTCCAGATTTGTCTCATAATTGATTTATTGATACAATGGTTCTTCAAGTTATCTATACTCTATTTGATATTTTATCAGCGACATTCAGTTAGACATTTAACTGTAGGACGCCATGTTTCGTAGTAGTGTCAACCGAGAGTGATATTTTTAAAAATATAATTGTCACACAGTATACAAGACCGCAGGTTTGTAAAATTTAAAAAAAAAAACCGTGTATTTAATTTAGCATCGATTTATTGTTTATATGTATATTACTAATAATTAAAAACAAACAAGTCAGACCAAGACTTGTTCTAGAACCTCGTAATCTTCAACGTACGTTATTCGTAGAATATTTTTCTGGATGTTAGAGACTAACTCAGAACAATTAAACCGGAAGTGTGTATTTTATAATGGCGGACAAGAAATTTTTTTTGATTGTTTCTAAAGCGTCCCGGACCCGGTAATTCAGCAGTCTAACCAATTTGTCTTAATTATTCTGAAAACGTGCTTTATTAATATTATTCGGCGCTACATCGTTGTTCAAATACTTGTACTTGCAAAAAACAACACCAACTGGGACCAGCAGGTAAGAATTTCTCTTCATTTTATAACTCGCCAGGCAGCCATCTTTGTTTCGGGCAAAATGAGAAATACGTGTATATCAGGCATGGACTATAGCTAGATACTAACTTTTGTACTAGTTTAATTGGAATTTAATCTTAATTTAAACATATTTTATTGTTCTAAGTACCAAGTGGATAAGGCACAAGTTTTACAACTTAGAACGCCATCTCCAAAATGTAATCTTATCTGTGTAAAAGAAAAAACAACCAAACAAACCTTTTATTTTTATATTAATCAAAGCAACGTACTGATTCAAAAACTAACACCTGCCGTCTGAAGTTTTTCTATAATTTCTTCTTTTTATTTCAGTCATTGATGTTAGCATATAGGCCTACTCCACAAAGAAAAACTGGTAAGTATTTCATTTTCTTTTAATATATTTTTTTTAATAATATCACTATCTATAGTAATATCCAGTCAAGAGAGAGGGGAAATCGGGTTTTAATTTCACTTAACAGAACTGTGCGATAAACATGTCCTTGTATTAAATTAGTGGAATCAAGTAGGCCCATGAATGATATATATCCTAGAATCAAGTAGGACTGGTCTTACATTTCCGCTATTTTCCTGAGCACTGACCATTGTGTATGTTGTGTTTATATTAATTCGACATAAACTTTGGAGTTGTTGTTAGTGTTTGTTGCATAACAGAATGGTCTATTTCAAATATGATATTTGCATAAGTATAAACGTAAATCGGCAGTGCTGGACACACTAGCAGAAGGATTCTGCTGAATCAATCAGCGCTAAATTCATGTAGTGTGTACACTGACATTCGCCCAAATCAAACAGGTTTGATATATTTGGCTGAACTATATTTGATTGGTGTGCTCGCTTTGTTGAAGCATTCGTCTGGTTTTAGAATTCATTAGCCAATAAGCACACATTCATATCAAGAAGTCACATGAATTTTTTGAAGACAAATGTTAAATCATGTGACCTAAAAGGTAATGTAACTGTCAACTGAGTGGTGAATCTGAGGAGGGAGAGAGAGAGAAATGGGGTTTAACGTCCACTCAACACAAACTAGGTCTTTTTGGGACTAACATATGGTTTAATTTTATTTCAATAATTCGCTTCGTGGGAAGAAACCAGAGTAGCCGGAGGAAGCCCAAAAGGTTGAGAAGGCGCCCCTATCTCCATGCCACATGTGCTCACACCAGGGCTCGAAACCACAGCCGCAAGCCAGAGGTGAGTGGCCAGCTAGAGTTCGAAGCACGGCACTCTAGACAACTAGGCCTGGAGTATCCACTCATTCGGCTGCAATTTTGTGCCAATTGAATTGGGCAAATAATTTGAGCACATCATTCTGGTGTGTCCACAGCTTTACTAGAAAAGTCTGTATTTTCTAAAAACCAACAATGGGGCATACCCAGAACAAAAATATAAGGCCATACCATGCTATCGGGTTACATGCACGCCAATGGGACTGCAGGTTTTTGGTTCCATGGAACAATACAAATGCACTTTCTCAGGAAAAACTGAGAGCAAACCCGCCACCTCCAGAATAGCAACCCGCACCTTACTCACTCAGCCACATGGCTATCGTCTAATTACTGTGACAGTCCAGTCAAATGACAAACAAGGGTTATTAAAATAGATTTTCACGGCTTATGTAAAATCTTCAGGATTCAGATGGTTTTGGATACCGTAGATATTTTAGTTTCAATTTCATATCACACAGTTTGTATATGGTAAGATATCTTAAACAGTTAATTACATGTCACATATTCATATTTTTCAGTTTCCATATTAGATGCCATAGCAAATAAAACATCATATAATAAAATAAGATAAAAAAAACAAATATGGGAGAAGAAAGATCTGAAAGAATGGGGTTTTTAGAGGGTGAGTGTTCAATTCTAATAGAAAAGATTGTTGATATGGTAATTTGAAATCTCACCATTAAATGTGTTTGGCACAATGTAGCCCGGTTGGAGCAGAGGTGACATTAGCCTCCATTTCAGTTTATTAATTTGAAATATAAAATTCAATTTAGTATAGTAAAAGTATACACACACATGTATGTGCACATATGACTGTCTCATTTGTGGAGAGTCGAGGTGGGTAAGACGCTGCAGGTTTGCTCCCAATGTTGACATAGAAAATTCAGTATCGAGGGCCTGACAAGGACATTTGTCTAGTTGTTCAGATTGAACAACAAAACATGGTCCTGTGTTCACATTGGCATGCATGTAAAAGATCCTCTGGCAATTGTAATTTGATACAAGAGTATGCCTTAGGGTCGCGGTACCGTGTAAAATTTCAGTCCAAAATCTCAAGGCCTTTTTTGTGACTTCTAAGGGGGTGGGGGTGAATTGCCGGTTGGATGGCCGGATGGTTAGGACATGCGCGCTGTATCATAAAGCTGCGGGTCCTCTGGTTGCTCTCACTCCTAATGACCCCTCAGCGCAAGCAAATTATTGAAATAAAATTAAACTGTATGTTGGTCCCAAAATGACCTAGTTTGTGTCAAGTGGATGTTAAACCAAATTTCTATCTTTCTCTGACTCTAACCCATTTCATTTGAGCATTATATTCTGTCTGGGCCTGTAACTTGACAAGACAAAAGGAGTGTTACACAAAGTTGAAACAAAATAGAAACTAAGTCTCAATGTGGCAAAATAAATTGTTTATTTAAACATTATGAACCATATAGAAAATATTCTTATTTCCCACTTTTTATTTTTTAGGCTGAAGCACCCTCGGAGGAGAATTTAATGAATGATAAAAAGAAGAGAAACCAAGCATCAATTTATTTTATAATTCTGGAAGAGAATGCATTTGACCCAATTTTAAATATTTATTTTTTTTTTTTAATGTTAAGTATTCTTCGAAAACACAATTAGATTTTAATCCTCTTATTAATTTCTGTATAATATAGAAAGTAAAGTGACATATAACTCACGTAAAATTTGGTCGTAAATCATAAAAGTATTTAATAGGCATTATCTAGAAACCAAATGTAGATCAGATATACCCAGAATTACAAAAAAACCTTGACCTACATTATGGTGTCTTTTCCTTGCTTATGAAACGAAATAAGGTTTAATATCCTAATATTCCACTTTTCTGTGTTATTAGGGTGTTTCTGCCTTACAGTCTACTCTTACATCTAATATTTCAACTGTCAAGGGTTCATTAAAGGGAACTCAGGGGGTCGAATGGTTAACAGGCACACATTGGATCAGGAGGTCTGGCAATGAGTCAAATATGTCAATTGTCAAGGGTACTTTAAAGTGAACACAGTCAAAGTGGCTTTGATTCAGACTTGTACCCAGTTTGTGTCAAGTGGACGCTTAACCTCATTTCTATCTCTTCTTTAAAATACATGGCAATGTGTACATTAGATCGAGATTTTTGGCCTATCCAAACAACTATATATTGTCCCTTCCCACGTCCTGCACTACTGACATGGAGGAACTATGCTTGGAACTCCAGTTGAAATTTCTCGGCCAACGCCTTATACTCACCGTGGCTTCCCATTGCTTATGATTTGTAATTGTATATAAATATTTTGTACATATTATTCAATATTTGCCATTGTCTCTCATATTTTTATATTTTAATCCTGCAGTCTTAATGCTTTGCTCCTTATATGTACAAAATATTCATTTTGTTCGGGTTTTTTTTCCTAATGAGGAAAGAGTTCTACACCATTTTATTACTACTTTAAAATAGGTCATTTTTCTTTTGTTAATTTTCTGTGTATGCTAGTTATTTCTAGATTACTCAATAATCACATGTAATTCGACTTATAACACTTTTCACTGTTTGAAAGTAATTCAAATAAGTGGATAATTTATCTTATTAGTGCTTGGTATATATCTTATTAATTTAAATATATTTGAATTATATATTTTGGGGGTATGGGGTAGGGATACTGTCTTTATATGCTAGTTCTTGTTGATGCTTTGCTCCGTATATGTACAAAATATTCATTTTGTTTGGGTGTTTTTTTCCTAATGAGGAAAGAGTTCTACATCATTTTATTACTACTGTAAAATAGGTCATTTTTCTTTTGTTAATTTTCTGTGTATGCTAGTTATTTCTAGATTACTCAATAACGACTTATAACACTTTTCACTGTTTGAAAGTAATTCAAATTAGTGGATAATTTATCTTATTAGTGCTTGGTATATATCTTATTAAATTTAAATATATTTGAATTATATATTTTGGGGGTATGGGGTAGGGATACTGTCTTTATATGCTTAGTATTTGTTGATGAGTAAAGAAAAATTTAAATAGCTATTTTATAGTTTGTGATTTGAGGGTGGGGGGGGGGGGGGTATTTAACACAATTTTATTAATATTATTTTTCTGTTAACATTCCAAATATCATTTTATGAATAAATAATAATTTAACAAAAAAAAATTATTGTTACCTCATTTATCAAACTTTGCAGGTTAAACAGAGCAAAAGGGGGGAAAAGTTGCTATATTGAATATAAAGTGAGGAAAATACAACACAAGTTTTTGTTGATGGTTATACACAAGTTTGTATATGAAACCACACAAGTTTCAGAAATTTCAACACAAGTTTCAGATATTTCAACACAAGTTTCAGAAATTTCAACACAAGATTCAACACAAGTTTCAAAAATTTCAACACAAGTTTCAAAAATTTCAACACAAGTTTCAGAAATTTCAACACAAGTTTCAGAACTTTCAACACAAGTCTTGTGTAGATTTTCACACAAGTTTCAACACAAGTTTGTGTTGTTTGACAAATTTTAACACAAGTCTTGTGTTGTTTCAGCATTTAACACAAGTTTGTGTTGTTTCAACACAAGTTTGTGTTGTTAAATAGTAACACCCAACTTGTGTTGAAAACAACACAAGTTTGTGTTGTTTCAACACAAGTTTTTTTTCAGTGTAGTTAATTGGGTTTATGGGTTGGACTGTGTCTGCTGTAATCCATAACTTGATGAAAAATCTACCAAAATTATATTATATAATTATTCCATCAGAGCATGATAGCTCAACCAGTTTATCGTAAGCCACATTCTATTGAAAGCTGAAAGCTGCTGCAGTCTCTGGCTGATGTATCAGAGGAGCAGTAAATTCCATCGTCTCCCTTTCGTTTCAAAATTGTCACCAAAAAGCATTGGACATTGCATAATATAATATGTTTCCACAATCATCTCTGCTTTTATCTTTCATTTCATCAAATTGTAACTGGACATATTTATCAGGAATTCCTGATAGAACACATGTCACATAGTTGTTGTTATTATAATTAGCAGAATATGTCATAGAAACAATTCGGCTTAGTGGAAAAACTATGGCTGAAATAAGTAAGTGAAACTACGTGTATAAATGTCTAGTCAATCGAATATTAAACTTTAACCTCTCGAGCATCTACAAGATATTTCAAAGTGATCAAGAACTATAACTTTGATAGTAATTATCGGAAATCGCTGCAGTAGAATTCTTAAGTATTATGGAAGAACTTAGCAAGTGGATTAAAAGCAAACGATGATAAATGCGAAATTGACCCTCTCGGCGCGCTTAGGCGTCCGGGTATAAAATGCACAGTTCCAAACAATATCAGAATAATAAAAACTAATATATGCTTCCTTTAAATAACAAAATAGAAGGTATATATAAGTATAATATAGATATCATGAAAAATACCCTGAATACGCTTATGGGTGAATCCAAAACACTGAGCGGCCGACTTGTAATCATAAAATCAATAATCCTACAGAAAATTATTTACCAACTCTCTATGTTGCGAACACCAAGTGAGGAAATTCTTAAAGAATTTTTAACTTTATATTAAAAAACAAATGTATAGCCCTTTCGATCAGGGTGGTTTAAATGCTCCAGATATTTTTACTTTCGCTAAATCAATAAAGATTAATTGGGTGAAAAGAGCCATATACCAGCGGCTGTCAGGCAGGATACCCCCACATTTTCGAGAGATGGATAGAAAACAAGCTAAATTGTAAAATCGAAATTATATAGTTTCGTGTGGGAGCAATTATTTATTATTATACAACAATATTTAAAAACAAATCAAAACTTATTACTACTTTCAATAACATTATGGACTGCTTCAAAAATCAAAATATTAGATGTGTTAGAAAGATCAGTAGAGCCATTCATAATTAGATCTAGATTAATAGTTTCTATGAATAGCTTTAGTGAATTTAATAGTTCGATTCTGATAGCTGAATTTAAGTGAATTTAATAGTTCGATTCTGATAGCTGAATAAGATGGGTAAGAGAAGAAGAAGTGGAAGTTATTTTCATCCGAAGAACTGCATTTTGGACATATTTTTGATTCAGATAGGTAGTGCTGGAAAAAGTGATTATTGAGATTACAAGATTCATTTCTTAGTTGGCACAGAATGATATTTTCCTTGCGGTTTCCATAATGAAAGTTATTAGGTTTTATTTAATGTATAGGATATTGACTCAGGAGACTGGAATTAAATGTTTAGAGACACGGTGATAACTGCACGTGTGTAGGCAGACTGTTCCATAGTTTTATTGTGTTGGGAAAAATACTTTTATGTAAGAAAACGTTTTACATTGTGGTATTGTCAGTTTGTGGTTTCTAAGATTATAATAAGTTGTTTCGGGTTGTATTTTCATTAGAATATCGTACAAATACTGGGGACTATAGTTGTTACAGATTTTATACAAATATACAAGTTTATGCTTTTGACGGCGTTTGAACAGTATGGTTCCCACCCTAATTCGTCATAAACATATTTTCTGTGGGAATTTCGGCGCAGACCTGGGTCCGTATTCAAAGGTTTTCTAAAAGTTAAGTAAAAATACTTAATTTTTCCACTTAACCAAGTGTCCTACCTTAAATCGGTATTGAAAGGTTGTATTTTACACATACTTGGCTATGTGAAAACTTAACTGCACACTTAAATTATGGAATACTCACATTCGCCAAAAAGCATGATTTTTTTTATTTATGGAATACCCTCCACTGCCAAAAATCACGATTTACTGACATTACCAACTAGTTATGCCCCCTTAAGAGCATCGCTGTATTCTATTAAATTCTTAGTTTACATCACCAGGAAAATGTTTGTCGAAATATTATATTGTAACCCATGAAAATAGTATGATTATAATATAAGATAAATTATGATAGTGTGCATCCTTTGCCGGAACAGCTGTTTTCATAGACTTTTTTTTTAAAGAAATAAAATCCATTCAAATAGATTACAATAAATAGTGGTAGTATAATGATGGATATTGTAAGCTTTAATTTTTAACAATATAAAGCGAATAGAAAACAACATATTATTAGCAATACACAATGGCCCTCGCCTTCTAAGTTAGACTGGACAAATTATACAGTTTGTTTGTAAATCTATCATTTGAGAAATTCATAGATATTGTGTAAGTACCTACACTTTAGATTTTGACAGTTCTGGAATTGACGGTACATTGTGTGTACGAAATATTCATGCTTCATTATATTTTACCAAAAATAAATTATACCGATTATGTATAGATGGGAATGAGTTGTAAAAAGTAGATCATGCCTTGCTTCTAGCGGTAGTATAAATAATTTCCAAAATCTATAAAGCCACGACTCCACAAATGAATTTAACTATATTTTATGACAGCCATGGAAACATACAAACATAACATGATAAATGATCGGGAAAAGATATCCTTAACTAAATCGGTGGTAATAACCTTATACTTTATTATGGCACTACAACATCAAAGTTGACGACGAAAAAATAAATTGGAGGTCAGCTACGCTCGGCGACATTGTCTTTGTTTTAATCTGAATTCCCTATCTTTTAAAATCGCCATTACGGGACTGCTTCTACAGCATTAAAATAAGTCATTATAATGTCACTTAACTTTAAGGTACCTCCCGTAGGTCACTTAAAGTTAAGTGGATATTTCTCACTTAAACTGGCCTTTGAATACCACTTGAAGACTAACACTTAAAAGTTAAGGCAGCTTAACTTTAAGGGAAAATTTGATACTTAACAGTGCCTTTGAATACCACTTGCCCTTAACTTACAGGAAGTTACGTATATTTAAGTGAAAGCTAATAGTTAGGTGACTATCTTAGACTTAAGATATCCTTTGAATACGGACCCAGATATGATTCTCTATGATTGGGCTAAGCCTTTTAGTCGCGTACTTAAACAAAGAATATACATGCGACGTTTGTTAGTTGAGACTAGGTCTAAGAGACTAGGTCAATGTTAGCATTGTTGAAAATCGCAATGCTTTGCATGACAAGTATGTCATTGTTCCGGCTGACAAAGTGTCCAATAACATAGTGTTTATAGGTAAACGATATTATTATGACTGTCTGTTCAGAGAACTTAATTTCGGGAAATCAGTCGACAGTGCTTCATATAAACGATCTACTCTTACTAAGGAAGAAATTATATCCAATCACAGATCTGTACTCACTTCATTTGGTACTCCATGTGGAGATACCTATACATATTTGCCCTTGTTATATTGGATACCTAAACGGCATAAAAATCTCTACAAGCAACGTTTTATAGCAGGTTCACCCCGTTGTTCCACAAAACAGTTTCAAAAGTATTGACATCTATTCTAACGGCTGTTAAAGAGGGTATTCAAAAATACTGTGTCAAAATATACACGCGTTGTGGTATAAATCAAATGTGGATATTAAAAAAAATCCAAAGAATTACTTGGTGATTTGCAATCTAGATCCCTTGCTTCAGTCTCATCTATTCAAACGTTTGACTTTCCTACTTTGTACACTAAAATTCCCATAGTAAATTAAAAGCCCGGTTGAAAGACATTATTCGCAGTGTCTTTTCGTCTAAATCGGGAACTACTAGATATCAATAGGTAGTTGTAAATTACAATTCCACATATTTCGATAAGAATCACAGTAATTCCAAAAACAAACTCACCGTCATCAAGATAATTCAGATGTTGGATTTTTAATCGTTGAATTGTTGAATTTGGAGGGAAAATATATGACCTATTGGTAGGTATCCCCATGGGCACCAACTGTGCACCTTTGCGTACTGATATATTTCTCTATTCGTACGAAGCCGAATACATACAGGCGCTCGTAAAAACAAATAAACGATTAGTCAGACATTTTAATTTCACTTATCGATATATCACTTAATAATCCTATATTTAGTGATTATGTAGAATTCATATATCCTGATGAGCTCGAAATTAAAAACAACACTGACAGTGACAATTACGCTTCCTACTTGGATCTGCGTCTCGATTTTGACAATTGCCATAAACTGAGTGTTAAATTGTACGATAAACGTGATTACTTTGATTTTCCGATTATTAACTTTCCATTTATTAGTAGTAACATTCCAATATCACCAGCTTATGGAGTGTTTGTGTCCCAGTTTATTTGTTACGTGAGAGCGTGTTCCTTTTATTCTGATTTTTTAAGTAGATCGAGGCATTTATCATCTAAGCTTCAACTACAAGGATACTTGCGCACTAAACTTATAAAAGCATTTAAAAAGTTTAACGGCCGCCATATTGACTTCTCTGTCCGCTATTATTCTAGATATATTTAATTGACAGGTATACTATTACTATTTCCCTGATTATGTCAACTACATCGTTAACACAGTTCATCACGTGCATTTTGCATATCGATAGTTCATTGGCCAATCGCGCTATTTTACCGACTTTTCGCTTAATAGTTGGGATGCAGTTATGGCGGGTGTGGCGCCAGGCGGAGTAAGCTTACTCTTCCGGACACCTGTTCCCATGTTTGTCGTGTATTTTGTACACTGGGAGCAGTCCATTTGCTGATTACACTATTTTGCCTATAACGTTTTTTAGGACTTCGAATTCTGTCTTATGGTTTGGATTGTTCGTACCTGGTTTTATTTTGTTGCTGTTGTTAGTAGACTAAACAATACCCACAAAACAAAACCCCAGGCGAGCTGTATTCAGACTGTAAATATTCAGGAAAGTTGATATATCAAATAATCGTGTATATATTGTTGTGAAATATATGCATAATCTGTGTCACTGAGGTGTAATAATCATCATACGTATTTTCTAGAAGTTATCCTAATGTTATCACTGAACTTATTGGAAAAACTTTCCCTGGCTATCTACTCGATCTCTCTAGTCCGCCATCTTGCTTTGTTTTTGCACCCTGGGCATACATTAAAGTCACTCCCTTATGCCACAAAAACTCTGTTACATGGTATAACTCTAACAAAAAG
The DNA here is from genome assembly GCA_036850965.1 of Patella caerulea. Taxonomy (NCBI): domain Eukaryota; kingdom Metazoa; phylum Mollusca; class Gastropoda; family Patellidae; genus Patella; species Patella caerulea. The sequence continues at coordinate 50,861,203 of JAZGQO010000011.1, forward strand.
AAAAATAACAAAACTATCTAAAATAACAAATGGTATAATATTAACGTTTAACGTTCTTACATATCACGGTGTAATATGTAGTATCAAAAAACGCTATTGTACTCCGATCCGAGTAAAACAACAACATTCGATAAAATAATGTCATTAAATAAAGTTAACAAATATGCATATGATCAGTTGATTCTGAAAATAGACTACTTTCAAGTTATCTTCGTTATTGATAGACCGGTCGGATTAGGCGTGCTACGCACGTGGTTTCACTAGAGAAATGAAATGAAATGGGGTTTACCATCCTACTGTTCTGCTCCTACACGGGGCTATTGAAGACAGGCATACGCCATACAGTGTGGTATGAGGGTAATTTTACCCGGGCAGCGGCGCTACGGCCTACTCTTATATCAAATTCTAACTACAGGACTCGTTTCACTAGAGCCTCGGTCCCCGTGCGATTGTTCTTATTGTGCATGTGCTTATACTCGATTCCCATTAATGTTTCGGTTCAACGAATTTCGAGAAATCTATTTGGAGAAATGTTTTTGAATAAATGTTTTTTTGGAGAAATGTTTTTCGAGAAATGTTTTGCAAGATTTGTATTTGGAGATTTGTATTTTGAAATTTGTTGTTCGAGATTTGTTTTTCGTCGTTGTATTTCTGTGATGAAATGTAAATATGGACTAATTTTTTGATTTTCTAAAAAAAAATGATCTTATATTAAAATACATTTTACAAATATGATATGACAAATGTATGGTTTGTGAAACAATTATTGATTTTAAAAGATACAAATTTTAATTTTAGTGCACAAATGTCGAAATACGATAACAAATGAAGAAGTAAGAATTAAGGACTATGAATTGAGAACTAAGAACTTAAAACACTGAATAAAGAGCTGTTTGGTCTTCCATATTGTCTAAGTCACCCGATTGTGACACAGTAATGAATTAGATACTAATGAACACTATCTATATAAGTGTAGAAAAGTTATCACTATATGGGAAGAGATCAAATATGATAGAAACAAAAGTCTTCTTACTGGTTTGCCGAGTGTTAAACACAAAGATCATGTGTAGGTTATAAAGAACATATGAATAAATAAGCCAACAGTGAGGCTGATGTCCCTCGCCGAAATCCCAAAAATAAATAGATGGCACATATTAATTAATCGCACATTTATTTTTTTCAAACGTATCGAGCAATCAAACTGTACACGAAGTGTCATCCAAAAATGCTAAAACCGACGAGAAAAATTAAAATGTACCCTCTGGCCAAGGGAAAGGGCCCTCGTGTCCGAGTCAATCGTTTCTATGCACTGTTACTGTCGAATCCATTACTGAATGAGAATGCAGTCATTGTATTGGCATAAAAATCATCAATCAAGATGGACCTAAGTTATCTTGTCCCAAAGTATCAAACAATCAAATTGCTTATCTCTGCCTACCCTCGGAAGAAAATGCTCATCTTCGAACTCCATCAAGGCATTATCCTAATAAGCGTACACACCAATTTTGAACATTTTAACTCAATTCGAAGGAGAGTTATTGTGTTCCAAAGTCTCGGCAAATCAAATTGCTTATCGCTCTGCTTACTCTGGTCATTATCGGTCTTAGTCAAGGTATTACTGTAATGAAACTATACACCAAGTTACATCACTCTCACTTAATTAGAACTAAGGTTATCGTGTCCCAAAGCATCAACCAATCAAATTGCTTATCTCTGCTTACCCTAAGCGGAAAGTGCTCATCATCGAACTCCATCAAGGCATTGACCTAATAAGCATATACACGAAGTTTGAACATTTTAACTCAATTAGAAGGAGAGTTATTGTGTTCCAAAGTCTCGACCAATCAAATTGCGTATCGCTCTGCTTACCCTGAGCAGAAAATGCTTGTTATCGAACTTAGTCACGGTATTACTGTAATAAAACTATACACCAAGTTTCATCACTCTCACTTAATTAGAACTATAGTTATCGTGTCCCAAAGTATCAACCAATCAAATTGCTTATCTCTGTTTACCCTTAGCGGAAAATGCTCATCTTCGAACTCCATCAAGGTATTGACCTAATAAGCATATACACCAAGTTTGAACATTTTAACTCAATTAGAAGGAGAGTTATTGTGTTCCAAAGTCTCGACCAATCAAATTGCATATCGCTCTGCTTACCCTGAGCAGAAAATGCTCATTATCGAACTTAGTCAAGGTATTACTGTAATGAAACTATACACCAAGTTTCATCAATCTCACTTAATTAAAACTAATGTTATCGTGTCCCAAAGCATCTTATCTCTGCTTACCCTAAGCGGAAAATGCTCATCTTCGAACTCCATCAAGGCATTGACCTAATAGACATACACCAAGTTTGAACATTCTAGCTCAATTAGGAAGAGAGTTATTGTCCCAAATAGTGTGATGGACAGACGGACAGACGGACGAACCCATTTTAATAGTCCCCCAACTTTCTTCGAAAGGCGGGGGACAATAAGATGTTTAATGAGATCGTGCCTTTTGTCAAATCGAGCATAGGTCATCCGTGTGTTTCCCGTAAATAACATATTGAACACATCAGATGTTTTAATAAGTCCGTGTCTAGCAGAAGTTGTATATAGTTAAAAATGTCAAATATAACATAATGTCAAGTCTAGCAAAGTTATGTGTATAAATTACTTTGTCACATATTTGACGGCTGCCAAAATCTTTTCCTGCTATTTCAGCCAGTGAACAAAGCAACTTCAAAGTGGTTTAATATAGCCTAATTAAGGTGGCTTGCTGACTCAAATTCCAATCAATCGTTACACCCACGAAGACGGAACCATGGAGAGAAAATTTTGAAAATTTAACTGTCACAAACGCGTGTTCCTGTTATTCCAGTCTGTGAATACAGCAACTTCAATTAGGTCCAACATAGCCCACCTGGCTGCCCGGAATTCCAAACAACCAATCAGTCGTCGCGGGCTATTGGAGCCTCACCCTCCCGGAGAAAATTTTGAAAATTTAATCACCGCAAATGCGTTTTCTGCTATCCAAGCCTGTGTAAGCAACTCCAAAGGTATTCAGGGGTTTTGTAACCGAAATCCCACTCTGAATTCCAACCACCCAATCACATTGTTGCAGTTGCATTCACAAGTAATAAGAAGTGGTCTGTTCTACGCACCATAAATTAATAGATTTGATTAAACAAAGTTGACAACAATTTGTAACTTGAAAATGTTTAAACCGCACATTTTGGGTATTTGCCTCTATAATTTCGGCCACTTTCGTATAGAGGACAACAATATAATAATAAGCACAGCAGATATTTTAATTATAAAGCGTGCTGGAACAAAAGAAGAACTATAGCTCGACGAAACCTAAATACAAAATACATCAAGGCCTTAGTCTTCATGTGGATATGAAACAAAATAATTCTTCGTCTCATGACCTTAAACACTGTGTCCCCAAGCAATTGTGGATGCCAGACAGACGAGGGAACGGACCAAAGCGGCAATAATATACGACCGCATTTAATTGTGGGCGTATAAAAATGTGAAACAAAATTTCCCAAGTCAAATGTGTTGGACACCATTGACTAATTCGGTTTTCGGTCCCATGTGTCAACTTTTTTAAAACCGATAAAGTTTCCCGTCGGCACCAGAAGTGACGAAATTCTACCAAAAACTACAATTTTGACATAGTTCCGTACCTTTTCCCGAAAGCAAATATTATTTTTTCTGTACCCTGCCTTTCGAAGAACGTTTGGGACTATTACAATAATCCGTTTGTCTGCCTGTCTGTCCGTCCTTTTATCTGTTCGTCACACTTTGTGGGACACAATAACTCTACTTCTAATTGCTAGAATGTTCAACCTTGGTGTAGGTGTTTATGTGTTGATGGAGTTCGAAGATGAGCTTTTTCTGCTATGGGTAAGCAGAGATAAGCAATTTGATTGGTTGATGCTGTGGGACACGATAACTTTAGTTCTAATTAAGTAAGAGAGGTGAAACTTGGAGTAAGGTTTCATTACATAAATTCCTGGACTAAGTTCGATATGTGTGAATATGGACAAAATCGAGAATCTTGGGTTATAAACAGGCAACGTGAAGTTGGCACGTTATTTGGAATTCGGGATTCGCCAATAGTCTTCTCCATCGTGGTAGGTCACCCAACGAGGAAATGGTCGGATGCAAGATAGACCGTTCTGTTTTGATGGCGAATCCCGAATACCGCACTGGCTCGTTATTCGTTCTTGGCGAATCCCAAATAACGAGCTGGCTCGTTATTCGTTATTTGAATCCCGAATCCCGTGCCGACTTCACGTTGCATTATAGACATACATTTCAAGTGCCATCAAAATCATATAAAAAATTGGGAACTTTTAAAGTGGCCGCAAGCCTAAAACGCAATTTGTCGTACAAACAGAGATAAATCTATATTTCACGTTTTGTCAAAATCAGACAGAAATTGTCACCTGTAGAGTGCCAATAAACAAAACGTGAACAGACACACGGACGGGCGGGGGCAAGACAATATAGCTTCAAGTGAAAATGGGGTCGTATTAAATGTGATTTTTCGAACAATCAGGGGTCACAATACCGGAAGTTTCGTTCGGATAGCGCGAGTATCGACAGTAACCATGGGCATTGTGATATAAACATAAATCAAAATTTTATCAAAATCCGATCAAAATTGTGGCTGTTAACAGAACCCACAAACCATTACTATAGGGTTCATTATATCCACAAGTTGTTAACGTAATTATGATTCAGTTACATATTATCACAGGGTTTAGTATAGTCAATTAACGTAAATATAATAGTCAGATATAAGCATATAGGATTATAGGCTTCATTATAATCAAATGTGTCTTATCGTACCTATATGCGTGTAGTTAAGCTTAAATCCTCTATAACTGCATGAGTCGTCGGCTCTAAAGACAATTAAAACATCAGATCCCTCCAGTGCCGTTATAGGTGATGGTGGTGCACCTCCACAATATGTACTACAAATACAAGTATTGAAATAAAACTTGATATAACAGGGATTATATCAATATATTATACTAGTATATAGTTTAAGTTTATAAAATTTGGTATAGCGCTCGTTACTGCCGACATCAGCATTCACAGGCGCTTTACAAAACACATAAATAAATATTCAAAGAACATAACAAACATACATACACGCAGTATACAATATTTGACAGTGACATTTAAATCAACTATAGCAGAGTTTATTTCTTCTGGAAAATTACGCTTAAAAAGATGTGTTTTCAATGATTGTTTAAATGTTCCTAATGTTGAAGAATACTTTACAGAATCTGGGAGATCATTCCATAGTTTAGGACCAGCCACACTGAAGGCCCTGTCTGCGAATGTTCGTTTTTTAGTAAATGCCACATGGAGGAATTCAGTAGTAGCTAAACGTGGTGAACGCCGATTTACATTATATGAAATTATTTTGTTTAAATAGTCCGGGGCTAGATTGTCCAGGCACTTGTAGACCTTGACGAGGATCTTGAATTCAGCTCTTACTTTTACTGGTATGATGTGGAGCTCTTTCAGTGCAGCAGTTGAGCTTGAGTATTTAGATACACCACGCGTCATATGTATATATAAACAACTGGTAGTAGTTTTTTTCTTTGATGTCCATAGCAGTTATATCTTATAACAACCTCTCGTGACGTCATCAGAGGTTGATATATTCGGTTCATATCAACCGCTGATGACGTCCTGAGAGGTCGATATTTCATATCAACCGCTGATGACGTCATTACAGGTCGATAGATTCGGCTCATATCAACAGCTCTTGACGTAGATGATCGAAATAATACATAGAACACAGAAATAAAATTTTATTCTTTTGACAATAAAAAAAAATTGTTTTTGTACAGTTTGTAGCATTCAGGACCTTAATAGACGGCGTACTTATCGGCTTATTTAAATCGGTTATCCACACTTTCTTTCTGCCCAAATCATTTCTCCACACACCCCAAGACATGAAAGTATTTATCACCAAAGAGTTCCTTTGTAAAGTATTTTTGGCTACGGCTACAGTCCACTCAAAACAGTCGGTCAAATCTTTCTCTGAACATACCGAAAAGTAACCTTCAGTCACGGTTCATTGTCAGAATTATCGGAAAAGATTGCCTTTCGATCCAAATTTTCTTCAGACTTTGTATAGATCCTCATCATAGTTGCATTCACATCTATTCTATCGTCAATATGATGACTAAAAAGGATTGATAATTCGTCTGACTTCGTTTTACTATCCATTTTGTTTTAGCTTTCTTCAGTTCAATTACTACAAATTGGCGACGTATAAACAAACACGTACATTGTATTTACTGCAGGGCAAGATACATTACTTTGGTTGTTGATGCTAGAGAACATCGACCGCCATACATAGATAATGTTATACTTACACATAAATATCTCCTGTAATTATCTGTATGTAATCACGACAATCATTGAACACTGAATTATATGACACGTTCCCACACGACTTAACCCTGTTATCTTCCATTTCAAATACATCTTCAAATTGTAACAGGATATATTTATCAGGAATTCCTGATATAAGCCATGTCACATACATACTGGTATTATAATTATCAGGATAGTTCGTTGAAGCAATCGGATTTGTTGGAATTGATGTGTCTGAAATATGTAACATCATTATAAATGCATGTATAATGTTATTAACGGTTCATGGTATTTCAGTACGAATGATTCCGGTTTGTTAACCTGGTGGTATTCGCTGCCTGTGTTGGCCCAAACAGTACCAAGGTGGTATACCGTTACCAGCAATGACAGTGCGACACAAATCTGAGGCCAGTTTGTTTGGCAGTTTCATTACAATTTTTCCGGAAATTCCAATTCAACCTTCGTTATGTTGCAATGTTGATATATATCTAAACGGATTTTGAAATTGAAAAAAATGCGAGTTTTCGACCAATCAGGGACCATTATCCAGGAAGTTACGATTATTTAAAGGAACCAAGATTTTAGCCTTTAACTGTGATCTATTTAAACGTATTGATTTTTTTTAATCGGATATAAATTGTGACCTCTAAAGGGACCATAAGCTAAAAACATTATTTTTGTACAATCAAGTATCCTCAAAATCAGATCAAAATTGTGACCTCTAGAGGGTCCACAACCTTGATAAACCAGACGTTTACAATTATTTTATCATATTTTCACTAAATTCGACCGCCACCAACCTTTCGGTGTAACAGTGACATATATATTTTTTTTAAATCGGATAATAATTGTGACCTGTATATGGAGGAAAAGTTAAAAACACGATCGTACAATCAGGGACCATAATTCGGGAATTTACTATCCAATATGCGCGAATATCAGGAAACCAAGATCTTCTGGTTATAAACATGCCATTTAAAGTTTCATCAAAATCGAGTGCGAATTGAGACCTGTAGACTGTCTACAGGCTACAAACGTAATTGTTCGTACAATCAAGAGTCATAACAGATGACGTTATGGTTCGATACATGCCAATACCGAAAGCAGCCGAGATGTTTGGGAGATATATCAATATTTTAAGGTTAAACTCGGAAAACAAAATTTATGTGACCTGTAGGGTGTCCACAAAAAATTGTTGACGGACGCTCGGACGGACAGGGGCGACTTCATAATACGTCCACGTGAAAATCTTTGTGAAATAAACATGTATTCAAAGGACAACCACGTTATAAATAGCAACAGAAGATTTTTTTTTTCTTTTGCTATTTATAACGTGGAGCAACTATCCACTAAATATCGCAAGATGGCGATGACATCGATTGTTAACTATGGTCTGGTAAATTTAATTAATGTCTTATTAAAAGTTCAATTCAGGCTGAGAGAATGACCTGGAATAGGCAGATTTAGCTCTTGTATAATGTATGTTTAAATCACACCAACTGATTTCAACACTGGTTTAATAACAATTTAACATTTTAAAGTACTTTTCGTCCGTCTTGGGACTATTCATAAATAATGTCATTGTATCAAGATGGACATTATTGTATATTTATACATATTAACATAGTAACACCGTGACTATAGTTACCATTGTCTATGGTTACATAGTATATCGTTAACTAATAGAAAACATGTACACACGTGTGCTAATCTGTAGCATATGGGTTCAATTTAGGAACAACGAGTGAAAGATAATCATGAGATAGATTTAAGAAAATAAAGAAATGGGGCTAATTGCCAAGTGTTACTTATTGACTATTAAGTCGAGAAACGTATTTTTTTTTAATAAAATGATTTTCCATTAATTTTCTGTTCGTGGTGTTATCGACTTTAATTTTAAAAAAATAGAACATTTTTAATTTTATGTGTAGGTATTGCGCACATTTAAACATATATATAAGACAACTGGTGATCGACCCATTAATAGAATTTTAATCTTGTAAATAGAGCAGGCGATATAAATAGACACAGCCAGCCATTGTGCATGTAACTAACTATAAACTTCCGAGTTGCCGCTAAGCCAGGGTGATGAGGGGATCACGTGATTAAGTGGGTAATGAGCTAGCTCGCTGGCCTGGCGTACGGGTGTTCGATCCCTGCATTGGCCGAGAGAGTTCATTTCGATTTTCCGGCGTGATTTCCCCTTGTTAGTGATACAGAACGGAGGGCCTGGCAAGGACAGCTGCCTTGTCGTGCACATCGGCTTGCACGTAAAAGATCCCTTGGTAGTTGGAATTCGATATAAGAGTAGCCCGTAGCGCCGCTGCCCGGGCAAAATTTCCCTCATAGCACACTGTATGGCTTATGCCCGTCTTCCATTAGCCAGGTCAGGTGCAGAAGAGTAGGACGTTCAACCCCATTTCATTTCATTTCCAGAGCGACGAATAAATCTTCGACTCTGGCTTAACGGCGACTCCTGTGTACGCTGCAAGCCATTGCGAATGTAACTAACTATAAACTCCCGAGGCGACAATCGCCGTTAATCCAGAGCAACAAAAAAAAAAACGCCGGGTTTTTTTCGGCGTCCTTTTCGTTGTGTTAGCTTAACGGCGACTCTCGCGTTGTAACCAGAAACACGAAGGTCTAAATGGACGTATTCAGCCACCATAAAGGGTGGTATTTTCACACTTTTTTTCCAAAACCTGATTACCAGCGGCTGTCAGGAAGGGTGCGCCAACATTTTGCAAGAGATGGATAGAAAAAAGGCAAAACAAATGCGTTTTTTTGTACAATCAGGGGCAATAATCTAGAAAGTTATGACCTGAAATGTGCAAATATTAAAAGGGACTGAGGTGTTTGGGATATAAAGATATGTTTTAAGTTTCATCAAAATCGGAGAAAAGTTGTGTCCTCTAGAAAATCCACACACTTCGTACTACACACTTACACTTTTTGAGTACAAAGAGCGGCCATTTCGATTTCTTCGGAAATTCAACTTCAGCTTTCATTATGATGGAATGGTGATGTATTTAAAAGTTTTGTAAAATCGAAAAAAACTGTAACCACTAGATAGTCTGCGAGCTAAAATACGATTTTTCGAACAGTCAGCGACCATAATCCAGGAAGCTAAATTTGGGTATTCGCGATTATATAATGGAATCAAGATCTTAGTTGATAATGGTGATATATATATATTCACACGTTTTTTAATCGTATAAAAATTGTGACCTCTACAGGGGATACAAGTTAAAAAAACGCGATTCAGAATTAACAACGGTACAATCAGACATGTGCGAATATTGACAGGAATCGCGTTCTTATGGTTATAAACTTGCATTTCAAGTGTTATCAAAAGTGGATCAAAATTGTTGCCTCTCGATGATTCACAACTTCGATATACATGTTTTCACCATTTACAGTCCGATGCATGCAAATACCGAAAGGAACGGAGATCTAAAGGTGATAAATCTATATTTCAAGTTTCATTGAAATCGGATAAAAATTGTGAGCTGTAGTGTCCACAACCAATTGTAGACAGACGGATAGGGGCGACAACAATACACGGCCACATGAAAACAATGATATATGAATAGATAACGAAGTCATCTAACATCACAGATGGATCAAATCAGAACAAAATTCTGACCTCTGTAACACAGTATTCTATAACTTTCATCAAATTGAACGATCATTTACTGATAATATATGATATTGACGTTTCAACCCTGTATAAACTTTTATTAAGGCATGGACTGGCTATGATCTAATTAAATACTCTCAACAAAATCGGATAACCTATATAGGGTCCACAAGCTAAACACACGATATTTCGTACAACCGAGAGCCATAATCCACGAAGTTACGGTCCGATACATGCCAATATCAACAGGAACCAAGATCTTTGGGTTATAAAATAACAGCTCAAATTCCATCCAAATCATTAAGGTGAAAGGGTGATATAATCAAAGGTTTTTTTTTTACATCGCATAACCAGCGGCTGCCAGACAGGATATGTCCACATTTTGGGAGAGATGGATAGAGAACAATCTAAAAACAAAATCGAATTTTTGTACAATCAGGGGCCATAATTCAGAAAGCTATTGTCTGAAATGCGCAAATATCAAATAGACAGAAAATATTTTTTTAACTACGAAAACTTAAAACGTCTTTATTCATTTATTCTTTGGTGATAGAGCTTTCGCGTACGCAACGGCAAAAGAATGGAACAGATTGCCCCTTGAAGTCAAAAATACACGTAGTCCTAGCTTGGCTATATTTAAACGTTATCTAAAAACTCTGTTCTTTCAACCAAACTTTTGAACAATAATTTAAATGCTCCACTTTCCATCTGTATATTGTTACTTGGCTATTCCTTTGTATTCATTTGTTTTATTTGCATATACATGTATGTTTTTTTTTGTTTTTGATTTTGTACAACATATTTACATTGTAAAGCGCCACAGAACAGTCAGAAAGACTGAATGTTCAGCGCTATAGAAAACGATTATTATTATTATTATTATTAACAGAATATACAAAATAAACATTATTAAATCACCCCTGACTGGATTCACAAAACAATTCCGAAAAGTTTGTGTGACAAACACTGGTAAGCACATGAAAATGCGTACTCCCTGCAGTGTTTCGTTTGATTAGAGCTGATCCCACTAAACATTTCTTTAATGGAAACAAGATATGAAGGCCAATAGTCTGATTAACAACAAATAGCTAACTGCGTAACAATTTGATTACGCTTTAAACATGGCTCCATATTGAACCAAATATCTTTACATAACTTTACGTCATGACTCATGATTTTTGCAGAAAAAACTAATTGCGTGCCAAGCGAAGCTATCAACATTGATACGATGTAAACAATATTGTATGGAGCCAAAACATACTTTTATTTTGTGACTTTATTATTGGGTCACTCTTTTGTTAAAACGCAGTCTATTTTCCCGGCTTGTGTTGCTGGAATAGATATTGTCAGATCAGATAGATGACACTATAAATGAAATTTGAATTGTAAATCCAAATCATCCGGTTACCTTACACAGCTCCCCAAAAACACATAAAATTAACCTCAACCCCCACACACTAAATTAACTTACACAGTCCCCTACTTACTAACACATCATAGCTATTTCTCCAAGCATTCGTTCCATGCTCCGTCAGCTCCCCCAGAACACATAAAATTACCCCCCCACCCACACACACTAAGTTAACTTACACAGCCCCCTCCTCACTTAAACATCATAGCCGTTTCTCCAAACATTCGTTCCATCCTCCGTCAGAAAAACCCCCCAGCGACTTCATGTGCCCTTTATGTGTGTCCTGGAAATATGTTTGTAATAATATTCCTCCACTGTATCAGCAATTTAAAATTGTTTACATACCTATATACCCGTAGTTCAGTTTGAATCCACTATAACTGCATTGGCTGCCAGACTTAAAGACAATCCACACATCAGATCCCTTTGGTGCCGTTATAGGTGATGGTCGTGCACCTCCACAATATTCACTACAAATACAAGCATATATTATATCAAGATATTATACTAGACAGGGATTGTATCAAGATATTAGGAAAGACAGGGATTGTATCAAGATATTAGGAAAGACAGGATATTAGGAAAGACAGGGATTGTATCAAGATATTAGGAAAGACAGGGAGTTTATCAAGATATTAGGAAAGACATGGATTGTATCAAGATATAAGTCAAGACATGGGTTATCTACATTAAATGAAATATTGGACTGGCGTGTCTTATTTCACTGAAAAGCGCGTGCGGGATAGTGTTTGTATTTTTAGTTGTTTAATGTTCTCGAGCTAAAGACACAGTGTAATATATTGAAGTATTCTTACGGTGACAGATCATAACCCCCTGACTCTCTCTCTATATATAGTCTGTACACGCATACTTACACATCCAGATCATCATCAACCCCTGACGTTATAGTTATATAGTCTTTACAGCCAAAAGGCACCGAATAATCTACAACTCCGCAATTGCTGTCTTCAATTTGAAATACATCATCAAACTGTAACTGAATATATTTATCAGGAATTCCGGATAGAACCCATGTCATATCCGTGTTGTTAGCATAATTATCTGGATAGTTTGGTGACTGTATTACTGTAAGATAATGGAGTACAACATCATAATACAAAATGGTATTTCAGAGAAAAAATTGGCTTTGACTCATCATATCATTGAATGACATGGTAACAACAGAACATAACTATTACTTTTAGCCAGGAGCAGACAGGCCACAAGGCCATTTGCCCATGGGTCGGTTTAAAGATCTACTCTCCTATTTGTGTACGCGGGGGCAGCCATTTTGTGTGCCAGTTTTAGTCCGATTTGTACGACATTCAGACTCAACCATCATAAGAGTTTAACATTCATATATTCAAACGTGTTTTTTTCATCGGATAGAGCGACCACAAGCTAAAAACAGAGCTGTTCGTACAACCAAGGTCCATAATTTAGGAAGTTACGATCCGATATGCGCGAATATCAAAAGGAACTAAGATCCTAGAGTTACAAATATGCATTTCAAGTTTAATCTAGAGGACCCACAACCTTAATACCGGGAGGCGGCCATTTTGTTCTGCAGTTTTGGTCCGTTTTGCACAAAATTATGGTGTTACGGCGATATATCCAGACCTTTCTTTAAATCAGATAAAACATGTGAACTCTATATAGCGGAACCACACGTGATTTTTCGTACAATCGAGGGCCTTTATCCAGGAAGTTAAGATCCGAAATGCGTGAATATCAATAGGAACCAAGGTCTTTGTAAACACGCATTTCAAGCTTCATCAAAATCAAATGAATATTCTGGCCCCCCACAAGCTAAAAATAGGTTGCCAGGCAACGAAACATACGCCCACCAGCAGCTAAATCGTCCGGACAGTCAACAAGAGTTGTCGCATATTAAAAAATTATCAGAAAATCATTAGAATTTGTTTGTTTTTTATAAAAATCTGCCCCATGTTCAAGTTTACTATAAGAAACATTTAATATTATTGATTTAGCTATCCAATTATCAAAATTCATTGAAAATCAATATCCTGTTTGTCTCAAGACATACAATCTGTCCATATGATTTTTCAAAATCATCAAGGGCCATAACTGTGATTAGAAAATGAGATTAAAATAATAGTGACCTCTACAGGGTTCACAACCTTGATATACCATATTTTTATAGTATTCGCGTACAAGCGGCGGCCATTTTGTCTGTCAATTTTGGTCCGATTTTCACGAAATTCGACCTCAACGTTACGGTGATACAATCAAACTTTTTTTGTTTTGTTTTAAATCGGATAGGACAGTATCTGTGATCGATATATATTAACAGAAAACCAAGTTTGCTCCGACTTTGGAACTTTAAGATATTTTTGCTTTAAATGATAGAACTAAATGTTCTGAACATTATATCAAAAGTTCCTAGATGGGACAAAAGCAGTAAATTAGTTCTTTGATCATATTTGTTTGTTGCGCGAAGAGTTGCTTTTATACTATATTTAGACTAGCGTGTTACGTAGTATTCTTAAGTAGCCAATCACCGGCAAGTAAACACTTAAAACACGTGGTCTTTTCCACGAACTGCGTGAGATGTTTTAGACACTACGGTAAACAAAACTACACGACACACTTTAATTAAACTTAAACGTATGAAAACTTCGATTCTAACATGATCTTAATTGTACCTTGATAGCGTAAATATCAATTTTACATAGTCTGATAATATTTTTCATTCAAGTTTTGTAAATTAATAGTTACGCGGTAATTAAATCCAACTCCCGAACTCGCCGGAGAATAGCGCACGGCTGAACGTGTTTCCTGGACAAATACTCGCTTATTTTTAGTTGTCAATAAAATAACTTTCCCAGTTTAGTCTTTATTAAAACGGATCTTGTTAAATCAAATTAAATTTCACTCTGCATTGAACTACAATCTATTTATAATTACTATGCTACGTTTGAAACTGGGGTCATTAGTTACAAGTACAAACAGTAGGCTTACTAGTATACTTTTTTTTGCACACTTTACTCCCTAGTCCGATACACATATACTTGGCCAGTGCTTCAGTATTACTTATTTCATAACACAAATAACACCCCTTTGGCCTCACTCTTTCCCATATGTTACTCCATAGATTTTGGCAAATGCTTTTGTATTATTTATCTCATAATACATATTACACCACTCTCCCATTCCCACATGTTACTCCATGTCATTACACATATTAGGCAAATGCTTTTGTAATATTTTCTTATGACAGAAATTACACATGTTCATAGTCCAATACACATACTTCGACCATTGCTTTTGTATTATTTATCTCAAAACAAATAATTACACTTTTCATTTTCATATGTTTCCTTGAAAAATAACTACATGTTTAAAGTATTGAATGGCCTATTTCCATACTTTAAACTTGTAATTATTAACAAGAAAAAAATATGAAAATGAATAAAATCATACACCCCTCCCCACCCCCATACCACACTTTATAATTGACTGATTGCACTGTAGTGTGTTTATCTTCCCACTGCAGCTCCGGCTAATTATTAATACCAAAATGAATTTTCAGAAAGACACCAAATTATGTTCCTGCAGCCCCCTCTAACCCAAGCACCAAAATCAATTTCCACTTCCTTTCCTCCTTTACCATACAATTGTCTAAATTGTACTTCCAAGTTTAGACAAGGGTTTGACAGATTGGCTAGGTAGCAGCGGTCTGGTAAGAAAAGGGTTTAAATTGTGTGCTTTTTTAAGAACTACATACATGTACGTCTGTCTGCTCAGTATCATGTTTTTCACTTAGAGGGTTTGAATACACATTATTTTAAAAAGAAACATACTTAAAACATTTAAAATCTAATGCCAAAAAAGTGTTCATACAATATAATTGAAACATACAGAAAAAAATTGCACCGAAACCCGGTCTTTGAGCCCCAAAATATGAGTGAAACAGAAAACCTAAGTGTACATGTCAAATATTGGATTATTATTTAAAATCATTAACGCATAAAACACTTTCTTTTAACCGTTGTCGACATTTCCTTTCTTCACTCCACTCCCTCGTTTTGCTGTACACATGAAGTTTGTTGCAGGTTAAAACGTAAAACATAAGCTTTGAATGATAGCAAAACAATATTTACTGGGGGCTGCCACTTTCGTTATTGTTGATTTATTATTGGTCAAGATGCGTCACATGGTCCGTTTAGTCATCTTTGACCGTGTCACATGACCAGTTTAATCAACACCGACAATATTAAAATTAAACCATTTATTTAGCAATAACTGCTGCGCCGTTACCTAGGAACTTTTTCGTGAGGCTTCAATATACGTTAATAAAGTTATTTGTTTTCTAAATTCTTAACGTTCCAGTTGTCGGAGCAAGGGTGACACGATAATCGATGTCAGAATCTGGCCTAGGGTGATAATTTTGACTTCCAGGCGGACCACAATCTAATAAAGGCGATTTTTCGTACAATTAGGGGCCATAATTCAGGAAGTTACGATCCGATATGCGCAAATATCGACCGGAACCAAGATCTGTAGGTTATAAACATGTATTTCAAGTTTCATCAAAATTGATTTAAAATTGTGACCTCTGCCGGGTCCACAACCTTGATATAGCATTTTTTTTTTACACTTTTCGCGTACAAGCGGCGGCCATTTTGTCCGTCAATTTTGGTCCGATTATCACGAAATTCGAACTTAACCTTCATTACGGTGTAACGGTGATATAATCAAACGTTTTGTTTAATCGGATAATAATTGTGACCTGCAGAGGGACCAAAAGCTACAAAGGATTTTTCGGACAATCGGGGGCCATAATTCAGAAAGTTACCATCCGATGGGCGCAAATATCGAAAGGAACCACGATCTTTAGGCTAGAAACATGCATGTCAAGTTTTATCAAAATTGTGACCTCTATAAGGCCCACAAGCTAAAAACTTGATTTTTTCGTACAATCAGGGGCAATAATCCATGAAGTTTCGATCCGATACATGCCAATATCGAAAGTAGCCGAGATCTTATGGGGATAAACCTATTACTCAAATTTCGTCAAAATCGGATAAAAATTGTGACCTGTAGAATTTCCACAAACAATTGTGGACGGTCGGATAGAGGGACGTCCGGACTGACATGGGCGAGGACATTATACATCCAATCAGCTGCTGTATGTCAAACAATAAACTTATATGAATTATAACATTAAATACTATAATAGGTTGATGTTTGTCCAAAGTTTAAAAAGGATTTCTTAAATGGATAACGCAATATGCTCCGGAATCAAAATTGGGACGAAAGAACGGACAAAATAAATGAATAGGTTGATGAATTTAAATGTTTTTTTAAAGGTACAGTATCTGAGATATGTTCCAGAATAATAATAATACACCAAACACTCGAGTATTGTAATTATATATATGTCTAGTAAAAATTCAAAAACCATGTAACGGAGAAATTTATTTCCATGAAACACGATTACTTTTAGATGTGCAAATATCAAAACGAACGGGGATATTTGGGATTTAATCATTTACAAAGCAGCAAAAGAAACATCGAGTCGACGTGTTACTCTGAATGGGCGCATTGCATAAAACTTGCCAAATGTTTTTATTGTATATTTGTTATCACATTTCCATCTGTACCTGGACAAACACAGAATTGAACAAAGGAAATGTTCTCAAAAAGGCAACCTGACTTATGAGATGGTAATGTGCACTCCATGATTTTCATGTAACTCTTGCTGCATGTGTTGATCATCGGGACCAGGCCTATCAAATGCACACCAACCCCATACCTGGTTGAATCAGCGAGCCACGACTCCATAGATAGTTAGTGAATTCAGGTGTATGGATTTGATCAAATAATAATGTAAGTTAAAATTAGGACTGAAATGCTAGTAAAAAAGGATTTTAGATCAATTACAGATAGGTTTTAATTCTTATAAAACATCTGAAATTTGACGAGTTACAAGATTTTCTCAAGATGTCGAGTAATCTTCCTTTAATGATTAAAATATCGGATTTACAAATCCCATTAAATTTAAATATTGTCATTGTAAAAGGTGACAAGTCACACACAATCAAAACACAATAAACTATCATAGAATGAGAATATTCCGAGTGGAGACAATTACGATGTCGATGACGGAAAGTGACAATCGACGCAATTCGCAATTATAAATCAACAAGCACACAGTGAGGCTGATGTCCCTCGCCGAAATCCCAAAATAAATAAATGACACATATTAATTAATCGCACATTTATTTTTTTCAAAAGTATAGAGTAATCAAACTATACACTAAGTTCCATCCCTCTCTATCAGATAGAATCAAGATTTTCTTGTCCCAAGGCATCGACCAATACAACTTCAGCTCGAAATGGTAATCATTGATCTCAGTCAATACGTTCGCCCAATGAACATCTACATCAAGTTTAAACGTTCTAACTTAATTAAAAGCAGCTTTTAGTTCTGTTTCATAACCAATGAACTTGCTTATAGCTTCTTAATCTAAGCAAAAAATTATCACTATCGATATAATGAATCTATATTCTGTGTTTCGTCACTCTCACTTCATTATAACCAAAGTTATCGTGCCCCAAATCCTCAATCAATCAGATTGCTTATCTCTGCTTACTGTAGGCAGAACATGTTCATCATCTAACTACACCAAGACAGTCGACTTGAGTAACGCCTACACCAAGTTAGAACATTCTAGCGCAGTTAGAAGGAGAGTCATTTAGTTCCGAAGTCTCGGCCAACCAAATTGATTATCGCTCTACTTTCCCAGAGCATAAAATGTTTATTATCGAACTGAGTCAAGGTATTATTGTAATGAAACCATTCACCACGTTTCGTCACCTTCACCAAATTAGAACTTAAGTTGTCGTGTCCCAAAGCATCAACCAAACGAATTGCTTATCCTAAGTAGAAAATGCTCATCTTCGAACTCCATCAAGGCATTGATCTAATAAACATTTACAACAAGTTTGAACATTCTAGTTCAATTAGAAAGATAGTTATTGTGTCCCAAAAAGTGTGACGGACAAACAGACAGACGGACGAACCCATTTTAGTCATCCGCCAAATTTCTTCGAAAGGCGGGGGGACAATAAATATAGCTATAATATTGCGCTACATATACCATTATATGTTTCATGCAGTGGTTTGGGATGGCCTAGTGGTCTAGAGTGCCGCGCTTCGACCTCTAGCTGACCGGTCACCTCTGGCTTGCGGCTGTGGTTTGCGGCCCTAGTGTGAGCGTATGTGGCGTGGAGATAGGTACGCCTTCTCAACCTCGTGGGTTTCCCCCGGGCACTATGGTTTCCTCCCACTGCTAAAGACCCCTACGCGCAAGCAAATTATTGAAATAAAATTAAACCATATGTTAGTCCCGAAATGACCTAGTTTGTGTTGAGTGGACGTTAAACCCAATTTCTCTCTTTCTCCATGTTTCATGCAAATACTTACTGTTTTAATAAACTATTAACCAATCACTAATTTACAATACATTACAACGAATTGCAACAAAAGTATACATAGTTTCTTGTCAACAAAAATCACATACACGAGTTATCTCTTATGAACTTCCGATTTAGGCACAAGGCTTCTTAAACTCAACTAAATTGTAATTTTGTGTTTCCACAGTCAACATGTTTGGAGTTACTGGGTTTGGTTTTGTGGTTAATGTGTGTAATTCGACGCACCCGTTATAATAATCATAATGCATATATTTGAAATAAATTCCGGTAGTCTTTCAAATAAATACAACTACGGCGCCTTCATTTGGCCTGTGGGGAGATGAAAATAGTTATTCGTTATGTTATAATGTAGGTGTATTATGCATTTTGTGTTTCCACAGTCAACATGTTTGGAGTTACTGGGTGTTGTTTTGTGGTTATTGTGTGTAATTCGACGCACCCGTTATAATAATCATAATGCATATATTGGAAATAAATTCCGGTAGTCTTTCAAATAAATACAATACTGCGCCTTCATTTGGCCTGTGGGGAGATGAAAATAGTTATTCGTTAGTTTTGTGGGAGGAATCGGGGGGGGGGGGGGTCGCAGTGATTACAAATGAATTTCGGTTATTAGTCGGGCACCTCCGAAGGTAGGCATATAACAATGTGTAACTTACCATCGCAATTTGTGCCAAAAAAGTCACGTGGGCACTCACATATGTAGCCTTCTTCGGTTTCACTACAATTTCCATTGGCATAGCATGGGTTTGGTTCACAGGGGTTTTCTAAAACTAAAAAGCACACAGTTTCATAATAAGATGATCTTTGTGTTTACAAATTGACAATTTTTATAACAAATAAAAACAGCGGACCGCACACAAGATACGCCCACATTTTGCAAGAGATGAATAGAGAACATGATAAAAAAACACGCGATTTTTTGGTACAACCAAGGGACATAATCCAGGAAAATATTGACTCAAATATGCAAATATAGAAAGGAACTGGGATCTTTGGGATATAAAGACATGTTTTAAGTTAAGTTCGTTTTTCATACTTTTATACACAATTTGCGAAGCGGGATCGGCCATTTTGTCTGGTATTTTCGTTTCAATTGTCCCGAAATTTGCATACAGCATTCATTGTGGAGCACCGGTAATATATTTAAACGGTTTTTAAAATCGGATGAAAAGTTTGACCGCTAAAATGGACGATTTTTCGTACAGTCTGGGGCCATAATCCAGAAAGTTATGCTCTGACATGTGCGAATATCCAGGGGAACTGATATCTTTGGCATATAAACAATAATTTTAAGTTACATCAAAAATTGAACAAAGATTTAACGGGTCCACGAAACTTTTACACTATGTGCGTTCCAACAGCCGTCATTTTGTCAGACAAGTTCCGTCCCATTCGAACTCAATCATCATCAAGGTGTAACGATGATATATATATTGACACGATTTTTAAAATCGGTTAAAATGTATGACCTCTAAACGGTATACTAGCTAAAATCGCGATTTTGTTTTTTCCAACAATCCTGGACCTTAATCTGGAAACTCACGGTTCCATATGCGCGAATATCGACACATGAACCGACATCTTATGGGTATAAACACATGTGTAACGTTTCATCAAAATCAGATAATAATTATAACTTGCAGAGTGTCCACAAATAAGTTGTTGACGTTCGGACAGACGGGAGCGTATAAAATGTTGGCGTATAGAATAAAGTTGTTGGTGGTTTTAGACAAGTGAGTAACAATTTAGTAAATGAAACAAGATAATATTGTTCATAAATTAGTAATGTGTTTCAATAGGATTAACAGGAATTCGGTTCTCGAGGGGTTGCTAAAACTCAAGATCATATAAATGTTTAAACATGACAGGCTATTTCAGCCGTAACACATGGTGAATCTTCCATCATCGTTATTTAAACATAAAATTGAAATTAATTAATAAAATATAAGTTCAGCACTTCCTTACCTTCACAATAAATTCCTGTCGTTTTATCAGGACAAACACAATTTCCTTTGAAGCACGAACCGCCATTGTCACAATTAATATCATCGCAAGAGGAGAATGACAAAGACAAAGAGATATCGATAAGCGCTAGAATATCCTGTTCTTTCTCTTCACCATGTAAACCTGTACAATAACATAGCAATATGTTAATATCTTAGTGGTGTCGGTCAATGCTACTATGGTGAGCAAATAAAGCCGGTTTCATGGTCCCAATCATCTAAATGAGTAAAATGCAGAGCCAAAGTCGAACTCATCCAAGATATTGTGATCTTAACATATATTATAATAATAATCATTTTCTAATGCACTGAGCATTCAACCAGTTTCTTTTTCACATGCAACCAAACAACAATTGCGGCCAAGATCTTTGGGATATAAACATGTTTTTTCCGTTTCATTAACATCGGATAAAAATCAGCGGGTCCAACAACCTCGATAGCGATTTTTGTACAAGCGGCGGTCCGAAATGTGCCAAAATCTCAGAACGGAATATCTGACACACGGACGGACAGGGGCAACGGCATAATACGTTCATACTTTGTGGTAAACAATTACAGGGTACATTAGATGATATTATTAGCATGTACCCTAATCAACCTTAATCATTTTCATAATAATTTGATATTAATTTATGTCCTCTTCAAGGTATTTTGTAGCAATAACCAAGTATTGTTTTTTTGGACACACCAATTTAACTTCTATTAAATATTTTTACTCCAATTTCTTCACGTAAAAGTCTAATTTATTTGCTCCTCTCAATAGATTTATGTTCCAAATATTTCAAGTTTTGAAATTTTAACACATCATAGAAGCAAGAATTCAGTGATTTATTCATTAATAAACAGTCATTGTATTCCATATATAGCATTATGTCCCGCGTGTTTCAAGTTCAATTATTAAATGCCAGATAGAATATATTGTATCATTGCATCCACCAAGGGACAATATATACCTTAAACATACATTATGCAAGAGCTAAATCTGTCTATTACAGGTCTTTCTTTAGGTCCGAAATGTTATCTAAATTATTAATTAGACATTAATTAACTCAACCAGACCACAAAAAACTCTCGATGTCAACGTTAGACTGCGAAATTCTTTTGATTACTACTTTGATTAATTTTCTATTTGCTGCTTAATCCTGAAATGGATAATCGAGACTATGTTGTTTATCGTCCCGACTTTAATAATGATGATCGAGGCTATGAGGCAATCGCTTAAATCTGGGTTCAGAGTGGATCAGTTTGACTGAAGGTTTCAGCAAATTCCCTTTACAGTATCTTGTTGTTAATTATTATAGTGAGAACAGTCAGTCCATTATCTTTTCTCCCATATTGAGTCTTTAAGCAAAGCTTAATTATACAAATATAACTTCTGTGGGGGTCATTTATGGATGTACAATATTACAAAATTAAAACAAAGAACTTACTAGCAAGTGCTATGGAGGTGATGCTCAATAACACCACCATCCAACGCAACAGCTCTCCCATTTTCACCATCTCGCTAATCTAATGGGGGAGACAAAATATAATATATGTACATGTACCAGTATTCAAATGCAAAAATGTTGAAATCACAAAAGAAAGTTTTAAGCTACATTTTAAAAAAAAATCGGTTCAAAATTATGGTTGCAACCACCTTCAAAATGTTTTCGGCTAAAAAGTTATAACAGAATTTTAAACGAAAGGGAAGTTTGGATGTTGACCGAATTTTATGATAATGCTAACAATGTCTTTATTTTCTGAGGGAATATGATTAGTACACGAGTTCTAATTTGCAACATGTCTCTCCTACTCTATAAAACTAGTATCTGCACGGTAACAATATTTACGCATATCATGTATAAGCTTATCAAGGGGAAAAATTAAATAAACAGGAAAGAAAGAGGACAACAGTAACTAAGAATTTCGACATGTTTTACTAACTGTTTTTGAAAAGAAAAAAAACCCATGAATTGATTCTCAGTTTGAGGTAGTGAATACCAGAATAAAGGGGCCAAATGAGAATCCAAAATGCTCCTTGTCGCATAATATAGTCGTTGAAACTAAGATGGTGTTGTAAATAAATTAAATTAAATTTAATGGCCTACTGTTCTGCTCCTGTTGGGCTAATGAATACGATGTGGTAAATAAGGTTTTAACTTTGTCATGAGGTAGACTTTGAATTGGGTAATATGATTTTGGCAATTTTGTTAATTTGTGGTCAACCGTAAGTCCTAAATGTTTCGGATACAAACATTTTCTAATGATTCTCCTTTAATTTTTTAATGATAAGCTGTTTGTGTTAGTTTGTTGTTTTGAAGCTTTTAGCATGGCGTTGTTTATTAGCATTCATTACCATACCACTACCAATTAAATACATTTAGTAACTCCTCTTGAAGGGCAATCTTTATAGGGGGGCTGGGATGGCCTAGTGGTCTAGAGTGCCGCGCTTCGGCCTCTAGCTGACCGGTCAAATCTGGCTTTCCATCCCTGTTGTGAGCGTATGTGGCATGGAGAAAGGGGCGCCTTCGCAACCTCGTGGGTTTCCTCCTGGCACCCCGGTTTCCTCCCACTGCTAAAGACCCCTACGCGCAAGCGACTAATTGAAATAAAATTAAACCATATGTTCGTCCCGAAATGACCTAGTTTGTGTCGACATTAAACCCCATTTCTCTCTCTTGCAATCTCTATATTAACCAGATAGTTGTTATAGAGATTAATGGTGTACCGTCAGTAAAAGGATCAGTATGCCTGTAGTTGGAGATTGTTTATGACGATCATGAAAAGTAACGGACCAATACTTGGAATTACATACTCTCTAATAAATACCGGTCAAGGACAATGATTTTTAGGGCAGAGAATATTCGCCATCCGAATGTCATGACGTTGGACAGTCAACCCTACTCCTTGTAACGTACAAGCGTGGAATCAAAAACCACGCCCATTGATTATTAACTTCTGATCCAAGGAGCATGTGTTTAACCCTACCCCACCCACCTAAACGCAGTATAGCGTACCTAACATAGGGCTAAGGCTGTGAGAATCGCGTCGGCTTGCTAACCTGGTGATTCCGTTATCGTTCATCTGGATTTTCCGATGTTGTTCTCCCTTATCAGTGATGTCTTTTGGAATTTTCCATGTGGCTTTTCTTTGTCAGTGGTGCGGGACATGAGGTCTGACAACTAACTATAGTAAAGTAGTCGTTTCAATAGGGAATTGCGCAAAATAATTAAGATGATGCCCAAAACATATCTCAGTATGGAACTGCAGTATACGAAGCCGATCACCACATAAAAGATTGATGACTCCCGCAAAAATGTCACTGTTTATTAAAACGACTTTAAATGTTCTAAACTTTATGCCAAATTGTAACCTTTAGGGTCATTCCATGTTAACTGGCCAAATTTTAGTGTGTTTCAAAGATGAGCCCTTCCAAAAATATTATTAAAATATATATATTATAGACCTTAAGCTAACCAATCCAAAATTAAACCTCTCTAGATCGAAAACTCGCTGAAATATGATCATTTCAAAATAAGGGTACTGAAATGGATCATAAATTCAGCAATATGAATAGATTATCAATTTAGCATCGCGCTCACTGTCTAATGCATACTTTTCATGCCATCAGGTGACAAATGTGGAACAAATGAACTATTCACTTTTTTTTCAGGATTTCCACAGCCTCTGGCAAAGTCACTATTGTATACATACACTCCAAAATTAACATAGTTAAATTTTACAAAAAGACTCTGAGTAGATGAGATATATACATTTCCAAATATTCAGTCTCGATTTTCAATGCACACCGAAAACATACAAAATATACCCCCTGTCACCTTCGATATTGGCCATGTGGAGCAGAGGTTAAAGTTTTGGTAATGAAACTTCATTTTAATCTATATAACAACACACTAATGTTCATCTTGTGTATTTGATGGCATATGAAATCTGTGTGAGAATTTAAGTTTTAATGGCTATTATCAAAATTGTTGACTTTTCACGTTGATTTTAAAATAACTTCTAAAATAGTTATACTACTCGAATGTGTCTATGAAGAGTGACATTTGCGTAGATTACAAATATCTAATTATTTAGGACGTACAATATACTATTCAAAAAAAGTAGGGGATATTTGATTTTGGGGGCATAATACTAAAATATGCAAATGACACGAAAAAAGGCACTATAGAACCTAACAGAAGAAACATTTCCAGTTACATGTGACGCCCAAACGCACCAATAGCTACCGCGTAGAATGCAGGTGATGCTTGGGATCATCATGGGGGTCCAACCCAAGATTTACACGACTCTGACTTTGAATGTTACAGTCATTGTTGCATTGAATTCCAGGGTGGAAACGTCATGTTAAGTGTTTTAGTGACCAAAAAAACAAATTTTGATATGCGTCGGCTTACCCAAAATGAAAGGTTACGTGCCCTTGGCATGCTACAGATCGGCACAACACAGGCGGTTGTGGCGCGGACGATGAATGTTTCTCAGTCTGTCATAAGCAGGCTATGGTCCAGATACCGTGATACACAATCTATACAGGACAGACCTCGCTCAGGTCGACCAAGGGCGACAACTCAAGTCCAGGATCGATTTACCCGTACCTTGGCCTTGAGAAATCGTGTCATCACAGCAAATCAGATCAGTGCTCGTCTTCAAACAGACACTGGTGTGAGAGTGAGTGGCCAGACGATTCGGAATCGACTGCATAGGGGTCACCTTCGCGCTCGACGTCCTCGCGTGATCCCTTGTTTGAGAGATCATCACATTCAGGCAAGACGGTTGGGACTTCCGGTTGACTCTTTATGGAGGAAAGATGTATTGCATATCTGTCTCCACAAATTGTTGTTAATCGAGGTAATTGTTAGGTTTCCATACTTATAGTTTGAGATTTAGAATTACCAGGTGGTTAGTGTCAGTTTGGATATATTATTTTCTATATAGAGTACCTCGGGTAGGCTTCAGGGGCGTTTTTGCCCCGGCTGTTTTCACAGCCATTTGTAAACTTTCAAAATGTCGGGGTCAAGCACTTCAGCCATGACGTCTGACCTTATTGACTCTACCATGCTTGTGAAACGAAATACTGTGAAAGTGTTTGTGAACGATGTTAAAAAAATCCGTGCTACAGAAGTAATTGAAATAGAAGATTCACTTGGATCTGATTGTGTGCTAGCATGTGTCCCATGTAGGGACTCCTATGGCGTGACTCTAATTAACCATGAGCTTGCTGAAACTTTGACTGAAAATGGTTTAGAAACTGAAGAAGGTGGATTACATTGTAAATTCATAGATTCAAGAATAAAGGTGGTTCCCTTCATGAACATACCAGTCTACATATTAGATAGTGAAATATTCGCAAAACTTAAATTTTGGGGAGTGAATCCCGTGGGTCCTATTACTAGGAAAACCATTGATGTGAATGGTAAGAAGAAGTATGACGGAACAAGGTTTTTAAAAGTAAACTTTCCTCAGCAAGTCGCCAGTTTACCCTATGCGACTGTTTTCGGTGGTACGTCATATTCTGTTCGCCACAATGATCAAGAGAAGGTTTGCTTCTCTTGCTTACAGCCTGGTCACATGATTGCTGATTGTCCAGATTTTAGATGTTGCAGGTGCCAGCAACAAGGACATGGTAAGAAATCTTGTACATCTGTGTTTTGTCAACGTTGTCATCAGTATGATTGGAAATGTGATTGTTTGAAAGCAAGAGATTTGCTTGAGAATTGCAGAAGCGGTGATCAATCAGAAAATGTTGTTTTGGATGAGTCGAAGGTCATTGTTGATACATCAACCGTTACCATAGCGCGTGCTTCAACAGATCATGTTGTTACAGCGCATACCAGTGTGGGTGATTTAACGGCTTCTTGTTGTGATAACGGTTTGCCGGAAGCCTCTGTAGTTAAAGAGGCGGTTCCTGCGGATTTGGATAAAATTGGTGACAATAATGCTGTAATATATTGTGACTTAAATGTAATTTCTGCTGATGTTCATTGTGAGGTAGCAATGGGGGATGATGGTGAATGTGATGAAGATGTTTTTGATTGTGAGTTTGAGGATTGTTCGGATGTGAATGAAGTATCAGATGTGTATTCGGAGTCAGCAACAGGGAATACTTTAGCAACTGTTCCAAAAGGGAAAGGTAAAAAGAAATCAAACCGGAGCAAGGTACAAAAGGTACAAAAAATTAAATCCAAAAGTTAATCTTTGAAATTAAGTCAAGCAAATGTTGCTTTATTATCAGAATCAGTGATGAAGGGTACACGTTCAAAATCGTCGCGTAAAATTGTTCCCATTTCCTAACGTATTATTTCTGATCTTAATGGTAAAGATAGCAACAATAAACGTCAATGGTCTCAGAAGTATTTCGAAATATCAAAATTTTGTTGCCAACTGGCATGACAAAAAGTTAGACATAATTTGTGTACAAGAGACACATTGGGGTGGTATGTGTATTGATACTTATGAAAGGTTACGTGCCCTTGGCATGCTACAGATCGGCCTTCGCGCTCGACGTCCTCGCGTGATCCCTTGTTTGAGAGATCATCACATTCAGGCAAGACGTCGTTGGTGTAGGGATCGTCAACACTGTGATAATGGACGCTGGAGCAATGTGATGTTTTCAGATGAGTCAAGGTTCACTGTTGATTTTTTGGACAGAAGTAGGAGGGTGTGGCGTCGTCGAAACGAGCGCTTCCAAGAAGTGAACGTCATCAGACATGATCGATTTGGGGGTGGTTCTGTTATGGTGTGGGGAGGCATCACTGTTGCTGGAAGAACGGCTTTACATGTTGTTGCAGGGCGTGTTAGAGGCCAGTACTACCGGGACAACATCTTGGCAGTCCATGTTGTGCCGTTCGCACGACGTCATGGCCCCCGTTTCATCTTCCAGGATGACAACGCAAGATGTCACAGGGCCAGGATCGTTACAGGTTACCTCCAACAACAGAACATCACCACATTACCTTGGCAAGCAATGAGTCCCGACCTCTCCCCCATCGAGCATGTCTTGGACATGCTTGGACAGAGGTTACGTCAACGTCAACAACGTCCTGCCAATGTCCAAGAACTTGCTGCTGCGTTGCAACAGGAATGGGACAATCTGGACCAAAATGACCTCAGGCGTCTCATTAGGAGTATGCCACGTCGTATCAATGCCACGTCGTATCAATGCTTGTTTGGCAAACAAAGGAGGATTTACCCGTTACTGACTTTGTTGTGATGCTGTGGTAACTTTGCTGTTTGACCCCGGGTATGATTTTAGCCTTATAATGGTCAGTCTGTGCCTTACTTAGTCTAACGATCATTTGGAATAAATCGATGAATGTGAACTTCATTTCATTTTGTCATTTGTTTCTTCGTCAGTTTCATTAGGTGACTTTAATAACACTTAAAAATCAAATATCCCCTACTTTTTTTGAATAGTATATATTGTTCTAATTTTATTTTGCCTCCAAAATGTGAACAAAATGGTTAATATGTTTCCCGAATTGGAATATTGGGTTTCGAAGATCAGATTAAAATTATTTCTGAATAGTAAACATTTTCAAACTCCTATGTGTTGTTGATAAGTTTACTAAGTATGAAGAAGCATAACAGAAACGAATCCATATCTTTGGGATTTAAACGTATGTTTTAAGTTTCGACAAAATCAGATTACTATTGTGACCTCTAGATGACCAACAACCTTGGCATTACAAATCTTTACACTATTGGCGTAAGGAGCGGCCATTTTATGGGACAGTTTCAGTTCGATTTTTACGAAAATAATAAATAATTTTTTTTTTTATAAAATTGGATGCTTGATGAAAAAGCTATTACAACAGATATCGACCGAAACATGATCGAAGATGTCCGGTTTATGTTTTTATTTTGTTACGTCAATTTTTCAGAAACCGTTATTTTTTTTAAAAATGACTAATAATTTTAAAATATCTAAAATCAGTGTAATGTAAAACGGTGTCTAATGCCACTCGATGACTACAGCCTGCCATTTTCACCCGACAAACACGGTAAATGATAGAACCTACGAAACGAGGCCGCTGTTGAGCGAGACAAGCATGTCATGCCGCGTGTTTGTGTTTTGGTGCAGTCTTGATCAGCCACTTCCTAGGCACATATCGAGTAACGACAAGTTTATAAAGGGACTGGGTGATACAGAATTCGTTCGACCTCAATTCGTCGTAGATATGAATAACAAGTTAACACGTTTCAAGTTTGTTTTGTAATTAATAACGCTGTAAAATGACCAATTGAACTACGGAGCTTGTATAATGATCAAATAAAGTCTCGTTGGCAATTAAAACGATATGAGGTGTTAGAACTATTGAGTATTGTGAGGTGATAACAGACGATATATCGTCAACAAGTCAAACCAAAATGTCAGCTGGTTCACCTAGTAATTACTGTAATATATAGTCAAAGAGTAGTAAGAAGTTTTATTTTAATCCCTTAAAGTGTCTGTGTTCGGAGCAGAACAGTAGGACGTTATACATGATTTCATTTCATTTCATATTTTTAACATTCTTGGTCAATTCGAAGGAAGTTATTGTGTCCCAAAACGTGTGACGGACAGACAGACAGGCAGACTAATTGTAATAGTGCCCTGCTGTCTTCGAAAAGCAGATTACATTAACATAAACTATTATGGGTTCCAAGTCATATTGAACTTGATACGGTGACACCAGGCCCTGGTTTTACAAAATAGTATCGGACTTGTTTTAAGAATTGACTCGCAATTATTCGCCTTATTTTATCTCAATATAGCTCTTTGTAAACTTGTTTTGTTTTAACGTTTCAAATACACCAATAAGCAGGTATGTGCATTAACACTGATTCAAAGTGGAGTATTTTCCTAACTAAAGTCATAAGTATCACAAAGCTATCATTACAGAAGACCTTGATTTTAACAACATGATAATATGGACATAGAAAAGACGTCACACATAATGGATGATGTTACATATCAACAATCGATATAATATTTTACTTCAAAATCTTCGGAACAGTTTTTTATTCAGCGTCACATCCCCCAGAATTACTTTAGTCTCAAAATGACCTAATGGATAAAAATTGTGACGCCTAGAGGGTCTATAACCTTTGAATTAAATACTGATATACAATTTGCATACAAAGAACGGCCTTTTTGTCGGGCAATTTCATTTCGATTTTCCTGAAATTCAATTTCAACCTTCATTATGGTGAAATGGGGATATAGCTAAACGGTTATTAAAATCGGAAAACAATTGTGACCTCTAGAGAATCCACAAGCTAAAAATGCGATTTTGCGACCAATCGGGGACCATAATCCAGGACGTTACGTTCGGATATTGGTGATTATTAAAAGGAACCAAGATCTTTATGATAAAAACATATACTTAATGCTTCATCCAAATATGAAACTGTTGCCTGGGTGGCGGGGGGGGGGGGGGGGTCCACAACCTTGATATACCACATTTGTACACTATTTGCGTACATTATGTCCTTCAGTTTTTGTCCAATATTCACGAAATTCAATCTCAGCCATCATTAGTGTATAACAATGATATATTTACAGGTTTGTTTTTTTTTTAAATAGGATAAAAAAAAAATGTGGTCTGTACAGGGACTACAAGCTGCAAAACGCAATTTTTCATGCAACCAAGGGCTATAATTCAGGAAGTTACGATCTGAAATGTGCGAATATCGCAAAGAACCACAATCGTTGGATTATAAACATGCATTCCAAATTTCATCAAAATCTAATCGAAATTGTGACCTCTAAAGGGTCCACAACCTAAAGTCGTGATTTTTCGTACAATCATGGGCCATAATCCATGAACTTATGATCCGATACATGCCAATATCGAAAAGAAGTTTAGTCAAAATCGGATAAACATTGTGACCTGCAGAGTGTCCACAAACAAATTGTGGACGTATATCCGAACGGACAGGGGCGACGACAATATACGTCCACTTGAAAATGATAACATATTATACTCACGAGTTGAATTTTTCCTGCTTGAAGCTTGTCTATAAAGTTGTAGTACTTGGGTGCTTTCTGACTTCTTCTGTCTAAAATATATCATACAGCGAGTTTATAGTCAGCTCGTCGGACAATGAAACACATCGCCACGTGAATATAATTTCTGCCCATGTAATTTAGTCCAATCATTACATGCCAGATATTTGGTTTTGCGCTTATAGTTTCAATCAATGAAAAACTAATGGGTCTATTGCAGCGCGCGGATATCTACATATATATATATATATATATTAGTAATATATGCTCATAGTATTTGTTCAACCTCGTGGGTCCCCCACCCCTCCGCTGCTAAAGACCCATATTCTCAAGCGAGTTATTGAAATAAAATTGAACCATGTGTCAGTCCTAAAATGGCAGTTTGTGTCGAGTGGATCTTTACCCCCCCCCCCTCTCTCTCTCTCTCTCTCTCTTATAGTATATGAACAAGTCCCTTGGCTAACGAATTTAAAGCATTAATCAGCACATGTTAAATAAAGTACTTTGTCGTCATTTATCAGATTTGAAATCATACTCATTAAGACATCCTAGCAGTTTAAGGTCTGGCACTATACATAATATCCACTATTTAACTTAGTTGTTGTAACCAAACTTCAGACTTAAAAGAGTTTTTAAATCTTTTATGTACAGGTTTAAGGTGGGAACCATCACACGAGCTGAGAATTTATGAGACCAAGTTTTTCTAGACCGGTGTTTTGTTTAGATTCCGAATTTGGGTGGTGATCAGGGTTTGAGGGTGCGTTTTCGAGATATAGGGAGTCAAATGTCTACAATGTGTGTGTGTAGTGGGGTGGGATGGGGAACGTCATGTTGACATAATATATTTATAAAACATAAATTTCTAGGATTGTCCATCTTTACATAAGTGTTTATGATGCCTCTACACAACTGTTTTGATTTGTGGGGAGGTGGTGTGGGGGTAGCAGGTGTAGGTGTGCGTGTATAAATGATTCCCGCCTTAAACCTGAACATAAAAGATTTAAAAACCAGCGGTTGCCATGCAAGATAAGGTCTAATCTTTCAAAAGATGGATAGTGAATAAGCTAACAAAAAGGGCATTTTTTCGTACAATAAGAAGCCATAAACCAAGTTATGGTCTGAAATTGGCGAAAATCGAAATGGACTGAGATATTTGGGATATAACCATATGTAAAGTTTTATAAAAAAAAAATCAGATAAAAATTGTGAGTTGAGTTCTAGAGCTACAACATTAGCATTACAATCAGCGGCCATTTTGTCGAGCAGCTTTAGTCCGATATTCCAAAAGTCGAACTCAACCGACCTTAGGTTGTAACGGTGATACATGTAACGGTCCAATTAGTGGCTATAATCCATAATAGGTGCAAATATCGAAAGGAACCAAAATCTGTGGATTAAAATCATACATTTCAAGTTCCATCAAAGTCGGATAACAGTTGTGACTTTTAGAGTGAGTGTCCACAAATTGTGGACGGACGGACAGAGGCGACGACAATATACGTCTACATGAATATGTTGGCATATATAAACATACAAAAACAGACAGACGTTTGGTATGGTACTATCATCGTATATATCTCTGCCTCGCCCAGCATATTTACTGATGGAATTTTGATATCTATGCTGACTGTACACAGCATGTAACATATGTACGGTATCTCTATTGATTTTAAGGCAATACTAAACACTGGAATGTAAAATGGTAAAATATTATTAAATTATCATCTACTGAAATCAATTATAGCTGTTATCAGTAACTGACAATCTGCAATGACGAATGTACAGGTGATTCTAAAACATGATGACACATGGTCTTTCTGTATTGGTTTTGACGAATCGGGACAAGAGAGAGAAGTCGGGTTTAACGTCCACTCAACACAAATCAGGTCATTTCGGGACAAACATATGATTCAATTTTATTTCAATAATAACTTGCGCGTAGTGGTCTTTAGTAGTAAGAGGAAACCAGAGATTGGACAGGCGGTCCTTGTCACGTACAACCAGGGAATCGAAACCATACTAGTTGATTTAATGAATGACCTTATTATGATGCAGCGTGCACCTGCTACCCCCACCCCATTTCATATAGCTGATGATATTAGTATTACCTTAGCCTCTATAAAGGAACTGTATGTAAACCACTAGAAACGTCAACGTTGATTCATTAATTAGTGTCTGATGTCATAGGGTGAAAAGCCACTCGTATTACATCTGGCGTGACCTATCACTACAACCGGTTCGATCTCCATCTTGGCCATCGAAAGTAAAACAAAATGAAACGAAATATAGATCTGGACCCGTATTTAAAAGATATCTTAAGTATAAGATAGCCACTTAACTACTAGCGTTCACTTAAAGGGCTAATCCCGATAACTTTTTGGGGAATAAAACTACTTAATTTTGTGTTAAAATCCCTTAAAAACCCATTACCTAAGGCCAACCAACTAATCCGGTATTTGTGATACGGTTGTAAATAACTTAAACCTGACAGTTTTCATCTGGAAATGGAGACCGTTGTATTATACAGTATCTGGATAAAACCAGACTTTTTTCTATAAAAATAATATGTAGGTGAAATTTACCTTTTGTTATCAAGTACAGTACATGGGTCATTCACTGTATAGACCTCTCAAGAAACGGGAATCGATTATCAGGTCACTCAATGAAAAAATTGACCCGAAATCTTAAAAGGGTTACGTGCCCGGATAAGCAGTGTTGACGTTCACGTCCAAACGACTCAATATTTTGAGCTGAAATTTTGAGACATGTCTCTATATTTTGGTTATATTTTGGTCCATAAATTTCATAAATACTCAGACTTTAATTTTTTAGACCCTGTTCTTATCAGGATTGTCCCTTTAAATGTACGTAAGTTCCTGTAATTTAAGGGTAAGTGTTATTTAAAGGCCAGTTTAATTGAGAAATATACACTTTAAGTGACCTATGGGAGATACCTTAAAATTAAGTGAGATGATAAGGGCGATATTATAGTAAGGGGATTGAGATTAAAACAAAGACAATGTTGCTGAGCGCAGCTTTGATGGTGTAGTGCCATAATAGAGTATTACCACCGAAATAGCTAAGGATATCGTTTTCCGATCATTTATCATTTTCGTATTGCTTAATCCTGTTACCACGACTCTCATATCATAAAGTTAAATTCATTTGTGACGACATAGCTTTATAGATTTCAAACATTATTTATACCTCCGCTAGAAGCAAAGCATCATTTTTTATTTGTTTTCAATTCATTCTCATATATACATAATCCATAATCGGTGGTGTTTATTTAGGCAAAATATTATGCAACATGCATCTTTCTTACACACAATGTACCCTCAATGCCAGGCCTGCCCAAATCTAAAATGTAGGTACTTACACAATGTCTCAAATGATACATTTATCAACAACACGGTATGATTTGTCCAGTCTAACTTAGATGGCAAAGGTCATTGTGTATTTCTAATATGTTGTTTTCTATTCGTGAATTTCTGTTAAAAAATTTGGGGTTGGTATGGCCTAGTCGTCTGAGTGCCGCGCTTCGACCTCTAGCTGGCCGGTCACCTCTGG
Organism: Patella caerulea; assembly: GCA_036850965.1. Classification (NCBI taxonomy): domain Eukaryota; kingdom Metazoa; phylum Mollusca; class Gastropoda; family Patellidae; genus Patella; species Patella caerulea. The sequence goes on from JAZGQO010000011.1 coordinate 50,895,683, forward strand.
CTTGCGGCTGTGGTTTCGAGCCCTTGTGTGAGCGTATGTGACATGGAGATAGGGGCGCCTTCTCAACCTCGTGGCTTTCCTCCGGGCACTCCTATTTCCTCCCACTGCTAAAGACCACCACGCGCAGGCGAATTATTGAAATAGAATGGAACCATATGTTAGTCCCAAAATGACCTAGTTTGTGTCGAGTGGACGTTAAAGCCCATTTCTTTCTCTCTCTCTGTTAAAAAATTAAAGCTTACATTATCCGTCATTATACTAACACTATATATTGTAATCTATTGGAAAGGGAATGGGTTTTTTTAACAAAAAAAAAAAACGTCTATGAAATCAGCTGTTCCGGCAAAGGATGCACACTATCATAATTTATCCTAAATTACAATCATACTATTTTCACGCATTACAATATAAAATTTCTACAAACATTTTCCTGGTGATGTAAACTAAGAATTTAATGTAGTAAAGTGACGCTCTAGCTTGCAATGTTAGTAATTCGTGATTTATGGCAGTGGAGGGAAATTCATGCTTTTTGGCGAATGTGAGTATTCCATAATTTAAGTGTGCAGTTAAGTTTTTCACATAGCCAAGAAGATCTAAAATACAACCTTTGAATACCTATTTAAGGTAGGCAGTGTGAAGTTAGCTCGATTTTCGTTTTTCGTTTTTCAATATTGGTGAATATCGAAAAACGAGCTACTCGTTTTTCGATATTGGCGAATAACGAAAAACAACTAGCTCGTTATTCGATATTGGCGAATGTTGAAAAACGAGCTACTTGTTTTTCGACATTCAAATTTGAATCTCAAAAAAGTAGATTTGATGGATGTGTAGCTAAAGAAAGTCTCCAAAACACATCTGATTAAATCGGTGATCTAAAATGAAATAGATATCAAAAATGTGGATGCCTGAGCCGTAGATACACATAAAAAATGCCCATTCTCTTTGTTTTTTGATATTGGCGAATCTCGAAAAACGAGCTACTCGTTTTTCGATATTCAAGCTTGAATCTCAAAAAAGCAGACTTGATGGATGTATTACTATAGAATGTCCCCAAAACACTTTATTATTAAATACGTTTTTAAAACAAACTAAAGATGTCGTTAATAAGGGTGTCTGAGCAGTGGATTCACATAAAGACTGTTCTTTCTCGCTGTATTTTGATATTGGCGAATCTCGAAAAACGAGCTACTCGTTTTTCGATATTCAAATTTGAATATCAAAAAAGCAGATTTGATAGATTTGATGAATGTATAGCTACAGAATTTCTCCAAAACACATTTTTTAAATCAGTGATCTAAAACGTACTAAAATACCATAACTGGGGATGCCCGAGCAGTGGATTCACGAAAAACTGATCTTTCTCCATATTTTTTAATATTTGCCAAAATCAAAAAAACAAGAAGAAAGAACAGTTTTGATGTGAATTCACTGCTCCGGCATCCTCAATTACGATGCCTTTAGTACGTTATAGATCACTAATTTAATCAAAAGTGTCATGGAGACATTCTGTAGATAAACATCCATCAAATCTGCTTTTTTGATATTCAAGTTTGAATATCGAATAACGAGTAGCTCGTTTTTCGAGATTCGCCAATATCAAAAAACAAGGTGAAAGAGCAGTTTTTATGTGAATCCACTGCTCGGGCATCCCCAATTATGATGTATTTAGTTCGCTTTAGATCACTCATTTAATAAAATGTGTCAATTTAGACATTCTGTAGATAAACATCCATCAAATCTGCTTTTTTGATATTCAAGTTTGAATATCGAAAAACAAGTGGCTCGTTTTTCGAGATTCGCCAATATCAAAAAACAAGG